>CM071940.1:28898846-29543846 GCA_036784905.1 Acrossocheilus fasciatus | reverse complement strand
ATTCACCTAAAATGGTTCTTTAATAACTACAAATTGCTCCCCATTTGGACCCTTTATTTTTAAGAGTGTATAGACGGTCAGTGCAGGTACAAAATGTAGATTATTAAGAGGAACACTGACGACAGTGTTCCACCTGTAGACAAACCGGCATTTTCCCAACCAATTAAACAAGCAGCCGTCACTGTTCCTGACAGTCTTAAATAAAGCTCAAGGCCTCGTGTGTAGTTCTGACGCAACACCCTCACATAACACTTCAAACACGGTCATTGTGCTTTCAGTCACTCTTTAATTCGTTCATCCAGAAACACTGCACTGAATCCGTATCTCTTAATCAAACATTTTCCAGGAACTTGAAAAATGCAAGAACAGCATGATGTGCAAATGATAAAAACAGGACATTTACATTAAGAACCACCACAAAACAAAGAAATGCAAATGAATGCGGCACAAGAGGAACTTTCTTTACCTGAGAGTTGAAGTATTCAATAACACTTCCCTGTGCAGTTCATACTCCAATCCATTCTCATAAATTATTGATGATACAGGGTTCCTGCTTTTCATGGACCAAAGAAGCATAAACAAGTGAAGTTAAATTTCGATAATACTGCCAGATTCCCTCTGCAAAATTTACTTGTTTTAGTGCACATATTCTGAACAATTGTGTATTTGTTGTATTTTTGGAATGTTTACATGTAGACATTTGCATTTAAAATAGCATCAGGTAGGTCAAATATGACTGTTGAAAGAGAAAAAAAGCAGGAGGAAAGATCGATATTATCAACACCACCAACTAAGAATCTACAAATATATAATCATGTATTTATACATAAGTATATATGTTGACAAGTATATGCTGAATCATGTTGAATCTTATCCCTTTGGTTAGAATTTCAGCTTACTAAGATTCTAAAAGTTTGGAAAACTCTGAATTAAACAGAAGAAAATAAATTGGTAACACTTAAAGGGAAATCCAAAAATGAAAATTCTGTCATTTACTCGCCCTCAAGTTGTTCCAAACCTGTATGAATTTCTTCATTCAGCCGTTAAACAAAAAAAATAAAGAAGATATTTTTAAGAATGTTGGTAACCAAACAACTGATGATAGCCATTGATTTTAATAGCATTTTTTTTTCAATGCTATGGAAGTCAATAGCTATGTGAAAACTCATACAGGTTTGGAACAAATTCAGGGTGAGTAAATGACAGAATTTTCCATTTTGAGTGAAAAATGAAAATTTGCTGAAAATTATCATCAGGCCTTCCAAGATGTAGAGAAGTTGGCTTGTTGACTACATCACTTGCTCCCAATGAATCCTATGCAGTGAATGGGTGCCGTCAGACTGAGAGTTCAAACAGATGAAAAAAAAAAACATCACAATACTCCACACAACTCTAGTCCATTAACATCATGTGAAGCCAAAAGCTGAATGTTTGTAATAAACATCCATCATTAAAAGTTTTTTTTTTTTTTAAACACTTTAAACTGTTTCTTGTGGCTAAATTACAAGTCCAAAATCCACAATATTGCTTCCTCCAGTGAAAACGTCATGTCTGAATCAAGAGAGAAATATGCACAGATCAAGCACCATTTACAAGCAAAAATAGTCCAAAACAGTTCTAAACAAATATGTTTGTGGGTGTTGATGTGAGAGGACAACAGGTGATGGACTGTGAAAACGTTATTACGGATTATTATGATGTTTTTATCAGCTGTTTGGACTCTCATTCTGACGGCACCCATTCACTGCAGGTGATACACTGGTGAACAAGTGTTGTAATGCTACATTTCTCCAAATCTGTTCTGATGTAGAAACAAACTCATCTACATGATGAATAGCGAAGGACTGACATTAATGGATACATTTTGTAAAAAACGAATGTGTTGATTGATAGTTACGTGCTTACAATTTAAGTACATGGGGTAAGTGTTCAACCAAAGCTGAATTGTAGCTTAAATTATAAATAATAAATACAATAAGTTGGCTAAGAATATGTCGGGCTATGTTCCAGCAGAAGTTGTTAAAAATGTGGATTGGACAAGGCAATGTAAATAAACTGTATGGGTTTCAGCAACAGCAGATAATCATACTTTATTTTACCCTGATTTGGATCATAATATTATGATTAAGATCTTAGATTAAGAAAAAAACTGGTGTAAACATTAATATGTTTGTTCATACAGTGTCAGCAGAAAGTACGATTTGTTTTTCTGTGTCCAGCACAGGAATGAACTAAAAACACACATTAGACAGACAACAAAACAAACTGTCTTGATTCTCTTGATCGATGTCTCTCTGTGTTTTTGCATGTCATTTTCTCCTCTGAGTATCTATCAAGCATATTTTAGGTCAATACCTATTTTTTTCATGAAAATACACTTGAAAGTACACAAAATGCAATTACTGCTAAATAAACACTGTTCCACAGCCTTAAAACTTTTCACATACTCATGAGTTTTTTTCTTTAAGTGTCTTTCAGGTGGGCTGTTTGTCTGGATGGCTCTTGAGTTTGTGGAACTTGACGCTGTCGAGTTTCTCGAAGCGTTTGCCGCAGTGTTCGCACGTGTAGTTGAAATGTGCTTCAGACGTGTGTTTCCTCATGTGCCAGTTGAGTGACGCTCGCTGTCGACACTGATACCCACATATCTCACATCTGTAAGGACAGGTTTGAGAAAAACACTTATGAAGTGACATGTATTGAATATGGCAGATGTGCCCATAAGAATCTCGGTCGTTTCACTGAACTCAACTCACTGTAACGGCGTTTCTCCCGTGTGTGTTCGTCTGTGCACCTCTAAGTGATTCTTGCGTTTAAACGACTTGCCACACGTTTCACAGATAAAGTCTCGCACACCTGTATGAAAGAATGCGAAAATAGGTTTCTAATTACTGATAAATAGAATTAGTTTATTAAAAAACAAAAAAGCAATGAAAAAAGCAATTTAAGTAACATTTTAATTATTTTTATATTATCACTTCACGATTAATAATGTGTGCATACCAGTGTTGTTATCAATAATGAACACATGCCTTGAAACAATTTTTTTATAAAATATTTTTGTATTTCCGAAAAACTGAACAAATATATATGCATGCATGCACACAAACATGTCATTAGTGAATTTTTAAAAAATTAAGCAATTTAAGTAACGCTTAAATTCTTTTTATATTATTACTTTGATTCATGTATGAAAACTAAAATAAAAGCATTTTTGTAAATGTCTTGAAAAATTTTTGAAAACTGAACAAATAAATTTTATATATGTGACCCTGGAGCACAAAATCAGTCTTAAGTTGCTGGGGTATTTTTGTAGCAATAGCCAAAAATACATTGTATGGGTCAAAATTATTGATTTTTCTTTTATGCCAAAAATCATTAGTATATTAAGTAAAAATCATGTACCATGAAGATATTTTGTACATTTCCTACCTTAAATATATCAAAACTTGATTTCTGATTAGTAATATGCATTGCTAAGAACTTCATTTGGACAACTTTAAAGGCGATTTTCTCAGTATTTAGATTTTTTTGTACCCTCAGATTCCAGATTTTCTAATAGTTGTATCTCGGCCAAATATTACCATATCCTAACAGCTTTCAGATGATGTATAAATCTCAATTAAAAAAAATTGACCCTTATGACTGGTTTTGTGACCCAGGGTCACACATATACACCTATATTTAACAGATAAACTACAAATGAAATAATTATGAATACATTTTTGTTTTGGTCAGACAGTATATTGTAAAAGTTCACCATTTTATAACCTGCCTTAAATTAAACTGAAAATGTCACTAGACAGCTGTGAGAAATGCAATGCTGGTAAATTAACTTTGACAGCCATAAAACTGTTAAAATTAATATAAAAACTAAATAACACTGAAAAATTACAACTAAACTAAATCTGCAGCAATAAAATAACAAAAAAACAAAACTAACTAATAAATGAAAATTAATAAAATATACATTTGTAAAAAATGACAAAAAATAAGTGAAAAGTAGAATTAATGAATGTTAAGCTATAACAGTACAACAGTGATACCAAAGTAACACTGGCACAAGCACATGTAATAATTGATGACTGTACCTGAGTGTATGATCATGTGCCGATGAAGATGGTTGGACAGATAAAACTTCTTCCCACAGCCTGGATGAGGACACACTTTGGTCCTGCCCTTCCTGTGCACCAGGTTCACATGATTCTGTACAACATACATCATAAAAAACATTTAACTTACAACCACAAGCAGACAGTGTACTTATAACTGTTTCCAACAGTACAATATGAGCTCTGAGAGATCTTGCACATGAGTGTTGTGTTAGAATGTTACTTTAACATGACTTTTTGAATATGAGTTACATAATGTCTCAGGTGGTTTACAAAAATAGACTAATATTAGCTTTTTTGATGATGCAGACTTCATTATCAATAAAAACCATTAGGTTTTTTCACAAAATAAAAAATAATAATTGGAACATATATATATATATATATATATATATATATATATATATATGCATCAGCTTTAATACCTGATCCAAATAGCAAAAGCAGTCAAACATCAAAAGTTTTTGTTTTACAGTAAAAACAGTAATACTGTGAAATATTACAGTAAAAAAAAAAAAAACTGATTAATCTCATAAGCAAAAATTAACCAACCAATTAAATATTTAGCAGATTTACATTCCAACGTTTGCAATATTTAACCCACCCTGCATGTAGGGAAATTTCATTTCCTGTTGCTAAGGTGCACCAAACAATCAAGAGGCATTAGAACGCTTCCACTGACTTGAACAATAAAACGGACAAAGCACCTGGCCGGTCAGATTTACGTCAACGCATTTCACAGTGTATAATTTTCCAGCTTCTATTTTTAACTGTTTGTATTGTGGCATTGGTTTGTGCTCTCAGGGATTCTCCGGCCACAGCCTCATTAGACATGCATTGCACACATGAGCTCACCTGGAAACTGCTAATGGCCACATACACCTGACTGCAGCCTTCATACGGACAGTGGAACATCTTCAGCATGCCGTCCGCCTCAATTACTGGACCCCGCCGGCTCCGCTTAGATCTGACACAAACACACACCAAAATATGATGATTTGGTGTCCATGAAGATATTAAGAACCATTGTTAATAACTGCACACCAATAATAACTGATAACAACTGAGCAGCAAATCAGCATATTAGAATGATTTCTGAGGATCATGTGACACTGAAGACTGGAGTAATGATGCTGAAAATTCAGCTTTGCATCACAGGAACCAGATAGGATTTCTTTCAAACATTTCACCAGTAGTCTCTATCATTTTACGCATTTTTTTAGGTTAGTGGTCATGTATAAACCAAACCCAACTCAATTCTGACAAATCACTTCCTGGAATTTCTCCTTGTAAGGAGTTGCTTAATCGCGGGAAAAATCAGGCATGTGACACAGTGCAACTATAACAGTTAAGGCATGTATAAAATTAGGACACTTGGGTGTCTAAAGTCTGATGTCAAGGAACGAGTCAATATAAACCACTGAATTTTTTTTTTTTTAAGTTTTTGAAAGAAGTCACTTCTGCTCACCAAAACTGCATTTATTTGTTCAGTAAAAAGAGTAATATTGTGAAATATTAAAATTTTAAGGAACTGTTTTCCATTTGAATATACTGTGTTTTAAAATGTAATATTCAAAGCTGAATTTTCAGCATCATTCCTCCAGTCTTCAGTGTCACATGATCCTCAGAAATCATTCTAATATGCTGATTTGCTGCTCAGTTGTTATCAGTTATTATTGGTGCGCAATTATTAATTGGTGCGCATTTTTATGTTGAGTTTGAAATTTAATATTTTATTAAGTGCTTAATATTTTTGTGGAAATCATGATACATTTTATTTTCAGGATTCTTTGACGAATATAAAAGAATAGTATTTATTTCAAATAGAAATCTTTTGTAACATTATAAATACCTTTGCTACAGTCACTTTTAATCAATTTAATGCATCCTTCCTAATGCTAATGTTAATTTTTTCATCTATTTTTATGCGCATTTTGGATTATCACATTTAAAAAAAAAAAAACGCTGAATGGAAACGCCAAGATGCACATAAATTCTAAAAATACGCATTAAAAAAAAACTTGTGCGCACAACTGAGTAGGAAAAATGCGCATAAACTACGATGGAAACACATTTACCGAATAAATTCCACTTCGCGTGCCAAAAGAAGTCATGTGACTTTGCAGAATGGGACGGGATAGCTTGATTAACCAACGGACCGATCTCATTGCACAGCATCTGAAAGGTTGTTTTGGTTGTTCTGAAATGCCTGAGCAAAGTCTGTCAAAGCAGGCCTATTTCTGTATAACGGTCTTACACGACTGCGTTCCCAAACAGCAGCATCCACCTCCGAAAGCAATGACTGCATTTATTGCGTTTCGTCTGCTCGCTCTGAGGCACAAGTAATTTATCATAATATAATAATTTTCATATAAGTGGCTTCTCCTACTTTTCTTAGTGATATTTAGTGCCAGTTTGTCAGGAAGTGATGATTTTTGATACATTGGATGGAAACAGTGCTTTATTTGCAAATGTTTAATGCAATATTCCAGTTTTGTGCGCAAGTTAAATTTGAATCTTTGGATAGAAAACATGGCTACTGACACCAAACTTTTCAATGGTGGTGTATCAAATTAAAAATACAAAGACTAGAGTTTTCATGTGTGGCTGTGTCTATCGTGACAAACTATAGGTTCACACCAACTGACCTACTGAGAGACTGCTGAAGCTCTTTCGAACAGTGCGTATCTTCACCGGGATCCAATAACCGCTTCTCAGCCAGATCTGGAATCATTAAACATCAACAGAACCTCACTGTTTTAAAGCTCAAAATCCTTAAAATAGCTAATATAACTGAAACTTTTTAAAATGACAACAAGCTCATAAGGAAGTAGTTAAAAGCGGTTAAACAGTTTCAAAGCACACATCGCTAGTACACTATGATTGACTAACGAGTCACGTTTAAGAGCTGAAACACAGGACAGGTCAGCAGCGTGATCTCACTGTACCGGCGCTGGGACGGGAGCTGGCTCCTGACGGACACATCTGATTATACGACACGTCCCCGATCAGAGTACATGTGACCTCCTCAACATCACCGCCTCCCACGTTCAGCTGAATGCCTTCAGACGTCAGAGCCTCGTAACTGGGCCCCGTAATTATGATCAGCTACGGGAAGGATGGAGGGGGGGAAACAGAAATTTAAATTCTGTCAAGAACAAATTAATTTCTTATCTCTGCCAAGCACAAAAATACCACAAAGGACAGAATATACCACTGAAGTATCATAAAAACAGTCCGTAAAACCTGTAGACTGCATATTCAAATTTCAAAGTCATATGGACGACTTTTATGGTGTTTATTGAGTTTAATGGTGCTTTTTGTTTTTTGACCACCTGAAATCTATAAAATCTATATATAGGCTTTTATAACATTTTATAGATTTCATGGAGGCCCGTTAAATTGAAAATGTTACTAGGCAGCTACGAGAGATGCAATGCTGTTAACATATTTGGTCACACTTTATATTAGGTGGCCTTAACTACTATGTACTTACATCAAAAAATAAGTACAATGTACTTACTGTGTTCATATTGTATTGCAAAACACTATTGCTGCTATTGAGGGGGGATACGGGTAAGGTTAGGGACAGGTTTGGTGGTCTGGGTAGGTTAAATGTGGGTTAAGATATAAAGGATAGGTCAACGGTGTAATTATCAATTTAATTACAGAAATTAATTACAGATGTAATTACACATAGGTATTTTTAAAAATATAAGTACAATGTAAAAACATGTATGTACACAATAAGTGCATTGTACCAAATGATTAATTCAAATGTAAGTACACAGTAGTTAAGGCCACCTAATATAAAGTGGGACCACATATTTAAATATTATCAGCAAGCACATCAACTTTAAGATACTAAAACTAAAATAACAGCAAAATACTGAAAAACTAAAACTAGAAAACATTGAAAAACTAAAACTAAAGAGAGAAAATAAAATCATTGTACATTTATGTAAAGAACAAACTGCAAATAAAGTTTCATTTTATCTTCTAGTACAATTTTGACAATTATTATTGTATTTTTAATGGTGCTTTCTGCAGTTTGACAACCCCTGGCCACTACACTCACTCAAATAAAATCACTAAATGATCCTTAATTACTTTTAGTTACGCTGAGTATTGGAAAAGTTTCAAACTGTAATACCTTTTTACAAGCTATTTATACATGTGTGTATATATACACAAGTGCTGGTCAGAATATTTACATTTGAGTTTGAATAAATGACTATCCCTACAGTATAAATTCTGGGTATCTCTTGTTCTTTGAAACCACAATAATGGGGAAGACTGCTGACTAGGCAATGATCCAGAAGACGAACATTGACACCCTCCACAAAGAGGGTAAGTCACAAGGTCATTACTGAAAGGTGTGGCTGTTTACAGAGTGCTGTATCAAAGCATATTAAATGCAAAGTTGACTGGAAGGAAGAATTTGGGTAGGAAAAGGTGCACAAGCAACAGGGGTGACTGCAAGCTTGAGAATACAGTCAAGCAAAGCCAATTCAAACACTTGTGAGAGCTTCACAAGGAGAGACCTGAAGCTGGAGTCAGTGCATCAAGGGTCACCACGCTCAGACGTCTTCAGGAAAAGGGCTACCAAGCCACTTCTGAACCAGAGACAACGTCAGAAGCGTCTTACCTGGGCTGTGGAGAAAAAGAACTGGACTGTTGCTCAGTGGTCCAAAGTCCTCTTTTCAGATTAAAGTAAATTTTACATTTCATTTGGAAATCAAGGTCCCAGAGTCTGAAGGAAGAGTGGAGAGGCACAGAATCCATGTTGCTTGAAGTCCAGTGTGAAGTTTCCACAGTCAGTGATGATTTGGGCTGCCATGTCATCTGCTGGTGTTGGTCCACTGTGTTTTCTGATGTCCACAGTCAACGCAGCCATCTACCAGGAAATTTTAGAGCACTTCATGCTTCCTTCTGTTGACAAGCTTTATGGAGATGCTGATTTCATTTTCCAACAGGACTTGGCACCTGCCCACACTGCCAAAGGTACCAAAAGCTGGTTCAATGACCATAGTGTTACTGTGCTTGATTGGCCCGCAAACTCGCCTGACCTGAACCCCAGAGAGAATCTACGGGGTATTGTCAAGAGGAAGATGAGAGACACCAGACCCAACAATGCAGAAGAGCTGAAGGCCACTATCAGAGCAACCTGGGCTCTCATAACACCTGAGCAGTGCCACAGACTGATCGACTCCATGCCACGCCGCATTGCTGCAGTAATTCAGGCAAAAGGAGCCCCAACTAAGTATTGAGTGCTGTACATGCTCATACTTTTCATTTTCATACTTTTCAGTTGGCCAAGATTTCTAAAAATCCTTTCTTTGTATTGGTCTTAAGTAATATTCAAATATTTTGAGATACTGATTTTTGACTTTCATGAGCTGTAAGCTCTAATCATCAAAATTAAAAGAAATAAACATTTGAAATATATCAGTCTGTGTGTAATGAATGAATATAATATACAAGTTTCACTTTTTGAATGGAATTAGTGAAATAAATCAACTTTTTGATGATATTCTAATTATATGACCAGCACCTGTATATATATATATATATATATATATACACACACATACACACACATTTTATACATTTAACAAAATCTCATCAAACTAAAAATGCCACTACTAGACAGCTGTGAGAAATGCAACTGGATTTAAATAATATCAATGGACTCTGCAGCCATTAAATACTAAAAATTAAAATAAAATCAATTTGACAATGTTTTGCCACTAAACTCACTAAAATAAAATGGAAAATTATGTGTATTGCAATTATTTGTATGACTGTATAACCGTTTTTTTTTTAATTTTTTTTTTTATTAAATATACATTTGATAAATTTAATGAAGGCTCAATAAATTGACTAAACAGCTTTGAGAAATGCAATTGCTTTGAAAAATGAAGAGTTGTAAATTGTAAATTTATGTAAACTGTGATGATGATTATTATTATTATTATTATTGTAAATTGATATGACATTATTATGCCTTTAAAGCAGCTTGTAAAAACTGTACTGTGTACGACAGACAAAAGAAAGTCATAAAAGTTTTGCAATAACATGCAGTTGAGCATAATTGCTATTTTAATTTAGTAGGTCTTTTACCAAAAAATATGACACATGAATATGTTATTCAAGGGACAGTCCACCCAAACTGAAAATTCTTTCATCATTTTCACAACCTATGCTTTTGGGTCCCACTGACTTTCATACGGACAAAAAATATTATGGACGTCAAAGGGGACCTGAAATGTTTTTTTTTTTTTTTAAACTAACATTCTTCAAAATATCTGCTTTTGTGTTCAACAGAAGAAAGAAAGTCATTTTTCATTTTTGGGTGAACTATCCCTTTAAAACACGGGTGATGAGTTGGTGTCCACATATGAAAAGACATATACACCAGATATGCAAACGGACTTATTTGACTGCAAACGGTCAAATGGTCACCTGGACGTTCTCTTTCTGCGTATCCACAGAGGACTTATTTACATGTCAATATAGACAATGGAAATCAAGCATGTCCAATGAGAAAGCAAACAAGAAGCAATAAGGAATTTGTGTGCCTTACAATGCAACAAACACCTTAACACAGTAAAACACCTTTATAATAACTGGTTTCTCAATTACACAACAAGGGCTGTGTTCATAATTAAGCAGTATCATACTGTTTACTGCATACTGCGCAGCATGCACTTCTTACTGCAATTATCTGAAACAAAGCGCATTATGCAATCATTTTGAATATTTTTTATGGTTTTATCTTATGAATAATTTTAAATTACTTTTCTAGTCATTTGTGATGAAGCTGCTAGAAATTATTATTATTATTAATATTTTGATGGCATAATTTTATTTAAAGGAATATTTTGTTTTATTTGTAATTAAATCATCTTGTGGCCCCCTAGTGGATCTCTTCTGTTTCCTTTGACCTACCTGAGATCCTTCCAGTGTGGAGCGCTGGTCTGGCAGCTCACATCCGCCCATCACCGTGTGCAGGTCCTGACTCTCAAACAGTTGGCTCTGCGCTGGGGTGGCCGCTAACGACGGGACACTCTCCACCCCACCTTCTCTGGAACAGTTGGCTCCATCCTCCCTCTCCTGTCTGTCTGTCAATGGCGCTGTGACAACCACACATTCGTAACTCTCCGTCAAGCCGCCTCCACTGTCCGCCTTCTCTAAAGTCCTCGAAGCATCCGTCTGTTCCCTGACAGGCCTCATCTCCGCATCCTGACTCAAGGCTTTTCCATCGGACTCGGCTTCTCGGTCCATGAGCACCTCCATCTCCCACTCTGCCTGGTTTCCCAGACAGCGCTCTGAGGCGGGAGGACTGCTGTGGGCCGCAGGGGATCCTGGGAGATCACTGAGGGACGTGCATGTCATCTGCTCCACATGATGATCCTCATCTTCCAAGTCATTTATGGCGTCTGTAAGATTAAGTAGAGATTTGACAAAAAATTTGACAAAATTGATTAGACAAAAATGGGGGTTAGTGAGCTGATGAAAAGCTAAAAATGAATGAAATTATACAAATAATGAATGAGAATCAACATAAAATTAAAATAAATAAACAGAGCTGCGCATAAAAATGAAATAAATTGAATTGAAAGTGAGGAATTTAACAATTTACAACAGTATTTTTGATATTATTTTTTATAATTAAGCTAGAAAATAATAGTATAAAAATATATAAACAAATATAAAACATTTTAAGTTAAATACAATCAAAACAAAACGCTTACTAAAAAGATTAAATATTTATCTGCTTACTTGCATACAGTGTTATTTTTGTATCACTGACATACTATTATAGTTTAGGTAAATATTTTGAATTCTAATTGATCTATTTTCACTTTTATTTGAAGGTTTTAGTGTAATTTTTTTCGTTTTTGTTTTATTAGCCTTTGTTTTTTAATGTATAGTATTGATATAGTATGTATAGTATCTACAGTATATGGTATTTATTTATTTTTTTAATGTATTTGTTTACTTAGTTTTAGTTATTTTTAGTACATCAACTCAAACTAAACAAAAATGAGAAACTGACAACTTTTGACACTTGACAACTAGCTGAAACTAAATAAGTTAAGTAAAGTAAACATTTTATTTGAAGTTTTTTTTTTTTTTTTCAGTTTTTTTTTTTTTTTGATGGTTTTTAGTTTTAGTTAACAATAATAAACCTGTTTGCATGCCATGTAATCATTAACCATCATCAGAGAACTGTGAAAATGTATCGTTAAATTATTTTACATCTAAGGGGTTCGTCTGACAAAAAATAAAGTTTGGGAAGCCCAACAATATGACATGAACATAAGATTTTCATACCCTGCGGCTGCCCGTGGTTTTGCAGTTTCCTCCTTTTGGTGTTGATACTCTCATTGACAGAAGCTTTCTTCTCTGGAGGCCTGTCCTCCTCATCTTTCTCCATAACACTGTCCTCCATGTCTGACTCGGACTCGCCTCCTGCAGGCCAGGGCAGGTTCTGCACAAACGAATGACCTGCCACACACTGCCACAGAGCAGATGTAGACAAACCCACAGTGGGCTCCACCGCCCGCAGCTCAGGCTCATGCTGACACGACTGACAGTGACCTTGATACCAGCTCACCACAGTCTGCAAGCTGGTGGCAGACACCTTCTTCCCTACAAAAAATAAATAAATAAAATAAAAGAAATAAATAAAGACAAATAAGCACGATACACTACCCTTTTTTAAAGAAACGAATGCTTTTATTCAGCAAGGACACATTAAATTGTTCAAAAGTGACAATAAAGGCATTTATAGGTGTTACAAAAGATTTCTATTTTTAAATAAATGGTCATCAAAAATCTTAGGCAAAAAAAAATTTCACAGCTTCCATAAAAATATTAAGATGCACAACTGTTTTCAACATTTATAATAATAAGAAATGTTTCTTAAGCACCAAAACAGCATATTAGAATGATTTCTGAAGGATCATGTGACACTGAAGACTGGAGAAATGATGCTGAAAATTCAGCTTTGATCACAGGCATAAATGATATTTTTAAATATATTAAAATAGAAAACTGTTATTTTTAATTCTAATAATATTTCACAATATTACAGTTTTTAGATCAAACAAATGCAGTCCTACTGAGCACAAAAGACTTCTTCCAAAAACATCTTACCAACCCAAAACTTTTTAACGGTAGTGTATCGAGAGAGGCTCAGGAAACACTGCTTTTGGAAATTAATTAGGCTAAATTTTGCAAATATAAATATTACTCACCTTTCCTATGACTGCTGCATTGTTCAGGAAGGGGTTTCCTCCTAACCATCACAACACAAGAGACACGTTACACCACTGATGTTAAAAAGAAAAGCTACATGAAGCTGAATAGTGACCACAGCGGTCTCCAGTTCCCCTTTCTTTCATTGTATTGAAAGTAGCTTGTGCTTTCTGCTTAATACCTCTTTTTGTGTTCTACAGAAGAGATCAGATTATAGTACAGATAGCATGTACACAGTATAGTGTATATAACTGTTTGGTACTTCATGTATGTAAACAAACAAAAATTAAGCAATAAGGTAGAGCCTAATAAATAGCAGTATCAGCGTACCAACGAACACTTACAAGATCCAAAAAGAAAACAAATTTTGTTGTATCAGGCAGAAATATTTGTGCACACAACAGTCCACACGTATATGCATGCATGCATTGCAACGATGCCGCATTTTTTAGCCACTGCACAGTGATTCTGAGTGATGCATGGTCATACATACTTGCCGTATTTCTGCTGGTATTTTTCTCCATATGCAGAATTGAGCAGGATCAGATACTCGGCGAGCCCCGCGTCGCTCAGGCTGGTGCGCCGGCGCAGCTCGCTCCAGACCTGATGCGCTTCTCCCAGATAAACGCGCCGCACATCGTACTTCTTCCGCGACTCGAGCCGCCGCTGAGCCCGGTCTGCGTCTGTCAGCCTCGGTCGACCCCTGCAGCGGCGTAAAATGGCTTTGATTTGCTCTCCCGTGGCTTTGGGGTCTGTGTTTACCGCCGCCATGTTTCGTATCAGCTGTTGAGTTGTTATGTTTTGTCTTAAAGGGAAGTGCCGTGTGTAGCCTTAAAGGAAGTGGATTTTTTTTTTTTTTAAATTTATTTCGTGTTTTATTTTAGCTTTTTTTTTTTAAGTTCAACGCTTTTTAGATTAATAATACGTAAAATTTACGATACAATTATTATTATTTTTTTAGCAATTTAAAACGAGGATAATTCAATATTTATTTGAACCGACACTTTGATTTGGCCAATCAACAGTGAGCACTCTTTTACAATAGCCAATCAGATGCGTCGTTCCAACAGTAGGCAGTACGACGTCAAGTTCGCGGGAGAAAAAGCATGTTGCCTTTACGTTTTACAGTAGCTGCAGATAAGTCATATTTACATTAAAATTGCAGTAATTTGAAGGCAAATTGTTATGGCTGATATTTTAGGAGTCGTTTTTAGACGGTTCGCATCGGGAACTGAAACGAGTGATGTAATATTTCCCCCTCACGCAGAAGGAAACACACTGGTTCTTGGGGATGTAAATATCAGTAGATCCGTGTTATTTCTAGCAGCTGTGACAGCTGCCACAGATCTGGGGCTCAAAGTGCTGTTTTTCACACAGACCCCTTTTCAGTCTCTGCCGGTGTCTTTGAGAGCTTCAATACCTGGATTAAAACTTGAGAGTCTGAAGGTAATAATAATAATAATAATGGTTTATTTTTAATGAGCGTCAAGATAATTCATGAAGAATACATGCAATACAAGGTCATTCAGTCAGAAATGCCATAAACCCCGTAAAACCTTTTGTTTAATATTTGATACATTCATTTCTAAGGCCTCAAAGTTATCAATATAATGACAACTTGCTGAAAAAAACGTTCATAATCAGCTCCATGCCTTCTGATTGATAGTTATGGGATTAGGATTTACATTATAAGCTATCAGAATTTCATTTTACCTTTAGGCCATATAGTTATTAGCATCTGCACCAAATTGCACCTTTTTGGTCAAGTATGCACTCCAAATTCATGGAGTGGAGACAAAGAACCAACCGACGAGAAGCAGACTGTGACTATTGGACTAATATTTAACTATTATTTCCTGTGTCAGACAATGTTAATATTACACATCTGATGCAGGGTTAATATTGACTTTTAAATCAGAAAGAGTAAAATGCCAAATATAAAATTTTATTAATAAATAAGTCAAATAAATAATTTTTTTCATGCATGTTCATTTACAGAATGTCAAGTTTGTGTATGTGAACACTTTGAAGGAGCTTGTTGAAGATATAGCATCCCTTCATGAGCTGGCGTCCCAAGCCGCATCTGTTCCTTCTCTGATTATCGTGGACGGCCTGGATCATTTTTCGCACGGGTCTCGAGTTGGACCCCTACAGGACGACCTGAGCCCCGTGGCCCACGTGGCGGCCCTCCTGCACGACACTGCTGGTTTTCTCTCCCAGATCCTGCAGAACAGAGCAGACAGCCAGAGCCTGTGCAGAATCATGGTCTCTTTTCAGTCTGAATGTGAAGGCAATCGGGACAGTGAAGTGCTGGCACCTGAGCTTCTCCTCTCTGTGCTGGACCGTTACCTGCATGTGAGGTGCACGTTAGAGGAAGTGAAGCGTGACGAGGAGGCGGAGCTGAATGAGTGGCAGGTGTATCTGTCCATCATGTCTCCTTCGCTGGTACAGCAGTGGCACATGGTGCTGCGGACAGGAGGTGCTCTGGAGTTCAGGCCAGTCTTTGGTGGAGAACAGCAGATTGTGGACCAGCCAGAGAAAAGCAAACAGGAAAATAAGAGATGTGGAGACAGCTAATAACAGTTCATATTACAATACAACCTATTTTGATCAGAAATTTTAATGTTTATTTGTGATTTTTGACAAAGGAACGTAAGCTTTTCTTGACTAAATACAGACAGTCAACCATACTTGTAGAATTTATATAGCATTGATGACAATGTAAAAAAACTACAATTTAATGTGAATTTAAAGTTTGCAGATATGTTAAGTATGAAAAAATCTCTGCATTTATTTGTTGTACGTCTCCTTTGCATTTTATTTACAGACTGTTATTCGTTTCCTTTTGATTACATTGTTTTTTTTCCCTGTTTAAACAAACTTTTGGTGACATCTACATAGATTAAAAACTTGATTACATTGCACTTTTTAACTCTTTACTACTTTATTTCAGGTTTTTTAATAGGTTTTTATTTTTTTACAATTTGTACATTACCTCAAATCAATCTTTTTCACACTTCTCTGTTTTTCTTTATTAAACATGAGCTACTAGCTGTTTCAATCAGTTTCGGTCAGCAGTCAGTTTTTGAATCACCTTTTCAAGGGCTCAATTATCTGCAAATGCTTCATAATTGTTTTTGTACATGTTAGTGCAAAAAAAGACCGTTTGAAAAATTTCAGACTGTTCCTTAATTCTCTGAAATTGGGCTACACAAAAGAAAAGGTTATACAAAAGAGAGTCATTCATTAAGTTTTGAGTGAACTATCACACTAACACAGAGAAGAGAGAACATAAAAAAAGGGAAATGAGAAGACTTTACTGGGGGAGATCCCATCGGTTTATGCTAGAAATAAAAATCATTTTCTTTCTAGAACAAAATAGGAGTTTTATTGCTGATAAAAAGTAACACAAATAGTTATTTAGAAACTGATTAATTCATACATTTTCAATCTTATTACCAATGCAATCATGAAATAAAACACTCAGTGATTGTACCATTGGATAGACAGGACTACATTACAAAGAAATGTGTCAGAAACATATCTTTTTTGCAAGTTTCTATACTAAAAATGGTATCACCAATTTACCTTGGTTAACTCAAAGTTGTTCACAAATTCAACACATTTGGTTTAACCTTATGGATTACAGAATACCGAACACATATAGAAAGCCGACAAATTAAAAGAAAAAATGATGCTGGAGGTTTCTGAACAGTTATTTGACCATACAAGCACATTATTGCGAATGATTCAATAGTACAGAACTAAAAGTAAAAATGACTTTCTTTTTCAGTTAATGTCACCAAAGTACAGTTAGGTTAAGTTTCAGCTATTGGGTACTAGTGGTGTTTTAGGAAGGGTGTAGTCCTCCATAATCAACTGCAAACGCTAGTATGAAACGCCCACTGCTCTCGATCTAATCAGGTCTCAAAATTCTGTTTCACTCAGAAATGTCACTTATTAAAAAAATGAATTGCAAATGTCAATAATGTCATGGTGACTTTATGAGAAATGGCCTGTTCCAAATCAACCATACAAGCATTCCCAGAATGCACCAGAAGAACTAAAAAGGGATGGATGAATTATCCTTCATACATGAAGGAGCCTATAAAGAAGGCCTAATGGTTGTAGAGTCTGACTTTTCCCTTTAGGCTTTAATGTTTTACAGATCTGAAAGATACATATTTACTTAAACAACAAAAACAGAATAGAAAACTGTTATTTACATTTAAAAAATATATTATGTACAATTTACAAGACAGATTCAGACTTGGGGAAACCCCAAAACAGAATGATATATGAACTGCCATCAGGCACTTTCCACAAAGAGGCTTAAAAAAAAACAATTATCCAACTTATTCAATTTTTCTCACTACAAAAAAAAAGTGCCGCCAATAAATGTAGTCATAATTAAAGACCAAAAAAAAAGAAAAATCTCCACTGGTATTTTAGTGGTATACTGTACAAAAATGTTTCATCAACAGCTGCCATAGTAATGCTAAAATGTTAGCTTAT
Source organism: Acrossocheilus fasciatus (assembly GCA_036784905.1). NCBI lineage: Eukaryota > Metazoa > Chordata > Actinopteri > Cypriniformes > Cyprinidae > Acrossocheilus > Acrossocheilus fasciatus. The sequence goes on along the minus strand of CM071940.1, from coordinate 29,525,955 downwards.
TTTATCTGATGGAGTTTGTTTTTATATCTGAAAGATCCTAGTGTTATTATATGTCCTTAAACGTCATGTCTCAAGCAGAAACCAGTAAGATCCTGATGTGAATTTTGTAGTAGTAGTAGTAGTATCCAGATCACGTCCTGTACATATTGGTTCTTTTTTATGTCTATTGTATAGATGAAAAGAAAAAGGAAGTCAGATATTCTTCAAAATAACTTCATGTTCCACAGAAGAAAGAAAGTCATACAGGTTTGACGACATGAAGGTAAGCAGATAATGAAAGAGTATTCATTTTTGATTGGACCATCTCTAGGTATTGCGGGTTTACCAAACGGGACCCGTGCATGACTCTGATCCAGATTTAATGTATTGACCAGAGAATGGCCACTTGTGGGGAAAAATCTCGTTTTTGTAATCATTTGTGTACATCCTGTGTCTCCCGAGCTCTGCGATCCTGCTGGAGCTCATCGGGCTGTAGTCCATAGAGACCCCCGAGTCTGCGACCGCCATGTAGGCGTACCCCGGCCCTTTGGGGGGCCAGGTGTGGTTGGGATACTCAAAGCTGGATTGCGACGACAGTCTGCCCGAACCCGAGCTCTGCTGCAGGGAGCCGAGGTCGGAGCGTGAGGTGCTCAAGGACGACGTTCCTGCGGTGGTGAAGAGTGTCTGGAGCGGTAACGTCTCCTCAAAGACATCGTCCACCTTCCGCTCGTTGTCTCCTTGATTGAGGGTGACGTAGGTGTCGTGTGACTGCAGTAACGATGACTGGGAATGAGATTCGGGGTTTTCTTGAAGAGCCTTCAGTTGCTCCATGAGCCAGTGAGCTTGAGGAGGTTGTCGCCATCTGTCCATTATCCCTGAGTCCGAACGCTCGCTCTCTTTCTCCTCTTCCTCCTCCGCAGGTTTCCTCTCCTCTCTCTGGGACGTGCCGTGGCTGGTCAGGGAAACCTCGGATAAAACCTCCAGCGGTGAAGCAAGCTCCTCTGTGTACACATGGACTGATCTGCCCCACATGCTGCCATTATTTTGGCTCATCCACTCCTGAGGGCAGAAGAAACACAAAATAGTGATCTCTTTTTCACTTCCAATCAGCTTTCCTAGTAAAACACACAGCAAATATTGTCCTTCATTGACTTGACTAAGAATTTAGGCCTATTTATTTATTAACTTTAATTTGTTGTATCGGTTAAAACACTGTGCTTTTAAACACATCTCTTCCATCTTTGTTAACCCTCTAACTCTAGCACTCTCTGTTCATTTTCTAACTGATTGTTTTCTTAAAAAAAGCATGTAACACTAGCGTTCCCTATTATTTTCTATTCTGTCTACTTGTTTTCTTTTAATTTATTATATATATTTAAAAAATTACAAAAAAACTATCTATGTGTACTATGTTAGGCTAACTGAGACTTGTCATAGCACTTGCTTATTATCGCTCTTTTTTAGTTTTGATTGCTTCTATTGTCCTCATTTGTAAGTCGCTTTGGATAAATGTGTGTGCTAAATGATTAATTGTAAATATAAGAGGTTGGAATGTGGCTTATGTTATTATAGACCGATATCAACCTGGACATTTAATAAGCTAGTAACTATGTTCACTGTAAAAACAGTAATATTGTGAAATATTATTTAATATTAAAATAACTCTTCTGTTCTAAAATGTAATTTATTCCTGTGATTGAAAGCTGAAATTTCAGTATCATTACTCCAGGCTTCAGTGTCTTCAGAAATCATTATAATATACCAATAAGGTCAAGAGATATTTATTATTATTATTATTATCAATGTTGAAAACAGTTGTGCTGCCTTATATTTTTCTGTGGAAACTATAATAGTTTTTCCAGGATTCTTTGATGAATAGAAAGTCCAAAAGAACAGCATTTATTTCAAATAGAAATCTTTTGTAACATTATGAATGCCTTTGCTGTCACTTTTTGTAACAGTAAACGGTCTTTACTGTGAGAAGATTTTATTTTTACACTTTGAGTCTAGACAGATGTACTGTTACTTCCTCTACAGTCAAAAAGTTGGGTGTTATAGTAGACAGCAACTTATCTTTTGAAAATCATATTTCCCGTGTTACAAAAACAGCATTCTTCCATCTTAGAAACATTGCCAAGCTACGGAACATGTTAGCTGTTTCCGATGCAGAAAAGCTAGTTCATCCGTTCATGAGCTCTAGACTGGACTATTGTAATGCACTGCTAGCTGGTTGTCCTGCATCCTCAATAAACAAGCTACAGGTAGTCCAAAATGCAGCGGCTTGAGTCCTTACCACGTCAAGAAAATATGATCATATTACCCCAATTTTACAGTCTCTGCACTGGCTACCTATTAAGTTTCATATCAGTTACAAAATATTACTACTTAAGGCCCTAAATGGATTTGCTCCTGCGTACCTAACTAGTCTTCTATCACGCTAAAATCCATCCTGCTCCCTAAGGTCGCAAAACTCTGGACTCTTGGTAGTTTGTAGGATAGCGAAGTCCACTAAAGGAGGTAGAGCTTTTTCACATTTGTCTCCCAAACTCTGGAATAGACTTCCTGATAACGTTCGGGGTTCAGACACACTCTCTCTGTTTAAATCTAGATTAAAGACACATCTCTTTAGCCAAGTATTCACATAAATGTATCTCATAACTTTGTACTTCAGGTAAATCTGATCAAATGCACATTAACATTGTTTTGTTGGGCTGAACACATCATTTTTTGCATTATTTTTTAAACAGCAGCTATACGCTAATTTTTCTCCATTTGCTTCTCTGTTTCTGCCATTACACAAGCTTCAGTCTGAATCAAACCCTTGCAAAGATTTGAGATGTCCGAACACTTGAGATGATGCCAACCCTCAGACAACATACAAAACTACCAAATTTTGCTATAAGTTTAATCGCAACATCTTATCATTGCTGTTAATAGTGTTCACATAAATATTTGTTTATTCAAAACTCATCATTTTGGTTAAATTACTAAACATACTTTGTTTATTGTAAATGATAGCTATATTGACATTGAATAAATTACCTTAAAATCCCCTTTGTAGACAGTAAAAAGACCTGGAAACTTGTGCTCTGGTGTCGGGATGTCAGGCCAGAGTTTCTTAAGAAGAAACCTGTAAAGCGCACAGAAACGGTTTAATATATCCCAACAGATAGTGAAGTCTGTGAATTTAATGCATGACATATAAAGTTTCCAAAGTTACATAACATGCAATTGTTTCAGTAGCCTACATGTTTCTTTGTCCAGCCATACATGCACATCCAACCTTAATCAGCCTTTACTGAACAATGATTCAAGGACAATAGTGTCCCTCATAATAGTTACTATATAAGCATTCGACCTTATTTAGATAGTAATGGTGTGTGCTTATGAAAACTGACTTGTGCTGAGACAGAAACACAGTCAGAGACAGCAGGCAGAGGATCAGTCCGATGAAAAGAACCAGTAACACGATCAGCGGGTCCATGTCTGTTAGAAAAAAGAGAAACAAAAATGATTGGTCGTCCGTAGCTCGTCGAGGTCAAATCAAAGTAGGCGGGGTTTATTGTTCACAGAAGCTGCAGGCAAGAGAGCGAGGTAAGTGTGAAACATTTAAATATGCGTCAACTGTTTTACCATAGAAATGTTTACTTCCCAACTAGAATTAGCTTGAATTTCCATCGCTATTCATAAAAATAAAAAAAATTCAAGACATGTTTACGAAATCTTAGCAAATATCAACTGCCTGTTTTTTTATTTCGCTGTGAAATGTGAAAATATTATCGCCCAGCTCTTTATTTAAAGTTGGATATATAAGTAGGGCGATGTATAGGCTATTATATAGCAAATAAAAAACTGCTTGATCGATTGCATCATTGCAAAAATGTAAATAAATTATTGCCCAGCTCTAATTTGCTGTAAGTGATTATAGTTATTATAAATATTAACATCATGATTTTTTTCTGTAAAGCTGTTAAAACAATGTGTATTGTGAAAAGCGTTACATATATATATAAGAAGAAAAAAATACTTGTTTTGAAATGATTTATATGTTGATTGTACTTTCAGAAAGCATTTAAAAGCACGTACCGCTTGGCGGCGTAACTCCAAACACAGGCTCGGTCCAAGCACTCCAGTAGCCTTTGTAGGAAACTCCATCAGGTTTGACACGGACCCACACCTTGTATCTGGTGTCGGACTGTAAGCCAAGCAAAACCAGCATTGTGCTGACCTTTATGATCTCCACCTTCAAAACATAATTCACGGTGAGTTCGAACAAGAACCAAAATACAACAGCTCATTCAAGTAGTGCTAACGGTTCAAGAAGTGCAATACCTTGCCCATGTTGCTTCCCTCCACTGCGTATCTGACCTCGTATATCATACTGTCATCCATGTATTTGAGTGGAGGAGGCAGCCAGCTCACGTTCAACTGCCCTTCCTTCCCTGAGCTCAGGACCGTGAGGTTTCGGGGAGGATCTAGAAACACTGTGGGAGGAAAGGCATTGTAAAACATCTTATATGTAGAGGACTGAGGGCAGAGCGCTGGGTCGATTACTTACAAATTGTACTCCATTACTAATTACATGAAAATTGCATTTTAGATTTCACATTTTAGGTAATTTGTTCTGATTACTTTAGGATTACTTTTTAATTAGTTTTGACCTAACTCGTTTATCGCATAGATTTGATATTGTTTTGTACCATGTTGATATTAAAATACAAAGAGAAAGGAAAGATAATCCATTCTTTGTTATCAACAACATGAACTATTAATCTTTACATTACATCAGGGTTTCCCAAATTGGGGTTTGTGAAGGAACTGAAGGGGCTTTGTGAGTTGATGAAAAGCTAGTGCTTAAAATAATAAGCTATTTACCTGCTTGTCAATGAAAAAAATAAACACAGAAGAGAAAAAAGTCTTGATGATGAGTATTTTAAAACATAATACAATCTAATTACAAATTCTGATTACATAATCCAGATTACATGTAGCCATGTATACCATCACTATGTCTGCATGCAAGCTTTTAAAGACTTACGGAAATTCTCAGCGTTTAGGCTACGACTGTAGAGCATCCGGCCCTCACGAAGAACCTGCACATCAAGAGTCGCGAAGAATGGGGGTTTGGACAGTTTGCAGAAGCAGATGGTTTTGTTACTGGCCAGTAAAGACAGAGTTGAAACCGCACAAGGCATCTTGTTCTTATTCCTGAAGACGTATGAAAAGAGGAAATTGCGTCGATTGATGTTTTCACAGGACAACTGAACTAAAATGACATGAATAATATTTTATGCTGAGACAATATTATAATGATCCGTTTCTAAGGATAATTTTGACAAAAAAAGTTTAATTTTAGCTTTGGGCTTCAAATCAGTTACTTACTCGTATGAATAGGTGAAGGTATATTGATCGTGTAAATTATTCCTCTCTTCCTCCTCTTCCCAAAAGCATGTGAGATCCTTTCCCTCCACAAAACATTTAATATCCTCCGTTTCGTCTTGGAGTAACTGGGCCACTGAACAACCATATCAAGTTATTTTGCAAGCATTGCCAGCATTATTCAAAGACAATTTATTTTCTAATAAGCACAAGTACACAAAGCACAGGTCAACACAAATATATATATGTATATATATATATATATATATATATATATATATTTTTTTTTTCCTCTTATTTTAGATTTTTGAAAGCATGCAATTATTCTGTTCTTTGGTGCTCAGTTATTATTAATGGTTTTTATTATCACTTTTGCTGCTTAATATTTTTGTGAAAACCACTATATACAGTGCTGCATCTCCTTTAGAATTTACTATATTTCTGCATAAATATGACCCAAAACATCATCAGATTTTCATATAAGTCCTGAAAGTAGACAAAGAGAACCCAATCAAACAAGTGAGAGAAGAATATTTTCTTTGTCATTTATGTGGGTGGATAATGGAAAAAATGTAACATAATTATTGCATAAATATTAATTAGTACCCTAAAATTGTCTCAAAATACAAAGGACAAATGAAAAAATAGTATTGAACAAAAATATGTTAGATTGATTTTACTGAAGAAAAAAAATAGGATTGGGTTCTCTTTGTCTACTTTCAGGACTTATATGAAAATCTGATGATGTTTTGGGTCATATTTATGCAGAAATATAGAAAATTCTAAAGGATTCACAAGCTTTCAAGCAGCACTGTATATTTTAAGGATTCTTGGGTGAATTAAATATAATTCTTTTGTGACCTTACAACGTCTTTACTGTCACTTTTGATCAGTTTGTGCATACTTTCTGAATAAAAAATCTTCATTTACCTAAAGGTGAATGTATCAAAAACATATTAAGCAACAATAATTGTTTTAAAACTGATAAAGAATCTTGAGCAGCAAATCAGCACGTCAGAGTGATAATAATATTTTACTGTTTTTACTATATTTTTGATCAAATAAATGCAGCCTTGGTGAGCTTTAGAGATGGTATATTGATAACAAAAATGGTATATTTTACATACTGTGTTTAATTATACTTCCACAATTTTTGTTTTGAATTTAGAAAGTCATGAAATATGCATGTAACTTCATACTTAAAAACAACTGAAAGACATTTGAAAGAAAGAGTCACTTTTCTTACCTTTACTTTCAAAATGTTGTCCTCCTGTAGTGACGAAAGCAAGACACAACATGAAAACAATTTTCAATCTGTCACTCCTCATTTTTGTCATCCATTTATATTACAAATGCATCACTGCTCTGCATAACGGTGCCGAAAAGTGTATCCTCCTTTCCAGGTTGGCTTTTCGTCCAAATTGTTTTGCGGACAACATAAACAGTTACATGCATCTCATCTGATAAGCTGATAGTGTGTTCAAACTGTGTGTTTACTCTTTTACTATTTGGAGGTGGAGCGCAAAAAAAGTGTTGTTTACTGGGAGGAGCCTGAGTGAGGACATGCTGTCATAAGTGTTTGAAGTGCTCAGTCTTCACTCTTAAGATGTAGGCTAACATTACATGATGTCCGACCTTGAAGCTGGAACAGGAAATAATGTGACTTTTTAGGGGTCTAAAACACTTTTAGCCACTGATGCATGTTCATTATGTGAAGTGCAGTCAACAGGTGCTCAGTTGTAAGAGTTTGTAGTAGTAAGTGTGCAAACTGCACTGGTGTTGTTCTGCACACTGTAACCGGTTCTTTTTATCACAGCCTGACACTCTTGTTTTTTCATGCTCAACCTGCGTTATCAGCACAGCACTGAGCTCCTCTTACGCACAGATAAGCGCAAGCATCGCGACTCGATCCAGTCTGCCTGCAGCTCACTGTCCATTATCACTGCGACAGGACTGTGCCGTTATTTCAGCCCGGGACACATTGTTAAGTTAGGAAATGTGACACCCGATTAGGCCCACAGGTGGTTTTAATCATGCAAGGACTTTGTCTTTTTTAGTAAAGAATTAATTTTATGTGCATTTAACAGAAATGATCTGATTTTGGTCCTTTAATTCACTCAAAACCAATTTACACCTTAATGCGAAATGCAGAAACAGCCTTTAAAAAATACACTGAAAAGAACTGGTGTAAAAATTATTTTCACTTAGAAATTGCTAGCCTAAATTGCACAAATAATTACAAAGAATCGGATGTCTCGGACACCCAATTAAAGTATTCAAGCGTTTATGTTTACTTAACTGTTAATAAGGTTTAAGATGTGCATATGTATATTTCTATCTGTCTAGGAGTGGCTTCAGTTTCTCACCCCAAAACAGCAGTGTGTGTGTGTGTGTGTGTGTGTAAAAGAGGAAGTTCACGAAGAGCATTTGTTTGAGAGAGAGAGAGAGTGAAGCCTTGAAATAATATTAACAATGGCCACTTTGAATCATTTATGGTTCAGGGCTTCACTCTGAACTCAGGCTGTTTTTTTTAAGGGGACAGAACACTTGTAGTATTTGTAAGCTGATTACAATATGAGCAAAAGCATTTATCAAACCATCAATACATCATAAATTTTGCTACTTCGAATGAATCTACAAATTCAGTTTCCCTTGGTACAACATTGCTTAAGTTCACTTTAATGGCATTTCTTATCATGTTCATAACACATGGCCATTCTCTCATCAATTAATCCTCCACCCTTGTCATTGTCAGGAATGAATGTGCAACAATATGGAAGACAGACGGGGCCAAAAGTTGTGAAATTTCACCATGTCAACACATGCAGTTTGTCTGCTTTAACACGGCAATTTTGCTTAACAAGTGGGAGGCACATATGCAAACTGTTATAATTCCTACACCGTTCACCTGATTTGGATGTAAATACCCTCAAATTAAAGCTGACAGTCTGCAGTTAAAGCACATCTTGTTCATTTCATTTGAAATCCATTGTGGTGGTGTATAGAGACAAAAATGTTAGAATTGTGTCGAAGTCCCAATATTTATGGACCTGACTGTATATGCAAAAAAAAAAAAAAAAAGTTGGGCCAACTTAAAATCTTAAGGCAACCAGCTTCAGCAGATTTTTGAGTTTTCTCAACTTGTCGTTTTAAGTTTATACAACAAAAATTTTAGAATCTCCCACAAAAATAAGTTGAGCAAACTCAAAAATCTGCTGAAGCTGTTTGCTTTAAAATTTTAAGTTGGCTCAACTTATTTATTTTTATTTTTTTTAAAACGACCCTTTACCGGCATCCCTCCTCCACCCCAACTCCTCACTCCTGATCCATTTTCATCCCATATTAGGGATAGGGGGACTTCTCTGGGTTCGGGCTATACTCCGCGCTCTGAGCCCTCCCCCAGGACAGCACTCCAAAATATGCTTACTATTTGCTATCAGATTAGATATAAGAGTGAACTCGTGAACCACATATTAATCCTTTCTTTAGTTTATTGCAGCATTGTTTTTACTGATATCTAAATTGTTAGAGTAAATGAATCAATGTTACAATTTAAATTAAGACTCTTCTATCTGAGAAAGAACAGGACTGAGAAGGACATTGTAGCACACGGCTCGATGCTACATCCTACAACCTCAAAACCATGGACCAGAAACAGAAGACCTGGATCGACTCACAGAAGCAATTATTAGCAAAGATAATAGTAAAAAATTAATAAAATAAAATGAACCACTCAGACAACTGGAATGCAGCTAATTAATGAAAAGGTACGTATATTTCTTTTCTCTTTGTTTGTTGTTTTGCATATGTTGTATTTTTCGAAATTGGCAGAATGAAATAAAACAAAATGACAAAACAAATGGTTAACAGTAACACACAGTATTTGAAATAAATGGTGAAATAAACACAAAAACAGTCAACAATTCCCAATGTCAATTTCAGAAATTTGACCTCAGTGTCTCAATTGCAAGTTCAATGTCTCGATTTCAAATTCCCCAAAAATAGGAATGTTCATCAAACTTGAATTAATGAGTTCAGTCCATGAAAAGGAAACTTTGTCCTCAAGGAAATCCAGGAAAAAATTGGAAAAAGAAAAGACCCGTAATGTGTGCAGTTCTGTCCTACCCACTCAGAACAACTCTCTCACAACTCTTTTACTCTGTTTCCAGGTACGAAAGATGGGATGGCTCGCCAGTCCAAACCAGGAATAAGGATCCACAGCCAGGACAGAATTCAAGATCACAGCAGCAATTCAGAAACAAGGAGAAATATAAATCAGAGAACAAAAGGAGAAAAAAAAAAATAGTTTCAAGAAAAAGATCGCCAGATTGATCCTATCACGTTAGTGTTATCTTCTCGTCACATTCAGATTCACAACGAACTTCTCAAAGCTTAGACACAAATCTACTTCTCACTTTTTAATTATCTATTGCTGGATTATTAAACCGCTATTCTCAAATCATTTAGTCTGCCATCACTGTCGTGTTGTTCGCAATCTCTCTCACTCACTCATTTCACTTGACGCGATCTTCTGGAAACTTTTAAAACAAGGGGCGGAGCTAACCTTTCACCTCACCAATAAGGATTCAGTTCAGGAACCTTTTCTTTCATTTGGAATTATTTATAATAAAATAAATAAATTTACTTCATGTTCTTCTGTATTACTATTAGGTTTTATAGTGATATAAATAAAATAACAATAATTATTAATATTAATGACCCAAGTTAATGACCTGGGTTACAACATTGACAAATCATGACATTAGACTGACATCACACAATGTACCAAAGCATTATGCCTCATGACCAAATATAACGTCTGATGTTTGCGTATGTGCATTACAGTGTACCATTATAACATGAATATACATGATGTCTGGTGTTTGTACCACATATGCAAATAGCATTTCAAAAATAGCAATTTAATTGGATGCGGTGTGCATTTTCGCATTAACACTGATATACAGTGCATGTTGACATGGTATTTTGGCCCCGTCTCCCTTCCATACAACAGGTGGCTCCTACGATGTGGCATACTCCACTCTGAGGTGCACTTGTTTACATATTGACAATGGGTGTATGTTTCATTGCATAATGTGATGCAATGAACAGAAACACACATACTCCTACAGAAACACACATACTATATTTGGCATATGGAGCTGACATGTTTAGTGTTGATATGCTCTTGCATTTTTTAATTTAATTTATTTTTTGTTGTTGTTTTTACAGTTCAGATATGAGATTTTGCGTTGTCTTACTAAAAGCAATTTTAGATACTGTTAAAAACAAACAAACAAAAAAAAAACAGGTGACACTCAGGTCAACAGCGCATGCACTTCCTCTTGCTCTGAAGGATGTGGGTCAGTGGTGTGTAACAGGAAAATGAAATTCAGGAAGCACCTTTGTCGAGGTTTTCTGGGTACAGAGATAAAAGCAGAGGAGTTGGCAGAGCTATGGGTATAAAGTCATAAATTACAGATGCTATCGACTCACACAAAGTCAATTTCCTTTTTGTTTAAAGATAACTAGAGCCATTTAGCCATTAGATGTTTTAGAGGTACCTTTCTTAGGTACTGGAACACAACTGCCATCAAGTTTTCACCTTAGGTCCCAAGAAAACACTTTACAAATGTGGTGAACTTCAAAGGTGCTACTTTTCTAAGTGATCAGATTTAAAAGATTTACTTAAAGGTTCCATAGAATGGAAAACTGTATTTAGCTTGGCATAGTTGAATAATAACAGTTCTGTACATGGAAATGGCATACCATGTGCCTCAAACACCATTGTTTCCTCCTTCTTATGTAAATCTCGTGAATAAAAAAGACCACTGAAAAATAGACGAATCAGAACATAACAGACTGTGACTAACAGTCGGGATCACTAATAGTTAGGCCCCCAACATTTGCATATACCCACCCATGTTCTAGGCCAGCCGCCAGCCGAACCATCAGAAGTTCTGCAGGTATTGTGAAGAAACAAGCGAGGACAACAGCGAAAACAGCAGATCATGGAAATAAATGTTATGTTCCAGGCTGTGCAGGGGATGTGAAGTGCAGGGATGGGTTGGTGTCTGTATTCAGAAAGGCACGGAAAGCAAATAACATGCTCTAATAAAATAACACGAGCCACTAAGGGACATGGTTAGCTTCTTGCTAGGTAGCCTGTTACATTACAATACATAAGATTTCACTTACCACATAAACAGAGTAAGGAGAGATGACTGAGGATGATGGAGAATGATTTACTGATCCTGAGCACCACTGACAAGCATCTGATCTTGTAAAATGTGTGGTAAGTACTGCTGCTCCATAGTATAAACAGAGTTTGTGCGATTACTAATCTCGAAAGCGAACGTGAAAGTAAAAAGCGATGGTGCATTTGAAAGCAGTTTCAGTGCCCCGCATATTAATAGCGGCTCCCTGATGCCCGCATTTTATATACAGTATAATTACCCTACGATATAACGGTGAGAGAAAGTATTGAAATATATATTTCCTCCCTTTGTTTCCTTCCTGTGAGCTACTGAAATGACCTGCACTGTGAAACAGCCAATCAGAGCAGAGCTCAACATTATTATTCATGACCCTTCCAAATAAGCCAATAACAGACCATTTCATTCTAGGGAGAAATCCTAGGCTTGTAAATGCACATGTAAAACAGTTTCTGGAGAATTTTTGCCCTTACCTAAGCCACATGGCTTCTATATAGATATCGGAGAACAATTTAAAATATTGTATCAATGCATTCCATGGCACCAAAAAGATTTACAGAATGAATGTTAATGGTTCTTCAAGGAACCATCAATGCCAATAAAGAACTTTCATTTTTAAGAGTAAATGAGATATATATATATTATATAGTGACCAGAATATTAATCACCAGCAAACAACCACCTAGCAACGCCCTAGTAACCACCCTAGCAACACTGCTAAAAAGCATTCCTGGAGCTCAAAAATTAAAAGCATGCAATGCCATGGTCACAGATATGACTCCAAGGGAATTGAAGAACTTATAAGAAGTATGCATTGAATGCATTGTAAGTCACTTTTTATGCATAAATGTGTAAATGTATGCACTATAAAAACAAAGTGTTTGTGCTGCCTTAAAATTTTAAGTTTAGTCATCTTGAAATGTGCAGATGTATAGTGACAACTTGTGAACAAGTTCTCTTATCAAGTCTGGGAAAGCTATTTTAAGGCTACACTTTGTGATAGCTAACTGCAGCAACTATTTTTACAATGATAAAACCATTCATAACCTGCTTAGTTATGCAAAAGGTAAGCAAACATTTTCTTTAAAAATGCAAGAAATCTATTTATATTATGCAATTTGTTTTAGTTCCATCAGCCTTGAATGAACAGCACTCAATTAGTGCCTTTTAATGAATCTGAAATAGAAACAAAAAGCAGATAAGCTAAATTTTGGTATAAAGGGACAGGAAAGAGAGAAGCTAAAACGTCTTACAGATCAACTTGTGATGCATATACGTGACCCTGGATGACAAAACCAGTCTTAAGTGTCAATTTTTCGAAACTGAGATTTACACATCATCTGAAAGCTGATGTATGGTTTGTTAGGATCGGACAATATTTGGCTGAGATACAACTATTTGAAAATCTGGAATCTGAGGGTGCAAAAAATCAAAATATTGAGAAAATTGCCTTTAAAGTTGTCCAAATGAAGTTCTTAGCAATGCATATTACTAATCAAAAAAGAAGTTTTGATACATTTACGGTAAGAAATTTACAAAATAGCTTCATGGAACATGATCTTTACTTAATATCCTAATAATTTTTGGCATAAAAGAAAAATCGATAATTTTGACCCATACAATGTATTTTTGGCTATTGCTACAAATATACCCCAGCAGCTTAAGACTGGTTTGTGGTCCAGGGTCACATATATGGCAGAATGTATTTTAATAATGCATGGAAGGTTTGAGGGGTTTTATAAAGACATCTAAGTGAGTTTAATCTGCTGGTTTACAGAACTGTGACATAGCTTGGTATCATCTGACAAACAAGAACACAGAACACAAGGCCACTATCTTTCTGCTCTGGAGAAACACTAGACGTAACGGACAGCCAGGAGAGTGTGCAAAAACATAGATAGAGAAAACGAGAGGGTGTTTCAGATGGTCAACACTCTTTCTGTTTTGTCCACTGTACTGCTGCTGAATGAACTGTACCGCCGCATATGAGTTAATCTCACAAAACTGATCATGAACATGTTCATAAGAAATGAAATGGGGCCTATATTTAGGATCATTAAAGACTTTTTCCCCCCATTTAAACCTTTATTTGTACAAAACATGAACAAATAAAATGTAAATGTTCATTTCAAGTAGTTGCAAAGCAATATTTATCATTTTAATTTAGTTAACTTAGTAAGTTATTTAGTGTACTAAAATAAATAAAACTGAAATAAAAATGGCTTAAAACTATTCAGACACACACACACACACACACAATACAGTAAACAATTAGAACCTGGAAGATTCACAACTGGGAAACAGAAATTACAAAGTAAAACATTCATACACATTATAAGATGAATTTTGGGAGAAAACATGCTTGTCATATAAATAATTTTACAATGCTTAAAAAAAAATCTTAATGGTCCTAAAATGTGTTTAAATTTTAAGAATTGTATAGTTTGAATATTTAAGGTTTCATTTAACCGTAATTGTCTTTTTCATAATTGCATAATTTGTTTTATTAATTAAAATATTACATCATACATTGTTACAAGGTGTCACATTTTGTCAGAAAAAAATAACGGAGTTTTGTTTTTAATAACAACACAGCCTCAGTGAAGAAAAAAGTCGTGCAAAGGAGGAATGATTTATAATCAGATATAATCTTTTTTTTTTTTACTTTTGCTAAGATACATCTGTCCAAAATCTGTTCTGATAAAGAAACAAACTCTACATCTACATCTTGGATGGTCAGATTTTCATTTTCGAATAAAGTGACCCTTTAAGTACTTTCCAAAAAGAGATATTAGAAATTATTGTGACAGCATACAGGTCATTTTGGGTTGCAGATAGTTTATTTGCTATCTTATAATTTAAGAAAACACGTATACCAAAAAATAACAGTAAAACATTGATTTGAGTGGATATTTCTCAGTGTGTGATGCACATAACTTTTAAACCACAGCCCATGAGCGCACATATCAGAATAGCACAGTGCAATTATCTCCATAATAGTGCCTAATGAGCTGTTAGGACTGTAATTTAAAGCAGATGGACATGCAGATAAACAATACAGAAGCTGCCCGCTCAGGGCTGTGGACGTTACAGTATCCGATGAGATAGCGAACATGTGCTAAAACTATAAAGATCCATCCAAATGTGGCTTTTTTGAGGGAAAGACAGACAAAAGATGGAGAACAGGGTGAGAGTGTTAGCAATGGGTGTGGATGGACCTCTAAACGCTGTGCAGTACAGTATCTCCAGCTGTTTGTGTCACGTAGATCACTGGCGCAGTCAGATTTCAGTCCACGCCCATCCACGTCAACAAACAACACTGAGTGTTTAACAGATGCTGTTTGGGTTAAAAGAAGGAAAGCAAAGTGAATAGGTGAGGAGAAGTTCTCTGTGTGATGAGAGTCTGTTTTAGCAGGCACAGCCGCTGTGTCCCTCAGAGGACGAGTCCTGTGGTCTGGAGTCTTTGTGGTTGGGTACTGGACCGTCTCTGTCCATACTTTCATTCATCTTTTCACATATCACATCCACCAGACACTCAAAAACCTGCTGCACGTTGATGTTGTCTTTGGAGCTGGCCTCGAAAAACTGAAAACCTGGAAACCAGAAAAAAAAAAATTTAAAAAGCAGAACTGTCTTTATGCCAGGGTTATTATAGTTAACTGAAACTAAAATTATCACCATTAAAAAAAACTTGTCTGTTACTTGAAATAAAATAAAATAAAATAATTAAAATGATGACTTTATCTAATGATAAATTTATCAAATTTAGTTTACTAAAACTAAGCTTAATAAAAATGAAAACACACACACAAACACATATATAAAGACATTTTATATATATATATATATATATATAACCAACTAAAAATTACAAAATTACTAAAACTTTAAAATAAAATAAAAAAAACTGTATAAGAAAACTGTAGAATAAATTATGTATAACATATTTAACAAACTCATTTACATACAAAATTGCATTATTTTATTTATATGTAATATATTTCAATATATTTATAAATGACTCTTATTTAAGGTGTGGGGGGAAGAAGGAAGGAAGGAATAGGACTGGTTTTGTGGAAATAAACTAAAATTTTCTTCTACATATGCTTATTTTTAAACAGATATAGATATTAACTTTAGTTATTGTAATGGAGCTCTGCACCTGTGGCATGGCAGTAAGCACACACTGAGACTAGTGATGAGATTTAATCATTTAATGACATTTAATCATCTGATTTTATTTCTCATCAGGTCATCAAAATAAAATAAAAGAGTCAAAAAGTCAATCTCCATCTCAATCTTGATGCATCCTCTCACCGAGTTCCTGAGCCAGTTTCTGACTGTCCTCTGTCGGAATGAGTCTGTCATCTTCCAGGTCACACTTGTTGCCCACCAGTATCACCTGTGCGTTGTCCCACGAGTATGTCTTTATCTGAGTGGCCCTAAGAGCCAAACATGCAGGACGTAAACATTAAACACTCTTAATACACACATGATGTACAGATGCATGTCTGTGTGTGTCACTCACCAGTCCTGAACAGCGTTGAATGAGTCCTGGTTTGTGATGTCGTACATTAGCAGGAAGCCCATGGCTCCTCTGTAATACGCTGTAGTGATGGTTCTGTAGCGCTCCTGTCCGGCTGTGTCCTGAACAACATAATCATTACAATAATCCTAATTATACACCACTTCCTGGCTTGTGAGGATGAGGATGTGATAAACGGTCTTCATGGTGTTTTTACCAATGATGACCAGTAGATGGCAGAGTTGTCATTGTTTTTTTTTCTGGGGTTAAATTCTGGAGAGCCAGGGTTATATAATGATCATCCTTTTGACATATAAATCTTCAGATATTTAAATCGTTAATAACTTATCATATAAGGGTCATATATCATATATATTAAAATGTTACAGTATTAAAATAATTCATACATATACATACATATATATATATATATATGTGTGTGTGTGTGTGTGTGTGTGTGTGTGTGTGTGTGTGTTATATATATTTAAAGTATTTATATTTTAAAATTACACATATTTGATTATTTATCATACTTATCCAACCCCACATATTTACAATAAAATAAAATAAAATAAAATTAAAAATCATTGAAGAGGTCTATGGATATTGGTCTGGGTTGGTACAGCAACTATGCGCCGTTGCTTAGAAACCTACTGTTGGCTAAACTTATTTGCATGAAGAGCCATCCCATCATCAGAGTGGGAGGAGTGAACGTGTTTCCTGGGCAACCAGTGGCTCGCACAGGTTTACACATGATCCTCTAATGCCTGGCAAGAGTGACAGACAGCAGAGATGAGTTTCAGACTACAGCCAGATGAACAAAAAAAAAAAAAACCTGCGAGACTTTTCAGAATACAGAATAAAATAAAAACATGTGCACTTCATGTATTTATATCAATAATTACGCAAGCACAATTGCTATTCTCTTGCTTAGAATTAATTATTACAACATTTCTAAGACCAAAGTGCAAAGAGACAAGAAAAAGAAGATCTGTGGTAATGGTAAACAAATTAAATCATTTTCTAACTGTATGCTTTATACATCGTAAGCATGAATCATGCTCCACTATATCACAATAATATCCCCTTTTGGGATCTGCACCCACAATCTCTAAAGGCTCTTCAACCACTAGCCTATTTCCATTTCTAAATTATGCATAAGAAACATTTATTTGATTAGAGTGAGCTGAACATGCAAAAACGCACTGCAACCTTTTCATTTAACAGTATCGTCCCAGTGCATCTGCAGAACTCTTTCAAAGTCAGAGTCAAGGTTTTGTTGAACAGACAGATGCAGAGGTTCAGTGCGGCCAGGAGGAGCTTTTATCAGAAGCGCAAGCCTTTCTGTTACTGGATCAGAGCCACAGCACACATTAAGAAGAAACGCACTGCTGAGAACGCATCCATGCAGCTCACATTCAGCCCTAAACTAAAGCTACTTTAGTACTCACTCCCCACTTCTTTCTAGAAATTTACAAGCAACTTCTGAGTGAAAGTTGTTTCTACACCAATTTTTTCCCAGTTAGACTTAAATAATATTCAGAATAGCATAGCCCTCTTACTACTTCTGCAGTATATAGTATGTATGAAGAGCATGCATAAAATACCTGAACCACAGTGTACAGCATAGCACTGCATGAAATACTGTATCCCACAATGCACTGCACCAATTTGACCTTCATGTCCAGTATTTTTGACAAATTAACTGGAAGTGATATCAGTAGAATTCTTCTTCTCATATGACTCAACAGCAAAAAGTTATGATGCTTTAACACAGAATTGGATTAAAACGCAAATTCATAGTTTCTATGTTTGCAAAATCATAACTCAAAATCAAAACTTCACATTTTCCGAATTAAACATGGACATCATCAGGGTTATTATAGGTAACTAAACCCATAAAACAATTCTTGCTACTTAAAAGAATCTTCTACTTGGAAAATTTATTTATTTTAATTAGTTGCCAAGATAATTCTCTTTTTCATTTATTGTATATTGATGTATTAAATGAATGAAAACTATAAAGACAAATTTAAAACATAAAATGGCAAAAAATCAACATTACGTAAAAATAGAAAAATAAAAATATTTTTAAAAAATAACTATTTATAACCATTTACTAACTAATAAATGCACATAATGAGTCATGATAAACATGTAGCATATAGTATAATGTTTATTGTTGCATAATGCAACCCAGTTTCACATTCTAGTGGGCGGTTGTTAGTGTATACTGCACAGTTTAGTTAGCGGTTGGACAAAATGCTTTAGAAATGATTGCAGCATCTCTGCTGTGGAGGAATTTACTGACTTCACTCCCACTCACAGAACCGTACCAGCCGGCAGCTGACATTACAGCACATCTACACACCCATCGGCTGACAATTATGGCTTTCGGAGACGTTTTCTTTAATAACACCAGTAATCTGACCTTCAATTCTTAAAGCCTAAAGCTCACACGCAAACAGAGCAGGCAACATTCAGACAGAAGAAACCTTCTGTTAGTCATCGTACCTTTATCCTTTCAAGGCATTCTGCTACATTCCACCCTAGTTTCATACCACAAACATGCATGTACTTGTTTGCCACACTTTTTGATCGATGAATGACTTTTCTAGTAATTTGTGATTGAAAACAACTTAAAGAAACTGCATTTAAAGTTTAAGAATTCGATTTTAGAGTTATTATATATTTCAATTGCAATTTTCATGACTTTTTTAGGTTTCATTAATTTCCATGATCTTTCCATGCCTAAAACACAATTTCATGATATGTCCATGAATAATCAGAGGCGGACAGTAACGAAGTAAATTTACTTGAGTATTGTACTTAAGTACACTTTTTGAGTATCTGTACTTTACTCGAGTATTATTTTTTCTGGAAACTTGCGACTTTAACGTCACTACATTTGAAAGACAAATATTGTACTTTTTACTCAACTACATTTATATCAAGGTCCCCAAGTAGAAAGTCGTAATATATAGCAGTAAAATTGCAGTAAAATCACAGTATCCACAAATTTACTATTATCTCACTATAGTAACCATAATTATGCTATCTGTAGTAACTTCAGTAACCACAAATTTATCATAGTTTCATTATAGTAACTATAGTTTAATTTTTGTAGTTAAACTATGGCAATACAAATGGTAGGCTAATATATCTGTCAAAAATGACTGCCCTCACTTTACCATATATAAAAACTTAGGCCTACTGGTAAATTGCTGCTAAAAACTGGTCAGGGAAATATATATATATATGAACATTTTATTGTCAAAACACTGCACATAAATGCATATATTTTTTTGCAAACAAATGATCAAAAAGTAGGCTAAATGAAAACTTTAGAATCTAAACTGGGAATCAATAAGAATTTTAAATCAATAAGAAGAATCAGAATCTGAATGGATAAAATTCAAACAATACCCAACCCTAGCCACATGTTGTGAAGTACACTGATTTCTGAGCATTTTATGAACACTGATCAGTTGATGGCAAAATTCAAAAAGACGGTTCTTTGGCACAACGTGCACACGCATGGCCATACTGAGAGAGTATGTTCCAGTTTTCTGAAGAGACTAAAGGTTTGTTTTCTTTTCAATGTTTGCTTTGTTTGCCTAAAATGAACCATATCATAGACTTCAATATCTCTTTGAAAAAGAACTTTGTAACTTTTAAACAAGTAATAAATTAAGTTCAATGTAGTTGTTGGAATGTTAAATAAAAAAAAATAAAGATGATTATCTTCATTCAGTTGTTCCATTTCAATATGTTTTGTAACATAAAAGCTCTTAATTCCAAAGATAATACATGCTAATAAGTGTATTCAGTAGGTTGCATTTGTGGTATAAGGTATTGTAAGTATACAACAATGCGACAATAAAACAATGCATTTACTTTTTACTTTTGATACTTAAGTACTTTTAAAAACATGTAATTCCATACTTTTACTTTAAAAAAAATCTGTCTTTACAACTTTCACTTGTAGTGGAGCAGTATTTGACCAGTAGTATCTGTACTTTCACTCAAGTAAGGACGTTGTGTACTTTGTCCACCTCTGTGAATAATGCAAACTAGTTTTGAACTACAGCACACATCAGTGGCCTCAAGTGTGGTGAGGGGAGAAGACTAGACCTAAAAAAATTGTGAAACAGCAAAGGACATGTTTAGTCCACATTCAAAACTGTAAACGCTTTGAATCTATAAAATGTGTCTTTGTATGCTGTCATCAATTGTCACTGAAGACCTTTTCTGCAACATCTGATCATTTACTAATAACCGCAAAAACCTAAAAAATCTTTTCACTGCAAAAGAACAAAATTGATCATCTCTAACCCAGCCTAAGTCCACAAAACAGAAACAGAAATGTAGTTAGTTGACATATCATATACTCATTTTTTATCAACATCAATATTTTAGGTTACAAAGGTGTGAAAGTGCTCACTATTTTTATGCTTTTCACCATTTTTAATCAGTGTTTAAGCTTTGCTAGTCAGTTTTAAATATATTTCATTTTTATATTACAAAGAAAATTCTATTTTAAATCAATACGGTTCTTTTTAACTCTCTACTCATCAAACATTCCTGAAAAATATATATTGTAAACTATTAAGCAGTTTTCAACATTGATATTAATCAAAAAGATTTCTTGAGCATCAAATCAGCATATTAGAATGATTTCTGAAGGATCACTGAAGACGGGAGTAAATTCAGCTTTGCATCACAGGAATAAATTACATATTAAAATATTAAAAATATTAAAATAGAAAACAGTTATTTTAAATTGTAATAACATTTCACAATATTACTGTTTTTACCGTATCTTTGTTTTTACTGTATTGAACAAATGAAGACTTGATGACCATAAGAAAATAAGATGACCATAAGAAAAATTAAAACTTTTGAATGGTAGTGTTACAATCTAAAAATAATTAATAAAATATTTGAATAGATGAGATTAGAATCATTTAAAAATAGATTCTCCTTTAAGACATCAGACTGATCAGGTGACAATTAAACTTACCCAAATTTGCAGTTTGATCCTCTTGTTGTTGCGAAAAACAGTTTTGACCTTAAAGTCGATTCCAACCGTGCTGACAAAGGCTGAAGTGAAGGAATCGTCCGCGTAGCGAAACAGGAAGCTGGTTTTACCGACGCTGCTGTTGCCGATGATGAGAAGTTTGAACATGTAGTCAAAGTTTTGGTCAGCCGCGTCTTTCTGTGACGACTGGAGACGCGAGTCGGTCACTGATGCCATCTGAAACAGAAAACGAGTATTTCACATTTAATTTCTAAATCAATACAAAAGCCACTTGGTAAGAGAGAAATCAAATCAATTCTGCTTATTTTATGATCTAAAATTTTATTTGGATACATTTCAATACATAAAACTATATGCAATTTTTTTCCAAACTATCTCCAAATAAATTTGGTTTCTCATTCAACATGAAAACAAAAATGCCCCTATTTACTTTCTTAACAAACGTAAAAACACTCCCATATAGCATTGGTTTCTCGTTAAATATCCTGTTTCAGTCGTCACAATATGGAAGTAAAATAGGTTTGCAAACACCGGTTCATGTTGGCATCATATGTTCTAGTCTGAAAACACAGCTCTGATTACCCTCGGAGCACAACCTTCAGAACCAGCCATGTCCACCGACAGAAGAGCTCAAACTAACAGGCGAACTCTAGGGAATGGAAATAAAACCCCTCCACCGTCCAGCTGATCAATCAGACCCTCACAGGCATGATGGAGAGGGTCACCATGGCGACGGGCCCATGAACAAAGCGCACAGACCCATTAAAAGGCGAGCGGAGCGCTCCAAACACCACTCCTCTCCAGAGGTGGAGATGTTACAACAAAGAGAGTGACTGCCCACAGCAGCTATTGTCTCGAGCACATGAGAGCACTTGTTAGGTAGTATCTTTTTGAACTCAACTGCAATAGTAATTTAGAACAGTAAGTCTGTGAGTTGGAGGGGGCTGAAGGACCCGTTTAAGGGGCACATGGAGAGACAATCTGATTCTGATGATCATGTGCTCACTGCTTGGAGAAGTTTGTATCTGGTGGTTAATCCTAACGGTCAGGTTTACAGTGTACGGTAAGGTTGCAAAATCATTGGGCAAGACAACAAGAAACACTTGAGAGGTTATGAAACATCTTCCTATTTTAAAAGGAAAATTGCTCTAATTAAAACAAGCACAGAATGTGTTAAAGGTTAATTAAGTTTTTGCTCAGTTTCTTATTTTAATACTTTTATTCAGCAAGGATGCATTAAATTGATTGAAAATGACATTTATAATGTTACAAAAAAATCTATTTCAAACATTTGCTGTTCTTTTTTAACTTTCTAAGAAAGGATCTTGAGAAAACGTATCAGTTTCTGGAAAAATATTAAGTAGCACAACTGTTTTCAGCATTGATGATAATAATAATAATAATAATAGTTTCTTGAGCAGCAAATCAGTATATTAGAATGATTTCTGAAGGATCATGTGACACTGAAGACTGGAGAAATGATGCTGAAAATTCTGACATTGTAATAATATTTCACAATATTACTGATCTTATTTATTTTACTGATTTTTCATGAAATAAATGCAGCCTTGGTGAGCATAAGAACATCATAAAAGCATCATATAACAAAACCAATAATGTTCAACATATTTCTTGTGAACTATCACTATCACAGTAATTTTGCAAACAATAATTAAATGGCCATCATCTCTTTTACTTCACAATTATATGCATATATAGTTATATGAAAGAATTTCATACCTACTTTTCTATTAAATAGACTTTTCACTTGCTGTTATTGTCTTATTGCTCACATGAAACAATAAAATTGAGTAAAACTGCATTCTAAGGTCTTATTTTCTCAAAAGCTCCCTAAAAAGTCCTGTCACATGTTGAGCATGTGCACTGGCTGCATGAGGCCTTCCAATACTAAAACTGAAGCCAGAGATGTCAGTGAAAGTGAATTTTATTCCATGATCTTCAATAACAAGACAAGCCAGATTACACAGCTGGCCCAAATCTCCCAAACTACTTTGCTATGGTTTCATTTATAATGATTTCTCCAGTTCAAAAGCATGTCTGGATGGAACCCTAAAACACCACCATAAAACAGACCTTACATGGCAGATCTATGCTCGCCATTCATTGTCTGGATCAATTTAATGGTTTTATTCCAAACGGCACTCAGCACAGCTCTCTGTCCATTAGTAAGAACGCCGAATCCCATCCCACTTGTCCCATGAGAGACACAAATCAATAATGCTATGGACTGTATGGAACCCCTCCCCATTAACATTACTTTAATCTGCATAGAATCAGAGCTTAATATTTCCCACTAACAATATTGACCTACTAATATTAACTTAATATGCCACCATCTTCAATTATGCAAGAAGCTTTTGAGAATTTAAGAACAATTGTGAATAATACGTCAAAACGATTTTCATTCACATGGATCCACGAAAACACCTTAAAACGCTGTATTATACATGCCAGACCAGTAGCTGGCGATGTCTCAGTGTTAGTCTCAGTTAACACTTAGACGATATCGTTTTCAAAAGTTTACATTTTTCAGGCCCCCAAAGCATTGTTGGTGTTTAAAAGAATTGTGAAAACGCATAAAAAGGTTTTTTATTTTTTTGTTTAGTTTCACCTTAAATTTACAAGAATAAACTTTTATTTTAACTTTTATTTAAAACAGAAAACTTTATGCGTTTTGACCATTTGTTTACATGACAATGGTGTTTTGGAAGCATGAAAATGGAAACTTAAAAAAAAAAAAAGTACCATTATCGTCTCAAAAAACTCACTCAAAGAGTATTTCACAAAGCGTTTTAGCACTAAAACTAGCTCCTAAATCTGTGATATGTTAGGAGTAGTGAAGAGGACTCCTACGTCACTAAGACATTTACAATCCTAAAATGCCTTTTACCAGCAATCTGGTTTTCTTTTACGTTTGCATGTCTTACTATCAGCCATGATTATTCCACTCTGTTAATTAAAAGGCTGTTTATGAATATTCACTAATTGTTTACGAGAAGCTCACATGTAAGAGGCTGACAATTAGCTGAACATATTGTTTAATTAGTGACACTTAGCCTACATTTTAAAATCTTTATTTGAAAGTGGCAATTAATGCATAATGTATAAATTAATGCACTATGTATAAACCTCTGACAGAGACTATCAGCCAATCACTGTGTGCATAGTTAGTAAGCATGCTGACATCCTCCACAGGACGAGGTCAACCCCGCCCTTACTCTGAGCTTAAGACTTCTCTCTATTCCTTAGTAAAAGTTTGTCTCAGCAGCTTTGTGAGTTGGTTTTAAGAGAAAACTCTTAGTTAGAACTTTTACTGCTATTTAGGAGAACTCTTAGTGCGAAGATAAAATGTTTTGTGAATACGGGCCCAGATCGCTCAACAACCTACATGACCAATATTCACCTCAGCTGTTTTGAATGTCCTTCTCAGGCGTGCTATAGACCAGTGTTTTGCGACACCTGACTTCATCACTTACACCAGAGGGCCAAATGGTGTTTTTGAGGGCCAGGGTCTCTGGTTACCATGGCACTGATCTGTCTATTGATTGTCTGGCAGATGTCCACAACTGTGCTCCAGATGAACGGAATTAAACAGTCCGCACAGTTTGCTTTCATTCACTGCAGACTGATTCAAAGATAACAATCACACAGTACATTTCATAAAATAAATATCATCTAAGAATGCAATTAAATAACATGTTGTTTAATCCATGCATGGAGGAGGTTTACCATACAACAACAAATACATGAAAACAGAAAACAAAAACTTTCTACCAACCAAAAAAATGTATCATGGTATAGTATCAGATAATACTTTGAAGTGTGGTATTCCAAAGAACAATACCGAGGTAGAGCCATTGTAAATGTACCAAGAATTGTACAACCGTACTTTTTTGCAACTGTTCTATTCTCAACCTAAATCTGGACTTAATTCGAATATTCGCTCTCTGGCGTTCTAAACTAGACAATTTTAAAGAACAACAACGCCATAATTGAACAAAATGTTAACGGTACATGTCCTGCAGCATGACCTAAAGTTCATAAAGCTTGTCCCATCCGGAGACAGAGAAAGGTGTATACGGGGTCAAAATTACTCTTAAACGCAACGAATCAACTGGATGAAGTTCTTACCTTCACACGGACACTCGGTGCTTTATCTTGTGCTCCGGTAAAGCCACCGGGACTTCCTCCTTGCGTGGAGACGCGTATGTAACTCGTTCTGGGGTGTCTCTCTCTCTGTGTGTGTTTGAGACCGTGTGTGATTGTGTGCGCGCGCGAGTGTGAGTGACTGAGCTCCCGGATCTGAAGTGTTTACACAGCAGCTTCCAGCTCCGTCCCGAACAGCAGTTCTTTCTCTTCCTCTTTACACACTTTTTTTTACAAATATGGGCAAAATTTATCTAATACCAGAAATGCCTCTTTAAATGTTCAATTCGATTACTGGATTTGAAATTAATTTCAATTGATGCAGAAACAGGATGCAGAATTGCAAATCAAATTTGAATGTACAAGTAAGAATTAAATAAAATGCCATATCTTAAAAAAAAAAGAAAAAAAAAAAAAAAAAAAAAAAGCATAAAACGTCAAGTTTGAATGGATAGACACAAAGACCTGTAATAAAATTTTAATAATTTTTCATTACATGGACTGATGGGGTCCATGTAAAAACACTTCATTTCCCAGAATGCCCTTATAGGCTATCCCGTGAGTTTTGGACAATTCAGTTTAAATTCCAATTTATGAAATGAAAATGTAGTTTCATTGATTCCCTCTGCTAATGGCACCGAATACGTCACAATTAGGCACAAAAAGTATTTAACATTTACTCCATTTCTTCCTTTTATTTATATCTTACTGAAGCCTGGGCAGCATTCAGGTTTGTGTGTAACTTTCTTTGGTAAGAAAGAAGTAAATGCAAATAAAAATAATAACAATGCTTGTTACTAGGTATTTTGTAACAACTCTTTCAGAGTACTTAAGAGTAAACTGCATTTATTTTTTTAATTAAAACTCAACATACATAGGTGTTTGATATTTCTTTAACTGGATAAATGTGTTTAGGGTAAATAAAAAAACAAACAAACAAACAAAAAAACTCAGTTTGCAATGGACACAAACACACACAAATATAATTAAAAGGGAAAATATGATTAAATCAACAAAATCACATTTGCATGTCACTCAATCTTCAACAGCACCATCCTCCATCTCCAGTGATAAAAGGAAGTTTACTTTTCTGTTCAAACATCACGGTTACAAAGATGATCAAAGGTTCAGTTACTATTCTTTGCTTTTCCATAGAGTTTAATTGCCATTTCAGTGTCATTCATTATAGGAAATGTAAACAGCATTCTATGTTTGACAATCCTAAATTGGTCCTCTTATTTTCATAAACCTTTTCACAAACAGCCCTCTAGTGGGAAAATATATTGTTCACATTGTGAAGCATTAAGGCAAAAGCAGATAAGAATTATAGTACATACTTCACCAACAAATTAAAACACATAGTTTAAACATTCATAAACAGCTATTATCACTAATGCATGTCTGTTTATTATAAACAAAAGATTCAATGCAATTACCCACTTTGAAGCATTTTAAAGTAGGGAGAAATACTGTTAACCTCCATAACAATATCATTTAATATGGATGGGCATGTTTACATAAAAAAACCTCATGCGATCCAGACCTAAAAATATGCATTTTATACACTGTCTGAGAGTGATTCACAAGAATTATTCCTTATATAGAAAGATTTAAAAGGAAAGTCGTGGACAAAATGGGCTGAAATTGATTGAAACCCGGTCACAAATCAAATTTACTAAATTGAGATCTGAGTCCACTTTTAGGGACAGTGTGAATACAAAAAAATCACGCAGTTCACCTTTGGCTCACTTCAACGGGTCTGAATTTGGTTCTTTTAACCTTAAAGAACACTAAACACTCTTGTATAAAAACCAGAAGTATTATTGTTATACAAAACAGTCAGACTGACAAAGAGAACATACACAGGACAATTCTCTAAAAATAACAGTCTGACTGGACTCTTTCTCATAAACACACAACACACTCATATAGATCCCAAATGGAGGGCCAGGTAAATGAGATTGATGGTAGTGGAGAAAAAGCCTATAAGGTTGCAGAGGTTGGACAGACCATGGTAGCGGTAGAAGGTGGTCCTGTGCTCCTTGTATTTTGGGTCCTGTTCACGGAGTTTGGCGTATCCTTCCTTATTGGAGCTCATACCCACCTGATTCCCCAGACCGTGTTCCTTCTCGATCTCCTGCATGACCAGCATGCACTCGGTGGCAGACGGTCCAAACCATTGTGCATTCAGACCGGCCAAGATAACGGCCACAAAGAACAAAGTCATCTGCTCAGAAAAATAAAAACAAGAGTGTAAGACAGGTGTGAAACAAAATGAAGAATGAGAAACAAAAGTTTGCTGAAAGTTTACTCAGCCTCAGTCCATCCAAGGTGTAGAGTAGTTTGTTTCTTCATCAGAACAGATTTGGAGAAATTTGGCATAACATCACTTGTTCATCAGTGGATGCTCTGCATTGAATGGGTGCCGTCAGAATGAGAGTCTAAACAGCTGATAAAAACATCACAATAATCCACAAGATTCCAGTTCATCAATTAACATCTTGTAAAGTTAAAAGCTGTGTGTGTGTGTGTGTGTGTGTGTGTGTGTGTGTGTGTGTGTGTGTGTGTGTGTGTGTGTGTGTGTGTGTGTGTGTGTGTGTGTTAGAAACAAATCCATCATTAAGGGGTTTTTAATGTTAAACCTTTGCTTCCAACTAAAATATGAGACCTCTATCCATATTATTGCTTTCTCTGGTTAAAAAAAAAAGAAGCCTAATCTGAATTGGGAAAGAAATATGCACAGATAAAGCTCAGTTTACAAGTTGAAAACAGCCCAGAACAGTTCTAAATAAATATGTTGGTGGATTCTGATGTAAAGAGGACAACAGGCGATGTACTTTTTCACTGGAGAAATCAATGTTATTATGGGTGACTCATATTTGAGCCAGAAGCGATAAAGTTTAAATGTGTTAATGATGGATTTGTTTTACAACACACAGCTTTTTAGTTCACAAGAGGTTAATTGATGGACTGAAGTGGTGTGTATTAATTGTGGATTATTGTGATTTTTTTTATGAGCTGTCTGGACTCTCATTCTGACGGCACCCATTCACTGCAGAGGATCCACTGATGAGTAAGTGATGAAATACTACATTTCTCCAAATTTGCTCCCATGAAGAAACAAACTGCTTTTACATCTTGGAAGGTCTGGGTGCACATTTTCAGCAAATATTAATTTTTGAGTGAACTATTCTTTTAATGAATCAAGCAGAAGGCAAATAGTTTGATTGGTCACCTGTATGCCCTCATGCCAGTCCAGCAGTTCTCTAGGGTGGTACACAGCATATATGGCCAGATTGACTGCATTAGCACCCAGCAGACAGTAGAAATAAAATGGGAATAACTTGCTTTGCACAAGACCGAATGTGTGCATGGATACCTGGGAAATCAGCACAAAACCTGAAAATATAAAGAGGAATTAGAAGTATACATATGACATGTTATATGATGATATAATTATCATAACACTATATTCATTTACCTGCTATGAAAGACACCCACACCTGCATTCCCCAGGTGAAGGAAATCACCAGAAGGTGAAGCACTTTCACAAAGTCAGTTGGGTCTCCCTCGGTAGCCATAATTAACTTCTGAAAAGTGAATAATATTAATAATAAAAAGTAATAAATAATCAGCATATTTTAATAAAAGAAGAGATCACAAAAAAACCTGAATCAGAATAAAAGTTCACAGTCTCATCTAAAGCTCTAACGTTTCACAAATAATAACATGCATTATGCGCGCACATACATTTAAAGCGTGTCAGTACAGGTAAGAGTTTTGAGTATGGACTGATGTTGATAAAATTGTCGAGAACAACATAACGTACTATTGCAAAACAGAGGCTGCAGGCCTACTTCTTGCGCCTAAAAATCTTACCGATGATCCTGCACAGGTTATGCTTTTGGATTGAATTGAATTTGCATCAGTTTACTTTTTGTCCGGTTAATAAGAAATGACAACAGCACGTTTCAAGACTTCCGTGACAGTCGTTCACGCAATTTTCTGTTACTTACGCAAGCAATGACACCCTGAAGCAATTTCCTTTTCAGAGTGAATTCTGTCGGTCTACAGAAAATACGTAGGCTACCCGAGTTTATGAGTCTCTTTATGCAGGTCTTTCTACGATCACTTTCGAAGAAACCTGGTGTTTTCCTTCTGCACAAAATTTCTGTTGCTCGATAGCACACTGTTAGTCCCGCCCCCATAATCCCACCACCCAATCACACTCGATTATTCAAATACATGGAAGTATGTCATCCAATCACGATGCAAGGCGCTGCTTGTCTTTCTAATGTCCATCCAAATTAACTCAGTACTACATTTAGAGTATCTTTTATAACACTGAATCTGTTATAACACTCAATCTATTTTGTATATAGGCTACTAGTATTTATTAATATTATGAATCAGCTGTTATTTTTTATATTTCAAGTTTCCATTTTAATTTTAAAGTTTTAGTAATTTTGTTATGTGCTTTTGTCATTTTTATTAGTTTTCAAAATGTGTTTCATTTAGTTTATTTTATTTCAATTTTGGTATTTTTTTTTTTTTTTAGCACTTGAACTTAAACTTATTTAGGTTAGTTGCCAAGGAAATTGTATATACAGTTAGACCATTTTTGTTAACGTGTCGACATACGAAAGGAATGTGGTTTAGTGCTCCTAACATCAAATTCATAATATATAATGCAGTACAAAAAAAAAACAAATACAAAAACAACAACAACAAAAAAAAACAATAACGTTAACATGATTAAGTTATTTGGTTTGCTTGTTTATGGGCATATAATAAGTGCTTCTGATAACGACAGACTTATTTATTTTCTTAAAACAGTTAAATTATACTCACACATACTCACATAATGAAATTATTAGATAATATTGCAGTTCTGATGTTTAATGATAGGTGTCAATCAAACTTTATTAATACAGTTAAAAAAATAAAAAAAAGACAATAAGACACCATATACAACCCATAACATCTACCATCTTTGACTGATACCGTGTAGTACTAACCCTTATATTTGATAGACCCACAATAATCTCATTTTTAGAAGCATTTAGCCGGCAAATCTATACATAAGATTTCATAACAATGCTTTAAAAGTGATTACTCTTGCACTCACACACCTTTCACTTGCACTATGCCATCTAGGTCTCTTCAGTAAAATTCTCATTGCATCATTATAAGATACTTACTCGCAGCTTCTGTAAACTAGGGCCCGGTTTCACAAACAGGGCTTAGACTAAACCAGGATTAGGCCATAGTTCAATTAGGACATTTAAGCCATTTTTTAATGAACGTACTTAGAAAAAAACATTGCTGGTGTGCATCTTGAGACAAAACAAAGGCACTGATTTATTTTAAGATCAGTCAGTGCAAGTTTCTTTCAGTTGAAACAACTCAGGCTTACATTTTAGTCGAGGATTAGGTTTAAACCTGGTCTGTGGAACCGGGGGTACATGTTCTATAGCTGAACCGAGAGCTGATCCTCATATAAACAGAAGGAACTTATTTTAAACCAAGCGTTTATAAGAGCATAAAAAGGAGAATTGTTTGAAATAAAATGAAATAGTTTTTTTCTCTCTGTTGTAGTTCTGGTGTTTACCATTCGAGGGCGCTCATATCCGTTTCGCTTTTAAACTGCAGGGACATTTGACCGAGCGGAAGTAAATCCTCTGTTTATTCTTTGTAGGTGTTGTGTGCTGGTTTTCCTCGAGAGTCGCCTCACATTAATCGCAGTTTGGTAAGAGATTTGTTTTTCCCAGAAAGCATAATGTCTTTCTTAAGTGTTTAAATGCTTGTATATTTATCGTGAGTGTTTTGACCATATGGTTTACGCGGGTTTCATGTATTTCTATTTTTACTGATTGTGTTTATATGTTTTATCTTGCTCATGTTGCCTCTAAGATCTTAGAGTACCTCTAAATATCATAACGTCAAAACTAAATAAAAATGAACATTAGAAGCAAACCAGCTAGATAAACAACAATTCAAATATAAATCTGTATTATTGTTGTTTCGGTTTTAAGACAAAATGCACAGGCAGCGTGATTTAATCTCTTGTTAGAAAGAATGTCCGTCAATTTGACATTATTTTTAGATGCTAAATGGCATTACCTAAAGGTTACCATGGTCTGTGTTTATGTTGTAAATCTCATGGTTGCTAAATCCTGTTGCTTGTGTATATTTGACACAAGCGAGTCCTTCAGTCAATGTTCAGTGATTGCTTTAAAGTATATTTCATCAAATTTTCTTTGTGCTTTGTCCTCCATGAAGCAAAAGATGGGACGCAGAAAGTCAAAGAGAAAACCCCCTCCCAAGAAAAAGATGACAGGAAACCTGGACACCCAGTTTACCTGCCCCTTCTGTAACCACGAGAAATCATGTGACGTTAAGATGTAAGAATAAAACTGTGTTACTTAAAGATATACGAGATTTAACAAAACTATCACTAATGCACAACAATTCTACTTTATTCCAGGGAACGAAGTCGAAATACGGGGATAATATCCTGTACAGTGTGTCTAGAAGAATTCCAGACACCAATAACTTGTATCCTTCTCAAAATTTGATCAATTATGAGAGTATGAGTATCCGTATTACATGATGTGTATTATTAAAGAAATAGTCCATACAAAAATACACATTTGCTGACAGTTTACTCACCCTCAGGCCATCTGAGATATAGATGAGTTTGTTTCTTCATCAGAACAGATTTGGAGAAATGTAGCATTACAACACTTGCTCAACATTGGATGCTCTGCAGTGAATGGGTGCCGTCATAATGAGAGTCTAAACAGCTGATTAAAAACATCACAATAATCCACACCACTCCAGTCCATCAGTTAAAAGCTGCATGTTTTGTAAGAATCAAAGTTTCTTACTTAACTTTTCTCAGTAAACATTTTCAGCAAATTTTGGGGTGAATTATTTGTTTTGTGTGATGTCGGTCTTGTCCTTAATCACTCTCTCAGATCTCTCAGAGCCGGTGGACGTGTACAGTGATTGGATAGATGCTTGTGAAGCAGCCAATCAGTAGTTTTGCTGGGTCAAATGACGACCAAATACACTTAAAGACTTTTGTTTGTTTTAAACTCCTGTATTGATTCACTGTTCAGTCTTGTATTGAAGCTGAAAGAATGATCTAATAAAGCCACAGATGGAGGTTCAGGCAACACTGAGATGATGAACTCAAATTCAGCTTTTCCCTTTTGTTTAGTGTTACAGAAATGCTGAGAAAATGCAACGAATTAATTTTGAAATAGCTGTTTTTTTTTCTGTTTTCATTTGTTTCGAATCTTTTAGTTTGTCTTGTTTATTTTACAATGTAGGTTTTTATAATACCATGTAGTGTCAATAAAACCTTTGCATATTCTCTCTTGTGAAAAACTGTGGTCTGTTTCTGTTGTGGAATCAGTTCAAATGTAATGTTCATAACAAAAAAATTCAGTTTTTAACCAGCACTCAGAAAATAAAGACAAGTAATTTGAAAATAGTGATTTATTAGTTTTCACTTGCTCAGCCTTTTTTGGTAAGCCTTATAAATAAAAACATTAGAAGCATTAATGCAAGAGGGACACGCTACGTGAGAAATCACGTTCTGTGAGAAACAAAAGTAATTCACCGTTTTATGATCTTGTGTTCAACTGTTTCCAGCGGTAATGCAAAACAATGACAATCCTTAACACACTGATATAGAAATGAAATATGATTCAACCATTGATTTACATGAGGGTGAGATCTAGTCTTTTTATTTTATTTAAATAGCTAAATATATTAACTCTGCACATTAAAACTTATTTTATATGTAAGTCTTGCCTGTTGTATTGTTGCATAATCAGGTTTGGCAGGCTAAAAGCAGTAACACTCACATATATGCAAGTTTACTAAATAATTTCTATATAGCAATTGGGAGCGAGTCATTTTTCTAAAAAAATAAAAAAAGTGCCATTACAATTTAAGTCATGCAGTTTTGGGTCACATTATTTTTCACAGTACGATTAGGTATTGAAAAAAAAAAAAAACTAACAGTAGTTTGTTCTCTATTTGTCTGTCTACTCTCTTTGTCAATTTCCTTTTATAAAGGATAAACTGAATCCAAAAAAAAAAAGTTTTAAAATATTTTTGGCCAGGCTGCCCCAAATCCTCCCTATAAACAGTCATTATACTAGCTTAATTATCAAAATGTCTTTCAACGGTTCTACTTCATTAAAATAATGTAGATAAACTGCTTTGTGGGCAATCTGTAGCTTGATGAAATAGTATTCTGCACTACACAAGACATGTACTTCTCACTTCAAACACTGAGACCTTGAGATTTGAGCTTCCTCTCACTTTCATTTTGGTTTTCTCATCGTCTTAGTAATGACTCCACATGCACGTTTTATGATGAATGAAGAAGCTTACTGTGTTTACCCCAGCAGGACGTGAGGACATGCCCTGGATACACATCCTCGTTCCTGTCAGTGAATCAGCGTTTAGTGCAGGAGTCTCAAACTCAATTTCAAGTTCTTGCAACTCTATTTAACATGTCTGAATTAGCTAATCAGAATTGCTTGAGAAGTACAGGTGTGCTGGAGCAGGGTTTACACCCTTTCAAACAATTATGCAAAATTGACATTATTATTCGACAGTATTTAAATGTTGTTTTGGAGCTTATAGCTGAATGACAACATGTATATAAAAAAAAATCCAGACAGTCTCTTTGATGCAGCAGTTAAGTTCATTTGGGTTTCTTCAGGAAATTGAGAGTAGTGGGGCGTCTTTGGTGGATTTCCTTTTCCTCCATCCAATCAAAAGAGCATCATGGAACCTTTTAAAAGCTGCTGGTGTGACTAAATCCACTGAAAATACACTATGGGGCAGAAGTTTGGAATAACAGATATTTTTAAACTTTTTTTTTTTTTTTAGGAAGTCTCCTGGCTCATCAAGGCTGCATTTATTTGATCAAAAATAGTGTAAACAGTAATATTGTGAAATATTATCACAATTGCAAATCACAATTTTCTATTGTTATATATTTTAAAATGTAATATGATCAAAGCTGAATTCTCAGCATCATTACTCCAGTCTTCAGTGTCACATGCTGATTTGCTGCTCAAGAAGCATTTATTTTTCTTATCAATGTTGACTTTGTTGCTTTTATAAAAAATGTATTTTTTTAACAATACACTGCCATTCAAAAATGTAAGGTACAATTTAAAAAAAATATATATTATTTTTTTTCTAGAAAGGATACGTTAAATTGATCAAAAGTGACAGTAAAGACATTTATAATGCTACAAAATATTTCTATTTCAAATAAATGTATCACAGCTTCCACAAAAATATTGAGCAGCAAAAACATGATAATAATAAGAACAATTAATAACAATTGAGCACCAATAATAACTAAGCAGCAAATCAGAATATTAGAGTGATTTCTGAAGGATCGTGTGACACTGAAGACTGGAGTAATGATGCTGAGAATTCAGCTTTGCATCACAAAAAAAATAGCATTTTACAATATATTCAAACAGAAAACAGTTATTTTGAATTGTAATAATATTTCATTGTTTTACTGTATTTTTAATCAAATAAATGCTTTAATACTTCTTTTAAAAACATTAAGAAATCTAAATGATTCTAAACTGTTGACCAGTAGCTGTTACCTGTTTATGTAACTATGAGGCATCATAAATAAGATCTCCACATTTATCATCTGCATTATTTTTTCATATAAGAAAACTGGGCCATGCAGGAGATGGGAGAATGGCACGCTCAATAATAATAATAATAATAATAGAATCAAATAAAACTGAAAAAAATAATAATAATTATAAAACTACATAAGTGAGAAGCATGTAAAGCCTGTGTGTAAAAGACAAAAAGTTTGTTTTCTACGAACGGTCAGTCAGTGAAGTTCTCAGCTTTGATCGGTGGCTGTGATGTCAGGAAACAGTTCAAGCTGGTCCTACTGGTCGACATGAATTTGGAATATAAAAACCGTGCAGGTGAATTTTGAAAAGCAGTGTGCTGGCAGCTGTCTGTTCATCCTAGTCAGAATACTGATATCCATCCATCTCTGAGTCCTGGCCGTTGTTGATGAGCTCATTAGGGCTGGAGCAGTACTTGCTGTCGTACACCTGACGCGGCAGACCGTACACCGTCATGCCGGTCTGGGACGCCACTTTATTGGTGCCCATCTGCAGCGAGACGGTAGAGGTGTCACACATCTCCATGTCCAGCTTCTTATCGAAGATCTGGCGCTTGGTGCCGGGGGCCGTCATGCCGGACTGCGGAGGAGGAAAAGGGAAAGAAATAAGCAACATCTTGGGTAATTTATGAACGTTACTAGGAATATTAAAACATTAAGAGCGTGAAATTATGAAACCGTTTTGAGTACCTGACTGGCTCCTTTGTTGGTGCCCATCTGCAGGCTGATTGTTGATTGGTCCAGAGGATTCTCCATACCAGTCTTTGGGTCATAGAGGTGACGCCGTGTGCCGTAAGATGTCATGCCCTTTTGACTGGCAAACTTATTGGTGCCCATCTGAAAACGCAAATGATGAAGATGTTATAGATAAAGAATGCCTTGTGAAATAAAAATGAAATTATATAACATACACTACTGTTAAACTATGGGTCAGTGGTTTGGAATATTTATTTATTTTTTGTTAATTAATAATTAAATGTTTTTGAAAGAAGCCTCAACAGGGTTGCATTTATTTGATCAAAAATACAGTAAAAACAGTAATATTGTAAAATATTACTACAATTTC
Source organism: Acrossocheilus fasciatus (assembly GCA_036784905.1). Classification (NCBI taxonomy): domain Eukaryota; kingdom Metazoa; phylum Chordata; class Actinopteri; order Cypriniformes; family Cyprinidae; genus Acrossocheilus; species Acrossocheilus fasciatus. The sequence continues at coordinate 29,489,883 of CM071940.1, read as the reverse complement.
AAAAACTGTCTTATATTTAAATAGGTATTAAAATGTAATTTATTCCTGTAATCAAAGCTGTATTTTCAGCACCATTACTCCAGTCTTCAGCGTCACATGATCCTTCAGAAATCATTCTAACATGAAGATTTGCTGCTCAAGAAACAGTTATTTTTATTATCAATACTGAAAAAGGTTTTCACTGCTTAATATTTTTGTGGTACCTTTTTTCAGGATTTTTGATGAATAGAAAGTCTGAATACTGTCTGAATAAATAGAATACTGTCACTTTTAATCAATTTAATGTATCTTTGCTGAAAAATAAGTATTAAAAACCTTTGAAATGTAGTGTATAATTTAAAAAACATAACGTATAAAATATAATATAACACCATATAAAATATATAAATAAAAATAAAATGTAAATATAAAAATAAGACATAAATGCTCATATAAAATAATATTAACATGCTAATATATAATTAAAAATCACAGTAACAGGCATTATTTACTTTTTTTTCAATGAACAAGGCTTTAATTAAAGCCTTATTTCATTTATGTTTTATATACAAAGAAAAAAAGTTTAGTACTAATGACCAACAACTGACCTGCAGGCCAATAATATTGCGTCCCTCCTTAAGTTTCTCAGGAGCAAATTTGCGTTGTTGTTTCTCTGCATATTTCACTCCAACGTCGCATTTTGAATGGAAGCCTTTAGATTTTGCCTGCATTTCAAAATAATGACAAATAAATAAAAGTAAATAATAAAAGTCTCAATAACCAGACATTTTCCATTTAAGACGTGGAAGGATAGGATGTTATTATTTCATATAAAAAACAAACACGTGCAAATAACTTTTTACGTTGAACACACAAAGAGAAAAGAGATTCCTTTTTTGGTGTTTGCTTGATTGTTGGTTTGTGGAAAAACGACTGATCATCCAACTCAAATACCACATGTTTTGATGTTAATCTCTCTGCTAACAGTTAAACACTCCCATACGAATCTCCTTACTATGAACTTTTGAAATAAAAAGTAAGAATATCACAGAAGTCTTCAGTCTGGACTTAGTCCTTATCATTTCTGTATTAAAATGCATAATGTGTGACTCACCATCCCAGCCAGTGTAATAAGTGAGCACTGGACCTGAGTGTGGTTGACGTTCTCAAACAGGTCGTTGGCCTCAAATATATCATGTGGCCTCAGTCCATACTCTTGAATGGCTCGGACGAAATTACCAATATTTTCCAGCTGCAAAAAACAAGGCCAAACCAAGAATAAAGTGAAGTGCTCTGTGATTTGTCAGAATTCTGAAAGGCACCAGAAACCCTGTTTATATTTGGAACAGAAGATCAGCGCTTATTAAATTGTTTGAATGATACAAGCATTCTATTTTGCAAAGAACTTGTAACTGTGTAAACTGCATGTAACTTTTGAACATAGAAACCAAAAAAATACCTGAAATAGGTTACAGATTTCTGTCTCATCCCACAATAAGGCCTTCGAAATGTTTTACTACTTGGTTTTCACTCACGCATCTAAACAATGGGCTGAACTTCCTTCTACATATGGCTGTGAACTTGTTCTAAAAGTTTAAGGTGAGTATAAATACTGAAGACAGGAAACATTTCCTTTGATTTCCCATGTAAATCTGATTTTACGGTGTTGGCGCCTCCTGCTGGACCTGAACTGGAACAGCCAAACCCCAGATAAACATGAGAATGTGATATTCTTGCTCACCTGATGCCAGTTTTGAGGAGAGTTGTTGATCTTTTTTATAGAACCAGGCTGAAGGGTGTTGATAAGCCTGTGCATAAATAATAAACATGAAGAAATGAGTGACTGATAGCATCCTTTGAATAATCTGTTATATTGAGGTCTTTGAACTTCACAGCTGTTGAATAAATGAGGGAATCGCTCACTCGCAGAGTACAACTCCGTCTTTCAGTCCCTCCATGAAGTTCTCGGGAAGTTTGCGGCCTGTGACCTCATTGATCCACATTCTTAGCTCCTCTTCCTTTTGTGGGTCATATTTGTGGGCCAGCTGGAGGTCAAAGGTCAAAACATTACTACACACGTCTGCCTTGCTGAATGTATATATTCTACAATACTTTTTAAAAAGAATTATTACAGGTACAGCTTTTAAATGAATTAATTGCACAATAACAGTCAAATAAAATAAACACTTTTCAAAATATAAATACACTTTTACTCACACATACACACTACGGTTTGGGCTCACTAAGACTTTTAATGTTTTTGAAATAAGTGTCTTATGCCCAACAAGGCTGAATTTATTTGAAAACAAGAGAGAGAGAGAGAGAGAGAGAGAGAGAAAAAAAACAGGAAAAAACTGTGATATTATGAAATATTATTATAATTTAAAATAACTTTTCAATTTAAATACATATTTTAAAATGTAATTTACTCCTGTGAATTTTCAGCATCAGTCTTCAGTGTCACATGATCCTTCAGAAATGAGTTTAATATGCTAATTTGATGTTCAAAAATCATTTCCGATTATTATCAGTTTTGCTGCTTAATATTTTGCATGTTTCCTGAAGTATTAACCTCTTTCAAAAGAAAAAAAATCTTAGTGACTCCAAAATTTTGAAAGGTAGCTTATACAGTATAAATTTTTAAATAATCTCAATATTGATTAAAAAAAGATGAATGACAAGACATGCATATTTGCTCTTCATCCAAAACATTTTCTTGATGAAAATGACCATTTTCTAGCATGTTTCTTCCAAATAACCTCCATAACTTATTTATAATGTTTCTCTTTGTCTCAGTGCATCATATGGATTTTTAAAAATAAAACATTATGGCCGTGGCTGCCTGAACTGTAAAGGAAAAGAAGAAGTGGAATATAAAATATAAGCTTGGGAATGCTGCATGCAAAAACTTGAATTGTCTCCTTCATTGTATTGCAGTGTTGGCAAAATATTTACTCTCAACAGCAACGCAATAGATCTCAGTCTTTCTAATAAAAGATGAACAAGACAGAAAAAAGGAAGAGAGAGAGAGAGAGCGAGAAAGAGGTCTGAGAGAGCTGTTTCTCCCAAGTTTGGTGCGCTGGTGTGGAAGCCAAACAAACGCTGTAACTTTAAAGCAGTGTTATTGTTGGCCTTTTCTCTCTTTCTGTCTTCCATGTCACTTCTCCACCCACAGCTGTGTGTCTCATCCGATCAGCCCTCCATTCTGATTTTTAGCTCCTCACTATTGTTTCTTCTCGCTCCTGTCTGCTCGTGTGAAGTGACGTACTTAGCACATGCTAAATGTGTCCGATAAAAGAATGCCAAGACCGATAGCACTCATAACCTTCCAAGGAATTCTGCTCAGAGCTTGATTTATTGTTTTTCTCTCATTCTGGACATCTGGAACAGACCTCAGTCTAACTCTATAGAGGCCAGGCCAAGATGGATTTTTTTTAAAAGCAGGAATTCTGTCACAGACTGCCTGGATAACATTCCTTTATACCCTTGGTTATACTAGAAATACCTGCATGTTGTACATTGACATTTATTTTTAGCAGTTACATTGTATATGATTCCTAACTCCTAAAAATAAAGAATCTGTGGTTCCATGAAGAACTTTTAACATCCATGGAATCTCTTTGTTATACAAATGGTTCTTTATAGAGGAAGAAGGTTCTTTAGATTATTAAAATATTCTTCACACTAAGAAAATAAAACATGTTTCTTTTAAGAACTGTACACTGAGAAGTTCTTTTGGGAATCCAACATGGTTCTTCTATGGCATTACTGCAAAAATACTCTTATGGAAGCTTTATTTTTAAGAGGGTAAGAAGTCTTTCATTGGTGCACAATGAAGGATAAAAAGACAAAGATTAATGTAATTCTCTGACCTTATTTAAATGTTCTTCACACTAAGAAAAAAAATGGTTCTGTTGATTGAAAGGCTTTTGGGAACCCAAAATGGTTCTTCTGTTGAATTGCTATGAAACTTTTTTTTTTAAAACCTTTTGGAAGTTTTATTTTTAAGATTGTAAAGATTTTTTTCCCTCATAAAGAACCTTTTATGTAATGGAATGTCTTACAAGGATGTTAAAGGTTCTTCGTCATGGAACCACAGGTTTTTTTTATTTGATGTTTTTAAGTTATGTTCTCTGAAAGTTCAAATCAAAACATCCAGTTTTTATTTTATTTATTTTTTTTACATAAAGACAACATTAAGGGGAATGTTATATTTTATTATTTTGCAGACATTGTATGAATGTAACTTTTGAACTTTCTCTAAACCATTTTAGATGAAGGTCCAACTAAAATGTTTCAGAAAAATGTTCCATAAACAATGTATAAATAATGTTTTTGTGTGAACATATTAAGAACATTATAGAAGACCAGATTACTTTGAATTAATGTTACAGGAAAAATGTTTGTTCATAACACTGAGAGAACCTTGGCAAAAACACTTCTGCGAACGTTCCCTGTTGGCTGGAATAAAGATGATCTTCCTGCATCGGGATGGGATGTCCAACAATGCTCCTCCTTATTCTAAACTGTTTACAACATGCTCCTCTTCTCAGATATTGTGAGTGAACACAACTCTTCCTTATATGGGGACTGAAAACCACATACCTAGCGCTCAGGAAGACACTCCTGACATAATACCAATGACACGCAAGATCCACAGCGTGACACCTGAAATTGTGCAGCAGGACTTCTGGTAATTCAGAGAATACAGATATGTGTGTGGTGCTCAGGAAGCAGGATTTCAATGACAGCTCAAGGCAAAAGGCCAAAATTTGACTATGATTTAAAAGACTATGATGGGAGTAAATGTAGCAGAAGTTTGATGGCAAAATCAATAAAATTATGTCAAGGACAAAAGCTATGACTGAGGGAAGACACCACAAGCAAAGCTATCAAATAGGCTTTATGCCATTTCATAGATGCAACTTCATCAAAACAATGTGCGAATTTGACTAAAATCAACTAAATATCAGTTTGCACCTTCATTCACGACACTTCATAATTACTGAGTGCTGCTAGGTGTCAAAAACTACAATATTTGATCAGGTTCTGGTAAATTAAGTTAGTAAAGTTTAGCCAGAAGCTGAGGCGAGTTTATGGTTATCCATCCATAACTTCATCTTTGTTATGGACGTCACTACTTATCGCACTTTACTTTTGCACGTTATTGACGAAATTTATTTTATTTAACGTTACCACTCGACCGTCTTCAGTGTGAAAATATAAAGTCTTTTCTCATCGCGGTGCGAATTATTAGCACAGTTAGCTAAACATTCACATTTTTAAGGCGTTTAAAAAAAAACAGTTATCATATTTGTACAATATAAACCTTTAATAAAGTGAAAATAACCGTACATGTTTTGTGGACTTACCGTCTGATAATAATCCAAACAGAAAGTGGTCTAGCTGTGAAGTGTTGCTATGGAAACTTACTTCTGTTATTAGCGCACGAACTAATGTACTCTTATTTTTTATTTTTATTATTATTTTGGTTAGTGAAATTCTGTTTACAGAATTACAGATAACACTTTTTTCCTTCTTGCCCTTTTGTTTTCCTTACTTTGGTGCAGACTTTAATTAGTTGGTTTGGATCCCCATAACTCTCCCATAATTCACACCCTGTTGTTGACATATTTGAAATGATGTCGACACTTTAAAAAATTATACTAATTCCTGGTATAGGTACGGAATAAACCGTACCGTGGACGCGTTAACTTCAGTAGCGCACGTGCTACCCGCGCATCTTTGACAGCTGTCAATCAAGGCAGACGCCTACCTTACTCTTGACCTCCGCAGACAGTCCAAAAGCAGGTCCGCTCTTGAATTGCGTTGTCATTGCGCTTTTCAACAGACTCAGACGCGAGGATGGCGATATAACGTTAGATCTGGAACCTCCAGTCCAACTGTCCGATCATGTGGGAAGGTTTGGGCCACATCTTCTTTTCCACAATCTTTTTTAAACTCTTCCCATCTGTGCGTGCGCGGAGCGAGCGCTGATTGGCCGGGGCCGACGTCCAACTGCGACGTAACGCTGCTCTGTTGCAATGATGTCACCGGCATGGCATTAGACGCGTCCCATGTCACTTTTTCCACTTTGAAGTGAATTAGGGATGCCTCTGATTTGTCTCGTTCAGGGAATCTCAGCTGGTTTTGTTTTAGATTTTACAGTGGGCATCAAGTCCAAATATGTCCAAAAATACACTTATAAATGATTCATATTGCCATTAACTAATTATTCTTTCATTCCTGTGATTTGTTTATTTATTCATCTGTAGGCTATCTGTCCATTCATCCATCCTTCCCTGAAAGTAATTAATTTTCTATCACATTTCAAAGTGTGCATTGAGTTTGAAATAGAGATTTGTCATTTTGATGGAGATTGTATTTTAAACATTTTGGAATAAAATATGCTTATTTGACTTGATATGTCTACTTCCATTCTAGTATTTTATGTGTTCTAAATACATCAACTAAATATGTAATATTTCCACAGTTTGTGCATAGTTTGACTAAACTACAGTTTGGCAAAACTGTTCACATGGGACTGCCATTTAAAAAAAAAATTCAAGATGGATGGATGGATATTGTTTTAGTGTTCTTTTTTATTGAAGCTCTCATCTTGCTGATGACAACATGGCAACATTCTAAACATAAAATAAATATAAATAAATATATCCTATTAGAAATAAACTTTTTATTAATATGCATTTTTATTTACATTGTGAACCACTTGTATGACTTGTGTGATCTCTCTCTCTCTCTTTCTTTGAAGAGAATGAAAACCAACTGGTAGTGAGTTATAATATTTGTTTTTGTATGTGAAAATGTTTAATGATAAAATAAATTGCTTTTAAAAGTCAGAAAGGTCTCTCGGTCTCTCTTTAAATCAAGTTAATTTTAGAGCTAACAAATTTAGAATTTTATTTATTCATATATTTATTTTGCATAGGACAGCACATACAGGTGCATCTCAATAAATTAGAATGTCGTGGAAAAGTTCATTTATTTAATTAATTCAACTCAAATTGTGAAATTCGTGTATTAAATAAATTCAATGCACACAGACTGAAGTAGTTTAAGTCTTTTAATTGTGATGATTTTGGTAGGGGCTCCTTTTGCTTTAATTACTGCCTCAATGCGGCGTGGCATGGAGGTGATCAGTTTGTGGCACTGCTGAGGTGGTATGGAAGCCCAGGTTTCTTTGACAGTGGCCTTCAACTTATCTGCATTTTTTGGTCTCTTGTTTCATATTTTCCTCTTGACAATACTCCATAGATTCTCTCTGGGGTTCAGGTCTGGTGAGTTTGCTGGCCAGTCAAGCACACCAACACCATGGTCATTTGACCAACTTTTGGTGCTTTTGGCAGTGTGGGCAGGTGCCAAATCCTGCTGGAAAATGAAATCAGCATCTTTAAAAAGCTGGTCATCAGAAGGAAGCATGAAGTGCTCCAAAATTTCTTGGTAAACGGGTGCAGTGACTTTGGTTTTCAAAAAACACAATGGACCAACATCAGCAGATGACATTGCACCCCAAATCATCACAGACCGTGGAAACTTAACACTGGACTTCAAGCAACTTGGGCTATGAGCTTCTCCACCCTTCCTCCAGACTCTAGGACCTTGGTTTCCAAATGAAATACAAAACTTGCTCTCATCTGAAAAGAGGACTTTGGACCACTGGGCAATAGTCCAGTTCTTCTCCTTAGCCCAGGTAAGACGCCTCTGACGTTTTGTCTGTGGTTCAGGAGTGGCTTAACAAGAGGAATACGACAACTGTAGCCAAATTCCTCGACACGTCTGTGTGTGGTGGCTCTTGATGCCTTGACCCCAGCCTCAGTCCATTCCTTGTGAAGTTCACCCAAATTCTTGAATGGATTTTGCTTGACAATCCTCATAAGGCTGCGGTTCTCTCGGTTGGTTGTGCATCTTTTTCTTCCACACTTTTTCCTTCCACTCAACTTTCTGTTAACATGCTTGGATACAGCACTCTGTGAACAGCCAGCTTCTTTGGCAATGAATGTTTGTGGCTTACCCTCCTTGTGAAGGGTGTCAATGATTGTCTTCTGGACAAATGTCAGATCAGCAGTCTTCCCCATGATTGTGTAGCCTAGTGAACCAAACTGAGAGACCATTTTGAAGGCTCAGGAAACCTTTGCAGGTGTTTTGAGTTGATTAGCTGATTGGCATGTCACCATATTCTAATTTGTTGAGAGTGAATTGGTGGGTTTTTGTTAAATGTGAGCCAAAATCATCACAATTAAAAGAACCAAAGACTTAAACTACTTCAGTCTGTGTGCATTGAATTTATTTATTGAGATGCACCTGTAGTAGGACAAGAAACAAAAAGACAACACCATAGAAGTGGATCTGACTAATGAAGAGAAGAGGGAAAAAAAGAAGATAAGAGTATTATTAAGAATAAAATTAAAATGAAAAAGAAAAAGATTTAGGGAGAATTGAAAGAAGAGGGAAACTCAGCAATTTTTTAGTGTCTCTGTGTTATGCCTTGATGCAGATGAGCTGATTTTCCTTTTCATTCCACTGTGTTATTCTGATACAGATGACAAGCCGTAGGAATGTGGGGCCAGGAGTGTGTCGTCCAGTCAGAGACATACGCTGGTAAACCTCCTGATCCTTCAGCAGACTATGATGTCATCGTGAGATCGCACATAGGAATGAAACCAAGACAGAATGATGTCATGAGTCCAATTAAATAAGTGATTTTTGACACTTAATAGAATATGTTTTAATGTTATTTGATCACACACTCATTCACTCACATCTTGATGGTGTTTCAGTAATAGGTTAGTTTGGATGTACACTTTTATACTAGTGCAGCATGAGAGGGAATATTTGACAGATACTCTAAGTGCTGAATCAAAACCACAGAAGCACAGCCTTGGATCTAGAATGGATCATAACAAATCGCAGTAAAAATGTCACATAAAGCAGTGGTTATGAAAGTGCTGATATGAAAGGACAGGGTCTGAATGATTACATTTGCTAAATGTTAACATTTACACAGGTGCCCTTTATCCAGCACTGTAATCCACAGCTTATCTGACCGCAGACTCACAAACTCCTGCAAACGTTAAGAAATATGGCTAATTAAGATTAGTGAAAGTGCTGAAATGAAAGATCAGTGTGAAGTTTAATTAAACTGGTTAAAATATAGATTAAAAGAAAGGAGACAATGATCTTTAGTCGTGATAACTAAAATCATTACCATAAGAAATAGATGTTTTGTTTTGATAAAAAGTGATAAGTTGACTTAACTTAAAAAAAATTGAGGAAACCCGTTGCCTTAAAATTATTAAGTAAATAATAATTAAAAAAAAAAAAAAAGTTAAGTGAACTTGATAATTCACTTAACTTATTTTTATTAATTATAATTTACTTAAAAATGTTAAGGCAACGGGTTTCCTCAATTTTTTAAAGTTAAGTCAACTTATCACTTTTTACAGTGTATAATAAAATCTATCTATCTATCCATCCATCCATCCATCCAACATTTTACTAAATACAAAATGTATAAACAAAAATAAAATCTTTTTGTCAATTTCCATGCCTGACATGGTTGGGTTTATTGATGATTTGATTATGTTTGATTTATGTCATTATTGAAACATATTAAAACGATTTTTTTCCAGATGTACTACTCCAAAAATGGCATTTTATCCCCAAAACTACATTTCCACCAAGGGACAGTCTGGAGTATGGATGGATGATGTCATTTGTCAGTCATCATGGTTAAAGAGTGTAACACACCTCTAAAAGTGGCTCTGTGATGCTCACATACAGTAGCCGAGTCCCAGTCAGGGAGTCAGTCGGAGTGCAGCCTGATCCAACGTTCTTGTAAACATTCTAGGGGTTGAAAAAGAGCAGGGGAGGAATTCGGACGCTTTATTTGGTCATGACTGAGGCAGACTATCACCCTGCTATGAGGGTCAAGACGAAGAGGTGCTCATGCTGCACAGCTCTGACATTCACAACCTCATGAGAGGACTTCACATTCAGCTGGATTTCACTAAGCACACGATAGACGAGTCCAAAACACTTCCATCTCTATATATCTGAATACATCATTTTGTAATGCTGGTGTCATTTAACTAGATGTATCCCTTTTTAGATGCTCTGGAGATCTGTTCTGTGTTAACGGGTTGTTTTTGTCACCCTTCATCCATAATAACTTACCCAACGAGGATGTCAGTGTGAGGTGTGAATCGGTCACTGCTCTGTCAAACAAATTCAGCAAAGATAAGCAAATAAAAGACACAAACAAAAAAAGTTCATGCAAGAGGGTTGTGAAGGTGTTCTGGTGGTTACCAAGGTGTCGGAAGGCAGTTGCTAGAGAGTTGCTAAGATGTTCTGGTGTTTACTGAAGTATTGCTAGCTGTGTTGGTAAGTCATCAGGTTTCCTATGAAACTGGGCTTGAAATTGAGTTGTTTTTTTAGTCCATGTGTTGAAGTTTTGAGTAGCAATTGGACTGGTTTTCTTACAAAGACCTGGCAACCCTGATTGCTAGGTAGTTCCTAAGATGTTCCAAATGGTTGCCTGGCTCCTAGTAGAGGGTTGCTAAAGTGTTCATGTGGTTTCTAAGGCATTTATAACCAGTTGCTAACTTGTTCTGAATAGTTGCTTTGGAGTTGTTAGAGGTTTGCAAAACTGGTGTCAATAAGGTGTTGCTAGGCAGTTGCTAGAAGGTTTCTAAAGTGTTCTGGTGGTTACTAAGGTGTTGCTAGGCAATTTCTAGAGGGTTTCTAAGGTATTCTGGTGGTTAGTAAGGTGTTGCTAGGCAGTTACTACAAGGTTTCTAAAGTGTTCTGGTGGTTACTAAGGCATTGCTAGGCAGTTGCTAGAGGGTTTCTAAAGTGTTCTGGTGGTTACTAAGTGTTTCTAGGCAGTTGATAGAGGTTTGCGAAGGTGTTCTGGTGGTTACTAAGGTGTTGCTAGAGGGTTTCTAAAGTTTTCTGGAGGTTACTAAGATATTGTTAAGCAGTTGCTAGAGGTTTGCGAAGCTGGTGGTTACTAAAGCATTGCTAGGAAGTTGCTAAAATGTTCTAAACGGTTGCTTGGCAGTTGCTAGTGTTGCCAAGATGTTCTGGGTATTTTCTACATGGCTTTACAATGAACTGTACATTTAGTGGATATCTTGAAAGGACTTACTGAAACTGTGATCTTTGCTTAGAGATTTTGAAAACAAAACAAAAAACAAAACAAAAACTCTAACCCAAGGGGGAGAAAAAACAGTTACTACAGAAGGAAAAGCTGACAATACTGATTGTAAAAAGACAAACAGCTGCAGTTTTATGTGAATGAGCATTTGGCACTCATCAGCATCAGACGCAGAGATGGTTGTATATGTGTTTGTTTATGGGCTCACATGAGCCAGAGAAAAGTCAAGAAGGATGGAGAAACTGTGAGAAAAACAGAAAAGTTACAGCAGCTTCTGAAAGCGCCGGTTCCAGAGATTTCCCTGCCCTCCCTGCTTCCCTCGCTCCTTTCTAGGATAGGTCTGTCTGCCTATTTATGGTCGATGGCTCATTCAACCTACAAAGCTTAGAGGAATTCAGTAGGAGATCTAACAGCCACGGGCAGGTTTTCTGCACACAGTAGTCATCCGTATCCTGAACCCACCAACCAAAATGTACCAACGACTATTATATACAAGCAAATGCCATCGTAAATCTACTTGATGTTCTGTACGGCACTGATTAGAAAAGACAATAAGACCCTCAAACAACTTTAATGCCTCGTAAACATAACTATATAAAGATCATAGAGCGTCTGGAATGCAAATCTACGTCTGGGAACAACTTCAAGATGAATATCAGAGCGCAGTTCACTTTGCTTTATAAGTGGGGTATGAACCTAATCTGTGCCCTGCATTGGATTTAATGTCAGAGCAGAGATTTGAAATTTGAAGTATTTTAGTTTAGTTTGCATATACAGTAAATGTATACTGTACACACTCATGAAGTCATGAAAACCATCTCTGGCAGGTAACAGCAAAGTGAAAACTTACATGCTTGAGCTCGGTGTGAGGCATACAAAATGTCACGGACAGCAGTACTGCAGATGTATGATATGTAGTGTTGTGTGTGTGTGAGGGTACCAGGGGAGATTTCAGTGAGCCTCAGATGCACTGTGACCATGTTTGGTAAAAGTTATCCACACACACACACACACACACACACACACACACACACACACACACACACACACACACACACACACACAGTCTCTCTGACCCAACCCATTGACCATGAGTACATGCAGTAGAGCTGGATTCAATCAGAGCCAGACTACAGGCTCAAAGATCTCTCATTCTCTAGCTTTAATATTCTTAGTGATCCTCTTTGGCTTTCTTTACCTCCACTTTTTTCTGTCCTGTCTATTACGTAAGCTCTGAGCTGAAGCAGAACTACCTGACGCCATTTTCAACAGCACTGAAGACAGACAGACAGACAGACAGACAGATAGATATTCATTTTACAGTACTTCTTAAACATGAGGATGTCCGGCTGCCACTGAACCAAGATAAATCTTCAGTATGCATGAAGAACTGGCAAACAACTGCCATTTGACAACGGTTCTGCCAACAGAAAAGTGCTCTGAATGTACAAACAGCAAGCTAAATGTTCAAAATATTGACTTCAAAGGTCAAATATCTACTTAAACAGACATTAAACAAACTTCCAGTGGATTTATGAGCACATCAAAACATGTCATGATAAAATGTTTCAAAAAGTGTGTAAAATGTGTAAGGCGAAAGCATGAGGATGAATAATTTGACCCACCAAATTGTAAGTATTTAATTCATGAAACCGGTCTACTTTTTAAATAAACGTGTAAAAAAAGACTTGAATTTAAAAAATAAAATAAAAATTTTAAAAAGTGAAAACTAAATTACTAATCCATCCATCAAAAAATCACTAGGGTTTAAAGGTTTGCATTCAGCATCATTACTCCAGTCTTCATGTCACATGATCCTTCAGAAATCATTCTAATATGCTGATCAAGAAACATTTATTGTAATAAGTAATGTTGAAAACAGTCGTGCTGCTTCATATTTTTGCAGATTTTTTTAAAAATAGAAAATAAAAACAGATTTTAAAAACCCTTAAACAGTGGTGTAAATTGAAAATTAAGTGTAAATTAAATGCAAAATAAGCAAAACAAACAAAAAGAAAACAATTCAATACAGCTTTTTATCATCTCAAATTTATTAATCTGTCATTTCTCAAGTTTTGACTGCTACTTGGACAATATTATTAGTGGTCATACATGTCATCCATCGGTTTCAAAGTGTATAGACACGGGGGCTCTAAGGGGCCTCTGTTGGGTGTCAATTTTCACATTAAAATTTCCAGAGATGATTGGATCCACAACAGTAATGTGTTAAAAGAAGAAAAAAAAAAACAAGTAAAAAGGTAAAACTGATCAAATCAAGAGGTCGGAGAACTGAACAATCACCCAACAGTTCTGTGCTCATTTTAGTATTCTTATAATCGCTTCTTTAAAGTGACTTCTACTTCAACACTGAAATTATATACACATACAGAGTTTCAATACTGGCATTGGGCTGGTCACCAAATTGCACATAGTAAATGATTCCATTGTATACCAGGCAAATCCTCATCCAATCATCTGGACAGGTAGACAAGTCTGTCTAGTCACCCTTTCATAGATTATTGTTCCTTATCAATTTCAATTGTCTAAATAAATCCATATCATTTAATTGGTGACAGCTCAATTTTAAAGCCACATGAGCTTGAAACACAGACAAACAATTTGGGGTTCCTTGTGATCACGAAAAACACTTTTGCCTTGATTAGGATACTGTCCATCTGCTCTACATGAGGATCGAACCAAATGAGAGCAGGCAAGTGCAGCATAGATTATTACAAAGGCCTTTGTAAACAATAAACTAATGAACTCTAATGGGATGTTTGATATGAGGGATCCATCTACTAATTTATTCTGGATATGCCCATTTTTTACATTCTCCCACCCTTGAATCCACAATGACATAGTTTAAGCTAATCTGAGGCTAGGTGAGGTACTAATATTAGTGTTGTGTTAACTCTACAGCTGCTTTATACTAGTACAGTCCTATCTATACTACCATTTCATATACTCATCTGTTGTAGCTTATATAGCAACAGGCATTTATGTTACCATTCTACATAAAACAATCAATAACTGTAGAGAAACGTCAGTTTTTATGAATATTTAACTAGTTTGGCCAAACAAATGTATAATTTCGAGTATCGCCAATCAGTTTGTCTGGTAGATGAACTTCCTATTGATTTTCGACCAGCCCTTCAAAATTAAAATTATTACAATATCAATGCCACAAAGACATTTCGATTGTGCAACGGTTGTGCTGATGTAGTACCATAAACTCTAAACTCCTCAGTGTTTCCATAAACATGAAGATTACAACTCATTTCAGACGTTACAAGTACATATAATTACATGACCAAATGACCGTTTTCTTCTCCAAAACGTCTCCCGAATATATCTCTATTGTCACAGCTTCACATATTCAAGGCCTGGAGGATGATTTGGTTATTTTCGAATTACAAGATACAAGGCAAAATACTACATTTCCCACAATCCTCTCCCATTCTCATTCAAAACAACATTCATTTTTGAAAGTGTACCTGAAGAGAAATGCTAGCTCTGATTACAGAGGGATTTACTCTTGTCAAATACTTGGCAGGAATAAGTACTGCATATGTTTTTACGCACATATATACTGTATCGTAATGCCACAGTGCAACGCAACATGGGTTGACATGCCCAGCTCACACAAACTCGCATTCAAGAGAATCACAACAGCATTCATGCATTATGACAAAAGCCTAAACATCAGGCTGGAAGCTCTGGGCGAACAACAAGCTGAAAAAATTAACTATGAATTTGGCAGGAAGAAAACAACAGGACCAGAAGAAAAACAGGACTAAATGTGAATTTGCACCAGTTCCCATCAAGCCTTGAGCTTTGAATGTTGAAACAATCTGCTTGGTGAGGAAACTGTTTAAAACCTGTGCATGTGTAGTTTAGTGTATCAGAGAAAATGGAGGGTTCTAGAAAAGGCAAGAATCTGAGAAACAGATAAAGCACTGCAGTTTCCTCGAATCTAATGCAAAGTCACCTCACGTGGTCAGAAGCGAAGTATGCACACAGGTATTTGCTAAGTGAAACTCTCAAAGGCTTTAGATGCCACCTTTCACTCCATTTCCACATGGAAAATGTCTTCTGGAGATGCAAAAGAGTGACTGACATGCAACTGAGCTATAAGAGCAAAGCGTTTGATTCTCATGGACTGTCTTTTCAAGATGTTCCTCATGTTCTTCGAGTCCATATGGTGTACGTATCGTGATAGGCAGGTACTGCACTTGTGCTTGACACGATGAGAGAGGTAGATCTGAGGTTTGCAACCGGTCAGACTGGCAATGGCGTAAAACTGAATGAAGTTGATGAGCACATCCAACCCAAATGGTCAACAAGTCAGGATGTTGGAGACCACTGAGGCACATCAGTGTAAATATCACAGGAAACACGGCTCACAAAGCGACCACGATTGGTTTCGAGAAAGACATGGATGGGTACTGACTGGCTAAGGCTTTGCGATGGAGTTCTGATGGACTTTTTGTGGTCATAAGCTCATGTTCTATTGCTTCTCCTTGTGCTTGGAGGCACTTTGGTTGTGCTTGAGGCATAACGGGTTAGTTTATCTGCTTGACTTCCACCAGTGCAGGTGAAGTCAGAGTGTCTGTACATGAAGTAGAGGTTAAAACCACACTGGGATGATGATACTCTCTCCTCCCAACCTCAGAAGACTCAGAAGTTGCTATATTCTGGGAAGAGAATACGTCTAATCTAATCGGGCGTTATGATTCTCAGTCTGTGTGGTTGTTCATGTAATTGGTCTTTTTGGAGTCCACTTTGCCTCCTCTTAGCTTGCCGGTAATGACCTTGTAGCAGCCGCGGGCGATTTTGTACATCCAGATTGTGTTGAGGATATCCAAACAAATGCAGGATACGATCCAGGCCACCTGAGCTGCCAGACCAAGCCTTTCGAACGCTGGCGTACCGAAGGTGCCAAACACTTTTGCCCAGTAGGGCGGCATCACAGCGATCCGTACGAGGAAGAACACGACCGCCATTGCGACGCCATTGGCGACAACCAGCCGGTGAGTACGAGGGTAAGCTAACGCTTCGAAAAACCACCTGCAGAGACAGAAACAGAGGTCAAATGAGACGTTTAGCATTTGGAAAGGTAGTGGATCTAAACAAAATCTCTACAATTAAATAAATGAATCTCACCTTTGATTCACAAATGGGGTTGACAATTCTGAAATCAATCGGAAGTTTGCAAAATAAGGAAGCACTCCACGTGTCTGGAAAAAAAAAACATTACAAATGTAGATCATATAGACAATTGATCGAATACCTCTCCTATGAGGAACATGTTTTCATTTTCTGAATTGTAATTTATTTTATTTCACATGATAATCCTCCTGAAATAGTAATGAAAAGAAAAAGAAAAAGAAAACAGGAGAAGAAAGTCTTATTAAGAGTATTTTAGAATAAAATACAACTAAATTTAGCCCTACAACTAAAACTGAAATAAAAATAATAAACACAATATAGAGATACATAAAAACATTAACACCTAAAAATGACAAAAACGTAACAAAATAACTAAATCTATAAATACAAAAACTAATTCATAATATTAATAAACACTATAATAGTATTTCATTGATACTAAAATAATACAGTAATGAACTTACTAAATAAACAAACAAATAAATGATACAAGTCCAAGAAAACAGGAAATTTGTGATATTCAAAGACAATATTCAAAATTACAAAATTCTAAACTGAAATAAAAACAAAAAACTGTGGAAAATGACACTTAGAGAAACTTTTCTATAATGTATGTATGCCACCTTCTGAGAACTTTCCATTCTCACTTTTATTTGATTCTTATCATTAAAGATTTTATATTTTTATCCTTATTTATAGTAAATATCCACAATTTCAAGGGCCTTTCATGTCCTTTGTATTTCCAGGTACTTGCCAGCACAAATCCATAAGCGTACAGCGCCGCCAAGTGGTGACAGACAAAAAAAGTGTCACCCATGGTACTCCAGTTACAAGCCAGAAGCACCAGGTCTGAGAGAAGAAGAGATGACAGAAGACAAAACAAGAGAGTTAAAAAATGTAGGCAAACCTGAAAAGATCTGTGTGTAATCTGTGCTTGAACTTCCATAACAAAACAATGATTCATACCATAGAACAGGTATCCACAGGTGATGGCCACATTGAGCTTAACCATGTTAGGATCACCCCTGAGGAAAGACAAAAAAGGATACAGCTCAACAAAAGGCAAAGACAACAGTATAAGAAATGCAGTCAGTCAGCAATGGAAATGTTTGGACTTAACCAGATTAAACATGAATGGCTTCTTTCTGAAGGGCGTAATTTATAAAAGCGTCACCACCCAGTTAACCTGCAGACGGAAACCCAAAGCATGAAGGAGTGGTGCTGCTCCTGACTCAAGCCATTTATTACTCTACTAATCACTGGCAACATGCCACTGTCCAGACTGCCAACTCTACAACTGACATTACACCACAGACATATTGCAGTCAAATTCAATTCACCTGGCTGAACATGCAGTGATATCTGACTGGTATTAAATCTACAACATTTGCATGTAATCGTATCTCGTAAGTGAATAGCTACATATCTAGTTAACTGCAAATATACTATAAAAAGTTTGCTGAGAGTATTTTGTGGCAAACTTGTGACCTTTTGAACCGATCAGTTTCATGCATTTGAAAAATACTGAAATCTATTTTATTATTTTTCAAAATTCTATGTTATCCATTTTCATTTTTTGATTTGTAACGGTTTAATTACATTTTAATAACCAAAAAGGATTCAATTTTTTTTTCTGGATTCTGTGTTTTATGATTTTATATAAACTTTAACAATTTTATTTATCAAATGAAATTCATTTCAGTTTTAGCAAACAAAGTGATGCACAATAGAAGTTTACTGTTTAAATGAAAACATGGACGAACAATTGTGATATTGTGTGATATTCCTTAAATTATGTTTCAATAAACTCTATTATTATTAATACTTTGAGTGCATTCTACTGTACAATAGCAATATATTTCTGTCATAATTTCCTCTAGTTAAACCGAACTTTTATTTTGACAGGTTGTCGTGATGACCTTAGTAGGCCACAGAGTAAAAAACAAACAAACAAAAAACAAATAAAAAAAGGTAACAGTGACTTTCCCCCCTGCAATTCTTAGAAAATTGCGAAATATAAACTCAGAATTGAGAGATGTAAACTCAGTGGAGTCTTTCACATGGACAAGCATCAAGCACCAGCATATGCTGGTTTAAGTTGTTTGTTTTCATGAAAATACATTCAAGTGCAGTCGACGGGGTCATTTGAGAGTTACAGAAGAGATGAAATGACTGAACAAACCCGTGCGCTCACCATATGGAAGATTAATATCTCAAGTCAGCGTTACAGTATGTGTGTCCGAGATGTGTGTCTCTCTGTGACCCTGTAAAGCGATCAGGGAACTGATACACAGCGGTCGCAGGTGTGCAGTAGCAGAGGAGGTGTGTGTGAAACACGATCTCAATTCGAGTGCTAGTGGCCTCTTGTACACAGGAAGCTCAGTTACTCTCAGCGTGACTCCGCTGTCACCTTCACTGACCTCTGACCCATCTGACAAACATTCAACTCTCACTGCCCATCCAGCACTAATGCACGATTTCACACCTGGAATATTAAAACTTATGTGTGCAAGTGGTATTTACAATCTTTCTTACTAAATATATGGGAAAAAATAAGGAAGGCTTTACTGTAGTACACCAAATTTTTCCACCTGTTGAATGAAATCAAGCACTTTCTAACATTTTAAAATATCTCTGCCATTTTGCATGGGTCTGCATGTGAATTTGCTCATCCGTTTATGAATGATTATTAGGTTTTATATAAACTATACGGAGTCATAAGGTGGACGATGTACCATATACCAAGTTTATATGATTATTACACAATCTGTGATGACAAAATTGCATTGAATAAAAATGCTATTTTTCACCATGTTCTGTGTTTGCAATAAGATGCTCACAAATTTGAGTAGTCAAATCACGCAATTATTTTATAGAATATTTATTCACATTGACCAACACCAATAAAATGAAACACAATAATTAATTAATCAAAAAGTACTGTAGCTTAGGGTGATAACTAATTAAAACTAAACCCATAATTAAAAAAAAAAACTATATATATAAAAACTTATTAAAAAATAAAATAAGCAATAAAAAAGTTATTTTATTTTTATTTTTTTGAAGTACTAAAATATCTAAAATTAAATAAACTAAAATTAATAAAAACTATATAAAATGACAAAATGACTAAAACGCAAATTAAAATTAGTGCTGTCAAACGATTAATCGCGATTAATCGCATCCATAATAAAAGTTTGTTTACATAATATATGTGCGTATATTTATTATGTATATATAAATACACACACACACATACATGTATATATTTTAGAAAAATATGTTATGTTTATATATTAAATATATTTATATAGAATATAAAATATAATAATATGATTATATAAACGTAAATATTTTCAAAATATATACTGTATGTGTTTGTATTTTTACATACATAATAAATATACACAGTACACATACATCAATAAATGTAAACAAAAACTTTTATTTTGGATGCGATTAATCGTGATTAATCGTTTGACAGCACTAATTAAAATATAAACTAAAATATAACTAAAAATAAAAATAATATAATAACAAAAAACATAAAATATAAAAATGAAATCCAATTCAACATACCAACAAAAATTATAATATTTTATCAGGGATACTAAAATAACGCTGCTGTAGCCTTAAATAAACTTGGCGATAATTTGACAGGAAAAAGATGTAACACCAGAATCATTACTTTAAAAAATGGGGGGATTTTCATTATAATTTTTAATCTAATATATTTCTTTCATTGGTTTTCATTATGGTTTGATCGTGGAACTGTCATTCTGACATTAATCTTTAACCTACTTATCAGGTTATTTTATTTTTACCTGAATACAGATTCTCAACTAAACTCATTTAGGAAAAATTATTTAGGTCACAGTTTATTTGGACAAACAGGTGTAGTATTAGCCTTCAAATGGACACACCTAAGCATGTTTCTTCACCTTTGATCTCATTCAGTTCACTATGTGGATGAGCAGGTCAGCTTCAAAGAACAGACAACTGCCCCGACAGGCCAGACTTGCAGTACAGATGAGTCTAATGAAAGCCATTATAGTGAAAGGATGGGTGACAGTGTATTTACTATAAAACACAAAGAGATCGGCTTGAAAGTCTGAAAGGCTCTGTGGAGTGTAACTCTTCAGGTGAGACTGGATCCAACTTGTTTTAAAAAAATGGAGTAAACTGGCATAAGGCTAATTATTTTGACTGAGCTTTCAGCAAACAAAAGCAATTACAACGATTAAACTTTCAAGAATGTGTTGACTCATTCTACAAAACGAGTGGCTTTTGCGTCCTTCGTTATGTACATAATGACTGTAAAAAATATGAATATGGCTATTATAGTTGGAAACACAGGAGTGAGGACAGACAAAAAAAAGAAAGCATAAAATCAATTAAGTAAATACTTTTGTTTTGAATTTTTCAGAATCCTCTAAATATATATTTCCCGGTTCAAATGAAGAGCCAAATCCCACATTTGACATGACGTCAACTAAAAGGCATGTCGTTGTGCCCTCAGGTTATGCATCAACCTAGTTACCATCATAACTGCCCCTTATTAAAATAATGTATTATTTCATACTTCAAAAACAGCAGCTGACATCATCCTCCTTTCAGCAAATGAACTCTGCAAGAACATGAAAATATCTTTATCACTTCATCTGATGTTTCAGTAAGTTTGCCAGAAGGAACACTCATACCGTCATTTTATTTTTATTTTTTTAACTGTAAACAACTGATGAAACTTGAAAACAAGTTGTCTGTAGAAATTTTAGCACTAAATTTATTTTCTAAAATTCACCTTGAAGCATCATACCCTTGAGCCAGTGTTATTTTCATATCATTTAAATATCATTGTAGTTTATATTAATATTAATTAGTTTTTTTATTTTTATCTCTGTCTAGTTTTTATTCATTTTTTCAGTTGAAGTTATTTTAGATGAAAATGAGAGATGAAACTGAAATAAATTTAGTTGAAATTTTCTTATATTTTAATTGATTCCTCTTTAAGTATTTGATATTTTTAGTTGTTTTAGTTAATTATACTAATTATGCCTTGAGCACGAGTTTTATATGTTGTGTTTTTCTGCATAAAAAAAAAACAATTATTAATATATTTTATTTAATTTGAAAAGAAAAAAAAAACTAAGATGTGAACTAGGCAACTAACTGAAATTAATATACTTTACATTTCCTTACATTAAGTTCACTTTACATTTATTTTATTTGAAGCAACAGAAACAATTTTTGATGATTTTAGCTGTAGTTTTCGTTTTGGTAAACTATGTCCATGCCTTGAGCATAATGGCTAAACTGTAAAACTCCGTTACGATCGGCCCCGAAATGCATTAGTTATGGACTGAATTATATTAATATTGATCAGTGTAGCTTGAGATGCACAATGCAAGTTACCTACAGTCGAAACTGGATATTTACAACACCATGCCGTGGCTGCTCGGACTGGTCACAACAAGAACAGCAAAATAACGAGAGAAACCTTTCCTTCTAAACAGTGTCATGATCCCACAACACCCACTGAAGAGTCAAACTGGATGTGAAATAGAATGACCCTGTTTGTATCGGGATGAGGATGAGATGAGGTTCTCAGCAATCTCCCTCTCTTCTCTCTCTAACACTCTTTTCTTGTGTTTTTGGGGGAGCGTTACTGCCGAGATGGCCTATGGGACAGAGGAGAGAGGAGGCCTGGAGGAGTGTCACATGATACGACAGAGGAGGGGGTCTGGGAATCTGTTGTTTCCTGTTGAAAAGGCGCCTTGTTGGCAAGATTAAAAACTCTCTAATCTGACAGAGCGAGAAGGGAGAGAGGAAAAGAGACACTGACAACAGGCAGAAATACGGTTCCCTCATGACTGAGTCACTCACACAGGTGACCAGAGAAAGCAGAGGTGATGAGAAAGGGGAAAAGAAATAAAGCGAGAGCAGATGTGACAAAACAAAAAGAGAATTCAAGAATTTAAAAACACATTCAATTTTTCCACAGAGACACAGATTTTTTTTCAATGATTATTTATATAGCTTTCAAAACAAAACTACCCTGAGACATAATCGAGTTGGTCTTCCTATACTATCTAACTATTTATGGGTGTTAATATTTTCACAGGAGAAAGCCGTATTATGGATTTTTGAAGCAACAGTTTGAATTAAAAATGTCTTAAAAGGGTTACTTCACCCCAAAATGAAAATTGTCATTAATCACTTACCCCCATGTCGTTCCAAACACGTAAAAGCTTTGGAACACAATTTAAGATATTACGGATGAAAACAGGGAGGCTTGTGACTGTCCCATTGACTGCCAAGTAAACAACACTGTCAAGGTTCAGAAAAGTATGAAAAAACATTGTCAGAATAGTCCATCTGCCATCAGTGGTTCAATCTGACTGTTATGAAGCGACGGGAATACTTTTTCTGCACAAAGAAAACAAAAATAACGACTTTATTGAACAATTCGTCTCCAGCGCCACCGTAGCTCCATTTTGGAGAATATCCGCTGGACGCAAGCAGCGTACGCTGTTCTGTGTCAGCTGCGACACAAGGATACATTTTCTATGTGGATTTACACTTTAATTTGAATGCAAACAACGCATTTGTGTGTCGCGGCTGACACGGAAGAGCACACGCATTTTGCACGCAGCAATTGACGTTACAATTGACGTTACAGTGCCGAATTGTTGAATACAGTCCTTTATTTTAGTAAAAAGTATTCTTCTAGCTTCATAACGTTACGGTTGAACCACTGATGGCAGATGGACTATTCTGACGATGTCTTTCATACTTTTCTGAACCTTGACAGTGTTATTTACTTGGCAGTCAATAGGGCAGTAACAAGCCTCCTGGTTTTTATCCAAAATATCTTAACTTGTATTCCGAAGATGAACGAAGCTTTTACGGGTTTGGAATGACATGGGGGTAAGTGATTAATGACAAATTTTTAATTTTGGGGTGGAGTATCCCTTTAATCATGGATTTGTTTCTTACAAACTCACAGATTTTCACTTCACTACGCTTTTGATTTTACAAGTGGTGTGGATTATTGTGATGTTTTTATCAGCTGTTTGGACTCTCATTCTGACGGCACCCATTCACTGCAGAGCAAGTGATGAAATGCTAAATTTCTCCAAATCTTTTCTGATGAAGAAACAAACTAATCTAGATCTTGAATGGTCTGAGGGGGGAGTAAACGTTCAGATTTTTTGTTCGTTCCTTCATAAAAAAAATAGAGATGTTCCGATACCCTTTTTCCCTTCCCGATACCGATTCCGATACCTAGGCTCAGGGTATCGGCCGATACCGAGTACTGATCCAATGCCTTGGTGTGAATCTGGTAATACAGCTGTATGTACTACTACACCTGTATGAATTGATACAATTATTTTATGGTGTGCTTCACCATATGCTGTATATATATATATATATATATATATATATATATATATATATATATATATATATATATATATAGACAGATAGATAGATATAGTCTGGCCAGTAAACAAAAAAATATAATAATGTTTGGAAAATGGCACATCTATTTCAATATCTAAAAGTACACTATTAACATCAGTCAGTCAAGCATTATAAATGTATTATGATAATCGAGTATTATTTAATGATATAACTTTAGCAATTAGAATTAAAACTTGGTAACCATGTATGAATACAGTCATTTTAACAGAACTGGTGGTGCTTTTTTGGTCATTCAGTGTTTCTGTAAAATATGGGGGGGAAACTATCAATAACACTGATAAGATAATCATACTATGAATTCTACTAAGAACAGCACTAAGGATTAACGAGCTGCTGGAATCATGAATACTGATCACGTTGTCTGCGTTTGCTTGAACTGATTTGCTGAAATCAAATCAGGGACAATAATAGGTGAGCACCAGCCAATGAGATTGTCGTTTGCGTATTAGCTCTGCCTACTACCGGAGAACCCGGCAGTTAAGCTGAAGAATTCCAAAAGGAACTCCGTTATTTTGACAGGAAAATACAACAAAGAACATCGTTTACATACCATACAGAATTGACCTTATGCACGGTTACTTCCTGAATGTAGATAAGCCAGCTCAGTCATTTCCGGTCAAGTGTACTGTGCCGTAAGAGGAGCGTTCTTTACTCGGTTTCTCTACATAATCCACTCACAATTAGGAGAAAAGTTTTGTTTGTCTAAGATGACCAAACGTCCACATATTCCGTTTCAGGAATGACAAAATGCGAATGTTAAACTTACGCGAGGGAATCAGTTAAATCACGCCGCGAGTCATATGATTGACAGCAGCAACGGAATGAATCACCTGACGAGCCGATGTTAAAATAAAGCTGCGCATTAAGTGATTCAGACTAAATTCAGACTAACAAAACTACAGGTCTGTGTTGGATAAAACTTAAACGATGTAGCCTAGTTATTTAAATTAAATCTAAACATTTAAAAATACTGAATGCATTATTTATTTGTTATACCAATTTATTTAATTTGTATTTGACTATATAGGTATTTAAATAATTCATGATTATAGGCCTGCACTTCCTATACTTTATACTTCAGTGCGACAAAGTAGCCTACTAAATTTGTTATATTATTTATTTTATAATAAATCAAAAGACGTGAAAATATAAGTTGAAATGGCAGCTGCAGCTAATGAGTGATCCTATACTGCCATCTCTTGGTTATAACGGTAATTTCATTTTCATTTTAAAAAGTCTATTTTTTCGCCGAGACACGTTAGCATATTTCTTCATGTCGTCTTCATGAATGAAAACTGAACCTTTAATAATGGGAATTTATCACACAGAGTTGAGAAATAATAAATGGCTTAAATTTTTATAAGATTTTACAAATGTGTTCATGGCTTTGAAGGTAAGATATTGATTATCGAGAATACCATTACGATGTCGTTTAAGAGATTAGCCTAACTGCCTAAACAGTTACCATAGTGTTTATTTCTCAGCATTTAAATGCACAGTTATACTTACGTGGGTACTTTCCTGGGATTGCCAGACTCTGCATATAAAATCATGTTCTTTAATAACATGACACTGTATATTAATTAATCCGCAATCATTATTTACGGTGTTGCAATTATTTTGTTTCTCAGTTTCTGATAAGAATGAGGCAGGAGATGTTTCTGTGAGAGTCTCTACCAATATATAGCACACATACAATGAACTTCACCGGAAGATTATGAGCTGGCTTATCTTTATCCGGAATACAGGTGCGCTGCGCATCCATTCAGATATGATCTAAAAAATAGCCCAGATCGCTTGACGGAGAGAGAAACTCTGAAGCGCTCGGTTAGAGTGTTCAGCGAGTGAAAATATATCTGTGCTAAACTTATACATAGCCTCCAACTCACACACTGGCGATTAAAATCTGAGCATTTATTTGCCAGTGGCTAATATTATATACCATTTAGTCGCCCAGGGTGAAGATTTAGTCGCATATGTGAGTGATTTACTGGCAATGTGCTAGCACGTTTGTATTTATTCTTCGCTGCTCTAAATAGTGGTTGCTTGTGGCAACACAGCGCAGCTTCCTGTGTTTGCATTCTGAGCAGAGAAGAAGAATTGATTTCCGATTTGCAGCGTTAAGCAAAGCTAGCGCGCATAACTAGGTCGTGTTTAAGAATTGTATCGGATCCGTACATGGGTTCAAGTACTCGCCGATACCGATCCCAGAATTTTTTGTGGTATCGGTGGAATTTCCGATACTAGTATCGGAATCGGAACAACCCTATAAAAAAATTTAAGTAACTTTTCTTCTCCGTTTACTTTTTTACTTCAAATCAAAGATGTCTGGCACGATTCAAGGCTCTTTATTAAAGAATTTCATGAAATCTCTGCAGAAAATGAAAGGGAAAATGACCTTGAGTGTTGCAATCTATTAAATAAGCAGAAGAAAATGCCAAAAGAAGAAGAGATGAATATATAAGTGAGATGAAAAGGAGACATGCACTCTGTTCCTTGTGAGCTGCCTTGTATTTTAGAGAGCTTTTAACAAACAGCAACTTAAATATGAATCAGAACCATGAATCAAAAAACATACTATCCAAAAATATTTATAAGAGTATTATTATTATTATTAGGCCATAAAATGCTGTTTTGGTAGGCAGCTCACTAGGTTTTGGAGCAGAGCTATAGAGGACAGAGGAGGTGACAACCACTAAAGACAAATTACCATTCTTCCCCTTCAGGATGCAAGGATGCAGACCAAACAGGCAGCAGGCAGAAAAGGAAAGATTAAAGAGAGGGAAGGAAGAAAAGAAAAATAAAGAAAAGAAGACAAATGAGACGGCTGTTGTGTGCACTGGCAACTACAGAGGACACATTACTGATGACAAGAGCAAAAGCTTCAATTAAAACTTCAGGACATTTTTCTCAGTTGGACATATAGTCCATGATATTGACACTTACATATTGATTGGTACTAATTGTAGGTTTGATTCTTGCTTTTGGGACTTTTATGGATTCAAAAATAGCTGAAAGACACATTGTTTGAATTTGGTTGTAAACAGTGAAAAATATGAAATATCACAATGAGATCCAAGTAGTACACCGAGTTGAAAATCCACTCTGTTTTTGAGTTATCAGCATCTTACCAGACAGGGTCCTCATTGACAGCATCGTCGTACCAGAGGATATAGAGGCAGAACAGCCCCACAATTAAAGCATGGACAGTGGACACCAGCCTGAGGACATAAAAACAGCTCAGATGAAACAATATTCAAACATTTCAGTAATCATCAAATTTTGGTGCTCATTGTCATTCTTCTTGTCATTCCAGGGTCTGTACAGTTGCCTATTCAGTTCAGCAACTCATGAATCTGAATTTTGACATGCTGGAACCAAATAGACACTTATAAGTACAACCTTAACCCTAACCCTACAATCAATAATTTAATAACTGTGCCAAGGGCCACAAAAAGTCACTGTATGATTTGCACATTGGGTTGAAAGAAATCAGCATTAGGAATATCACATAGATAGCACGATGCTGACACAGTAGGAAACGGTATCTACAGTAGATAGCTGACAGTGAATGAACTGTGATTTGGTGTGCATGTATCTGAGTGAGTTTGTGAGATAACATTGCATGTGGACTGTAGACTTTGATATCTGTTATCTGTGCTACAAGAACCCCCCTAGAAGACACTTCTCACTATTTGACAGGACACAAACCAAAAGGCCCAATATTTTATGAAAAGCAACAATCTAATGTTTTGTTTTATTTATTTATTTATTTTTGCATTCTCTTTTCTACCCTGTTAAGTATTGTGAATAAAGTAATCAAGGGAATGCTTACCATCACTTTACCTGATTACATCAAATGAACAATACAGCCTTATTTTCATCCCTTGAGAGTGTGAAAAATGTTTCATCATTCAGTTTTTTACAGGTATCCATAAACTAATTCTAATTACAAGTATATTATTGTAGCATTTTTAAAAATCAGGATTTGTTAAACTTTCAGAAATTAAAGGGGTCTTTATAATAAAAGAAAGAAATGATGCAACTGCATTTTTTACAAACAGTGCAAGTGATCAATGCAGTTGGTTCTGTGCTCCCATTAATATCCGTTTCATTCACAATGTCATGACTTTTAAAACAATGTAGGACGTCAAAACAACAATAGGTGGTATTTGGCATCTTCTAAAAACAATTCAACTTGAGTGGTTAACCTTTGACATTTTATATAAAAGTATTGTTCAGAGACCCATCTCTTCCTAACTAAGTGCAGTAAGGTCAAAGTTAACCAGCTTCAGAAGATTACAAAGAGGAAAGGTGATTAGACCAAACTGCCATTCACCTACATTTCACAATACAGTACAGTACAGTACAGTAATCACTAGATCTTGCTCATGTTGGGCTACACTCATGTACGACAACATTATGAATGATATTTGGAAGCTTTTTTGTACTTCTGAAGTTCTTAAGAATCTTAAATTATCTCTACGTTTCTTTAAAATCATTTGCAACATTGTTTTCTTCAAAAAAACTAAATCCTAAATTGTCACCCAAAAATGACAATTCTATCATCATTTACTCATCCTGATTTTTTTTCAAAAATGTATGAGTTTCTTTCTTCTGCCGAGCACAAAAGATGATATTTTGAAGAATGTGTGCAAAAAAAAAAAAATCAGTTCCTGGTAGCCATTGGCTTCCATAGTATTTTTTCCTTACAATGCAAGTCAATGGCTACCGTCGATTATTTGGTTACCAACATTCCATCTTTTTTGATGTTCCACACAAGAAAGAAACTCATACAGGTTTGTTACAACCTGAGGGCAAATTATAACAAAATTTATTTTTTAGGTGAAGTATCCCTTTAAAGTTGTCTAAATGCCTAGAATCCAATCTAAGGTCTTAAAGGTAAAATGTTTAATTCATGTATAGGGCTGTTTTAAATATAAGCATTAGAACATTACTACTTAACCAAAGCTTAATAATTTGACAAATATACACAGGTGGTCAGAATTGTTGGTACCCTTGGTAAATATGAAAATAAATCACAAAAATCTAACCTTTCATTGGATAATAAGAATTTTAAATGGGGGGAAATATCATTATGAAATAAATGGACCTTTTTATTCAGTACTTTTTGAAACCTCCATTTGCCAGTTTAACAGCTCTAAATGTTCTCCTATAATGTCTGATGAGGTTAGAGAACACTTGACAAGAGATCAGAGACCATTCCTTCATCCAGAATCACTCCAGACCCTTTAGATTCACAGCTCCATGTTGGTGCTTCTTCTCTTCAGTTCACTCATGTTCTACAGGGTTCAGGTCAGAGGACTGGAATGACCAGCAGAAGCTTGGTTTTGTGCTCAGTGACCCATTTTTGTGTTGTTTTTGAGGTTTGTGCTTGGATTATTGTACGGTTGGAAGATCCAAGCATGGCCCATTATAAGAT
The DNA here is from genome assembly GCA_036784905.1 of Acrossocheilus fasciatus. Classification (NCBI taxonomy): domain Eukaryota; kingdom Metazoa; phylum Chordata; class Actinopteri; order Cypriniformes; family Cyprinidae; genus Acrossocheilus; species Acrossocheilus fasciatus. Next base: position 29,460,631 of record CM071940.1, on the reverse strand, counting down.
TTCTAACAGAGTCAGTCACTTATTGATTTTTTTATCTGTTGGTATTTGATAGAATCCATGATGTCATGCGTCTAAACAAGATGTCCAGGACCTCCAGCAGAAATATAGGCCCACAACATCAAAAATACAGCAGTATAGTTCATTGTACACATGGGGTACTTTTTATCCCTGTGTTCACCAAACCCATCTTGAGTGTTTGCTGCTAAAAAGCTCATTTTTTAGTTTCATCTGACCATAGAAGCCAGTCCCATTTGTTCCAGTCATCTGAGATAGATGTATACAGAAAAAGAGAAACACAGTTGTTAAATTCCCTGCAGAATTTCACTAGGGTTTTCTGCTGACAAAGTCCCATTTTAGTTCCAGTCGTGTCTGATAACTGAATATGCTGGAGTTTGTTTTTGAATGAGAGCATTTTCTTTTCTTGATTTTTTTTTCTTGAAACCCTCCCGAACAACATGTGGTGATAGGTGCTGTTTGATATTTTTTTTTTAAGGATTTCTGACCCCGAGACTCAACTATTTTCTGCAATTCTCCAGCTGTGCTCCTTGGAGTGTCTTTAGCCACTCAAACTCTCCTCCTCAGTGTGCATTAGGACGATATAGACACACGTCCTCTTCCAGGCAGTTTCCTAACATTTTATGTTGATTGGAAATTCTTAATTATTGCCCTGATGGTGGAAATGGGAATTTTCACTGCTCTAGCTCTTTTCTAAAAGCCACTTCACTAATTTGTGAAGCTCAATTATCTTTTGCTGCACATCAGAAATATATTCTTTGGTTTTTCTCATTGTGATGGACGATTAAGGGAATTTGGGCTTTGTTTTCCCTCCTATTTATATTTCTGTGAAACAGGAAGCCATGGCTGGATAATTTCATGTTCATAATCACCCTGGAGTGCTCAAAATTGTGAATATGAATGGAAATATTCTACAGAGACATTTTCTAGGGGTGACAATAATTGTGTCCAACATGTATTTGAAAAAAAACATTTCATAATGAGATTTTCCCCCATTTTCAATTGTTTTAGTTCAATGAAAGGTTAGATTTGTGTGATTGGTTTTAAATAAAAATGAAAAGGATTAATAATGCAGGTTTATTTTCACAGCCTTCTTTGATCCTTTTTAACATGATAACATGATTTATCAATTTGTACCAACAATTCTGACCACGTGTGCCTTTAAGATTTACAAGTGTAATGTTTTGAATTTGACCTTGTGTACAAGATAGTATCCGTCAACTTAAATTTGATTATACTATTAATACTATAACTTTATTCTTAATATAAAACTTACATATTTAAGAAATGTTAAAGAACATTTAATATTTGAGGACTTGCAAGCTCTTAAGAACATTCTTTAGAATTTAACTTTTTTTTTTTTCTTTCATTTTCACGAATCCAGCACCAATTGCTCTTTGCTTCACAAATGGACCCAGTAGCATTATCAACACGGCTATACATGCATATTTTCTTGAAATGTGACTTCATTGTCCCTGCTTTAGTCTATATCTGTGCATGTTTGATGATTATTTATCCATCCATACATATCTAGCGGCCAGTCCATCTCTATTTGTACTGTGTTTACCCATACATACATGCATGCGTTTCTACTCACATTTCTATTAGAGCAGTGCTGAGTTATATGAGGCTGATACCTGGAGTTCCAGTCGTTGAGTTTGTTTGGAGGAAGTTTCCCATAACCCTGTGTGAAGTTGGAAGACAGAACCGGACTGACGCAAGAGAAGAACAGCTGGAACCCCACAAAGCTGCCGGCCACCACATACACCTCTCTCATATCCATCTCTCACCTGCACAAGAGACATCACAACACCCACCGTCACATCTGTGCTCTTACCTGCACTTATTCTGCAAACTCTTACCAGTCCAGAGCACAGCAACTGACCCTTCATTCATTTCACAAAGACTATGTGTTAGGCATTAATCTGCTTGTGAGTAAAAAAAGTAGCGTGGCAAAGTAAGTTATTAAACATGCAATACTGTGAATGAAGTCATTGTTTTCAAATGTTCAAAGAAGATTAACACCGTGGGGAAATAGTGATGGAGAATGTGAGAGAAATTTTAATCGTTTTAATACTTACTTTATTTATTTTTATGTTTCTGTTTGCACTAAAAAAAAAAATCATAATTTGTTTGTCAAATTTTGTAAAGGGAAACGAGAACAAATAGCTTAAAACATTTACACACATCTACATATACAGTATTTAGCAGGATTTTATCTATATTCACGAAACATTCTTAAGAATAAAAATTCTCCCAAAATGCCATTTTCCTCTTATTTCCAAATAAGAAATAGGAACATTTTGTATTCCAAAAAATACAAATACTCTTTTCTTTTTTTCTTAAAATTGTTCTTAAAACAAAACTTAAAAATCATTATAAATAAAGTTTTGATGACCTCATATTTGTCTAAAATCCCGTTAAATACAACTTGTTTTAAAGATAAAATGTTTCATTTATTGTGTAGTTTCACATATTGTCCATTACAACATTAGAAAATTATCCTGTGACAGTTAAAGTCATTAAATCAACACATTTCATGCATTTTACAATAAATATTGCAACTGCAAAAGTTAAGAGATTGCATCATTAAGATTTACCACTGTGTAATGTTTTGAATTGTTTGTATTAAACAATGCAACCTCATGTGCAGGATAGTATAAAATCAGTCAACTTCTATTATGTGGTTAAGAATATCATTTTATTCTTTAAAGGGGTGTGTTTCTTTGATTATTCTTTGATTGTGTTTATGGGGTGCAGTCTAACATGTGTTCATGCTTCATTTTTTAAAAAATGCATTATTTTTTATATAATTTACCTTTATTCCACACCGGTCTGTCCCTTCTCTGACAAACGCCTTGATTATTTCCTGTTTTTATGAAGCCCCTCCCCCAGAAATACGTGATGGGCTCTGATTGGTTAGCTGGCTCAGTGTGTTGTGATTCACTAAACCACCGAGCTTGCGTCTAAATGTCCCGCCCCTCAGCTCAGCGGCATGTGCTCCGGTTGTATTGTAAACAATGGCGTCGTCTATATTGCTTATCAATTTGAGCCCGATTGAGACACAGAGGATATTAGTGAAGAGGATCGCGCAGAACCTGTGCAAGCACGGCTCTTAATGGTATGTTTGTTTGTTTGTTGTCTCATACGTTTAGATACGCTGTTATTATGCTACTGCTTATGTTAGCTTTTAATATACGGTTTTATTCTGATTAAAGCTTTAATACAGTATGGCAACCGCACACGCGTCCATGTATAACGCTTCTCATTGATGTGAAAATGTATAATTGGAACAGTTTGTTGGAGCTGATCAGACGATCTGAATGAGAGAGAGAGAGAGAGAGAGAGAGAGAGAGAGAGAGAGAGAGAGAGAGAGGGAGATGCAGAGCAGGGGGACGCAAGGAACAGTATTAAGAACAGCTGCTTTAGAACATTGATTTTGAAACTTGTGAATCCATTAGAATCGTTAGAAGACAGAATCGCGATTCATATATGAATAGATTTTTACGTGCACCCCTAGTTTTCTCTTCCTCTTCTCTAAAGCAGCACAGCATGGCCTCGCCCCCTTCCTTACATGTTCCTGAGGGCGGGGTTTATCTGGGTCAGTGACGTATCAGACCCTGGAAGTAGTTTGTTGTAGTCCCTTACCAGCCGTTTTTGTAGGTATTAAACTTCCAGAATTTTAAAAGACAATATATCTGTTTGCACTGAACTTTCAGCGCTGCAACTTTGCAGATATTGTTTATGCTCAAACAGCAACATTACACACTAATGTAATGAAATTGCAATCAACCACCCCTTTAAGAAATTGTTCTTAGCAAAATATTTGAGAGAATAGACAGCTTATTCACACATTTGTGAACAATAGTCTTAAAAGAAAAATGACTACAAAAAGAGAATATTTTAGGAAATTTGGGAGAAACAAGCACAAACATCTCATATCTCAGGTCAGTCTACAAATCTCAGAAAAATGAGCGCCAGAGGCAAGAGGAATGTAATAAATGTGTGTCTCATTATAGAGTGGGTCACTGACCCCCAGCATGCAGAAGGGTCATATTGAGTCATCTGGTATTTTTCAAGCTGTATCACTGTATCAAGCTATAACACACACACACACACACACACACACACACACACACACACAGCAGAACTACTACACTGTGCATCAATGTCTCTGCAATAAAACATTCCTTCAACATATTTCATCTATCAATAAATAGTCTTTTAACCTAAAGCAACCAAAAATAAAACATTTTTTTCCATACAGTAATGCATTATTTTTAGCACCAAACGCATGATTTTCCAAATACGTTGGATTCTTTCACACAAACGTCTGGCTGTTCTTTTTAAATTCTTATGCATGCAGCAAACTGTGCGCATTTACTTGGACTTCCAGAAGAGAGACTGAAGAATCCATTGCGAAACCCCTCATGATTGGGTCTAATACACAAACAATGGGCTCAAGTGCTCTAATCCCACCAAAAATGTGAGTAAACATGTAGCTGTACTTTATTAAGATTAAACTAGGAAAGGTTTAAATCATTTACCCATGTACTGACAATAGGACATTGATTAAAGAGGAGCAGATTGGGTCATGATGAGATCTGCACAATGCCTTTCTTTAATCTAGTAACCAGCCTCCTGTTGCCCCAAGTTAACACTTCCATTGTCAATCTATTTACAGACTAAAAAAGGTGACTGGCAACATGTGATCTCCTGTGAAGCGGGCACGTATGGAGCACATTCTGTAGCAGTGACGAACAAAAAATGGAATGTGCTTCAGGTAACCTTTCAACAACAAACAATCGACCACCACATTACAGACTTTCATGGCTGATCACATGGCTGGGAATTAATAAGATTTGGAAATAATGCACAAATGAATGTCAAGTCCATAACATGATACAATAGACAAGATGACATTTCGATAACAACAAACCAAATGCATATAAGTGTATATGACTCATTCCTAAACTTTTGATATTGTCCCCTCAGGCCAATCACGATTAGGTTTGAACATTAGCTGAAGCTTGACTTTGGTAAATGTGTCTTAAGGAAGCAGGTGTGTGGTTGACTGGTATCTATTTATCACTTCACACATGTGCACTATGATAAGTGAAAGGTTAAATGTCAGCAAGTCATTATAACATGACACAGAAGAAAATCCATGTGCCAAAATACATTTGACTTGCCAACACAACAAGTTTGCAGTTTATTTTTGTGAATAAAAATAATAAGAAATATATTGATTCTGAAATAAGCTGTTAAATAATAACTTGTGTGATGATATCTAATAGATCATGGTCTAAAAATGTAATTGGCTATCTTTAAAATGTTACTTTACTGTCCACACACACACACACACACACACACACACACACACACACACACACACACACACATACACACACACATTAAACTGAAAAAACAAACAAACAAACAAACAAAAACGTATAGTGTTTTAATCTCTTTGTAAAAACTGAAAGAATACCCTTAAATATAGACGTACATAGTATATAAACATATATAGTACATATTTTATCAATGTTATTTTTAAGAAAAAAGAACATATATATATTTACATTTTATACACTCTGTATAAAAAAGTAAAATGTACAGGTAATTTTCTGCCAAATTATTTATTGATACAGTATATTGTGCCCTATTTTTTTTTTTTTTTTTTTTTTTTTTTTTACAGATAATACAATTTTCTGTATTCAGTTTTAGAGGGAGGAGTTAAAAGTCTGGGTACAGCGATTTTAGCAAATGTTAACATTTCAAAATTCCTAAATAAATTACACAATTATAAAGATTAAATATATTTAAATCTTTCCTTCAAAAACAGAAGGAACCTGTTCCTTAAAATAGTCACACAAATATTTGTGATGTAGGCTATTTTCTTTTTCGTATGATAGTCTATTTTAAGAAGCTGTAGAACAAGAAGCTTGTGACAAAGAAAAAAAAAAAAAACAGCTATCATACAAAATTATGCGGAAGCTTGCTCCACTGAGCAAGTGCGGTTTCGCCTGAATAACAGCGCAACATTCTAAATTTGAATTCTTTATTCATCACGAATTCTCCGAAACATAAAAGAGAGCGACTGCGTCACAATACCCCGGTACGTCGTCATAATGCGCTGCATAATAATGCGCAACCGTCTCCGATCCTCAAACTCTCGAACAATAACAACACGAGCACGCAGTGAATCCAGCCGCCTCAGCGCAATAAAATGTGTAGCATGTGCAGTGTATAAGAAAATTCTGCATTTATAAGTGACTTGAATGAGCGTCCAAACCGACCCCTGCGCGCTAAACTTTTCTATTCATCTGTCGCCGTAACAATGGCCATGTAAATAATGCATGTGTGACAGGTGCAGAGAGCGATGCTTCTGCACACACGCTTTGCGAATGACATTTACAGTGTCCATTACCTGATAAGAGTCTCATAGGTCTGTGTAAACGTGTCCAGATCCTGTTGTCTGCTTTCTTCTGTCCACGAACCCAGTTTTTTCTGGATGGCGACGGCTAGCGAGCGCTTTGCCCACTCGCTGTCTTCAAACCCGCACGTCGTCTGTGGCGTACTGGCGATTAAACCTGTACTTCTGGAGCGAGGCCATTTCCCACCTTTAAAAAACACGCAAGGGTTTCGTAAAGCTCCACGGAGCCCGCTGCAGCAAACACTGCATTTCTTCACCGTATTGACAGGCTCCGCGGTTACGTCAGCACGGCCCCGCCCACCCCTCCTCCCAGCACACACCCCCTAATTAAGCCACGCCCACCATGCAGACACAATTTATGAAAACCCACAGTCTGAGAGGACAATCGGTCTATCTATCTATAAAACATTTGTATTTCTAGTATATTTTCTGGAATGTTATATGACGAGCACGTAATGCAAAAAATAAAGCAAAAATAAAAAAACTCAAGCTCTTTTAAAGAAATAGTTCACCCAAAAAGGAACAATTGCTAAAAATGTCCTCACCCTCAATCCATCCAAGATGTAGATGAGTTTGTTTCTTCATCCAAACAGATTTTGGTGATATATAGCATTTCATCACTTGCTCGTCAATGGATCCTCTGGAGTGAATGGGTGCCGTCAGATTGAGAGTCCAGACAGCTGATAAAAACATCACAATAATCCACAAGAAATCAACACCACCCCTGTCCATCAATTAATGTCTTGTGAAACTAAAAGCTGCATGTTTGTAAGAAACAAATCCATCAAGACTTATTTTTTTTTTACTTCAAACCATTGCTTCTGGCTAAAACACGTCATCTCTCCATTGCTTTCTCCAGCACCGTTTATGAGCTAAAACAGTCCAAAACAGTTTTATACAAATGTGACCCTGGACCACAAAACATAAGTGTCAATTTTTCGAAAATGAGATTTATGCATCACATGAAAGCTGAATAAATAACCTTTGCATTGATGTATGGTTTGTTAGGATCGGACAATATTTGACCGAGATACAATTATTTGAAAATCTGGAATCTGAGGGTGCAAAAAAATCAAAATATTGTGAAAATTGCCTTTAAAGTTGTCCAAATGAAGTTCTTAGCAATGCATATTACTAATCAAAAATGAAGTTTTGATATATTTACGATAATAAATTTAAAAAATATATCTTCATGGAAATGATCTTTACTTAATATCCTAATGATTTTTGGCATAAAAGAAAAATTTATAATTTTGACCCATACAATGTATTTTTGGCTATTGCTACAAATATACCCCAGCGATTTATGACTGGTTTTGTGGTCCAGGGTCACAAATATGTTTTGATGTGAGAGGACAACAGGACTTTTTCACTGAAGGACATGTTACAGTAGATTATGGACTAGAATTTTGAAGTGATCGTTTAAAGTTAAAACGTCTTGATGGATTTCTTTATTACATGTTTTCACTTAACAAGATATTATTGATGGACTGGAGTGGTGTGGATTATTTGTAGATTATTTTGATGTTTTTATCAGCTGTTCGGACTCTCATTCTGACGGCACCCATTCACTGCAGAGGATCTGATCAAGTGATGTAATGCTACATTTCTCCAAATCTGTTCTGTTCAAAAAACAAACTCATCTATTTAAACCAAGCCACACTGCATGAATCCCCTTTAGGAGAAATGCATTAAAGCATGACAGCAGCAGATTTTAGTTTACTGATATGTGTTGTGCAATATTGACCATGTAATGACACATCATGAGCAAACTACTCTGGGAAAACACTGCTGGGGTTTCTTTGGGTTGGTTTTTTTTTTTTGGTTTGAAATTGTTTCCAGAACGAAAAGCTTTCAACGGTCTGTCTGTAGCTGTTTACTAAGAAAATGGCTTTTTTTTTGCCCCTTTGCTATACTGTCATTTGATTGTATAGACATGTAATAACCATCAGAAGATGCCAATGAATAGTTCTGCTTGTTATTTAACTCAACTAGCCTTAACTACAGTGTGTGGACATCATAATTACTATCTAAAACACCTCTGCAGTTGCATAACTTCTTTTATAGGTGACATATAATTATCTGGGGAGCTTTTGTCTTGCAGACGAGAGCAAAGATGTAACAATAATAAAAAAGACTGGGCAGAAACAGAATTTTGGTCACATTGACAGGTAAATCTTCTGAACGTGGATATGAAATATCTGTGGGCTTAATGCATATAGAAATACAACACGGAATTAGATGTATACTATTGTACTAGTACTCTTTCAGCCAGCCAGTCACATGTGACTTACATAACAGCACACAATTATGAGTCAAATAATTTTAAAAGGCTCTTTTTGGTCACATATTGTAACTAAAATGGAACAGGCCTCCAGCAGTCAACAAGACCTTTAAAAACGATGTCACAGAAAGAGTCAGAGGCATGTCACGCTTTTACTTTATTCAATTACCCAAAACACAGATTAATGACTCATTGGGTGTATATAAATGAAAATCACCAATGTAACAAATTAATCCGGTGCACAGGAATGGTGTGCAAAACTCTTGTCATTTTTTTTTTCTTTTTTAATACAAAAAGACTTGTTTGCAAAACTGTACAAATATCTTTTCATTTGGGTGTATGAAAGAAGGAATAAGAGTGCTGAGAGCTACAGATAAAAGATTTTTAAAGGTGAAGCATGTAATTTTTTCAGTGTCTATATTTATAAATAAACCATTTGCAGCTTGATTTGCCCAAAAAGTGTATGGCTTTGACTCTTTCTTGATCTGTTTCTTTGAGAATCCCCCTGACCAGCCCAAAACAGCAGCATTGGCTCAATCAATAGCGTGAGTTTGGGGTGGGGCTTTCTGCTTGTCTGACCAATAGCAGAGGTTTGGGAAACCTGTGTGAAATCAGTCATTGCTGTTCTAATTCCATTCCCCAGCGGTAAAAAACTGCAGACTTCACCTTTAATGGAGTGTTTTCAGGGTGTGAAGGTGTTTCTTAGCATGTGTAGATGGTGCTCTTACAACAGAGACAGTAACTGTACGTAGCACAGAATGTGGCAGAGGCTGGATCTGGTGCCGGGATGTAAAGGCTGAGGGGCATCAGACAGATTAGATGTCACAGCTAATGTTACAAACATTAATTTTCAACTGTTTGGAGTGCAACAAGGTGGAGCGTTTACACTCATCTGATTAAAGTACACACAATTTGTATACACAGCTTACTTACAGTACCAAACAATTAGCCTAAGTAAACACGATGTTCGAAAAGAAATGTGATTTAAAGCAAACATTCTAAAAAATCTGAAAAAATAGCCAATTTAACAGAGCTTGATAAAATTATGAAGTGCACAACACTTGGTTTACGCATGGTATAGCACATACAGCCAAATAGCACCGCTCATGAACATCCTCGGTGTAGAAAATCTATTATAGTTGATCAAACATGAGCATGTGAATCTGTGGTCATTACTTTATTTTAGCTGCCTGAAACACTTAACCATTTACTCAAAATTCAAAATTTCTTAAAAGAGTAGTTTATCCAGAAAATAAAATGTTCTCAAATTTACTCGCCCTCAGGCCATCCAAGATGTGGATGACTTTGTTTCTTCATTGCAACAGATCCTCTGCAATGAATGGGTGCCGTCAAAATGAGAGTCCAAACAGCTGATAAAAACATCACAATAATCCACAAGTAATCTACGACTCCAGTTCATCAATTAACATCTTGTGAAGTGAAAAGCTGTGTGTTTGTAAGAACCAAATCCATCATTGAGGTGTTTTAACTTTAAACTGTTGCTTCTGGCCAAAACATGAGTCCATAATCCATAATAATGCAGTGAAAAATTTCATCTCCTGTTGTCCTCTCACATCAAAATCCACTAATACATTAATTTAGAAATGTTTTGTACTGTTTTCTCTTGTAAATGGTGCTTGATCTGTGCAGATTTCTCTCCTGATTCAGACTTTTTCACTGGAGAAAGCCATTCTATGAATAGAAGACTCATATTTTAGCTGGAATTAACAGCTTCAAGTTAAAATGTCTTAAACATTAATTTGTTTCTTACAGTCATGCAGATTTCCGATTCACAAGACATTAATGATGGACTGGAGTTGTGTAGGTTACTTGGATTATTGTGATGTTTTTATCAGCTGTTTGGACTCTCATTCTGACGGCACCCATTCACTGCAGAGGATCCACTGGTGAGCACATTTCTTGAAATTCTGTTCTGATGAAGAAATAAACATCTTACATCTACATCGTAGATCGCCTGAGGGTGAGTACATTTTCAGAAAGTTTGCTTTTTGGGTGAACTATTCCTTTAATACACTTTAATATACCTGCTCATTGTTATGAGTTATTCATCAGTGCATGTTCCTCCAACAGAAAATGATGTGTGTCTTAATTGTTCATTAAAATGTAAAACCTCGCTTCACTATTGAAACAACTTTTCTTTTTGTCTTTCATCACCCAGGCAGTGCAGGCTATTGATTGTTAACTAGTCATCAAATAGCTCAAATCACTTTAAAATCCCACTGCATTACCAGGTTACTGCTGTTTGCAGGAATGATTTCATTGCAAGGACCTTTCATAACATCATCATTATAAAATGACAGCCAAAGGTTTTTACAAACTTGCTAACCAGGGTTGTGCAAAATTCAGAATTGGTTCTCTTTCAATTTAGATTCTATCTATCTATCTATCTATCTATCTATCTATCTATCTATCTATCTATCTATCTATCTATCTATCTATCTATCTATCTATCTATCTATCTATCTATCTATCTATCTATCTATCTATCTATCATCTTTTGATTTCTATTTTGTTATTTCTGTTTAGTTTAGTACAAAATATGAACTTAATATAAATCTGAACCTGAACATGACATCTAACATTGCCTATATGTAATTTCATATCTAGATAACAAAAAAGAAAAATAAGGTGTATTAATACAAAAGAACAAAAAAAGCAAACTAAATGTTAAAACAGTAAATGTACACTCCTTAAAGGTATTCCTGGAATATGAATAGAGCTTTTTAAGATAAAATAAAATAAAATAAAATAAAATAAACTTTAGAGTTACAAAAGTTGTATCTGTTATCCAAAAAAGACTTCACGCCAACATTCAAAGTTTATCTAAATAAAACTTTCATTTTTAGTTAAAGCTTCCTATACAGAATTTCTTCAAATTTTGATTCATTTAATTCTACTTCCTTGCATTGAAAACTTTAATACTGAATCTGTTCAATACATAATCCTACCTCAAGTTAAAGTTCAATTCAAATTCATGAACTGTAAATCAAAAGGATTCTTCAATTCAATTCTGAATGCGCACGACCCTGCTAGTAACACATGGTAATATGAGTGTGAAAGGGTTGCTCACTATACAGGAAAGAAACTAGCTGACCTCCATTTTTGAAAACCTTCACAGAAATACCAACAACAATACAGACGCTGTCTTTACTCTTCTGTTGACGTCATGGGGTGCTTTTCTTGCTTTTCTCTCCTGAGAAATGAAGAGTCCAATCCATACTTTGATGAAAAACTGTAAGAATGTCTCATGTCTGAAAGCCTTGTGTCTAGGGAGACACAGACTGTGCATTACATCTAGCTGGTGGAAAAATCCTCGCGAGCACGAACCAGACATTAAATATTAAAAAGAATGCTGTGGTTGATTTTTATGTCTGTCATTCTGTCTATCAATTCCTTTACGATGCATCCAAACATTATTACAAGAGCTGGTATCAAGAACGTCTCCAAGTTTAGAGTTTTTTCCTTGATGTGCACTTACAGGGTGTCCAGATAGCTGATGATGATGAGACTGTCCCAAGTGCATAGTGAATATGACTCAAAAACAAATCAATGTAGTTTATGTATGTCATTTTTCAAAACCATACATTGTGATGACTATAAATGTAACTTAAAAACTCCATCAATACTAGGGTGAACATACTTTTTCACAGATATGTCCTGGCTGGGATTTCTAAATTGCCAAAATGTCCAGGTGTTGGCTTTGTTTTCCAGTTGGTATATCATCATACATTATATGTATATGGATTTGCATTGCTTTGATGTTCTCTGTAGATCCTGCCTTCTTGTATGTCACGATTGGTCGATTTTATAAAATGCCTGCATGCTATTGGTCAAAGTACTTTTCAGTCCTTAACCTTCAGCAAGTATGAAAACAATAGGAAAACAAAGCCAAAATCTGGACCTTTTAGGCAATTTATAAACCCGTCCAGGACACGTCTGGGAAAAAGAGGATGTATGGTCACCCTAATGAACAAAATGGAACAAAATAGACATGCCTTTAACCAAAATGTCAACAAACAACAACAACAACAAAAAAAAACTGCATGTATTTACATACAAACTGACACTGCAGTAAAAATTGCAGCCAGAGTTCTGAATTTCAGCCAAAAGCTGATCAAGACTTCTTCATCGGTTCCCCAGGAAGTAGGTCGGGTTGGTTTTGAGAGGTCTGAACAGGTGCGAATCCTCCACCCACAGTCCAAACAAACTCTCTGGCAAAAGAGAGACGCCTGCCTGTGCTTTCTGGCTTTCGTGCAGGCGTTCAGGATCTCCAAGCAGGCTCTCTAAAAGTGCTTCTCGTGGTTTGTTTGAGCGGTTTGTGGAGGCCCTATCGGCAGCATGGAGGAATATGGAGGATGAGGGGTTGGAGGTGAGGAAATCTAGACCTGCGTCGAGTAGGAGCGGTGCAGAGTGGAGGAACGTCCCGTGGAGTAGGCGGCGCAGTGGCGCGCGTGCTGAGACGGCTGGTCTAGACTTCGCTGGAAATGGAGCGAGACGGTATGAGGACATCGGGGGGGACGGGGAACCGATGAGGCTGATGGTCATGTGATCTCAGTGAATGGAGATCCCCTTGGAGTCTGTAAGGGGGGAGAGAGAGAGTGTGAGGGGAGAGAGAGAGAAAGGATGAGAAACCAAGACTGGAAGGTGGAAACTGTGTTCGGATAGAATAAAATTAGTGATGCACCAAAATTCATTTTTTACCGACACACCAAAAACCGAAATTAAACAGATTCAACAAGCTAATACAAACATTTAAAAAGTTTATATATCATTTTTATTTTTCTACTATAATCTACTACAATTTTGATGAAATATAATCATTTATACAATGGCTGTAAGAAAAACTGGTTTATTTAAACATACATTAAATAATAAAGATATCACAAACAAGTTGCGAAAATACAGTGAATATGTAATATAATGCATATATTTATTACAATTTTCCACTCTTTATTTTTTTAGCTAACTATCGAGTTTATTGTAATTGAATGGCTTTTCTGAGATAAATGTGCCACGATGAACGTGATGCCTACAGTGATCTGTCACACCACCATGTTTTCTAACAATTCTGGGAAAAAAAATCAGAATTTCGATTAAAAATTAGGAAATAGGCTTCCATAACGTTGTGTTCACAGAATAGATGTTGACAGTCAAAACTTGACATTGGCATCACTGTTTCGGTCAATGATTTAGGCCCTCCGTGACCCCTCCATTTGGTTGCTAAAATTTCGGTGCATCACTATATAAAATATAAGACTGAGGGAGAAAAGGGATGACTGTATGGTCGAGGTGACAAAGAGAGGAAAAGAAGGCAAAGTAGTTTCAAAAGTGAGGAGGATGAGGGTGGCCTACGAAGGGAAACTCACACTGCGATAATTTTTCCCAGACTGAACCATCTAATGGCCTTCCGTCTTTGAAGTTCCACATGCTACACAAGTCCATTTTCTTTGTCGTAAAGGTACATCTGCTCTAGGGATTTTAAATTCCCATCAACCCACAGAGGGATCAATGAGTTAATGGCCCTAAACATTCTGCTGCTTCTCAGTTACTCTATTATAAAAGTAATGTAACGTCTCTTCGGGATAAGCAAGGAGCAGATCAATCCTCCAGAGCATCAGTGGGTTTTGCAGGGTGCTGTGGCTGGTGTTTGGGTTGTGCAGGTTGGACATGCTAGTAAAGGGAGAAGGAGGGCTGGGTGGGTCTTGGGAGTCACATTAGGGTCCACTGGGTCAAACACAGAAGGACAGGGTGGGGTAATCCATCCCCCTTATGTGTGCAGCCCTGCCACTAACCCACTCCCACCCCTTACCTGAGTGCCACTTAACTTTTCAAGTGGACTCTCTACGCAGGGCAGCGCCACCATGGGCATGCCCAGCACAGACTCAGGGCGCTGGGGTCGCACCGGTGGGGGTGGGGGCTTTGTCTGCTGGAAGTTGTTGATCACACACGTCACCTAGAGAGAGAGTGAAGAAAGAGAGGGAATAAAGAGAAGCAGCAGTGGAGCGAGTGATGGAGAGATTGGATTTTTTTAATGCTTTTGTAAGTTGTTCACAAAGGCTGCATTTATTTGATCAAAGACACAGTAAAAACTGTAATATTGTGAAATATTATTACAATTTTAAATAGCTGTTTTCTATTTGAATATATCTTAAGCTGTAATATATTCCTGTGATCAAAGCTGAATTTTCAGCATCATTACTCCAATCTTCCGTGACTCATGATCCTTCAGAAATGGTGAACGTGATTTCTTGAAGTACAACATGTTCCTGGATCAACATCCTTGTTGTTTCAGTGCTGTTTTAATCACACCTCGCACGCTCTCACCAGAAAGACAGCGATGGCTCCGCCGGTAAAGTATCCAGCGAGGACGTCGGCCCAGTGGTTGCGGTATTCAGCCACTCTGACCACACCGACCAGCATGGCCAGACACAGCAGAGTCAGACTCAGTGTGGGTTTGGTCAGACGTGTCCCTTTAGTCCTAAACACCAACGTCACGTACATCTGCAAGCACAGACAGACAGACAATGGTGAAAATATGCCTGATACAAGTACAATTAGGCACATTGCTATAATGCATGGCTTTAAAACTATTGTTAAGTACTTTTTTTATCGTAGTATTGTAGGTAATATTTTAGATTTTATAAGTATTAGATATTTTATTAAGTATCTAGTATTATTTTTCCATTATTAGATTTCATGTGAAGAATATATATAGGAGAAGGGTGAAGGTACGCACATCCGAAAATGTCTTAACCAGGTGGAAGATCAAAAAATATCATCAAAAAAGTGGAAAAAAGATCTGCACACTGTTATTCCCGTTATTTAATTTTTTTTAAAAACAACGTTTCGGTCCAGAGAACTTCGTCAGTTAACACGAGAATATATATAGGAAAATGTTTTAATGTTGAAAAAAGTTTATGCTCCTTTGCTCACCAAGGCTGCATTTATTTGATCAAAATACAGTAAAAACAGTAAAATTGTGAAATATTATTACAATTCAAAATAACTGCTTTCTGTTTGATTGTATTTTGAAATCTAATTTATTCCTGTGATGTAAAGCTGAATTTTCAGCATCATTACTCCTGTCTTCAGTCACATGATCCTTCAGAAATCACTCTGATACGTTGATTTGTTGCTCAAAAAACATTATGTCGAAAACAGTTGTACTGCCTTATATTTCTGTGGAAACCATGATACATTTCTTTAAATTTACTGACCCTGAGCATTTGATTAACATATACATGCCTATTATATATAATATATACCTTGGTTTGAAAAGCTCCACTTCAAGTAATTATTAGTCTCATAGAAAGTTGCAAGACAAAAAAACTTACAAAAATTGTCTTTAACAATCTAAAATGGAAAAGGCACCTGTTTTACAATCTTAAGGCTAATTCACACTGCACCGACAGACGCCGACAAAGAGCAACAGACATGTTCGTCAGGTTCTGCTCAGTGTGTTATGTCTGTTGGCGTTGGTTGGTGCTTGAACATGTTGTATCTGCATTTGTCCGGTTTTGGAACGTCTGAGAAATGACGTACTGTACTCAGTCTGCTGTCTGTGTTGGTCTGCGTCTGTTAGTGTGGTGTGTATTGGCCTTTAACCACCAAAACATCCTTGTCTAACCAGAATCACCAGAAAGAACTGCTGAACCTGTTTTACTATTTTTGCTAATGACAAGGCCATACCAGAGCACCAGCTAGACCAGTACTACTAACCGGCATAAATCACCTCAAAAAAGCACTGACCTGTGACCTGCTCGAAGCTTTGCAGGTTGCCTATTGACTTTAAAAAAAAAACTATATGACTGCAAGTTTGAATATTATTACTGAATTTAAGAATATCTATAAGCTTTACGTGTCATTTCTGATCACAGTCACTAGCTAACAATCACTTTTTGAGTCCTGGAGTTTGAAAGAGTGCTTAAAACTCCAGAGTGCTATTTGTTTGCTTGTCAGTACATATGTTACAAAAGGTTGTTATTTCAGATTCAGTCACATCATTAAAATAGTTGTAGGTTCATTATCCTCACCACTGTATACACTGCAGAATAAACACTGAGGGCCGCATCTTTGGAGGGAAAGGATTTCCGTGCAGATGCTACTATGAGAGGGTTTCCCGTGCAGGCTTTGCGCTCTGTGATGTACTGTAGGTTGGAATGGCAGCCCAATGCTGTGTAGTTTGGCCTGCACGCTGACAGGAAGTGAGGCGTCTGGTTTCCTGTCACTACCTGCCCAGCATTGGCAAAGATGGTGGTGGTAAACACGCCGAAGGTGTAGACACCTGAGTGAGAGGACAGAGACCAAAGTTTTCAGAAACAAACAGAAAACATGTAAAAAAAAAAAAAAAAAAATAGGGGCTGCTAATATATTGGAGTTCATATCTGTATGGAACATAAAATAAAATAAATTTTATTTATAATATTGGCCACCATATTCATTAATGCCGATAAAATAAAATAAAAAAACGAATTATTAATTATATTAGTTATTGGTCATAAAATTTTATAAAAATAAAATAAAATAAATATATTGATCATCTTATTTATTATTGGACATGAAATTAATTAATAAAATAAAAATAACTTTACAATAACAGTCATTATATTTGTATTGGTCGTAAAATAAAGTAAAATAAAATAAAACGAAATTGGTCATCATATTCATTATTGGTGATAATAATTAATTAATAAAATGAAAATAACTTTACAATACTGCTCATTATATTTGTTATTGGTCATAAAATAAAATAATATAAAATAGACAACATATTTGTGACAGATTATAAAATGTACATAAATAAATAAATAAACAAACAGAATTGGTCATCATATTTGTTATTGCTCTTAAAATAAAATAAAAATAACTTTATATCAGTGGCCATCATACAGTATTTGTTATTGGTCATAAAATATTGTATTTGAATTGTCAAATACAGCAGTGTCCCAGCATGTGACGATATTCTTCTTCTGAAATTATTTAAAAAAAATGTTTTTTCATTCTTGTGAATTTATTTATGTATGCAGTTCTTATGAACTTGCATTAATTCAGAAACAACCTGAAATATCTGTACTTATTTGCATTTTTCACATTGCAGGACTAATTAAGTGAACTGAAAAAATGTTAAAAATTGACTAAAAATAGTAAAACAAACAAAAAACATTTTAATCAGTTTCAGCATTTAAAACATACATCCTCTTACATTCCCTTATATTTGAACTTACAATCCTGCTGTTGGAAAAAACTACCCATTAATCACAAATTGCACATGATGTCTTTAATATCACAGTCTGTAGCATGAAACTGGATCATAAACAAAAATATTTTCTTTAAATGTAGTTATCTGTGCTTTCGAGACACTGGCTCTCTTCCTAGAAGGATCATTTTAGTTCCTTATGACATAATTGCCATCATCCTCTTCAGTGAATGCTGAAGTACCTAGGAAGCGTATGATGCGCCTGAGCAGAGGGTTGAAGTAACAGCAGTCGGCTGTGATAATGGTCTTCTCCTGCGTGCCCTCCGACCTCATGAAAAACACCATCACCTCGCCAGCCAGAATCTGAGGAGGAGAAAAGCACAAATGAAACAAACAGTAGCTGCCAAAACATCCACCACCCCTTTGTTTTGGCATTATTGAAGCACCATTTGGTTGAAATCCGAGTGCGGGAAACATGCGCCTACTCTTGCTAAGCAGGCGCTTCCAGAATTATGAGTCGCTAATAGTCCCTGATTTTCACCGTTCTCAAATGCCAGCACCAGAACCTCATTATTTCTGATCTCCCTGGTTACGGTTATGATGAGTAACAGACCATCAACGTGACTAATTCTACTTTGCAATGTAAGAGGTGTGCACACATCACTTCTATATGGGTTTAAATAATCATACTGTGTGTGAATATGTCTCCTTTGCATTGAAAATAGTAATGTAGTAGTATTTTGCCTGTTGTATATGGTAGAAGCTGAAAACCATGAACAAAACTATGCAAGATAAAAGAAAATACAACCTAGATTACAGTAAATATACGTTCACTTGCAAATAAACATGGTTTGTGTCGACCACAATGTGTTGTGTGCAAAATATAGAGCATGAAACCATAAAAATTAAAGTCTTAATGTGTATAATAATTTGGGAAGTCCAATATACTGGAGACCATATTTATACTGAAAATAAAATAAAATAAAAATGAATAAAAAAAATACACAAACCACAAAGAATGTAAAACAAAAAAGTGAGTAGCACTGAAAATCATGTTAAAAAACATATAAGAATTGATCAAATAAAAACAAAATATTTAGATTATTCAAATAAATTATGAAGAATGTAAAATGATAGAAACAAAGTTATGTTA
This sequence comes from Acrossocheilus fasciatus, assembly GCA_036784905.1. Taxonomy (NCBI): domain Eukaryota; kingdom Metazoa; phylum Chordata; class Actinopteri; order Cypriniformes; family Cyprinidae; genus Acrossocheilus; species Acrossocheilus fasciatus. The sequence continues at coordinate 29,441,526 of CM071940.1, read as the reverse complement.
GAAAAAATTATCTTGAATGGGATGTGATGCCTGAGAAAATCAAAACAAAACAAAACAAATAAAAAATATCAAATAAAATAAAAATGCATGGGACAAAATGCATGAAAATGAAAATACTATACGCTGAAATAATAAAGACAACACTGTATAACTACAAAGCGAATAACTAAAACTAATCATTTCAAGTTGTTGAGTTATGACAGTAACAAAGTCATATTAAAAAATTGCATGGGATGTCCAATATTTTGAAGACCATAACTAGACTGAAAATAAAATAAAAAATAAAATAAAATAAAAATAAAACAAAACAAAAAATAAAGACAATGTTTAACGAAAAAATAAAAGTAACACAAAGTCAAGAAAAAAACTGTTATCAAAATATCATGTTATCGGAATTCCAGTTTACTTGAATATGATAAACAATTTTAGTACTGTGTTGGGCCACCACTTGATGATCAATATAAAAACAAAACAAAAAGTGAGAACCCCTGAACTTAACATCTGAGCTATAATGCTGTACAAGTGCTTCCCTGGCAGTGATAGAAGAACCGGAGACCATAAACACAACATCAAATCCATTACGTTCAACTCAAAGAGACAGAGAGACGTCAGAGATGAGACAGTGAGGGACAGGGACACGGCGTTCACCTCACACATCTCCCAGTTTAGCACCTGACCGCTGACACAGTCTGACATGAGTAACACACATACACACACAGTGCAAATGATCAACACACACTCAGCTCATATGACTCACACACCCAGAGAAAGTTTAGAGGGTTTGCGATGATAAGGGTGACTGCATTTTCATTTTTGGGGCGAATTACTGTTTTAAAAGCTGACGATGTGATGATGTTGTGGATTGAGGATGTGTGTGTTGGTGAGACTGTGAACATCAGTTCAAGTGTGAATAATGTGCCATTATATGAGATAAAGCTGCGTTTCTAGATTCTTTCTCTCAGCTTTTAGTCTGTCATGGGTGATTAGGCTTGTGGCTCATATGCGTCTCATATTAATAAATAATATAAAGCAGATCTCAACACCACAACGACTCCCAGGTGAGATCAGGAAAGGGTCAATAATATACACTCATTGCCAAAAATATCGGCACCCTTGGTAAATATGATCAAAGAAGGCTGTGAAAATTAATCTGTATTGTTGATCCTTTTGATCTTTTATTTTTAAAAAATCTAACCTTTCATTGGATAATAAGAATTTAAAATGGGGGAAAAATGTCATTATGAAATAAATGTTTTTCTCAAATACACATTGGACACAATTATTGGCACCCCTAGAAATTCTTATGAGTAAAATATCTCTGAAGTATATTCCCATTCATATTCACAATTTTGAGCACTCCAGGGTGATTATGAACATGAAATTATCCAGCCATGGCTTCCTGCTTCACAGAAATATAAATAGGAGGGAAAACAAAGCCCAAATTCCCTTTTCATTACAATGAGAAAAACCAAAGAATATATTTCTGATGTGCAGCAAAAGATAATTGAGCTTCACAAATTAGTGAAGTGGCTTTAAGAAAAGAGCTAGAGCAGTGAAAATTCCTGTTTCCACCATAAGGGCAATAATTAAGAATTTCCAATCAACATAAAATGTTACAAAACTGCCTGGAAGAGGACGTGTGTCTATATCGTCCTAATGCACGGTGAGGAGGAGAGTTTGAGTGGCTAAAGACTCAGAAAATAGTTGAGTCTCGGGGTCAGAAAACCTTTAAAAAAATTGTCAAACAGCACCTACATCACCACATGTTGTTTGGGAGGGTTTCAATTCTCCTCGCTCATCCAAAAACAAACTCCAGCATATTCAGTTATCAGACATGACTGGAACTTCAAATGAGACTGGCTTCTATGGTCAGATGAAACTAAAAAATGAGCTTTTTAGCAGCAAACACTCAAGATGGGTTTGGTGAACACAGGGATGAAAAAAGTACCCAATGAGTACAATGAAATATACTGCTGTATTTTTGATGTTGTGGGCCTATATTTCTGCTGGAGGTCCTGGACATCTTGTTTAGACACATGGCATCATGGATTCTTTCAAATACCAACAGATTAAAAAATCAATAAGTGACTGACTCTGTTAGAAATCTTACAATGGGCCATGTTTGGATCTTCCAACCGCACAATAATCCAAACACAAACCTCAAAAACAACACAAAAATGGGTCACTGAGCACAAAACCAAGCTTCTGCTGGTCATTTCAGTCCTCTGACCTGAACCCTGTAGAAAATGAGTGGGGTGAACTGAAGAGAAGAAGCACCAACATGGAGCTGTGAATCTGATGGGTCTGGAGTGATTCTGGATGAAGGAATGCTCTCTGATCTCTTGTCAGGTGTTTTCTAACCTCATCAGGCATTATAGGACAAAATTTAGAGCTGTTCAACTGGCAAATGGAGGTTTCAAAAAGTATTGAATAAAAGGGTGCCGTTAATTGTAGCCAATGTGCATTAGAGAAAAAACATTTATTTCATAATGATATTTCCCTCAATTTTAAATTCTTATTATCCAATGAAAGGTTAGATTTTTGTGAATTGTTTTAACAAAAGATCAAAAGCATCAACAATACAGATTAATTTTCACAGCCTTCTTTGATCATATTTACCAAGGGTGCCGATATTTTTGGCAATGAGTGTATATATAAAATTCAAGGCAATTTAAACTGCTATCTCAATATTTGTTTTTAGATTTAACATTAATATTAATATCGAAATTTAAAGTCAACATGAATTTACAATTACCCTGTTTACTTTTTTATCGCAAGTTGCTTTTTTCTCTTACTGAAAATCCTATTGACAAAAAAGCAATTACAGTACTAAAATTAGTTGCGAATGCAAAAATAAGATATCTGGATGTTTATGTAGGGAAATGTTTGCACAACACTAATATATAAACTACTGTTCAAAGGTTTGAGTGAGGGAGATTTTTTCTTAATGTTTTAGAAGCCGCTTATGCTCACCAAGGCTGAATTTATATGAAAAAATACAGTAAAAATAGTAATACTGTGAAATATTTTTACAATTTTAAATAACTGTTTTCTGTTTTAATATATTTTCAAATATAATTTATTTCTGTGATCAAAGCTGAATTTTCAGCTAGTCTTCAGTGTCTCATGATTTTTAAGAATCCATTCTAATATGCTGATTTACTACTCAAGAAATATTTTATTATTGAAAACATATGCGCTTCTCTTAATATTTTCATGAAAACATATTCAGGATTCTTTGAATAGAAAGTTAAAAAGAACAGCATTAAATTGAAATAAAAAGCTTTTGTGACATTATGTCTTTACTGTCACTTTTGATCAATAGAATACATTGTTTTTGCTAAATAAAATATTAATGTCTTTCAAAAATGAACCATAACACAAAAATCAGACAGTCAAGTGATGATTGTGTGATGAAACAGAATGAAAGCCTAGAGTTCTGACGCTGCTGCTTTCCCCCCGTTTCATCTCCTCTCTTACCGTGACGCAGAACAGATCATGCAGTGCCTCTTCCCTGAGGCGGCGAGTGGACATTCATGCCATGACAGAGAGGTGCACAGTTCAGCCATATGTTAAAATGCCAGCACTTTCACCCCTCGAGCAGCCGGTGCCATCTGCTGTGCACCTCCACACTCCCCAATCCTCCCTCTGGACATCAAAAGCTTATATTTAGGCTGTTTTCATGCAATTTACACTGCAAATCATGCTGAAGCATAAAGCAGTTTTATGTGGCTGATAAATGAATGTGTGGTGATCTAGTGACCTGTCTGATGCACAAACATCCCCAAAATAGTTATACCTCAAGATATGAAAGCACATAACTGGCAAAACGGTTCAGTTTTGGGAAGTATTATGGCAAATTGAACAGCTAAATGTTTTTTCTTTATGTTTGTTTGTCATTTTTGGAGCTTGATAGCCTGTGATAACTGTATTTTAATTGTATGTGAAAAAGAAGAACTGTTCCTTTAACTCTATAAAGCCTACTGTATTGTATTTAAAGGTCTCTAAATTATTAACAATCAAAAATTTGCTTAAAAACTTGTTGCACAAAATCTACAACATCTTCAAATGTCTGATTGATGGTTTATACTTTTTTTTTTTTAGCAAGTAAAACGTTTTTTTAGTATGATTGTACAAACATCTCCCTAAATGTTTCCTCTTGTGGTAAAATCTTTATTGATTTTAAAATTTAGATTGTAAGCAATATTTCAAAATGAAAAATACTGGAATAAAGCAAATTAGGTTTACCTCATTATCAATAAATCATTTTTTAAAATGTGAGCATTAAATATGATCATCAGGCTTTTGAGGAATGATTATTTGTTCATCTCTCAATCATCATTGCATTGCATTGTATTATGTGTTTTAAAACTACAGAACTTTGATCATTAAACTGCATTTAATATCATCCAAAGCATTTAAATATCACCTTAAGACATATTATTGGGGAATACAGAGTGACAACTGATATTTATATGTATTTTTCTGTTATAAAGATCTGACAGATTTTAATTTCAAGCTGTCAGAGTTTCATCTTAATTTTTGGCCATATAAATATCAGCAATTGCACCAAATTGCATATTTTTGCTCAGTTTGGACTAAAGGTTCCATTAAATGTTCTGTTTACAAAAAAAAGAAAAGAATATTATTATTATAAATATTATATTATTATTATTGAAAAATACTAAATTACTATTATTTGATATGTCAGGTTTAAATATGAGTAGGTTACTGGTGTGAGTGACATTGCAGTCTGCTATCAAAATTTCAGAAAACAAACCTGCAACACCCACAGCTTTTGAAAACTTTTAGAGAAGCACATAATTAATTATTAACAGCTTCTTTTTGACATTCTCTCAGCATTAGCTCAGCTCCTTTGATCATGCAGTGTAGAGATAGTGTTTATCTCTGACTTTCTTTCATCAGTCTGTATCATTCATCCTAACAGTCCCTTGTTCTCACATTCCCTTCAAATTAATCATCGGAACTGCGAACACTTTTTCATACACTTTTTGTCATTATTTGATACATTATATACTCTTCTGCAAGCTAGAATTGACTAGAAAATTTGCAGAACCCTTTAATAAATCACAACATTTTTTCATGAGTGAAATTAAACTCACTTTGATTATATATATAATATAGTAAATATTTAATAAATAAAAATAATAAACAATATATAATAAATGTTATATATTTTGTATTATTGATATAGTATTTGTAAATCATGCCATATAAATCTGACTGTAAAATGGAATATTCAATATGTCACTATATTAGATGGATTAGTCAGTAGATGGTGAAGACGTAAATGCCTTAAGAAATTGCAGGACTGTTTGAGTATGAAAACTCATTTCAGACCTGAGAGATGTTGGAAATGTTTCTTCAAAGATCTTCTTCTAACCTGTGAACTACCATGCGTTCATGTAATCACATCGGCATTATAAGACCAAACCAGATTTGAACCAACATCTCACTGCCCTCAATATGAATTACACAACATGTGTGAGTGTATCTGAATCAGAGAGAATTATTATTTTGATCCTTCCTTGAGAAGAGCATTTCTCTGGACCACTGAGAAATAAATGCTTCAGGGCTCTCGGTTTTTGCTATAATTCATCTAAGCAGCAAATAAAAGCTCTCTAGGATGCAGGGCTCAAATGTCACAAACACAGATGTGCACATCTGACCCAGAAGCTCTAGAATCAAACATGATATTAATTAGAAACACTCCACCAAAATCACAGAAAGACAGAGATACAAGAAGACTGTACTTTTTTCCTTTTTCTGATTGTTATGCTGCTAATCAAAGAATGTAGATTTCATTTAATTGTGCTTTCTTGTTTCTATTCATTTCCATTTATTATTATTATTATTAACAACAACAATAAAACAACAATTAAAATAATAAACATTAATAAACAAATTATTAATTATAATCTTATTGTCATTTATACAGTGCACACTGTAATCTACTGATTTATTGAATTGTTTTTATTTATTGATTTTTTTATTTTGATTTATTGAATTTATTGAATTATCTATATAGATAATTGTTATTATTATTATTATTAATAATGCAATTTAAAAATATCAATAATACACTAATAATACATTAATATACACAGTATATATAAATAAATAAATTATATATAAATTAAAAATATATTGTATATATGTTCCATTTTTGCAAAACAAAAAACATAAAATATATAAAGTTATGTCACATTTATTTATAATTACTTTTATTTACCATTTTATAGCAATAAGGATAGATACAGATCAAATTCTGTAACTGATGCACTGCATTTTCATTGACAGACCATTATAACAGACATACTATGAATTAGTGACGTGTGTAGTCTGTAATGAAGGGAATAGCTCTGATGATGGATGAGTTTAATTAAAGAGCCTGAGACCCCCAGAGTCTGATGTGGACATCTCCTCTCCCTCCAAGGATGACTGAATATGACTTTATAGAGCTCAGGCCAATCAGAACATCTCTGCAACATGCTGACACGGACACTATAAAACACGGAGGATGTCTGAGTTTGATGGTGTCAACCAATGTCACGTCACCCAAGGGCAGCACTGTCTGCTTTCTGATGAACACTTTGTTTGTGGGCCATATGAGTTCAGCTACTGTAAGACATTTCTGCGGCACCAAATGAGCCTGCAAACTCTCAAATCTCCCATCTGCTATTGTTCAGCTCAGCTCAGTAAAGACAGTAAAATAACACTATGATTCCATAATGTTTAAATACTTTAATTTATATGATATATGTACTAATGTACAAATATTTGGTCTGTAAGATTTTTATTTTTAAGAAATTAATACTTTTATTGAGCAAGAACGCATTAAATTGATCAAAAGTGACAGAAAACCTTTGCAATGTTATACGACCCGAATTCCGGAAATGTTGGGACTTTTTTTTTTTATAATTTGAATAAAATGAAAACTAAAAGAATTTCAAATCACATGAGCCAATATTTTATTCACAATAGAACATAGATAACATAGCAAATGTTTAAACTGAGAAATTTTACAATTTTATGCACAAAATGAGCTCATTTAAAATTTGATGCCTGCTACAGGTCTCAAAATAGTTGGGACGGGGGCATGTTTACCATGGTGTAGCATCTCCTCTTCTTTTCAAAACGGTTTGAAGACGTCTGGGCATCGAGGATATGAGTTTCTGGAGTTTTGGTGTTTTCCAGCTGCTGAAGAGTTCGTGGTCATCTTTGACGTATTTTTCATTCGTTTAACGATATGTTCTCTATAGGTGAAAGATCTGGACTGCAGGCCGGCCAATTCAGCACCCGGACTCTTCTACTACAAAGCCATGCTGTTGTAATAGCTGCAGTATGTGGTTTTGCATTGTCCTGCTGAAATACACAATGCCTTCCCTGAAATACACGTCGTCTGGAGGGGAGTATATGTTGCTCTAAAACCTTTATATACCTTTCAGCATTCACAGTGCCTTCCAAAACACGGCAGATTGTGTTTACCGACAGTGGTTTCTGGAAGTATTCCTGGGCCCATTTAGTAATGTCAATGACAGAATCATGCCGATGAGTGATGCAGTGTCGTCTGAGGACCCGAAGACCACGGGCATCCAACAAAGGTCTTCGGCCTTGTCCCTTACGCACAGAGATTTCTCCAGGTCTCTGAATCGTTTGATGATGTTATGCACTGTAGATGATAAGATTTGCAAAGTCTTTGCAATTTGACGCTGAGGAACATTGTTTTTAAAGTATTCCACAATCTTTTTACGCACTCTTTCACAGATTGGAGAGCCTCTGCCCATCTTTACTTCTGAGAGACTCCTCTCCAAGACATCCCTTTTATAGCTAATCATGTTACAGACCTGAGGGCGTATTCACATTTAGGACTCCTACATTTTTGCTCTAAGAGTATTTCACAAAGCGTTTTAGCACTAAAACTAGCTCCTAAATCTGTGAAATGTTAAGAGTAGTGAAACTATCCTAAAATAGCTGTTGACGGCAATCTGCCACGGAACATAAACTTTTTAGAAACATTTGATGATAATGACATTTTAAAAAGGTATCAGCTCTGGTTTTTGAGGTTATTCCAACTCCAGATTTTTGTTTGATCATATCCTTGTTTTCATTAACCAGTTGGGCAAGAAATAACAGCTGTTCTTGCAATGTATTATCAGCCATAATTATTCTACTCTGTTAATTAAAAGGCTGTTTATATGCATTTACACTAATTGTTTTTGAGAAGCACACATGTAAGAGGCTGACAATTAGCTGAACATATATACTTGTTTAATTAGTGACATTTATCCTGCATTTTAAAATATTTGTTTGAATGTGGCAATTGACATTTTATTTTGAAACCTATATTTGAATACGGCAACATCAGCCAATCACTGTGTGCATAGTTAGTAAGCATGCTGACATCCTCCACAGGACGAGGTCAACCCCGCCCTTACTCTGAGCTTAAGACTTCTCTCTATTCCTTAGTAAAAGTTTGTCTCAGCAGCTTTGTGAATAGGTTTTAAGAGAAAACACTTAGCTAAAAACTTTTACTGCTATTTAGGAGAACTCTAGTGGTAAGATAAAATGTTTTGTGAATACGGGCCCAGATGTCAATTAACTTAATTAGTTGCTAGATGTTCTCCCAGCTGAATCTTTTCAAAATGTCTTGCTTTTTCAGCCCTTTGTTGCCCCTGTGCCCACTTTTTTGAGACCTGTAGCAGGCATCAAATTTGAAATGAGCTCATTTAGTGGATAAAAGTGTAAAGTTTCTCCGTTTAAACATTTGTTATGTAATCTATGTTCTATTGTGAATAAAATATTGGCTCATGTGATTTGAAAGTCTTTTAGTTTTCATTTTATTCAAATTTAAAAAACATCCCAACATTTCTGGAATTCGGGTTGTAAATGTCTTTACTATTTCAAATAAATGCTGTTCTTAAAAACCCTAAAAAAAGTATCACAGTTTCCATTACAATATGAAGCAATACAATCATTTCAACACTGATAATAAGTAAATCAGCATATTAGAATGATTTCTGAAGGATCATGTGACACTGAAGACTGGAGTAATGATGCTGAAAATTAAGCTTTGATCACAGAAATAAATTACATTTTAAAATATATTCAAATAGAAAACTGTTTTTGATCAAATACATGCAGCCTAGCTACTATCCTCAAACTTTTGTTTATTAAATAAAAATAAAAATAATCTAAAAACAAAATTATATATAATATTGCATATCCTTTTTAGTGCTGTCAAACGCTTAATCATGATTAATCGCATCCAAAATAAGTTTTTGTTTACATAATATATGTGTACTGTGTATATTTATTATGTATGTATAAATGCACACACATACAGTATATATTTTGAAGATATTTACATGTATTCATGTTTATATATTTAGATTCATAATTTATATTATATATAAATATATTTAATATATAAACAACATTTTTCTTAAATGTGTATTTACAGCCATAATACATATACACAGCACACACACATATATTATGTAAGCAAAAACTTTTATTTTGGATACGATTAATTGCAATTAATTGTTTGACAGCACTGCTTTTTTATATATTATTTTTTATTAGTTTACTTGAACTTTTTTTTTTACTGCAAATAACCTTTTAATTTATATTAGTCTTTTAATTCATAATTAGACTGTCATTGAGACAAGCTTGACTTCTGAGGACAACTATTTCAGTGCCATTTGTCAGGTAGTGTCTTTTATGAATGATTACTTATTTTATGTATAAAATAAAGAATCTGGGTGACCGTGTTACTCTGCGTTGGCTAGAAAGTGACCCGCTGGACAAAAGCACCAGATGTTGCACATTTCATTCCCTCTCTCATTCTCAGCCCATCACTCCCCAGCTGGCCATCATAACATCTCTAAATGAGCCTCTACCCATGTTTCTAACCCACTACGCTTTGCTCAATTCCTTGTACTTTCCCTTATTTATGAATCTAACAGAACACCTCCATTTCATGCATATTCAGTTGGCTGTACTTTCTGTGTGAGCTTGTTTTTTTTTTGGCTTTGCCAGTACACTCACACGCGCTTCAACATGAAGCTCGTACTCCAGGCTTCAGATCTACTCCTGGCCCAAAAACACATGCCCACAAACACACTCTCTAGAAGCACCACACACGGCTCTAGCAGACTCAGGAAAGGAGGGAGGCAGATCCATGTGGTCCCACAATCTGTTGCCTCCGGTTCGCAACGTGGCAGGGAGACACCAGTAAAACCATCACCTACAAACCCATCAGCTATAGCTGCTGTCTATACCTTCCTCACTGGAGCTCTCGCTTATGTTGCATTTCAGTATCAACTTGATCTCAGATGTTTCTCCTAAAATTCCCTTAGGTTGGGTTAATTGCACCAGTAAGGGTTAAGCTTGAATCTAGATTAAGTCAGGGTTTATCTAATAATTCTGTTGATCCACTTGTTTAAAAATAAGTATGTTTACATTTAAACCATAATTTTGATCCTGGTTTTGATTTACATGTAAGATTTAAGTTTAAACCTGTTGCTCCAATACTTTGAACTTACATTTCAATCTCGTTTAGCGATTAACTTTAAACCTGAAGGTGAGGAGGAACTGATTTTGATGAGAAATGCTAAGATCTCTGATATTTGATTGCAGGCTTACAAAAAATATATAATTTATATATTTGTTCACAAGACTTTTGAGAACTGGATGTGGTAGTCTGACTAGAGTTTTTGCTACAAAATGATGTGAAAATTATCCTGTTCACTCCTTCACAGAAAATAATATATTGATTTAAAGGAACACTCCACTTTTTTTGGAAATAGGCTCATTCTCCAACTCCCCCAGAGTTAATAAGTTGAGTTTTACCGCTTTTGAAAGTAGTCCAGGTGCTGCGTAATATCACTGCGCCTGCTGCGGCCATGTTACGGCAGCAAAGTTCCTTGATTATTACGCCGGAATGAGAGTAGTTCCTAATCATATCAGCCTAGAAAATCGCAACTTTTCATTTTCCGCCGATCTTAGTACACGATATAACTTAGTTTATATAAGAGTCAAGTTTTAAATAGGACAAATATCGAAACTCTTTGATCGTTTTTGAACGCGATGCTTCTGGTCTAATTGGATTCAATGATCTATGCTAAGCTATGCTAAAAGTGCTCTCGCCAGATCCGGAGATCGGCTGAATGGATTCAAAAATGGTAAAACTCAACTTATTAACTCTGGGGGAGTTGGAGAATGAGCCTATTTCCAAAAAAAGTGGAGTGTTCCTTTAACATATGTAAAACATGTTTTGTGATAGACTGCCCTTATGCGAGGGAGTGACATTGCCCATGAATATTTAGTGATTCACACCTGAAGGGCCTCCCATATTATGAAAATAATGTCACAAACATATACCTTTATATATAGCACTATTAAAATATTGTAAAAATATAGGCTACATAAAAATGTAACATTTAAATATAAAACATTCAAACACTGAATTTGATTGATTTAGGTGTGAAATATGACTCAGTCATGTTCTTGACAGGATTTGTGAGATCTGGATTCTCTCTCATGCTAAAGTTGATCCTCGCTGCCCACAAGCACACAGAGAAATGTAGGAAAGACACAGGTACTCACGGTTATCGTGGGGATAGCAGCTACCAGAGAGTACACCAGCACCGGTGGTACGTTGCTGCTCTCCTCCGGTCCAGGGTACGGTTTGGAGAACGCTTTGTCGAAGCAGAAGAAGCCCTGGATGTGCACGGGAAAGGTGTCCGTGTATTCGAAGTAGTACGCCAGGAGAACTGTGCCTGCCATGATCACCAGCTGAAAATAAAACATGATCCACGCTTTACCACCACAGAACAAGACGCTCCGTCACAATCAGAGACACGCGCGCGTCGTGACACTGAGAGCGTTACATGCTGCTCCGCGAGGAAAGCCGCGCGGAGCGAGCGAGAGGAGAGAGGAGAGCGGAGGACCGGCGCGGGGAGAGTCAGCGGGGAGGGACAGCGTGAGATGGACACAAATTGGCTCAGCGGCGCGTTGTGTGTCCGTGTGCGCGAGAGAGACATTTTGGACTTGTGTGAAACATGAGGGTGTGATCGCGCTAATTAGCGACTTTCAAAAGCAGCTCGCCTTCATTCAAGACGCACTGTGCTTCTCATTCAAACTTTAAAGCACAAAAACGACACCTTCTGACTCAAGCAAACAGCAAATTAACTAATATATGGTGACCCCAAAGGGTTTGAGGTAGACTACACTGAGAAAAATTTGGTGTGGAAACAATTTTCACTCTGAAATTTCACAATTACAAAGAAATAACAAGTAGACTAACAAACTTATATTTCGAAGTAGAAAAAAATGAAAAACAATCCGATAAACATTGTTATATTTATAACTTTTTTATAAATAGGCTTCACGATGTAGGGGTTTAAAATAAAATGAAATTATTTTTCTGATAAAAATGTGTGATAAAGAAAATTCAGGTTTGCTGTGCTTCTTTGTATACTGCATTGGTTATATATCAATATTGATATAATAATAATAATAATTATTATTATTATTATTGTTATTATTAGGCTATTATTACAACCACTAGGCCTACTACTAATACTAAATAAAACTATAAAAATGACAAAAACAAACAATACTAGCATTACAATATTTTACTCTAAAATAAAAACATTTACATTTCACAAAGAAACGCCAAATAACACATTGAATTTTACATGATATTTTGAAGTAAAAAATATGAAATGTTATTTTCTTGTTAAACACTCCGATAAACTTTGTTTTATTTACAACTTTCTTACAGTGAAAGGCTGCACGATTTGGGGGTTTAAAATGAAATGATTTTTCTGATAAATAGGCTATGTGTGAGAAAAAAAAAAAAAATGCAGGCTTGCTGTGCTTCTTTGTATAGGGCTGCACAGGTTATATAAAACTAGTATTCCAAACAAAAAGGTTTACTATGCTTGTTTGTAGAGCTGCGTAATTTGTGGATATATTTATTGATACAGCTGATTAACAATAGTAATAATTAAAATAATAATAATTATTATTATTACCGCTACTAAATAAAACTATAAAAATACAAAAAAAGGAAATATTACTATATTTCAATGTAAAATAAAATAACAGACAATTTCAGAAAATTAAAAAATAATAATAATTGTATTATACATTACAACTGTAAAAATTCTAATATTCACTGCTATCTTAATTTCTTCATTTTCAAACATAAAAACCACCAAACTTTCGTTTTGAGGAAAACCGTAAAACCTTAAAGCTTCTCTGTTGTTGAAAAGAGCTTTTCATTACAAGTATGGAAGGATACTGACATGTTTTGCATTCCCAAATGCACATTAAAGTGACCCTAACTCAGATCAGATGCAGAGATGAGCAGCATGTGAACCGAGCCACTCAGAGACATTGAAAACACTGAATCATGAGCTGCTCATGTGTAAATGAAAAACAGTGTCACTCTAAAACATGCAGTGCATATATTTATTATATAGCCATATCACAATATCTGGATACCTAAGGCATAAATGTCATTACTTTAGATATAAAATGCCAAAACACCTGTGTGAACTTGGAGAATAGACTACAAAAACATTGTGCGAACATGAAAATGAGAAGTTCTGAGAAAAAAATGTCATTATGTTAATTGTTCCCTCCTGGTGGACTTTTGATTGGTCGCTTTGGATAAATAACTAAATGTTATCTTACTACAATGACATTTTTATGTGACATATGTGTTCAAATGCATTTTGGGGCCACCGTATTTAAGCATACACGTTTTTTTTTATTCACAAGTGCATAACACTTGTTTCCTGAGTATTGAAGCATGAAAAATGTACTTGGATTATTCACCCAGATCTCTCTACCCACACAGACACCCACATTCACACACACCCAAACACAAAGCCTGACCCACGTGTCAGTCAAGTGTTCACAGCACCTTTCTTGTCTCTCTTAGTTAAAAAGAGAGAAAGACAGACAAAAGCTGTTGCGTTTAACTGTCATGGTGAAGAATACAACATTGCAGGGTTAAAATATTCAGCACATTTTGTTACCAAACATAACAGCCTGAATATAATTGTAGATTATACCAGCCAAACAGAAATGTATTTATTTGTATGTATGATGTTTTTTAAAACACACACTGTTCTAAAGCAGCTTTACAGGAAATATCAACATAAAGAAGATAAAAAGATAAGATTTTAGGCTGGTGTAGTGCAATGCTGGATGTGTCCACCAGGGGACAGACTGGAGCTTTAAGATGATTAGTTGTGCTTGATGGGGCAAAAATAACTATTGCTATTGCTCATATTTAGAGTTAGAAACTTGAGCAAACCCCTAACCATACACTCTTAGAAGAAAAGGTTCAAAAATGAACCTTTTGAGGTTTCTGGAGATTGCAACTGTGGGGAACCTTCACTTAAAGGTGCATTAATGACCCTCATGGGTTCCTTTTTGAACCTTTTTCTAGATAGCAATAACATTATTATTATTATTATTATCATTATTATTATTATGGTTTTTGTTATTATTATTATACATTACTAATCCAATTTCACTATATAGACAGAACACCATGATTGTCCATAAACTGTTTAATGCATAAATATGTATTACAAACAAACCAACAAACACATAAATAAATAAACAACAGTCAACATCATGCATTTATATACATATACAGTATCTCACAAAAGTGAGTACACCCCTCACATGTTGGCAACCAATTTAGTATATCTTCTCAAGGGACAATACTATAGAAATTAAACTTGGAAATATTTTTGATTAGTCAACATGCAACTTGCATCGCAATAAAGATTTACTATCCTCTGAAAATAACTCAACATACATTCCCAGACAGCAACATAGTGTTGGCACAGATCCGGCCCACATCTGGCCCGCGTGAAATCCATCTGGGCCGACACTGCCTGCTGTCTGGGTTATTGTCAAAAAAGCTGGCAACAAAAGTGAGTACACCCTAAGTGATAACAGCTATATGTCGTTTAACCATGCAAAGCCACATGTCCTATTCATCATGTTCATGTTTTTGTCTGCTTGACAGGACTATACCAATTTGTGTATCTTATTAGATCAGTTAAAATTTGGTGCTTTGAGTACAATTCTCTCATACTGACCACTGGATGTTCAACATGCCACCTCATGACAAAGAACTCTCTGAGGATTTGAGAATCAGAATTGTTGCTCTCCACAAAGATGGCCGAGGCTTTAAGAAGATCAGTAACACCCTGAAACTGAGTTACATAAGGGATAATCAATGGCTAGCTGTGCATTAAACGATTTGAATGCACGTGTGGAGGCGAGGAACCGTGTTGGGTGGTTGCTTCCACAAAGTGCATTCAAATCGTTTAATGCACAGCTAGCCATTGATTATCCCGTTTATACCATGGTCATTTGCCAGCATTCACGTATTAAAGATGTTAATAATATTTGCGCTGCAATATTTGACTGGAACGATAATAATGACGGTTATTTTTGGAAATCCTCAATCTGTATGCTTTCAGCTTCATGTTGCCGTAAACATTTAATTTTAATGTGGCTTTAAGCACTATGCATCATTAAAGTTTCACTTTCACAAGTAAAGCCGGTAAATGTGGTGTTTACTATGGTCTCCGCATCAGTAAGCGATAAAACGAGCTCCATTCGAAGACTTGTGTCGCATTTCGGGGCAAAGCAAAAAAAGAAAAAAAAAAGAAAAAACAATGTCGAACAAAAACATAAAATGCGGGAAACTATTGGTTATTCTAAAATTAATTGTATTACAAATTATACTTCAATTGGAAAATACCGTAAATTGATAAACTGTTTTATGTCGTAGAATAAAACGTGACAGTATCTTGTGCCTGTCTGAACCACGGACCTTATTTAAGGAATTTAACTAAAATCCCACTCAAAAAACCCATTGACTCTGGGACGATGGAACCGGAAGTGCTAAAATGCGAACTCGCTTCCGGGTTTTTGCCTACAAAGTGACATCATAGTTCCCCCACTCTATTACTGTTCAACTTTAACTGTATGTTACTATGGTTACCAATATGTATAGGAAGCACATTAATATAGAACGTGATTAAACTGACCTGGAATTACCTGTGCAGTTAAACAAATTTAATCAACACCTGCCAGCCAATCAGAATCCAGTATTCAGACAGACCATGGCATAAAGTACAGTAGCCAGTGTCATACAGAGGTTTTCCGAGACGGGTTTCACTCAGAACAGGCCTAGCAAGGGTTGATCAAAGAAGTTATGTCCTCGTGCTGTGCTTCAGGGTAGGGTTGCACCAGCCATTCGTAAGTTCCTACTTAAATTAGAACGTTAAGTCCACACTAGAGGCTTAGGCCCCGTTTACACTAGTGTGTTTTCATTTTAAAACGGCGTTTTAGAATGAAAACGATCCTCGTTTACACTGGCAATTTTGCTGCGTTTCAGAAACGATCTCCGTTTACACTACAAAACCTAAAACGCATGTCACATGACCATTCATGCAGGTACAATCATAGATAGATTCCCCATTATATAGATGGCAGACGTGTCTGCGTGCTTGAAGCGGTCAAATTGGGAATCTACCCATATTTATCTATGGGTGCAACAACGAGCATGTTTACACGGTACTCAGAGAGAATGTGGGCAGGTGCGTTTAAGTCATGTCGGATACATCGTATTTACGAGTTGAACGCCACCACAAAGTCGTTATTACAAGTGGGAAACTCGAAATTTTCTTTAAGCCCCGAGTTTCCGAGTTGGGGGCATGTCAGTTTGGTCAGTGTCGTGTCATAGCTGTGTGGGCGGAGTTAGCGTGGTGGAAAACGAACCTTTCCCCCTCATTGGAAAAGCATGGTGTTGACCCAGAATGGTGTACATAAAATCATTTCTGCTGCTCGACAGAGCACGATACGTCGAAAAACTGAGCTGTATTGGGTCGGACTGTCCATACGGTATCTGTGACTGGACAAACGACCCAACGGAATTGTCACGAATCCGGCCTATGAACTTCCGTTCACCCACCACCAGAGGTCACTCGCTCACCACATTGACTGTTGCAAATAGGCTCTGTGCACAAGCGTAGCGACGAACTTCCGCTGTCGCCAGAAGTCGGCATATCAGTTTCCGGTTTTCATTCGCGTCGCCCAAAATGTCAGTATTTACTAGATGTCTCCGAGATCTGCCAAGCAGAATCAGCGATGTCCATCACATCGTTAATGCCTGGTCTCCTGCTCCAGTACACAAACGAAACGAGGGATTCAAACGCAATATATCGAGTTATATGCACAAATACTTTAATGTACGTGTTATTTCAGCATCTAGCGGCTAGCGACATGTTCATTTTAGAAACTTTTCTTTCTCAATTTTAAACGCAGACTGTTCGTTTTTTTTTTTTTTTTAGGTGATAATTATTATCAATTGTATTAAACATCTCCCCCTCTCAGTTTCTAATAAAGATCAGGGCACAGGTGATGTCTGTTGTGCTACAGGTCCATGATGAGGAACGCTGAGAAAACTCACAGCTCGAGTGTATGGCGAAGCTAGGATTGATAAACCCACAATTATAAGCTTGTTAACGTTACTTTAATAACCCGGCGTTTCTAATGTCCCGGGGATTTTGCCAAGGTAATTCATATTTAATATAACTCTTAAAATAGTATGTAATGAAAACTGGCTAAAATTGGCAGGCGAGTTTACCTTGCTGGTCCCCATTCGGGTTACTGCATGCATTCTTGTTCAGTTATTTCAGAATATATATATATATTATAATATTGTGATGTTAAATTCACTTACAGATAATATTAATAATTTTAATAACAGGCCACCTGAGTGTACTTAAAAGGGAGCCCAATTTCATGACTATGATTCTTAACAAACAAGGACAATTTTTAAAAGTACACTTTATAATAATGTCAAATTAAAGTTTCTGGAATAATTGTGAAATTACATATAAAGATAAAGATAGATTAAGTGGTTCAATAAAACTACACATTTTCATTTAATTGCAATTAACGTGCAGTTAAGTGTCCAAAAGCATCACATGTTGTTACAGTTAAGTATATTATTTTAAATATATTTCCATAATAACTACTTAAAAAAAAAAAAAGTATGCTAAAGTGTTCTTAAATGGACCTGTAGCACAATGACCAGACAATGCTTCACCTGTGCCCTGATCTTTATTAGAAACTGAGAGGGGGAGATGTTTAATACAATTGATAATACAATTATCACCTAAAAAAATAAATAATAAATAAATAAAAACGAACAGTCTGCGTTTAAAATTGAGAAATAACAGCTTCTAAAATGAACATGTTGCTAACTAGCTTAGCCGCTAGATGCTGAAATATCACGTACATTAAAGTATTTGTGCATATAACTCGATATATTGCGTTTGAATCCCTCGTTTCGTTTGTGTACTGGAGCAGGAGACCAGGCATTGACGATGTGATGGACATCGCTGATTCTGCTTGGCAGATCTCGGAGACATCTAGTAAATACTGACATTTTGGGCAACGCGAATGAAAACCGGAAACTGATATGCCGACTTCTGGCGACAGCGGAAGTTCGTCGCTACGCTTGTGCACAGAGCCTATACACTACTGTTCCACGGCACCCACGGACTACATTACCCATCATCCATTGCACTGATGACACATACACAGCTGATTACACTGATTGCACATACACAGCTGAAGGCACTGATCACACAGCTATCACCAGTCACACACTCTACTTTAGCCATGGACTTAATTTCCTTCACGGCCGAGTATTGTATGCGCTTCTCGCTCCCCTAGCTTTAGCTACTCTACAGAGCCCTTGTTAGTTATCCTAGTCTTGGCTTGCCTGTTTTCCTGTGTTCGTATTCTAGCCCGTCTTTCCTGGATTAACCCTTTCCGTGCCATTCCGTGTTTCTGTTCAGTTCCTGTATTGTCCTGTGTTTTTCACTCCCCTAGTGTTAGCTGCTTTAAGGACCGTTTGTTGTTTTCTAGTCTGTGTTCCCTGTATTTACCCCTGTCTCACTGTTCGGACTCTGTTTATTCCCTTGCCTGGATTATAGCCCGTGTACCTGGATTATCTCTCTGCCTTGCCCTGTTGGATACTGTTCACTGTCGACCTTCGCTTGCCCTAGGATTACTCTTTGTCTTATCCCCGCCATACCTGTTTGCCATTGTTTCGACCCTGCCTGTTTATATGACCATGCCTTTAAATAAAAGCTTGCACTTGGATCCGCACGTCTCAGGTCTCGTCAGCCATGTTATAGGAATGGCCAGAGGTGTCATTTCCTGATTCTTTCTGTTACCTGATTGAGTCTCCAGGCAAGAGACAGCTTACTACAAGCCTATACATGACGGCGTGTGAAAGTAAACATTTGTCGTTTTGTTTTGCTTAAAGTGATAAGTAAAAGCCTGCCATACTTTTTATTTATATATTAAAAATAATTTTAACTCTTTCCCCGCCAGCGTTTTAAAAAAAAAGTTGCCAGCCACCGGCAGCATTTTTGATGATTTTCACCTAAATTTGACGGCCCTCAGAATATTTTCTGCTATGACTATAAGAACAAATTATATATCAAAATAAAGAACCAAGTCTCTGCTTTTAAACAAAAAAAAAACTATTTTATTCTATCTTCATGTGTTCATGTTTTATCACCATTTGAATACAGGTGGGTACCATCAAAAATACAACATTTTGGACAAAAAACTGAGAAAAATGCATTTTTTTCAAAGTAGTGCATTTTCATGCAAAATACATTCAGATGTCATATTCTTTCACTTGTAAATAATTATATGAATAATTTAAATTGCATTCAATAAACAGAACAAACAGACACACACACACACACATATGATTATACACACACAGACTACATACATAGGCATACTGTACACGCACGCACGCATAGACAGGCAGACAGACAGACAGATAGATAGATAGATAGATAGATAGATAGATAGATAGATAGATAGATAGATAGATAGATAGAGCCCACAAACACACACCCCCCTCTATTCAGATCGACGGATCGGTTACAACATATGTTTCTGTGTCTGTAAATGCATCCCTCTCACTGAATACATCGTCCCGATCAGATTCAAAATGGTCTAAGCATGATCTACATAGGCTATGATCTATATATGATCTACATTTTCTCTGATCCTTCCATGTATGCCGATCGTCTTCTATTCTTACCCTAAAGACCCGGAAGTCCCGTAACTCATTAAGGACATGCGCTAGGGCTTTCCTTACCGTAATACACATAGAACACGGATTGCCGTAAAAACTCGTGAATGGCGGGGAAGCGTTGTCTCTTAATTGACGAGATATCTCGTCAATGGCGTTGAAAGAGTTAACATCGACAAAACATAGGTAACATTAAAGGTCTACTGAAGTGCCTTGAAATGCACCGCATTATGTGGTGATTGCTAAACGTATAGCCTAATCATTTTCACAATACACGCCGTAAATTAAAAATATACAAAATAACATGAAAATATCCCTTACGAAAATTAACCGTGGTTACAACCAAAAAAACTTGGTTATTATAGGTAAACCATTGTAAAAACAAATTAAACATGTTTTGCTACACTAACCATAGTTTAACCATATAGTATTTGTAGTAAAACTGTGGTTATAGGCTACAACTGGTAATAAAAATGCTAAAAAAAAAAACGCGGTTAGCCTACTATACATTTACAATAGTAATACCATTGTTAATTTTCGTAAGGGATTGTATATAATAATATGAAATAAACGTTTTAATATGACATTTACATCACAAAATATCAGGGATTGACATTTATTTGATGTGAAGGAGGGTTGCTGTAAACCCCATCAGAACTGAGTTGTGGTGCAGGCGGGACGGGACTAATGACAGGTCATTGAAGGGTAAATAGTCTAGTCTATCTGGAGTGCATATAAATATGAATATTAAGCTTGATATGTTTCATACGTTGTATATCCATAATAACTGCTGTCGAAGTTGTGTGCTACCCGCTCAGATTGTGCTACCTTCGTCAGTTTATTCGGCAGTATAGACCTTTTTCTGAATGCGGAAGTCTCCCCCGATTAGAACGGTGCTTTACATGACCTCTGCCGTTGCTAAGCAACCATGACCCGCGCTCTTCATGAAGACGCAGAAGTTTCAGCAAAGGATAAATGCTGTTCGTCCAATCAGAGACAGTGACGCAGCAAATATGCAAATAAGAACATTAACCGGGGTTTAGGAACGTGCAGTGTGAAACATCTGTTAATGAATACCCAGGGTTAACAGTTAACCCCAGGTATAGTATGAGCAGTGTGAAACGTGATTACAGATAACCCAGGATTCGCTTATCCAGGATTTAGGATGACCCAGGGTTAACAATTTCAAGTGTGAAAAGCCCTAAGGATGTTGATCTTGTGCAGACTGACCACAAGTAAGGTATAAATTAACCTCATGAAATATTTTAATTGTGAAAGTAAGAAATTGATCAATGGAAAGAACTTTATAGTTACAACAATTATAGTTACATGTTTAACGAAATAAACCAATAAATGCCGATTAGTTCCTAAGCATTTTCACGCTAGAACGCTTGTTTTTCAGTGGGAATGCAATTCATTTGCTCAAAACAACACCGATTTGACCAGTTGGCATTTATTGGTTTTGAAATAAATAAGGATCAATAAATACTGAAAGAAAAAAAAACATAAGAAATGCCATTTGTTTATTATTTCATCTGACATGCGCAACACGGACCGAAGCGCACAGAGACGCGCTGTAGATGTTGAAGACACACACAAAAAAAAGTTTATTCAATATGTTTATTCACATATTGTTCTCTTTCTTAATATGTACGTGATTGTAAATGTCAGCAGCATCATATATGCCTAAAGGATTAAAAGTTGTCGGGTAAAAGAAGAGCATATTTATACAGTTCACTCAGTCTGCTATTTTATTCCAACCGTTACTCCTGACCAGACGCTTAAATATTTAGTTTATAAGTAGGGTTACACTTCAACTAAGTGTAATGGTGCAACGAACAAATATTTAGTAGGGCGTAAGTTGTAACTTAGTACCCATTTACGTCAAAGCTAGGCTAAGTTGTAACTTGCGTACAGCTGGTGCAACCGGCCCCAGGTGCAGAAGATGGCTTCCAAAAATAGACGCATGAGCACTGCCAGCATTGTTTTAGAGGTTGCAGAAGCAGAAGGTCAGCTTGTCAGCGCTCAGACCATACACCGCACACTGCAACAAGTCGGCTTACATGGCCGTCGTCCCAGAAGGAAGCCTCTTCTGAAGCTGGCTCACAAGAAAGCCCTCAAACAGTTTGCTGAAGGCATGGATTACTGGAACCATGTCCTGTGGTCTGATGAGTCTAAGGTAAACTTGTTTGGCTCAGATGGTGTCCAGCATGTGTGACGACGCCCTGGTGAGGAGCACCAAGAAAATTGTGTCTTGCCTACAGTCAAGCGTGGTGGTGGTAGCATCATGGTCTGGGGTGCATGAGTGCTGCTGGTACTGGGGAGCCGCGGTTCATTGAGGGAAACATGGATTCCAACGTGACATTCTGAAGCAGAACATGATGCCCTCCCTTCAGAAACTTGGCCGAATGGCAGTTTTCCAACATAATAACGACCCCAAACACACCACCAAGATGACAACTGCCTTGCTGATGAAGCTGAAGGTGATGGAGTGGCCAAGTATGTCTCCAGACCTGAACCCTATTGAACACCTGTGGATCATCCTCAAGCTGAAGGTGGAGAAGCACCATGTGTCTAACATCCAGCAGTACTGTGATGTTATTATGGAGGAGTGGAAGAGGATCCCAGCAACAACCTGTGCAGCTCTGCTGAACTCCAAGCCCAGGAGGATTAAGACAGTGCAAGATAACAGTGATGCCCCTACAAAATATTGACACTTTGGACACAGTTTTGACATGTTCACTTAGGGTGTGCTCATTTCTGTTGCCAGTTATTTGGACAATAATAACTATATGTTGAGTTATTTTTAGAGGACAGTAAATTTGTACTTCCATACAAGTTGCACATTGCCTACTCTAAAATATATCCAAGTTTCATTTGTGCAGTATTGTTCCTTGAGAAGATATACTAAAATTGTTGACGAAATGTGAGGGGTGTACTCACTTTTGTGAAATACTGTACATTCATTTAATAAAACAAAAAACTGGCCATTGTGGGTGGCATATTGGTTTTGGCATTATGATACATTAAACAGTTTTCAATGAACTCTCAACTTTGAAGCATATTCAGTGTTGAAGATGAAGTGTAGAGCTGTGTTCACATCATCTACTTCACAGACCTCCTTCTCCCCTTCCATCATTATTTCTAAAACAGACTCTGCATCTAAGGCACGTCCCTTTGGTGTATGTGGTTCCTAAACAAGGAGCAAATAATGTTAGACTATAACAATATTTAGTAGTTAAAGTGAAATTTATTATTTTTTTAATTAAGATTCAAAAAATGAGTCAGTAATAAATCTTTGACTTTTTTTTAACCTCTCACAATGCAATACAGGCTTTGAAAAGAAAGATGAGGCAGTGTAAACTATAATGTCATTATAATAATAATAATAATAATAGAGAGGGTGGCAAGTGGTCATGAAAAACTAAATTATAAGTGTTTCGGTTGCAAGAATCCCTTACTAATATTATAAGTTGACATCATTGAGAAAAAAATTGAATTATACAGTCGGTATAATTCAAGTACAGTCGATATTAAAAATATCGGCACCCTTGCAATTCTGTAAGTAAATGCAACACTTCTCTCAGAAAATTGTTCCAATTGCAAATGTTTTGGTATTCACATGCTTATTGTTTTTGTTTGCACTGCAACAACACACAAAAAAAACAGAGAAGAAAAGACAAACTTAATCAAATTTCACACAGAACTCAAAAATGGACTGGACAAAATTATTGGTAGAAATAATAGCTTTTCAAGCGTGTGATGCTCCTGTAATTTGTATTTAGACACACCTGTGGCAGATGGTAACAGGTGTGGGCAATAATCACACTTGCAACCAGTTAAAATGGAGAAAAGTTGACTCAACCTTTGTGTTGTGTGTCACACTGAGCATGAAGAAAAGAAAGAAGTGTAAAGAGTTGTCTGTGGATTTGAGAGAAAAAAAATAGTGGAAAAACATGGACAATCTCAAGGCTACAAGTCCATCTCCAGAGATCTTCATGTTCCTGTGTCCACTTTGCGCAATATCATCAAGAGGTTTACAGCCCACGGCACTGTAGCTGACCTCCCTGGATGTGGACGGAAGATTCCATTGTTCGAATGGTGGATAAAGGACCCGATTAACTTCCAAACAAATTCAAGCTGATCTGCAGACACAGGGCACAACAGTGTCAGCTCACACTATCCGTCACCATCTGAAGGAAAGTGACGCTATGATAGGAGACCCAGGAGGACACCACTGCTGACACAAAGGCATAAAAAAGCAAGACTGGAGTTTGCCAAAACTTATGTGACAAAGCCACAATCCTTCTGGGAGAACGTACTGTGGACAGATGAGACAAAAGTAGAGCTTTTTGGTAAAGGACATCATGGCACTGTTTACAGAAAAAGAAATGAGGCCTTCAAAGAAAAGATCACAGTCCCTACAGTCAAACACGGTGGAGGTTCAAAGATGTTTTGGGGTTGCTTTGCTGCTTCTGGCACTGGATGCTTTGTGTCATGAATCCTGGCCACGCACTTCCGTTCACTCACCACCAGAGGTCACTCGCTCACCACATTGACTCTCACACCATACATCACACTGGACTGCATTTCCCATCATCCATTGCACTGATTGCACACACAGCTGATTGCACTGATCACACACCCTATATAAGCCATGGACTTTCTCTCCCTCATGGCCGAGTATTGTATGCATTTTTGCTGCCCTAGCATTAGCTACTCTACAGAGCCCCTGTTAATTTTCCTAGTCTTGCCTTCCCTGTTTCAGATTGTGTTTTCCCCTGCCTGGACTATTGCTTACGTTTTGGATTTACCTCTCTTGTCTAGCCCCTTTGGATACTGTTCGCTGTCGACTGACCCAGGCCCGTTTTGGATGACTCTTTGCCTTGCCTATGATATACCTGTTTGCCACTGTTTGACCCTTGCTTGTTTTCTGACCACGCCTTTGTAATAAAGCTCGCACATGGATCCGCATGTCTCTCGTCTCGTTGACTCTGTTACACTTTGACTGTGTGAACGGAATCATGAAATCTGATGATTACCAAAGAATTTTGGGGCGCAACGTAGTGGCCAGAGTGAGAAAGCTGCGTCTCCACCAGAGGTCATGGGTCTTCCAGCAGGACAATGACCCAAAACACATTTCAAAAAGCACTTAGAAATGGTTACAAACAAAGCGCTGGAGAGATCTGAAACAGCCAGCAATGAGTCCAGATCTGAATCCCATAGAACACCTGTGGAGAAATCTCAAAACAGCAGTTGGGAGAAGGCATCCTTCAGATCTGAAAGACCTGGAGCAGTTTGCAAAAGAAGAGTGGTCCAAAATTCCAGTAGAGAGGTGTAAGACACTCATTCATGGTTACAGGAAGCATGGTTATTTTTTCCAAAGGGGGTGCTACCAAATATTAAGTTAAGGGTGCCAAAAATTTTGTCTTGTGCATTTTTTGGGTTCTGTGTGGAATTGTATCAGATTTGACTTTTCTTCTCTGTTTTTTTGTGGTGTTCCGATGCAAACAAAATGTGAATACCAAAACATTTGCAACTGCAACGATTTTCTGAGAGAAGGGTTGCATTCTCTGACAGAATTGCAAGGGTGCCGATATTTTTGGCTATCACTGTAAATATAACAAATTGTAATCAAAAGTATATGACCCCATTAAAGTGATATTTTGTCGTTATTTACTCTCCCTGATGTTGTTCCAAACCTGTATAACCTTTTTCTTCTGCAGAACACCAAATAAGATATTTTTAAGAATGTTAAAAGAATGTCCATATGATGAAAATCACTAGGGTCCAAAACAACATATCAGTGATTTTCTGTGACATTCTTGAAAGTAACTTCTTTCACAGAACAAGAGAAAGTCATACAAGTTTGAAACAACATGAAGGTGAGTAAATGATGACAGAATTTTATTTTTTGTTTGAATATTCCCTTTATTCATTCTTGCTGCTGTTACTGTGGAACCTGCATAGACACCAACAGAATAACCCCATAAACAAATGTTTAGAAGAAATCATAACCAGGAGAAGGGGTTAAAAAAGAAAAATGTATAGATTTTAATATTATGGATACACTGTTCCAAATACACTCACCTCACTGATGACATAAAGAGATCTCAGACTCTCCTTTAACAGAAGTGGAAACAGCAAGACCGCAACAACCACTGAGACCTACATATAAAATTTGTTAAATTGAATATGGTATGTTTCTGATCATTGTGATTCTTAGCTTTACTGTTCATGCAAATCAGTGATTTATTACCTTTGTTTGCCAAATGAATGCAGATTTGGTTTTTCTTCATCCAACTCAGTAACAACATCTACCCCAACTGCTCTTCTTTGGCACTCGTTTTAGCCACTTTTCCACTATCTGGCCGAACGGTTCTAAGAACTGTCAGGTACGGTTCCAGTTAGACAATCGTTCTGAGCCGTGCTGGTAGCCGTGTGCGTGACGTTGCCACTCAGGATCTGTCACTTGTCTCTTGCCTGGCTGCTAGTTTCTCCATAGCTTGATAAGCGCGCTATTTTGAGCAATGTAAACACTAATTAGCAGGGACGTGCATTCCCTTAGGGACAGGGGCTCAAATGTAAAAAAGGGGCAATATGAGAAAAAAAAAAAAAAAAAAAAAAAAAAAAAAATATATATATATATATATATATAGGTCAAAAGATTGCAAGAAGTCACTTATAGTCATCAAGCCTGCATCAATTCACCTCATCAGTTTGATCAAAATTTTAATATACTTTATTAATTTACTTTATGCAATGTTGATTTATAAGCAATGTTGAAAACGTGATACTTTTTTTCAGGATTCTTTGAATGAAAAGTTAAATAAGAACAGAATTTATTTAAAATATAACTTCTGTAACGATATACACTACTGTTCAAAAGCTTGAGGTCAGTATTTTTATTTATTTATTTAAAGAAATTACTTTTTATTCAGCAAGGATTTGTTAAATTCACAGAAACAGTGATAGTAAAGATTGATATTGTTAGAAAACATATCTATTTTGAATAAATGCTGTTCTTTTTATTTATCAATGAACCTCAAAAAAGTAACACAGGTTCAAATAAATAATAATAATAATAATAATAATAATAATAATAATAATAAAAATAGTTAAGCAGCACAACTGAACTGAAACAAAATTGATAATAAATCAGCATATTAGAATGATTTCTGAAGGACCATGCATTGAAAAATGGAGTAATGATGCTGAAAATTCAGCTTTGAATCACAGAAATAAATATTTGATTAAAATAGTATAAATGTATATTAAAATATAAAAACATTCTTTTAAATTGTAATAATATTTCACAATATTAGGCTACAATATTTTCTGTATTTTTGATCAAATAAATGCAGACTTGATGAGCATAAGACACATTCATAATGCAAATATCAAAAATGGTAATATGATAAAGTCCTTTTAAGTCACCATTTCGCCAGCCTATACTTCACATAATAGGCCTGTAGGTGGCACTTGGGCTTAAATAACAATGATAGTTTCATCAAATAGTAAACGGTGTATGTCACACATAAATGTAAGTGAATTGAATACTGATTACCATTATTGCGACTTTTGGCGCTTTTTCCCCCGGAGCTTACGTTGCGCATTTCGCGGCGCCTACGTCATAAACTCAACCGCCTTGTCGGGAACGCGCCTGCTTGAGAGACCGGAAGCTGGACTAAAGTTTTAAGAATCGAAATTTTTCTTAAACTAACGCATCGTTTCGCTTCAGAAGTCCTTTATTAACACCCCGGAGCCGTGTGGAGTAGTTTTGTGATGGATGGGTACTTCAGATTCAGAAACAGACCTCTGATCTCGCGCGAAACAGTTTCAGTGCTTTACGTTGCGTTACGCAACTTGCGTATTAAATGTTTTTGTTTTATTTGTTTTTATTCTCAAAATCAAAACAATATAATCATATTAGTGATAATAATAATAGCAATAACAGTAGCCTAATAATGATAATAATAGTAAGAGTAAAACAACTAGGCTACTAATAAAGAAAGAAAGAATTAAAGAAAGAAAGAAAGAAAGAAAGAAAGAAAAATAATCTTGCTGATGAAACCCTACACAATACATAGATATGCTTCAAATTTGAAGGAGTGTTACAGAATGACATAATGGTGTTCCTCAATAATATAAACATGTGCCCAAACTGATCATGTCTAAAAGATTTTTTGCCAACCAGATTCATTTAAAATAATTTGCTTTTGTCACTTGGCATGTTCTGAGCTCTGAAATCTGAGATTTGAAGGTTGAATGTAGTGTGGGGAAAATTTAAAGGACGTACGGCTGTAAAATATGAAGATCGCCTATTGAACAACGTCTATTTTTGGGGGTAAGAATTTCACTTCACCCTCTCAATTTAACACAGAATAGCTTCTTGTTCATTTATGAACATAAAACTGAACTAAAGGTTATTGTGCAATTTAGACATATGTGAGGTGGTCATGGGGCACAGACGAAACACTTGTATCAACTTGTATCAACGGAGACCAGAACTGCATCTGACATCACAATTAGTAACTGAATAAGAGTAAATTCATTAATACGGAGTATGTGAATTAGTAATTTACCAATGTAACAAGCAAATGGTGTTCTAACTGTACTCAGTCTAGTCTTTACAGTACATTTTATAAAAGGTTCATGAAAGAACCTTAACTATGCTAGGTTCTAATATGAACCTTTTACCACAACAAAGGTTCTAAAATAACTGCCAAATAATCATTATAGAACCTTTAAGTTCAACTTTGAAACTTTTTGATAGCTAGAAGTTTATATTTCAACCTGATCTCACAGAATTCCGTGTAATTTTCACGGACTTAATTAACCTCCGAATCTGTGGTGGCATCACGGAATCGGCGAAAATTCCGTGATGGGCTCACAGGAGGCATCAGCCGTGGTCCATGCACGGATTCACTGGTTCAACGTAAAAAGAGTGACTCCGATACAGTTATACTTTCAGCCCCTACCCTAAACCTACCCAGTTCTGAACAATAATGATGACGATAAATTTCCCAGTATCGCGTCGGCATATTGATGCTAAGGGTTTCCTTACCTGTTACGGTTTTCCTTGCCTGTTACTGACTTACATTGGTATCACTTCTGTGAGCCCATCACGGAATTTTTTCTGTGAGCCCATCACGTAATTTTCGGCGATTCCGTGATGCCACCACAGATTCGGAGGTTAATTAAGTCCGTGAACATTACACGGAATTCTGTGAGATCATGTTGTATATTTGCACTTTAAAGTTCTTTTTTGAACTCTAAAGGTTCAATCTCTTCTAAGAGTGTACGGAACTGTATACGTTGGTGAATAACTGTGCTACAAAAATTAATAATATCTTAGATTGTGTGATTTGTTGATGAGATATGTGCAATTAATTGTCTAAGTTATCAGATTTATGATTTTGGACAATAAAATAGGCCAAAATTAAATTAAAAAATAAATAATCGTTATATAATAGAGAATAAAAATAAAAAATAAAAATTATATTATTATTATTATGTTATCTTCCATTCATTCATTCATTCATTGGAAATATTCAGCTCAAATTTTAAAATAGCATCTCACTGGAACATGCTGCTCTTATTTGGCATGAGTTCATGAAACGATCATTAAGTGCACTGTGCCAGAATCACTCTGCAGCTCTGTGTTCACTCAAAGAGTCTAATTAGAGAGCGGGGGGAGGAGGAATATTCCATATGGCAACATATTTCTCCACAGCCAGCAAAATTCAACATTACTCTTCTGTCATCACTCAGTTCTGGATAGTTTAGCTGGAGATAAAAGTTCAGATCAGTCTAAAATGTATCGTGGAAACATAACTGTACCAAACATGAACAAAAGAAGACAGGTTAATATGTGTCATGCATATGAATATTTTCTCTGTGATATATGCACTTCTCTGTTGTGGACCATAGAGCAAACAAGTCGAGACAGATCAATAGAGACCGCCGCCGTATTAACCACAGCATCACCATAAGCAAAGCTGACAGGCGACTCCACGGTTTGGAGAAGCGCTGCGGAGGACACGCTTGATTGTGTTTGGAGGAGAGCGGAGAGAGGGACTTCCAAAGGACAAGATTCATCGCTGTCATAAATTAAGGATGACAGATGTGCTGTAATCTCGGGAAAAATGTGGTGAACCGAAGATTTGTTTCAGAGCCTGTTTGAGATGGTACGAGTCCTCAGAGCATTCTGACCTCTTTCTGATTCAGGGTTCAAGAGCGGCGTGCAGCTGGAAATCTGTGAAACACAATATCAGCTCTGGAGGAAACTACAGCCTCAAATATAAGAATTTGGTTTCCAATTCTGATATTTAGGACAGTATATCTACAGTACATTAAATACAGTGCATACAGATTTAATTTATACTAATTTTATTTAAAAAAAATATTTTTAAATTTTAATATTATTATTATTGATACTATTTATTGTTATATTAATTAAAAAAAATAAATGATTTTTAATTTGAATATATTTTAATTATAATCTATATTGATATTATTTATACTTTATTTATATTCATATTATTTTTATTTAAAAATACAATATTTGTATTTTAATTTATTATTATTATTAATATCAATAATATATTCTTATTTAAAAATGAAATACATTTTTATTTGAATATATTTTATTAATATTATTTATTTTTTATATTGTTATCATTAACAATATTATTCATATTCATTCTATTTTTATTTTAAAAATAATGTAAAATTTCATATTCATATTTATTTCATAGTAAAATATTTATATAATATCATTTTATTTATAGTAAGAATAATAATACTTATATTGTTTTATATGCATTTATATTACTTTTTATATATGCTTTCTTAATACGTGCTTATATATGCTTTCTTAAAATATATCACATTTCAGTTATAGCTCACAAAATGAAGGATAGATAGATAGATAGATAGACAGACAGACAGATAGATAGATATGACACATAATCTTAGTGTCATTCAAATGTCTCGGCTCTAATTGGGCCTGAAATCAGTCTGGTCTTTCAGAGTATTTTTAGAGTTGTCTCTCTTCACGCTGGCAGACACTGAAGGTTGTCTAGCCGTTTGAGTGACAGCTCATCTCTCCTCTTATTCATAGCTCATTACGGCCTTTTATTCTGCCTGATGAGCAGAACTAAACAGCACCAAAGAACGCCATGTACCTTATACTTGTACTGTGTGATGATAGATGGATGCAAAAATATGATCTGTAATGAGTATAGTCTTAGCTGCTGTCCACAAACATCTTTAGGCAGGTAGGCTTTAGGGTTTTGGGCTCTTTTCTAGCTGAACACCAGCATGTTTGGGAGTTTGGGAGACCATCTTAAACCAGTTAAGACCAGTCAATCAGCAAACAAACAAAAAGTTATTTTTATCAGCAGGATCATATAGATACATCCTTTGTTTTTGTTTTTTTAGGAATTTTGATAAAATAGCAACAGTCTTGTTTCAATTAGAATTCGAGCATTTTCTGCACAAAACGAAAAATGTTTCAAAATGTTTGTTGTTGCTTCACAATTAGCGGCTTGATAAGAGACCACAGGCATAGATGCAGATGTGTGATCAGTCTGTTATTTATTGTGTGTTTCAGCATGTGCGCAGTGGATTCTCAGCTGTAAATAAACATTATCCCGCTGAGAAGCTGCTCCAGCAAATTCAAGTAATTTAGGACGCTGCCAAGTTGTGCTGTTCTTCCTCTCTTTCTACAAGTCTTCTCTGCTCTTCTTTCATCTGTCAAGAGCAACAGTGTTTCTCTGCCTTCCCGCTGTTCATCTTTTATCCTCGTACTGAGTCAAACTGCTCGACTCCCACAATGCTCATCAGCGACCTGCCAGTTGTCAAAGTCTTTTTTTAAAAATCAATTTTTATTCCTTTCATTTTCCAGCGCCTTTGTAGATCTCCATGCTGCTATCAAAGAGGCCAGAGAAACTAGATCTGCTATCACTCACTGCCAAAGATGTATTACCTTTACTTTTCAAATCTTGCTTGTTTAGAATTTAATGTTTTTTAAAGCACATTTTTTAAACTGTTTCCCCCATAACAATGCAGCTGTTATCAGGTTCTACTATCTTTGTGGATATTTGCTTACCACACCAGACCCACAGAGACACACAAACAAAACTTCACATCCATAGATAAACTAATTAACAATTTCACCTCACGTTAACAATATTTATTAATTTAAGTATAAACCAAACTGATGTAAACAATTTTTTTTTTTTACTGTCTTCAAAGTCACTAAAGCACCTGCTGCAGTCTTGCGCCCTCTACTGGATTTTACAGGAGGTACAAAGCTCATTTCTTCTTCAGCTTCACAAATCCACTGAGGCAAAACCGACAATTTCATATAAATGTAAATTCTGTCATCATATATCTAAATTTACTGTCTTTGCCATCAACAAGATACAATATCTGGGATACGGCTGAGGGGAAGATAGAAAAAAACCTTTTCACCTTGGTGCCTTTGTGAGTTTTTGTGTTCTTGGTCGCGATTTTCTATAGTATGATAAAAGAGCAGCATGAACATTTTTCAAATGTTGAAAAAAGAATGTAAATTATGACAAATATGAACATTTTTCAAATGTTGAAAAAAGAATGTAAATTATTTTATGTCATGTGATACAGGGATTCCCAAACTTTTTTTTTATATATATTTATTTATTTCTCAGAGATTTAAAGATAATATTTCAATAACTGAACACATTTACACATGCTCACAGTTCTCTGATGTTAAAACTATTTCAAGTTTAAAAAACATCAAAAAACTAAATTATTTTAATTTACATTTTTATGATTTAATTAATTATAAGATTTTCATCAGCTCCCGAATCCTCTGCAGTTTCGTCATTTACCCCATATTTGGGAAGCACTAATGTTGTTGTAATGTTTAATGCATTTCATGATATTGATAACATATATTTTATTTCTGTTTGTTTTTTATAACAATAATCCCATTCAAATCTATAAACAAGTTAGGTCATAAGTAATCTAAATGTAATCCAAAAATAGTCTGAATACATTACCTAAAATGAGTAATCTAAATTACATTTCTGACTACAATTCACATAATCAGGAACAGACTACCACATAACTGGCTGTTTTGTTTCTTTCACAATCCCAGTCTTTTGCTTCGCCTTGCTAAAGTGAGTCATAGCAATAGCTGAATGTGCTACACTAAAAAAGAAATGAAAAACGACTGTTGCTTATCAAATAATCGTATATGCATGCTGCAAGAGCACAATACTGTATGTCTGTGTGTGAACGCATGTGCGGGCGTATTACTGCAAGAAAGCTGAAGAAGGAAGGAAAGAGAAGATTTACACGTGTGGGAGAGAGAGCATCTAAAAATGATATAGCACAAGAAGGATACAGACCCAGGACAGAGATCCAGCTGATTGGTAGCCATAGTAACAACAGCGGAGGCAAGTGTCGTGATGTGTTTGTGATGCACACGCAACATTAGTGCACACAAACACATGCACACGCACACACAATAACACGCACAAACACAATTCAAGACTTTATCTTTCCATCCTTCAAGAAACAAAGAATGAAAGAAATTTAACATTTGGAAATGAATTATTTCTTCCTTAAATCATAGAAACCATTTAATTCCTTTAATTCATTTTAATTCATTCATCCATTAACATTTTTAAAACTGTTTTACTGATTTTTTATTTTATTTATATTTGTTTATACATAGCCTAGAGAACTGATCACACTTTTCAAAATGAAAAATGAAATGTATATGCATGTTTATTTTTTAAAAATTCATTTATTAAAGATAATGCAGTATGTTTTCTTCAAATAGGGTGAACTATGACCTGCAAAATCACATGATGTAAAACTGATCTGAATCAACACGAAGGAAATAGCTATAGCCTCTCTTTTTATATCTTTAATAACTTTGATCATATTTATTTGAGCTTCACTTCCTTTTAGGCCATGACATAACAACCTCATGTCTTTTGCTGTGAGCCCATTCAGAGTTCATTAAACATCCTGATATAACTTGATAAAGTCTGGATTATAGTTAGGGTTAAGGTTAAGGCTGTAGGATAACTCACCTCCACAAATAGGAAACATGGTAAAATGGAGCTACTGCTCTTCACAGCAGGTTTCTCTTCTGCTGCCATTGTAGATCCCGCTTCTTTCTGCTCTGTTCCTCCTCTCACACTCCCACTTTATTCTTCTCACATGAAAGAGAAAGAAAGAACAGGTCAGGAGCTAGAAAACTCAATTACAATAACTTAATTGTCCTTTGCACGTCTGAAGGATATTCTCCTGCATGGCTACATTAAAACACAACCCCATAACCCTAGAAACTCAATATTTACACAGGTGATCAGAAAACAAAAATGTCCAGTCAGATTATACTGAGAGCCCATGTTTTGTGTGACACACTTCCAAGGTTCATTTTTATGTTTATCTGTGTTTTAATATATTTTATTTTATATTTTATATACAGGCATATTAATAAAAATAATCATATTAATTAAAATAAATACATTTTGTTTATTAAAATTCATAACATATTTAGATTTGTGCATTAAAATGTGTATTTGAAAATTCTAAATATATTATTTATATATGTACCCAAAGTATATATATTTATTTATTATTATCAGTAGCTAATTTTATGAATTATAGTAATTAACCTCAGACAAAACAACACTTCTCCAAACCTGTATAAATAGAAAATATTTATTATTTACATATTTAAATATGCTATTTATTGCATTTCATGATTATTTATTTATTGTACTTCCTGTTTTTGTTTATGCTGAATAGAACATTTTACTCCCCCCCCATTGACAGTTACAAGACCCAAAAAAGGTTTATAAATGGTAAATTGAAATACTACAAGATGTACTGTTACTGTTTATAATCTAGATCAGGCCGCTTATTGGATCAGTTAAGGTAGACGTCAAATTAAGTGACTACTCTTTACTTGACAGAGAGCTTATGACCTACACGTCTAACTACTGAGAACAAATGATGCAACCATTTGTAGTGGGTTAAAATCTAATTAGCACTTACAAAGCCCCTTTACCCTAGTATTCATTTACGAACAGATGGTCTAAACTGACCCAGAACTCTCCAGGACTGGACTGGTCTGTGAACCACCGAGCAGCATTTTGTCAGCAGGTCTGTTGAACATCACAGTGTAAACCTCAGAGTTCAGGACAAGGAAATGAATATCACATGAAGGCAGGCACTAAAGCTGTACGACAGAAAGCATCTAGTACATGCCTCCGCTTTTAGAGTGCCTTATGCTCACAGCGGTCAACATTTTACATCTGTCAAGTGTGCGAGTCCTCAGATAATGTAAAAAACGGAGTGGCACACCAGCATTTTTTGAAACGTTTCCTCGTTGCCGGGCAACACTGGAAGGTTTTCTAAAAGTCTGTTTATGTGGTGTGCCGTTTTAGTGTCTTTGAGGAAAAAGGAAGCTAAAGTGCACAATCCCAATCCAGGGAAGAGATGTGCTCTAATGTAAGACTCTAGGGGTAAATTCATCCAAATAAACAAGAAAACTGGCCAATCTGGAAGAAGGTTTAAGAATAAATTGAGTGTCTCTCACTCACTGTTTTTATCCTTGATACTTGCTTTTGTTTAGTCTTGCTTGTGTTAACATGCTTTGATAATTATGTAGATGCTTCAAGCTTAAAAAAAAAAAGGCATGCAGGTAAAGTGTCTGGAGATGCTCTAGCATATGGTCTGCTCGTGTGTAGACTCAGACTGCACACCCACAGACCAGCCATGGACTCATTACAGGCCGTCTGTTGCACATTACATACAAAAATAGTAAGATTGTGGCCAAAATTGTAAGCTAGAATCTTAGTGCACTTTCAGAGTGGATGAGTTCTTATCTATTCATCAGGAAACAATATATACTGAAATGCTGAAAGCAATGTAATTTGAATTTGAATGATAGTTTAATTGAAATGAAAGAAATGAAAAAGCCACTAGAAAAGCAAAGTTTGTCAAGACATTACTTAAAGTTTCAAGGTTTATAGGCCTTAGAATAGATGGATGTATTTTTTTAATTTAGTTTATATTTTATTGGTACATTTTGTGTGAACCAATGTGGAAAGACACTTTACCTATGCACCTGTGCTGAATCTCTTTCATTTCAGTTCTTTAAATTCAAATTTAAATGCAATTCCTCTTCCTGTCATTTCAGTTCAACTTCACCAATATAACTTACAACTATTAGAATTTTTGCACTGATGATAAAGCAAATGCATGGTTTAAGTTAAATACAAACGGGGCAAAATCTGTAACTTGCAATGTGTCTACGCCTTTGCCTTAAAATGTTAAATATAACTAATGCTAAATATCGATATATATTAAATATAATATCCACACACTGTATTTTATTTGTAAAAAGTTGTAAATAAAACAAAGAATACTGGAGTATGTTTTACAAGAAAATACTATTTCAGTTTTTCTACTTTAAAATTTCATGTTTAATTCAATGTTTCTTTGTAATTATTTGTGAAGTTTGCTAGCAGTTTCGGAGTGAAATTTCTTTCAAAGTAAATATTTTCCAGTGCATGCCTAAAACACAGCAAATAAAGGTAAAAGTAAAGGCCTCTAAAACATAAGAAAGTTCAAAACAGTCATTCTAAAACAGTAACAAATTTAATTACTCATTATAATGATATTTTTGAATATGAAATGACAAAAAAATATAAAAGGTTTGCATTATTCTTGAGGTCAAATGGCACTAACTGAACAGGTTTCGCTCGAAAAAAAGCTGCAAAGTGGGACAGACATGCTTGACAGTCGAAAGTCTGGCTGTGTATGACTAACTCATGTGTATCATACAGCCCTCTACTCTACAGAGCCAAGCTGACAAACAAACACAAAAGCAATGGCTAAAATTAACCCCTTATGCTGAACAAATTGAGACTAGGCTGTTATATCCTCAAAGGACACTTGAGCTTCAATTAGTACAGTCAAATATTGTAGGCTCCCAGGGTGGACCAACTCCATTATAACTCAGAGCTTGCCCTGACTTTCCATTATGATTCAGGTATAAAAATATAGATGGCCTGTCTCAGCTTTCATATTAGATTAGAGTTCAGAATGATTGCTATTCAAGAATGGTGATAAGTACAGCAAAACAACTCCTCAAGGTCTCTGACCTTGCATCTAATCGTATAATGAAGAATTACTCTTGCAGTCCTCTTCACCAAAACAAACTGACTTCAACAACTCGCAAAAAAACAGGAGAGACATAGTATTCAAAGAGAAGAATGTATTTTGTACATTATTTTCAGCTTAAATGTTACAATTTTCTGCAATTTTAGAGTAAATTCGATTAAAATGATCATGCAATACTGACTTCACTGAAAAAAAAAAGACAAAAGCTACAACAATAAACTGTGTAAAAATGAACACTGCTGAACAAGAGGTCTCCTGACATCTGATAAAATCAAAAGTTTTGCAGAACTGTTTTACTAGACACAACTGGTGGTTGCTAAAATGTTCTGGGTGGTTATAGCACGCCTTTCATGTCTATTAATGCATAAACAATATGAATTACGTCTCAATGTGAAGTATATGGGCTGATCAATTAATAATCAAATAAAACCAAAATCGCAATACAGCTTAGTGTGATTATCAGATCGCAAAGTTTGTGATAAATATATGTGCTGCATGTTTCAGAGTGAAGTCCAGCACTATTTTCTTTTACACGTGAGCAGCTCATAATCCAGTGGTTTCAGCGTCTCAGAGCGACTCGGTTTGCAGTAAATGCTGCTCCACACAAACTTATCTGTTCTCAGTTTGAGTCGCTTCAATGTCATTTGGGAATGCGACATGTGTCAACCATCTTCCCAAATCTATAATGAGAAGCACTTACAAACCAGCTGTTGTCAGAAGCTTTAGAAATGGCTCCCTGTGGTTTTCTACCAGAATAAAAGCTCTATGATTTAATGTGTGAAAATGAAGAAATTAAGACAGCCAGAAATATTAGTATTGAAACCTTACAGTTGTGCTGTAAATTATTATTTTTTTTGTTTGTGAAATACTGTAATACTGAAATTTTTTACAACAGTTATACTGTATTTTTTTTTATTTTAAAAAAAATTAATAAATTAGTATACAACCACCACTACTACTGCTACCAATTACTATTATTATGTAATTACTTAAAAAAGGGCCAAATTGAGCAGCGCAACAAACTTTTTAAATAAAAAATAATTTAAATAACAATCATAATTTTAATCAGAGTAATCGAAATTAGATTTTCCTCCAATTTGTGCAGCCCTATACTAGAGTTTATTCACATCCCTAAACCTAAAATGAGCAGCGGAAACTGATGCTATATTTCTTTGCATATACAAATCTTTCTTCTGCAGAACACAAAAGACGATATTTTCACGAATGCACTGAACCCCACTGACTTCCATGCACTGACAACAAAAATGTCACTATTTGTGACATTTTTCAAAAGATCTTCTTTTGTATTCCTCAGAAGTAAGTTATGCAGGTTTTTAAAATGAAATAAGGGCGAGCAAACGACAGAATTTTTAGTTTTGCACGACCTATCCTTTTAACAAACATCACTTAAAAATAAAGTCCAGCCCTTCAATTTGTACAGCTCATCCTGTACAAATGCAACTCATAAACACTAACCAAGATATGCTGCACGACTTACTCTGTCACTTGTCTCGCTCTCTTCTCTGTATTCCTTCATTTGTCCAACCCAGTAATAAAAAGACACATGCTCAAGAACGTAATCCTCTTGCTGGCGTGCTGTTGTAAGCACCTGGATTACACTGTGTCTATCCTCTACTGTCTCATCTTTGATTTGAACGTGTCTCTGGGTTTGAGCCACCCCCAAAACACATGCACGTTACAAATCACCACATGCATCAGCCGTCAGCATCGCAATTTCAAGCTATTAAAGGTGGGGGATGCATGCGAAAGCAATAAGCGCGTAAAACCCTAAAGGGATTTCGCCATACAGGGTAATTAGAGCTAGCGTTTGGGGAATACCACACCCCCTCCACCCTCCTTCCTTCTCCACGTCCTTCTGATTTCCAGCGATATGGGGCAGGAAACATCACTCATCCTTCCAGGGTGACTCACTCCAAAGCGGCCACACTCGCCCCCACATGCACCCTGAAATTACAGTCATGCACCGTCCACAATGACCAAAACTGTTTGCATGCACAATTGGATGGATAGCCAGACTTACTTTACACCCTATAGCCGTCGCGATGGATTCCTATGCAGTAGCCATAACGCGCGTTTTCCACGGAACTCCTGTGCACCGATCCAGCTTCCCTCTCCTCGTTCTTCCGTCTATCCACCCACCCACGCAGGATTTTTTTTCTCACGGAGCGTTTCCTCACATTAGCGCACGCAGATGCGCTCACGGTCTGTGTGCAAACCGCGCACAGGCGGATCCCTCTTTAATGAGGCGTGAGAGATTAAACCGTCACTTCAACCGCAGCTCTCCAGTGCGGCTGCAGCGAGTGCGCGTGTGCGCGCGTGATAGTCGGCGCAACGGGGAGTCTAGGGGAGAGTCTGATTTGTATTCAGACTCGTGCCTTCCTCCCCCTCTCTCTCGCTGAGGATTCAGGTAACAGTGTGAGATGTAGTGAATGTAGGTTAATGTTATATTCAAAGTGATCTTCTGCGGGTCAAGCGTGCCAAAGCCTCTACAATGTCTAAAACAAATAGCAGCAGCATTGCACTCATTAGAGATGCTTGCATCAGTATTGATATTAGTAATGCATACCGAATAGTCTAATGAATGAACAGTGACCCACATAAGACAAATGACCGCCAGTAATTGGGAAGGGATCATATTATTGGTTGCCAAAGGCTACAGTGTTAAACAACGGAATTAATGAAACAACTGGCAATAGCAGGTGTTTAATGTAATGTCTGACTAATTGAATCAGAACTCCACAAAGTCTCCATGCAACTTTCCCTTATAAATGACTGACTTATGGTCTTTCATTTGTCGCAAACGTGGCTTAAGAAATTGACTCAAAAACGAAAATTCTGGGGTTCCTTTAAAGATGTGCTCCTTTGACATTAGCCAGTAAGTGACAATCTTGCACAAAGCCAGAACACCCTAACAACCATCCTGAACACCATGACAACCACCAATCATTCAGAACACAGTGACAACTACCTAACAACACCATACCAGAACACCCTTACACCACAGCAACCATTCAGAAAACTGACAAACACCTAGCAACACCCTAGTAGCCATCCAGAACACCTGAACAACCACCTAGCAAACATCCAGAACACCCTAACAACCACCTAGTAATGTCATAGCAACCATTCATCCTGAACACCCTGACAACCACCTAGCAATGCCCAAGCAAGCATCTGTAACACCTTATCAGCTAACTTAGCAATAGGTTTTGCTGGGCAAACATCATTCACATATTCTTCAGAAAATGTCAACATTTATTTAGAGACAAAAGTACCAGCTGTTTCAAATAAAACCCATCTGTATATTCCTTTAATGTTAGAAGCAAATAGCAAAGAGGTCAATGACTGGAGTAAATGCAAATGAAACCTGAACTAAAGCAGCTTGCATGTCTCAGGGGTGAGTTATATGCATTATAGCAGTCCATCGGGTGCAAATGTGACTTAACCTTTACTTCTAGTGTGTGTGTGTGTGTGTGTGTGTGTGTGTGTGTGTGTGTGTGTGTGCGCGCGCGCGCGTGTGTGTGTGTTATTGGACAGCTCTGCTTAACGCCTGTCAGGCTGCAGTCCCTCGAGTCCTGCATTCAGTCAGGCAGTGCTGCTCACACTTGATAGGGGTTGGAGAAAGACAAAAATCGATAAAGACAAACCTTTTTAAAAACAAACCTTGAATGCCTCATATTTCTAATATGCATGTCAACTACATTCAAGCAAACAATTATATTTTCAAGGCCTGAAGGATGAATTAAAAAAGCACAAAAAGGGCAAAATTATGAATATTTAAAATAGAAAGTGAACGAGTTCAGATCATTAATGTTTTTTTTTTTTAATAATAAATAATCCATGTGATAGTGGTTCAACCATAATTTTACGAAGCTACGAGAATACTTTTTGTGTGCAAAGAAAACAAAAATAATGGCATTATTTAACAATTTGTCTCCTCCGCGTCATCCTGTCGCGCCATTTTGAAGAGTATTATATACGTAAAAATGTATGCTGTTTTTTGTCAGCAACACCATATGCAGTTACGTCGTTTACGTTGTTTATGCTTTGATCAGAACATAAACAACGTATCCGCGTACATTGTTTACATATGTGATACTCTCCAAAATGGCTCCAGGTGACGCGGAGGAGACGAATTGTTGTATAAAAACGTTATTTTTGTTTTCTTTGCAGTTGAACCACTGATGTCACATGGGTTATTTTAACAATGTCCTTAATACGTTTCTGGACCTCGATCGTATTAATTACATTGCTGTCTATGGGAGGGTCAGGGAGCTCTCGGAATTCATCAAAAAATATCTTAATTTGTGTTACGAAGATGAACAAAGGTCTTACAGGTTTGGAACAACATGAAGGTGAGTAATTAATGATAGAATTTTCATTTTTGGGTGAACCACACCATTTTATCATTTTGCAAACATTATGAGAGAGATATACTTTTGAATATTCTCTGCACAATCTGAAACAAGATTCCTTTAAAGAACATTCTATTAACGTTACTGGTTAAATATAAACATGAAATCATGAAACTTGAGGAGATTTGCTATTACTATTTTTAAGACTTATTGCACAGTTTGTGCTTGGTGGACATCCAGAAATACTTACAATGTAACTATATTATTTTGGTAAAACTCACTAACCACAAACTCGATTTTATGTGCACATATTCACTGATACCTGATTTGCATAATTCCTTCAGTGAATTAGGTGCTAAAGCAACGCAAACAGCTTATGCAAATAAATGGCACCATCAGCGGGAGCAACTCATTTTCCCCCTCATCTCCCCCCACAGTGTAATGTAGAACACGTAAATGAACATCATGTTTCATTAGAGCTCGTTTGAGAAGATCTTGTAGAACCTCTGGTTCCCTAGAAACATGCCTTTCTTTTCTGCCGCCGTGTGGGAAATGATGCGTGTTATACAGCGCACCAGATGGAGAACTGATGCAGACTAGACTTCTGCTATATGCAAATAAACGGCCTTCCCTTATTAAAATTCGTGACAAAAAAGAGGTCATAACCAGCAAAACGTCAGAGCGGACAGGTTGTATTCCTTCATTTTTTTTTTTTTTTCCAGTAGAGCACAGTGGTGCTAAAATTGCGAGAAAAAAAAAGGGCAAAATGTCTCCCTGTAGTAATGCATTTCTCAAACACAATATTGCAATTCTATATAGAAACTATAAACCGTAATAAGATGTTGTTCTTTATTATTTTTCTGCAAAATAGGAACATAATTCCCCTTTAGTCATTTTAAGAGACATGTAACAAAACACGTTCCTGTTAACAAATACTGCAATTTTTTTTATCAGTTCCCACCACGTCAAATAGAGACCTTTTTTATGATCCAGTTCCTGAAGAATAAAACCTAGTATGGCTTACATTTTTATAATAGCCTGCAAAACAAAACAAGAACATTTTTAACACAAACTAAATGACTGACATTGAGAAAACAACAGAAGAAGCTTCTAAACAATCTGAAACATTAGCAGTATCTTTTCTAACTGATGGTTACCACTCAGTCTTATTAAAGTATTGAATATTTTCATTAAACTGGAATATGCAGTAATTATGGGCTCATTAATCATTTCCTCTCACATGTTCTGTCATGGCACATGAATCTGATTTGTACTCATTGGTATGAGGTGCCGTCACAATACAGCAATGACTCAAATTGTTCCCACCGCCTGATATGATCCTAAGAGACGGTCAAATAAATGAACCAATACATTTCATTTATTTAGATTTATTAGATTTATGACAATTAACATTTACAAATGATAAAATAATCACCAACAGCAAAAACCCTGAGATAAACCTTAATGCTCAGAGATTTCTATTTCACATCTAAGGAAACATGTTGTAATAAAGATCTGTTATGCTTTATTTGTTGAAATATTGTAGTTTGATATTTTATTGCAGATTTTGGCATCTGAGAACAATGTGAGACTATAATCATGACATCTATAAG
Organism: Acrossocheilus fasciatus; assembly: GCA_036784905.1. Lineage (NCBI taxonomy): Eukaryota > Metazoa > Chordata > Actinopteri > Cypriniformes > Cyprinidae > Acrossocheilus > Acrossocheilus fasciatus. Next base: position 29,398,138 of record CM071940.1, on the reverse strand, counting down.
TGAGATAACTGGGTGTTTGTGACTAGAAAAATGTGAGAGGCTCAAGACAGACTCTCTTTTGAGAGGAATACTTCACCCCCCAAAAATACTCTCCTCAGATCATCCAAGATGTAGATGACTTTGATGATTTGGAGAAATCACTTGCTCAGCAATGGATCCTCTGCAGTGAATGGGTGCCATCAGAATGAGAGTCCAAACAGTTGATAAAAACATCACAATAATCCACAAGTAATCCACATCACTCCAGTCCATCAATTAACATCTTGTGAAGCGAAAAGCTGTGTGTTTGTGAGAATCAAATCCATCATTAAGGTGTCTTAACTTTAAAGTCACTTCTTTCCAAAATATCAATCCATAATCCATAATAAGGCTTCCTCCAGTTGTCCTCTCACACCAAAATCCACTGACATGCAGTATTTCTTTAGAACTGTTTTCAGTTGTAAACTGTGCATATTTCTCTCCTCGCTTTTCACTTGAGGAAGCGTTATTATGAATTATGGACTGGTATTTTAGTTGGAACCAATGGTTTGAAGTTAGAAATGGCTTAATGATGGATTTGTTTCTTACGAATGCAGCTTTTTGCTTCACAAGACATTAATTAATGGACTGGAGTGTTGTGGATTGTGGATTATTGTGATGTTTTTATCAGGTGTATTCTGACGGCACCCATTCACTGCAGAGGATCCATTGGCGAGCAAGTGATGTAATGCTAAATTTCTCCAAATCTGGTCAGAAGAAGAGAATAACTCATGTACATCTTGGATGGCCTGAGGGTGAAAACATTTTCAGCAAATGTAATTTTTGAGTGAACTATTCCTTTAAGCATAGTGTCTAAGAGAAAGAATAAATTCATTTGACTTCACTGTGACGGAACACATCACATGCAAATTCAGACACACACACACACACACACACACACACACACACACACACACACACACACACACACACACACACACACACACACAGGTTTGTTTTGCTATCCTTGAGGGGACTTTCCATAGGCGTAATGGTTTTTATACTGTACTTACTGTATGTGCTATTGTCCTACACCAACCCTACACCTAAACCTACCCCTTACAGGACACTTTCTGCATTTTTACTTTCTCAAAAAAACTCACTCTGTATGATTTTTAAGCTTGTTTCCTCATGGGGACCTAAAAAATGTCCCCATAAGGTCAACGTTTACTGGTTTTACTATCACACACACACACACATGCGCACGCACGCACGCACGCACGCACGCACGCACACACACACACACACACACACACACACACACGGTGGTTAGTGAGAATCACTGGCACAGGGCTGGATGTTCTTCGCTGTGGCTGTAGCTCCCTGAGAATCCAGATTGTGTCTGGAACAGTCCAGCTAATTTAAATCAGAGCCACATGACCTCACTGAGTTCTTCCTGAAGTGAGAGACAGATATTAGAGGAGTTAATAGCACAGGGATCTTCCTTTGTCCACAACATGCATGGCTGCTTCAAAATATCCTATCATGCCATGGAATGAATATTTCAGGGAGAGGTGAACTGAATGTGTGTGCATGTATGTGTGCATATGTGCATGCGTGTTCATGTATGGGACTAATGCATTTCATTGCATGCTTCATATCTGTCAAAAGAAATGTCCTATTGACCTCTATTTTCTTGAGACCTTATATAAGGCCTTTGTGAGCATCTCTGTGTTATATTCACTTCAAACTGATAATTACACAATGAAAAATATTTTTTAAATTCATATTATAATCAAAATGATAATTTCTAACAATATGACCATAACTTTAAAGCCAACATGAGAGCAAAATTTACTCCATTTACTTACAATTTGTCAGTGTATGTTTCTCAAAACACTAAATAACTTTAATCATTTAGAAATATGTGCCATTATTTAAAATAAAATGGGGGAAAAAAAGTTTAATTAGATATTTCAAACTAAAGTTTGTCCCCAAAAAATATATTTCTTCAGTAGGACATCTGGTTTTTACTGTAGATGTGAACTTATTTTTTATTTTTTTTAAATGTAATGCATTTAGGGTCACGGTGGAGCAGCTGTGAGTTGGATGATGTGAAAGCATGTCATATTTTAAGGCCCGGGGCTCCCTGGATTTCTCTGAATACAGCATGGCTGAAATCTCAGTTAGAAAGTGTGTGTGAGTCACGCCACAGCAAATCTCCTGCAAAACAGGCTCAAGCCCCAGGATGTGAAAGATGGAGCTGTTTAGTGGAACCACAAAGCTGGGGGACTTTGCTATCAGAATCATGAAAGAATCATGGAAAATATCTAGTTATAATCTTCACTGTGGCCATGCGATAAATTAAATTAAATTGAAATTTATGATTGCATTTTAATATAACTTGTTTCAATAATCCTATAAAACTACATATTATATCTATGTATGTATGTATGCATCCTCATGGGGAGGATGCATACATATACATACACCACAAAAAATGACTGCAAGTAAGGAATGCTTGAAATATGTAATACCAGGAAATAATAAATAAAAAGTAACACACACACACACACACACACACACACACACACACATATATATATACCCTAAAAAATGCTGGGTTAAATACAACATACAATGGGTAAATATTGGACAGAATACATGCTGGGTTGTTTTCAACCAACAGTTGGGTTAAATGTTTAACCCAACCTTCTGGGCAGTAACCCAACCGCTGGGTCTAAACAACCTAATCACTGGGTTCGTCCATATTTTACCCAGCGCTGGGTTGTATTTAACCCAGCATTTTTCATTTTTTATTGTCTATGTGTATACACACACACACACACACACATATATATGTATATGCATATGTATATGTGTGTGTGTGTGTATATATATATATATATATATATATACATGTACACATATATATATATATATATATATATATATATATATATATACATGTATATGTCACGAATCTGGTCTGCACTTCCATTCATCATTAGAGGTCACTTGCTCATCATTGACTTTCACACCACACATCACATGGACTGCATTTCCCATCAGCCCTCTCACCAATCACACCCACACAGCTGTCACCAATCACTCGTTGCACTAATCACACGCACACCTGATCACACAGCATCACTATCACACCTACGTTACTTCTTTGCATAATGTATGCGTGCGCTCTGTAGGTGTGTTTTGTTTGAGTCTTGCAATATACTCGTTAAAACAACAATTACGAAATTATCGCAAACGATATATATATTGCACACCCCTATAACAAAGGCTATATCACAAATAAAGGCAGTTGTTATTGTTTTTGGTATTGACCTTTTCAAGTTACTAAATTACTCTTTCACTTGCCCATCCAAAACATTCACTTGTCCCGGACAAGCGTTAATGTCGAGCCCTAGTGTGTATATATATATATATATATATATATATATATATATATATATATATATATATTGTGACGGATCGTTGGCCCTCCCCCTCATTATCATCACCGCCCCGTCCCTTATTCGCCACCCTTCACCAGGCTCACGACGGGAGTGGGTGGATGAGAGGAGGGGCGTGGGATCAACGTGGGCTGGCGGCGTGTGATGAGGCACAGCTGGACTGAATGAAGCATTTACATTTACATTTAACATTTAAACATTTGGCAGACGCTTTTATCCAAAGCGACGTACAATATGAGAACAATAGAAGCAGATAGACCATCGAGAGTGCAGCAGTATACAAGTGCCATGACGAGTTTCAGTTAGCACAGCACAGTACATATTGCTAGGTTTTTTTTTTTTTTTTTTTTTTTAAATAAATAAATAGATGTAATAGGAAAGTGTTAGTACTAGTTGGTCAGGTGCTGGCGAAAAAGATGCGTCTTTAGATGATTTTTGAAAATGGCTAAAGACTCAGCTGTTCGAATTAAGATCGGGAGGTCATTCCACCAGCTGGGCACAGTCTAGGAAAAGGTCCGTGAGAGAGATTTGGTACCTCTTTGTGATGGCACCACAAGGCGTCGTTCACTTGCAGACCGCAAGCTTCTGGAGGGTGCGTAAGTTTGAACAAGTGAGTTTAGATATATTGGTGCAGTGCTAGTTGTTGTCTTGTAGGCAAACATCAGTGCCTTGAATTTGATGCGAGCGGCTATTGGTAGCCAGTGTAACCTGATGAAGAGAGGGGTAACATGAGCTTTCTTTGGTTCATTAAAGACCACTCTGGCTGCTGCATTCTGGATCAGTTGCAGAGGCTTGATAGTAGATGTGGGAAGGCCCGCCAAGAGAACATTGCAGTAGTCCAGTCTGGAGAGAACAAGAGCTTGGACAAGGAGCTGTGCAGCATGCTCCGACAGGAAGGGTCTAATCTTCCTAATGTTATATAAGGCAAATCTGCAGGACCGGGCCGTTGTAGCGATATGGTCTGTGAAGCTTAACTGATCATCGATCACAACTCCAAGGTTCCTGGCCGTCATGGAGGGAGTTATGGTTGACGAACCTAGCTGTATAGAGAAGTTGTTGTGAAGTGATGGACTGGCTGAGAACACAAGCAGTTCTGTCTTGGCAAGGTTGAGCTGAAGGTGATGGTCTTTCATCCAGTTAGAGATGTCGCTCAAACAGGCTGCAATGCGAGCAGCTACCGTCGGATCATCTGGTTGGAATGAGAAGTAGAGTTGAGTGTCATCAGCATAGCAGTGATAAGAAAAGCCATGCTTCTGAATGACCGATCCTAATGACGACATGTAGATGGAGAAGAGAAGTGGTCCTAGCACTGAGCCTTGAGGAACTCCAGTAGCAAGAAGTTGTGACTCTGAAACCTCACCCCTCCAAGATACCCTGAAGGACCTACCTGAGAGGTAAGACTCAAACCACAGGAGCGCGGTTCCCGAGATGCCCATCTTTCTGAGAGTGGACAGGAGGATCTGATGGTTAACTGTGTCAAAAGCCGCAGACAGGTCCAATAAGATGAGTACAGAGGATTTGGAAGCCGCTCTTGCAAGTCTCAGGGCCTCTGTAACCGAGAGTAGGGCAGCCTCAGTAGAGTGGCCGCTTCTGAAGCCCGATTGGTTGCTGTCCAGAAGATTGTTCTGTGCAAGAAACACAGAGAGTTGGTTGAACACAACTCGCTCAAGTATCTTTGCAATGAATGGCAGAAGGGATACCGGTCTGTAGTGTTCTAAAAGTGCTGGATTCAGAGAGGGTTTTTTAAGCAGTGGGGTTACCCGAGCCTGCTTAAAAGCTGTTGGAAATGTACCAGTGTGAAGAGAGGTGTTGATAATGTGAGTAAGCGTAGGTATGACCGAAGAAGAGATGGCCTGAAGGAGGTGAGTGGGGATAGGATCTAGCGGACAAGTAGTGGGATGATTAGAAAGGATGAGTTTTGAGACTTCCATCTCAGAGAGAGGAGAGAAGGAGGTGAGGGAGTGTGTATTAGTCGGTATGAAGTTATCAGTTTGTGGTGGGAGGAATTGGTCACTAATTGTTTTTTTTTTTATTTGTGAAGAAAATTGCAAAGTCATCAGCTTTAAGAGTTGATGAAGGAGGAGGGGGAGGAGGACAGAGAAGAGAAGAGAAAGTTTTGAAAAGTGTGCGAGAGTCAGAACAATTGTTGATTTTGTTGTGGTAGTAATTCATTTTAGCCGTGGATACGTTTGCAGAGAAGGAAGAGAGGAGTGACTGATACGCACTAAGGTCAGTAGAGTTTTTTGATTTGTGCCATTTCCTCTCTGCAGCCCTTAGTTTAGTGCGATGTTCACGGAGAACATCAGACAGCCAGGGGGCAGAGGGGTTAGAGCGTGCTGGTCTGGATGAAAGGGGGCAAAAGATGTCTAAGCAAGATGTTAGAGTGGAGCAAAGAGTGTCAGTAGCACTGTTTGCGTCCAGTGCTGAAAGCTGAGAGGGTGAAGGAAGTGCAGATGTAACCAATCAGGAGAGGCAAGAGGGAGAAAGCGAGCGTAGGTTACGGCAAAAGGTGACCTCTGGGGGAGTGTGTGTTATGACCGGAGTTAGTGTGAGGTTAGAAGTGATGAGGAAGTGGTCTGAGGTGTGCAGTGGAGTAACTAACGTGTTGTCAGTGGAGCAGTAGCGTGTGTAGATGAGGTCCAGATGGTTACCTGATTTATGAGTAGCCATGGTTGTCACTCGCTTGAGATCAAATGAAGTGAGAAGGGTGTTGAAGTCGGCAGCCTGGGGTTTTTCTAGGTGGATGTTGAAGTCGCCAAGCAGTACCAGAGGAGTGCCATCCTCAGGAAAGTTTGACAGTAGTACATCCAGCTCATCCAAGAAGTTTCCCAGTTGACCTGGGGGACGATACACAACTACAATGTGGATTTTAGCAGGGTGTGTGATAGTAACTGCATGAGATTCAAATGAGCTGTTGCCTGTAAGAGATGGTAGAAGATCAAATTTCCATTCCTTTGAAATAAGGAGGCCCGTGCCTCCACCCCTCCCAAGTGTGCGAGGGGTGTGGGAGAAAGTGAAGTTAGTGGAGAGTGCTGCAGGAGTGGCAGTGTCCTGAGGTTTGATCCAAGTCTCCGTTAGGGCCATGAGGTTGAGACCGGAAGGAGTAGCAATAGAAGGAATGAAGTCTGCTTTGTTTACAGCAGACTGGCAGTTCCAGAGACCAATTGGAATAGAGAGTAAAGTATTAGAAGACCGAGGGACAGGCCGTAGGTTAGTAGGATTAGCCTGCCTCCAACGTATAGTGCGTGCCTTCCGAGTGTTAGTAGTTGTGGTGGAGATTTGAAAGCACATAGTGTGTACAATTGACTAAAATAAGTAAATGCGAACAAGTAGTGCAAAAAGTAAGGAAAGGGGAAAGAGCAATACTCAAGTGCCTTGTCGGTGTTCTTGCTCGGTGGAGTCGCGCAAGGTAGAGTCGATCGTCTTTACACTCGTCGGTCTTCACACGAGGAGGGCTTCACACGAGGGCTGCCGCGACCGCTGCCGCGGTATAGAATCCAGTAATAAACTAGCCTTAATTATTCCTTATAGAAGTCAGCTGACCACGCCTTACTACTTAGCCAAGCGAAACGGGGAAATTCCCGCGATACCCACGACAACAAACGAGACTTCACTTACTACGGTAAAACACAGTATATGCAAAAACAGAGTTTCCTAGTAACAACAACTGCGCTGAAATCTAATGAGAAAACAAGACAAAACACTTACAAACTGCTGTTCTCTTCTGCTGTTCTTCTGCTCCTTCCTCCGCCTCATCACCACCGCCGTTAAGTGCCGAGCGCGCCTCTCCTCGAGAGACCGGTCTCTTACCCCGTGCATGCACGCTGGTGTCCTCGTGGGTCCAGGAAGGGTGCGTTGAGGGACATCGCGCCGCCGAGGATGTGAGCCGCGGAACCTCCAGAGTCAGCGTGCGAGCCGCACCCGTATTACGGCCGATGGGCCAGGATGCCGGGCCGTTCAAGTCCCGCCAAAAGGCAGAGAAAGAAGAGGAAGAGCCGCCGCTCAAGAGAAGCCGCCGCCCCTCGAAACCAGACCAGAGCGGGAGCGCGTGCGGCCACCGGACTCCGCCCCTTGCCTGGACCCTTCCCTTCCGGAACACTGCCCTCCTTCACGAGCCCCGTAGCACAACGAGGACACCAGATCCCCCTGTTTTGTTGGACACTTCTTCCCCCTGGACACTTTATTTTATTGATTTTGTTTAATAAAAGCCTCTCCGAGGCCTGACACCACACCCACTGTGTCTGTCGTTGGCTCCTCCCGTCACAGTGGTGGAGAATGCGGGCAAGGCGGAGCCTAGACAGCGCAGTTGGGCAACATCTGAAGATGTCATCCCCTCTCGCCCGTAGAAGTTCGTGGAGAAGCGTATGGGACGGAGAAACGACGGAGACGGCCTCCCAGCCACCGAAGGGGTAAGTGACATTTTCCCACTTGTCATCTTACCCTGTGGTTGGTTGAGGCTGTCGATTAATACCGGTTTCTCTGTCCCTGTTCCGGCGCGGTGCGAGAGGGAGGATCGCCTGGAGAGGAATCCCTGCCCCGCCCACTCCGACCGTATGGAGCCTGGTTGAGGAAGGTAGCACTCCTGCGTGGGCGGCGACCGACGACGGAGATGTCGCTTGGGGGGGGGAATGTGACGGATCGGTGGCCCTCCCCCTCATTATCATCACCACCCCGTCCCTTATTCGCCGCCCTTCACCAGGCTCCCAATGGGAGTGGGTGGATGAGAGGAGGGGTGTGGGATCAACGTGGGCTGGCGGCGTGTGATGAGGCACAGCTGGACTGAATGAAGCCTCATCACCACCGCCGTTAAGTGCCGAGCGCGCCTCTCCTCGAGAGACCGGTCTCTTCCCCCATGCATGCACGCTGGTGTCCTCGTGGGTCCAGGAAGGGTGCGTTGAGGGACATCGCGCCGCCGAGGATGTGAGCCGCGGAACCTCCAGAGTCAGCGTGCGAGCCGCACCTGTATTACGGCCGACGGGCCAGGATGCCGGGCCGTTCAAGTCCCGCCAAAAGGCCGAGAAAGAAGAGGAAGAGCCGCCGCCCCTCGAAACCGGACCAGAGCGGGAGCGCGTGCGGCCACCGGACTCCGCCCCTTCCCTGGACCCCTCCCTCCTTCTGGAACACTGCCCTCCTTCACGAGCCCCACAGCACAACGAGGACACCAGATCCCCCCTGTTTCGTTGGACACTTCTTCCCCCTGGACACTTTATTTTATTATTTTGTTTAATAAAAGCCTCTCCGAGGCCTGACGCCACACCCACTGTGTCTGTCGTTGGCTCCTCCCGTCACAATATATATATATATATATATATATATATATATATATATATATATATATATATATATATATATATATATACGCCTATTTATATTTATATATAGGCTATGTATATATATATAAAAATCTAAACATTGAGAAAATTGCTCTTAAAGTTCAAATGAAGTTCTTAGCAATGCACATTACTAATCAAAAATTAAAGGGGTGGTTTACTGCTTTTTTTCTTTGCTTGATTGTGTTTATGGGGTGCAATATAACATGTCTTCGTGTTTCGTTTGTTAAAAAAACGCCTTATTTTTCATATATTTCACCTTTATTGTAAGCCGCTTTCTCCTCTGTCATTTGAACAACCGGTTGACTTCCTGATTCTCTGAAACCACTCCCTCAGAAACAGGCGATGGGCTCAGATTGGTTAGTTGGGCCGGTGTGTTGTGATTGGCTAAACTGCGTACTGCACATTGTCTGGAAACTTCACGCCCATTACCTTCACGGGCGACAGCTGCACGTGCTCCGGTCAAATTTAAATAATGGTGTCAATATTGCCGTATCAGTTTGAGCCAGAATCAGACCCAGAAAGCGGTAATGAAGAGAATCAAGCAGAACTTCCACAAGCACGGCTCTTACAAATGTTTCTGAATGGAAGTTTGCTGTTACACACAAAATAGCATCGAACTAACTGGCTACTATAACCAAACAGCGCTGGCTTGTGTTTACGTTCTTGATCAAATCGAAAAATTACGTCATAAAGTATACATAGAAAATACATTTACAAAATTAGTACATATTTACAAATTTGGGTCCAAAATGTTTGTTTGCGTTTGTCATAGACACACGAAATAGCTTTTAACTAACTGGCTACTAAAGCCAGCGTTGGCATTTGTTTACGTCCTTGATAAAACGAAAACATTACGTCTGAAATTATACATGCAAATACATTTAAAATGATGAAATCTTACTTACAGGTTGTGGCCCAACAACAACTGCTCCATGTTTTAGTAATAGTTTCTGTGTGAATCTGGCATTGAACTCGTGTAGATTCTGGAAGCTGTCTTCCGTAAAATGCGCAGCACAGAGAGCTAAATTAGGATTGTAATTGTCAGGAACATAATCAAACATAAATTTTAACCATTGTTGACGAACTACAGCGTCCGTAGGAAGCCCGAACACAGAAGACCTGACAGCTGGGTGAAAATAACACTGTTTCGACGGCATGGCTGCAACTCTCCACTATAACTCTTCCTCTTCGACAAAGCCGCAGAACATGGCCTTGCCCCCTTTTCTGCATGTTCCGGAGGGAGGGGTTGATGGGTTTATTTCGTATGCAACCCGGGAAGTAGTTCATTGTAGTCCCATATGAGTCCTTTTTGTAGGCATTAAACTTCCTGATTTTTAAAAGACGATATCTCCGCTTACATTGAACTTTCAGCGCCGCAACTTTGCAGATACTGTTCATGCACCAACAGCAACATTACACACTATTTAAAATGAAAAAAGTGAAATCGCAGTAAACCACCCCTTTAAGTTTTGATATGTGTGACCGTTGAGCACATAACCAGTCTTAAAGGGGTCATCGGATGCCGATTTTCCACAAGTTGATATGATTCTTTAGGGTCTTAATGAAAAGTCTATAACATACTTTGGTTGAAATTTGTCAATGGTAGTGTAAAAAACACTTCCTTTACCTGTCAAAATCAGCCCTGTTTTCAGCACGCTGATCTAGTACATGTTGCTTTAAATGCTAATTAAGCTCTGCTGACTCCGCCCCTCTCTTCCGTGGAGTGACGAGCAGACCATAGATATGTGTAGATTCCCTATTCGACCGCTCCAGATACATTGACGCGACGGCCATCTCGCATTCACCATAATAATCAATAAATATTTAAAGATATACAAGCGTATAATTTGCTGTTGTGGACGCACACAGTCAATGTGCTCAAAGATTCACAGACCGTTCCAAAAATGGGCGGATGGCTTACGTATTGCAGCCCATAGAAACAGGCATCTAGATATATATATATATATATATATATATATATATATGGAGCATACTAAACTTCAGCCGCGAGACTGGCTAACTAGCACATTATTAGGAAAGGCGATTTGCAAAGATTCATAAAAACCCTTATACTCACTTCTTCTGTAGATAAAGCTAGATCACGAATGACTCGGATGAACATAGATGCATTTATGTGATTAATATGATCGGCACATTCACTTCAAAGTGAAAGTAACATTAATCCTCTGCGTCTTCAGCGGCTCAGATGTTGGGAGTAAATGACGACTGCTATATACATCCATTACATCCAACATATACATACATTATTACATCCAACAACAAAACACCTCAATCGCTTAATCTGAGACATCTTGTCTTCCCCTGCACCGAAGGTGGACAGCTCACAGTTCACTCAGGGCGGGTCTAAGGTAAGATGGCCTTGTCAATCAACTATCTTGGGAGTGGCTTGTACAGAACTTCATAATTCTGACAGGGCTCTCAGAACAGCCTGATTTGAGAAAGGGGATTATAAAATAGGGATTTAAAAAAAAACACTGGGTGGATTTTTATCATTACAGGATGGATGGGACACACTTCAAACACACATTTATGTTCAAACAACGTTTTGTAAAGTGAATTTTGCATCCGATGACCCCTTTAAAGGTGCAGTGTGTAAATTTTAGCGGCATCTAGTGGTTGAGGTTGTGAATTACAACCAATGTCTCAGTCCCCCCTCACCCCTCACTTTAGAGAAGCTATGGTGGCCTGTACAGGGCTAAGATGTCAGCAGAGTGTAGACAGCAATGAGGTTTCTTTACAAAGGTAAATTAAGGAATTATGTTTACTTAGATATTCAATAAATCGATATGTTATTGCGAATATTATTGTTACTTGTTCATCATTGTGTCCATGTTTTATTTGCAAGAACAACATAGTGACGAAACGTGCTCTGTTTGTAAATATTGTAAATATTACACTCTGCACCTTTAAGTCACTGGTGTATATTTGTAGCAATAACCAAAAATACATTGTATGCGTCAAAATTACAGAAATTTTTTTAATGCCAAAAATCATTACGACATTAAGTAAAGATCATGTTCCAAAAGTATATCATGAAGATATTTTGTAAATTTCCTACTGTAAATATATCAAAACTTAATTTTTGATGAGTAATATGCATTGCTAAGAACTGTCAGACTTCGTCTCAACGTCTTGTGTTTCCCCTCCTCTCGTGTCCTTATTTGGAGTTCGTCCTTATTTGAAGTGGTTCGTCCTATACTGTAGGTGAGGCTACCAACTACCCTGTGGATGGGACCGTAAGCTCTAAATCGCTGGCCACAGCAACAGCAAGCCCACCGCCCGAGAGTATGGCAAGCCCGCCAGTGCCTGCCCCTCGCAAGTGCCCGCCAGTACTCGCCCCTCTCAAGAGCCCTCCTGCGTCTCCGCTGGTCCCGTCCAGCCCTCCTGCGTCTCCGCTGGTCCCGTCCAGCCCTCCTTCGTCTCCGCTGGTCCCGTCCAGCTCCGCGCTGCCAGAGTGCTGCCAAGAGTCCGCGCTGCCAGAACGCCGCCAGCGCGCCCCCAAGAGCCCGCTCCCCCTGATCGCCAGCCCAAAACTACCTCTAATTTCCCCAAGAAAATGGGGGGGGGGGGCAAGGCTGGGGCCGAGGTCTCGAAGGCAGAACCGCCATGACCTCCCAAGTCCCCAGAGCCGCCATGGAGGCCATCCATCCCCGTACACTGCCCCTTGAGGCCTCCAGAGCGCAAACCCCCCCTCCCTGTTGGATGTTGTACGGCGTGGGACGCACCTTTTGGGAGGGGGGAGTAGTGTCAGTCTTTGTCTCAACGTCTTGTGTATCCCCTCCTCTCGTGTCCTTATTTGGAGTTCCTGTTCCTGTCCTTGTTTGTCTTGTTCATCAGTTAATTAGTCCCTAGCCCTGTGTCGTTAATTATCTAGCCTCTCCAGTGTTCTTAAGCCCTGTGTTTCCTTGTCTCAGTGTTCGGTCTTGTAGAGTCATGTGTATGTCAGTGCATCGTCATGTTATGTCAGTGCAATGCCTGTAATGTCAGTAGATTGTCGTAATAAAGTCCTTTGTTTGAAGTTCCACGTCTCCATGTTTCCCTGGCCCTGACGACACGTGACAAGAACTTAATTTGGACAACTTTAAAGGCAATTTTCTCAGTATGTAGAATTAATTTTTTTTTTTTCACCCTCAGATTCCAGATTTTCAAATAGCTGTATCTTGGCCAATATCATTATTTATTCAGCTTTCAGATAATGTGTAAATCTAAATTGACCCTTAACACTGGTTTTGTGGTCCAGGGTCACATATTTATGGTGGTGCGTTTGCTTTTTACTTTCACTTTTGAGATTTGTGATCATACGCAGCCTAATCTACTACGGAGCGGCACTACTTACCACACATTTCACAAGATTAGATGTTTGTCAGTGGTGCTCAGGATCTGCAAATCATTTGACATCGTCCTATCGGTCATCTCTCCTTACCTCTCTCTGTTTATGTGGTAAGTGAAATTTTATGCACTGTAATGTAACAGGCTACTGCTAGCAAGCGGCTAACCATGTCCCTTTTGTGGCTCCGTAGAACGCATTATTCGTTTTCCGTGCCTTTCTGAATACGGATTCGCTATTCGAGCACATCCCTAATTTTGACCCATACAATGTATTGTTGGCTATTGCTACGAATATACCTGTGCTACTTGTGACTGGTTTTGTGATCCAGGGTCACACACACACACACACACACACACACACACACACACACATATATATATATATATATATATATATATATATATAATTAAGCTAGCTGCCAAAGAAACATTTCTCATTTTCATCTATTTTAACATGAAAATATGTATATTACTAAAACTAAAACTGAAATAAAAATGCTTAATTTTTTAAATAATAATAATAATAATAATGCTAATTAAAAATAATCAATAAATAATAATAATAGTTCATTTTAGTGAGTACATCAGTTAATTCTAATGAATTCAATGATGTACAATTTTAAATCATTATTTGGCATAGCCAGCTGATACTAAAGCTAAAGACATTTATTTATCTATGGTTAGTCACTGGAAACGGTCGGCTGATGAGGTTCTGAGGTGGGAATTAATTTGACAGAATGACTGATGGTGGGTCCTGCAAGCCAACAGTTGCAAATATGAACACAAAAGGACAAAATGGCTGTGTTGCTGCTTTGGAGTATAAGCTTTGTTTTTATTATTTATGTGTTTTGACCATACAGCTATTGCTCTCACATCAAATCACATCAAATGACTCTATGGATCATGAAGGCACACATAAACCTCTACTGACATATCCATGAATCGTATGAGTGCAATGTTACAGCTACCATAACACCACTGTATTGAAGCGTTCACTGAAATATACAGGAGAAACATACACAGCTGTAGTACAATTATTCTTCCAAACAACCATATTTTTTAAAATAAATGTTCTAAAAAGTGGGTTTCAAAGTGATGTCATAAACGAATCATTTTTGGTTCCCCAAAGAATCTTTCAGTGAACTGTTCTTTTTTTGAAGAAATTGATTTTTTTTTTTTAATTTAAAGAACATTTTCCACTATAAAGAACCTTTTGTGCATTTGAAAGGTTCCATGAATGTTAAAGGTTCTTCATGGAACCATCAATGTCAATAATGAACCCTTATTTTTAAGCATGTAACACATGTTCCTAAAGAATTTGCTGATATCTGTCATCATGCTCACAGTACTGTGTTTTTTTAGCAACTTCTTTGTTGTAGTGTGATGTACATTAGGAAAATTCATGCTAAGGTGAAGCTGTAAGTGGACTCTATAAATCTGCTCTTTTGCTGAATTTAAATGAGCTGAGAGTTGGAAAGATCCCTCTGGCATGATGGCTGAGAGCTTTCTATAGCTGCATCAGCATTAGACACACCATCTGCAGACATCAGCATCTCTCCCATCAGTCTACAGCAGCCCCGTCACCTCTAACCAGGACAGTTATAGAAGACCTTTTTGACAAACTCCGTAATAAGTAAAAATGACGTAATGGAGGGAAAAAGTTATTATACAAGACCTTCTGATGTTAGAAGTGCATGTAGCTTTCTTCTTATGCTGCTGATTTAGTCCCTGCCTACTGAATTTCTATGGGAAACTGTAAAAAAACAAATTATGCAATTTTCTTCATGCTAAAGTAAAAAAAAAAAAACTTTTGAAAAACAGTCCCAGGACTGCAGTGTAAATAAAGTGCTGATGTATAGATCAGATTAGATATTGACACCCAAATTCAGGTGACAACCAAATTGTTATTAAACCTGACTGAACAACTATAGTTGGTAAAGCAGTTTTAATTTCACATTGACTTTAAATGCAACATTTGAAGGGATGGCAGAAGCTGAAAGGTCTTTGACAACAATATTATGGCTTTTTTTTTTTTTGTAATCAGATGGAAGTATTATGCCGTCTGATGTGCCAGTTGCTGAGCAGATTGCTTTTGTGTTTAGGGCTTAAAGACAATAGGAGACAATACAGCCTTCCCAAGAGGAGAGCAGATGAAAGCAGAAATGAGAGGGGTGGAGGAGAGAGGGAGGTGATCTGTGGGCGAAGCACATATGCAGAGGAGGACTAATCAGCTCTGTGCAACAATAACACAAAAAGTGTGCATCACTACAAATGATTGTGTCACTTAAAAGACACTTAAAATTCACCCCAAAAAGTAAATTCTGTCATCATTTACTCACTCTCATATCATTTCAAAACTGTATGACTTTCAATGGAACACAAATGAAGATATTCTGAGATTGCATTTTTAGAATTCAATTTAAATTTAATATCAATCAAAATCATGATTTTGTTACAGTACATGTTACTGGTCTTGTTGTGCACAATTAGTGTATGTTATTCCAGAGATCAGAATATTTGTCTTAATAATCTTTTATCAAAATGTAATAATGGTGTGACATCAAAAGTAATATGTTATTGATCTACAGTACTACAAACATTTCGGTGCCAGATACCACAGGACACCGTCAGGGGTCTTATAGAGTCCCAGCGCTATCTCATGACCAATTTGTACATATTTTACAAGGTGGCTAATTTGTACAAATTTGTACGACCTCACTCATTTGATTTTGTATGATTTGTGTGAGGGTTAGGGTTAGGGGTAGTCATTTATACAAATTCGTACAAATTAGCCACCTCGTAAATTATGTACGAACTGCCATGAGATTGGACTGAGAGTCCATGTCTTAGCATGATTACACATGACTATTTGCCTCTAAACAAGAGAACATCATTAAAAATATATATTTCATACACATATATATATATATATATATATATATATATATGTATATATGTATATATATGTATGTGTGTGTGTGTGTGTGTGTGTCTGTGTGTTCATAATAAACGCTTTTTCGAGATGGTAAAGCACCTCTTGGAGTGGGCACATCTCAACCTGCATTCATTGAGGACAGCACGTATGCCTGGCATACTGAACTAAGGAGCAGACATGCTACCTCGGAGCAACGGACCTTCTCTCTTCGGCGAACAGAACGATTTGGCAGCCCGAGCTATGGGCCTTGCATCTCTGGGCTCTCGACGGGAATCAACAGATCTCCCCAAGAGAGTCCGGAATGCCATCTCAAAGGCTATAGCGCCGTCTACGAGACGCCTCCATGCCCTTAAGTGGTCGGTTTTCTCCACCTGGTGTGCGTCCCACGGCGAGGAACCAACAATATGTGACATATCGGTGATATTGTCCTACTTGCAAGAACTGTTGGATAAGGGCCGCCCTCCTTCCACGCTCATGATGTATGTGGCAGCTATAGCAGCTTCTCACGCTCCTATAGCCGGACAGTTGGTTAACCTAGTTGTTTGTTTCCTGAGAGGATCCAGGAGGCTACATCTGCCCCGGCCCCTCACGGTCCCTACATGAGATCTGCCCACAGTCCTGAGAGCCCTCAAAGGCTCCCCCTTTGAGCCACTACAGTCCACAATCTTAAAAGTGCTTTCGCTGAAAACCACTCTGCTACTGGCACTATCATCGGTTAAGCGAGTGGGCGACTTTCAGGCCCGATAAACCCTGCATGTCTTGAGTTTGGGCCTAACGACTCCAATGTCATCCTAAAGCCAAGACAAGGGTATGTTCCTAGGGTGCTCTACACCCCGCTTGGAGCCCAGGTTATTACTCTCTCTGTGCTTCCTCCTTCTGAGGAGGACCAGAAGTTTAACATTCTCTGCCCAGACAGGGCACTGAGAATTAACATCGAGCTTTCCGCCCCCTTCAGGCAGTCAGAACAACTCTTCGTATGCTTTGGTGGCCGCACCAAGGGGTCTCCGGTCACAAAGCAGAGTATCTCTCGATGGTTGGTAGACGCTATCGCACTAGCTTACTCCTCCCTGGGTCTTCAGAGCCCTGTGAGAGTGAGAGTCCATTCTACTCAAGGCATGGCCTCTTCCTGGGCGTGGTCTAGTGGTGTGTCCATAGCAGACATCTGTGCGGTGGCTGGCTGGGCCTTGCCGTCCACCTTCGCCAGGTTTTATAGCTTGGACGTTCCGGCCTTACAGGCCTGGATTTTATCTGCTTAAAAGGGCACATGCCTATCTAAGGCGGTCTAACTCTCAGGCTCTGCCAGTTTCTTCAAGAACACTCTTGGCCCTATTAATAGTGCTGAGGCTGTACATAAGATCGTTGGAACTATTATCTAAAGCTGGGCTGACCTCTATGAGTTCAATCCTCTTGCTTCCCGCAAGGCTCACCCTGCATATAATTGGTCCCTCTGAGTCCTTATCGCTCAAGGCCAGTTTATATCAGTCGTTCCTCTTACATGGCAAGGTGGGATTGAATTGGTTCTCCATTAGCGTCTAGCGACACAGTACGAGTGAAGTATCGAAAGGGAACATACTCAGTTACTTACGTAACCTCGGTTCCCTGAGATACAGGAACGAGTACTGCGTTCATTGCCGTGCCATGACGCTGCACGACTCAGTGTCGTCACTTCAGTCGAATTTACTTGAGATCCTAAATGCCTGTTTATATAGCCAGATGGCCCCGCCCATTCTGGCAGGCTTCACCGCCATTGGTTAGTTTTTAATACACTGCACGAACCATGGCCATGCAGTTACACTGCGTGATTGAAAAAGTCTTCAGTTCTCGGAGAAAAAGGAGTTTTTCCCCATTAGCGTCTAGCGATGCAGTACTCGTTCCTGTATCTTAGGGAACCGAGGTTATGTAAGTTACCGAGTACGTTTTCGCGTACATATTATACGCATCTACTCTAATCCTACCCATCGCGTAGCATATACACGCCAAAGTCATGTGTATCAATACCACGAGTTTTCATTTTTATTTCACGTACTATTTATACTCACTTTCATGAGATTGGGTTGGATGGTCATTTAATGAAACTCAAATGTAAATATTCTAATATTTTGAGATACTGGATTTTTGACTTTCATGAGCTGTAAGCTCTAATCATCAAAATTAAAACAAAAAACTTTTGAAATGTTTTACTTTACATGTAATGGATCTAGAATGTATGAAAGTTTAACTTTTTGAAACAAGTTACAAAAAAATGAACTTTTTCATGACATTCTAATTTTTTTTAGATGCACCTGTATACACACACACACACACACACACACACACACACACACACACACACACACACACACACACACACACACACACACACACACACACACATTGTATATAAGATGATACACATGTACCTCATCTCATAAATCTCAATAAAGGTGACTATCAACAAACATAATTATGCAAACTCTGAACACAACAACAACAACAAGTGGCATAAAAACCAGTGAAGAGTAAAAGTGTTTTATAAAGATACAAGCACATTATTTATTCATGCAGCAATGCATGCTGGGAACTCTTACCAAATCTGCAACTTTGTAGCATTGTTCAAACTCTTGGCAGAGATGGGTGCCCTGTAGAAAATAACAACAACAACAACAACAACATATGCTGGATAGGTATATGTTTTGAAGCTGGTTTATGCTGGTCCTGAGCTGGTTATAAGCTGGTCATGTGCTGGTCCTAAATTACTAGCTCCTGCTTAGGACCAGCTTAAAGCAGCTCAAACCAGCTGTCATGCTTCAAAACATACCTAACCAGCATATGCCTTTTTTTAACAGGGTGGAACAACAATTGGGTAATGTTGTTGGTCTACAATGTGTCTCTGTGACTTAAATACACTGATCTCTGCATCAGTTTCAAGCATGAACCTCATAGAGCATGCACATTGGTCAGGTGCACTATAATGGTGTATTTTGTCCAAATAAAATTTGTTTGTCTAAATAGACTGTAAACTTACTGGCTGAGCTAG
This sequence comes from Acrossocheilus fasciatus, assembly GCA_036784905.1. NCBI lineage: Eukaryota > Metazoa > Chordata > Actinopteri > Cypriniformes > Cyprinidae > Acrossocheilus > Acrossocheilus fasciatus. Next base: position 29,379,076 of record CM071940.1, on the reverse strand, counting down.
CAGTTGTACGTCAAAACCTTAAAGGAACACTCCACTTTTTTTTGGAAATAGGCTCATTCTCCAACTCCCCCAGAGTTAATAAGTTGAGTTTTACCGTTTTTGAATCCATTCAGCCGATCTCCGGGTCTGGCGATAGCACTTTTAGCATAGCTTAGCATAGATCATTGAATCTGATTAGACCAGTAGCATCGCGTTCAAAAATGACCAAAGAGTTTCGATATTTGTCCTATTTAAAACTTGACTCTTCTGTAGTTATATCGTGTACTAAGATCGGCGGAAAATGAAAAGTTGCGATTTTCTAGGCTGATATGATTAGGAACTACTCTCATTCCGGCGTAATAATCAAGGAACTTTGCTGCCGTAACATGGCCGCAGCAGGCGTAGTGATATTACGCAGCGCCTGAAAGTAGTCCCGGTGGGGGCTAAGTAGTTCCCAAAAAAGTGGAGTGTTCCTTTAAATGAGATGAGATTGAGCAATCACTCCAAACTCCAAAAAGCATACTGTAACCTGTTATATAAACACTAGGAGTAACTATTTCTCATAGACACTCCCTACCACACAGACATTCACTCCTTTCCCACAATAAACACATACACAAGAAAACCACGAAGAAAACCCACAATATGAGAAGACGGTTTCTGCTGAAGCACCTGCTGGGTCTCTGAAAGCAAATGAAAGTTGTAGAAGACTTTAAAAACAAACCCACAGCAGGTCAAAGTGGAGAAGCTGAAGAATTCATTGGAAGGGCCAGCCAGGACTCTCTGCTTCTCCAAGAGCTAAAGAAAGACGCCCAACACATGATGGTCGAACAAATCCACAAAACCACCAGACAAACGCTACCATTTTAGACTGATAATCAGTGTGTGTGTGTGTGTGTGTGTGTGTGTGTGTGTGTGTGTGTGTGTGTGTGTGACCAAATCTGGTATGTTAGGATGTGTGATTAAGTATCGATATGGATTGATTTTTTTTTCACTATGCACCATTAATCAAGAAAGAATACTGCGAAATATATTTTGTCTTAATATATTTGCATACATATTTGCAGACTGTTGCATTCTTATGCACTCCTCTATGCAGTTTTTTTTTAGTATAAATAGTGTGAGTATACAGGTGCTGGTCATATAATTAGAATATCATCAAAAAGTTGATTTATTTCACTAATTCCATTCAAAAAGTGAAACGTGTATATTATATTCATTCATTACACACAGACTGATATATTTCAAATGTTTATTTCTTTTCATTTTGATGATTAGAGCTTACAGCTCATGAAAGTCAAAAATCAGTATCTCAAAATATTAGAATATTTACATTTGAGTTTGAATAAATGACTATCCCTACAGTATAAATTCTGGGTATCCCTTGTTCTTTGAAACCACAATAATGGAGAAGACTGCTGACTTGGCAATGCTCCAGAAGACGAACATTGACGCCCTCCACAAAGAGGGTAAGTCACAGAAGGTCATTACTGAAAGGTGTGGCTGTTTACAGAGTGCTGTATCAAAGCATATTAAATGCAAAGTTGACTGGAAGGAAGAATTTGGGTAGGAAAAGGTGCACAAGCAACAGGGATGACAGCAAGCTTGAGAATACAGTCAAGCAAAGCCAATTCAAACACTTGTGAGAGCTTCACAAGGAGTGAACTGAAGCTGGAGTCAGTGCATCAAGAGTCACTACGCTCAGACGTCTTCAGGAAAAGGGCTACCAAGCTACTTCTGAACCAGAGACAACGTCAGAAGCGTCAGAACCGGGGCTGTGGAGAAAAAGAACTGGACTGTTGCTCAGTGGTCCAAAGTCCTCTTTTCAGATGAAAGTAAATTTTACATTTCATTTGGAAATCAAGGTCCCAGAGTCTGGAGGAAGAGTGGAGAGGCACAGAATCCATGTTGCTTGAAGTCCAGTGTGAAGTTTCCACAGTCAGTGATGATTTGGGGTGCCATGTCATCTGCTGGTGTTGCTCCACTGTGTTTTCTGATGTCCACAGTCAACATAGCCATCTACCAGGAAATTTTAGAGCACTTCATGCTTCCTTTTGTTGACAAGCTTTATGGAGATGCTGATTTCATTTTCCAGCAGGACTTGGCACCTGCACACACTGCCAAAGGTACCAAAAGCTGGTTCAATGACCATAGTGTTACTGTGCTTGATTGGCCAGCAAACTCGCCTGACCTGAACCCCAGAGAGAATCTATGGGGTATTGTCAAGAGGAAGATGACAGACACCAGACCCAACAATGCAGAAGAGCTGAAGGCCACTATCAGAGCAATCTGGGCTCTCATAACCCCTGAGCAGTGCCACAGACTGATCGACTCCATGCCACGCCGCATTGCTGCAGTAATTCAAGCAAAAGGAGCCCCAACTAAGTATTGAGTGCTGTACATGCTCATACTTTTCATGTTCATACTTTTCAGTTGCCCAAGATTTCTAAAAATCCTAAAAATTCTTTGTATTGGTCTTAAGTAATATTCTAATTTTCTGAGATACTGAATTTGGGATTTTCCTTAGTTGTCAGTTATAATCATCAAAATTAAAAGAAACATTTGAAATATATCAGTCTGTGTGTAATGAATGAATATAATATACAAGTTTCACTTTTTGAATGGAATTAGTGAAATAAATCAACTTTTTGATGATATTCTAATTATATGACCAGCACCTGTATAGTGTGTTCACACTGAAAATTACAAAAATAAAAAAGTGAACTTTAAACACCTGGATGATGCACTTAATTAACTTCATGCACTCAACTGTCGCAGCTTACAGACTCTAATGTTGGATCACATACTAGACAGTTGACTACGTAGTGCATAGTATAAGTGCATAATGTATAACATGTAATTTATATAATTTACATGACACAAATTTCCCTATAAAAACAAGCTTTCAGGGCATTTTGGAGATCAAAAACATCTGTGCTAGTCAGATTCTAACCAAACCAGCTCTTTATGACCTTAAGTTATCAAGAGGTACATAGTGCATCAGCTGCATATAGCAGTCAGTGGTTTGTTTCTATAGCTACAGACTATAATTTTGTAAGTATATGCCTAATGAATCACACATAAATGGCACACAAAGCATGTTAACCTTCATCTTCTGACTGACGTTAATAATTATTTCATTCCTGCAATTGATTGTCACCTAGAAACCGACTATATGCATAAAAATACAAGTTTTGTCTTATGATATCCAGTTCCACATAAACTAATGACTCATTACAGGCTTTTCCAGTCACTTGTGATGTAAAATGTCAGGTTACTCCAGACTCCAATTATGTTATCCATAATGATGTCTGGAAACAAATGACTTTAAACTTAAGTAATCTTGCTTCTCTAGTAAATGTATCTTGAATTAAGAGGGTTTATGTAGATGGTTTATGTAGTGTTTATGTAACAGGTATTGGAAAACAAATATATGCTTTTATGTTCTGTAAGCACAGAGTCGTTCTTCTGACATACCCTTGTCGAACAGACATATTCATTGTCCAATTGAAAAAGCCCTGAGATTGTTTCAGTGACTGAAGCCATTGCTCCAGCATGTCTGTGGAAATGGAATCGTCATGGCAACAGCTATGTTCATAAACCCTGAAGAGGACAATACAAGTACCCTTATCTTCCCCCCAATGTGCATCTCCATCAGATCATCCTCTATATATCTACTTTAGAATACTGCTCAAAACACTGCTAAAATCAGATTAATACATCTCAAATTCAGTAGATATGATTTCAGAAAGACAAAAGCTCATAGTCTGTTACTAAATACAATTCAATATCCATCATGCCTAAGGAGAGAAAAGCATGAAATAAAGCAGGATCATGATTATCACAGAAAATGACTGAACTTTTAGGAAAAGTTAGAAGAAGAAAAAAAAACAGTTTCAAGCTTCCAAATAAATGTATGTAGTCTTCACATGAATAAGCAAAGGAGCAGAATTTATTTCATACAGTAACAGGTATGTATAAAACAAAAGCAAACTAGTCAAACATTTCAGTCACAGGAATGAGGTAAGTGTGATTTCCTGAGTATAATGTCTCTCTTCAAATGCATTTGCAGTAAACACTGGAGTTCAGACAGTGAAACACTTCCTGTTTCTAATATGATCTTTCTCTTCTTTAGGATGAAAAGGAGAAGATCAGCTAATCAACAGCATAAATGCACTTGCTATTGATTTTGGTTGTTTTCATGTCTATCTCCTTCTTGTCATCTTTGCTGTGGATTTTCTGTGCTCTTGTTATTAATAAATCATTGCTGTCCTCTACTGGAATGATGTTGATATTAAAACAGCAAGATGTCAAAGCTGCAGTATTTTTCTTGAAATATAGGCTATCAAAAGCATTTTTCGGCATTTATAAGGATTTATTCCAGTAGTCTTACATGCAATTTCTTTTAGGAATTTTTAGTACGCAATTAAAAAAATAAATAAATAAAAGACTCCTAGTTTATTCAGATTATGCAGATTACATGATAGCACTAAACTGTGCTCAGAAATTTAGAGCTGACAAGGTTTTTACAAAAAAAATAAAAAATAAAAAAAATAAATAAAATAAAACAAGAAGAAAAAAAAGATAGAATATGAACTAACAAATACTAAGTTCAAAAGGCAGAATTAAAAATGTATGTGTATATATATATATATATATATATATATATATATATAAAATTCAGAACTGTCATGATTCTGCATATAATAATAATAAATAAAATAATATAAAGGTCGGAGAAGGGAAAAGACAGTTTACATAGGAGAATGATGTTGTCATTTCACAAAACACATTTAGTGCAACAGAAACCCACTGCTGATTATGATTGAAAGTGATGATAAACGTGAATGTTGTTTACAATCTGGTGGCTTGATTCATCTCTGGGACTCTGATGGGCAGATCCCTCAAAGAGTGTTTACAGCTGTTACCTTATTATTCCCTACAGGTTATTTCACTTGCTTGTTGATTCCAGAGAGTTGAGAGTTTATTGACATCACCAGATCTCAAATTGTGTGTCTGTGCGGAAGAGCTCTTTGAATTCAATTCTGTTGTTGAAGAGCCTGCAGAGATACAAACACACACTGATAGCTACAACCCACTGCTCATATTTGCAAAGGAATACATGTAAATGAAACACACATAATATCATTACCATTAATGATTTTCACTCTGTTGCACAACAATATGAATTACCACACAAATGACCAAATTCGTTTTTCATGACTAAAAACTTTTGATCTTAAAGCTTTTACTTAAATGCTTGAAATTAGTTTTGTAAGATAAATACTAATGTCATCAAGGTATCATTATGTTATGACTTTACTTGTTGAGGCACTCGACTAACTAACTAATTCAAAATCTATAATCACAATGACATATTACTTAACAATTAGTTAATAGTCATGTGTCCGCAACAAGTAAAGTCATAACATAATGATGCCCATGCAAATCATTAGCTAATGATTAATTAAAGCAGACAACTGGAAGTTTAAAGGCATGGCTTCGACCCAATGTGGTAATTAACATATGAATTTACTTCATTAGTTAATAAAATAAGTTATTAGGTAGTTAATATACTATGACGCATTTAATTGATAATAATTTATCAATTACTTAATCTTTGAATCATTTTGAATGTTCATTAGTTGCTGATGCAGTTATCATTAATAAATGGTTTAGTTCATCATGAGTTATACATTAACTCATGATGAACTAACTGATTATCTGTGCATTAGTTAAGCATTATTTAATGCATATTTGTGCACCCGTATTGTAAAGTTTTACCGTTTAATGCTATGGATGAATCTATTTTAAAGCCTCAAAAGGAAGTAAAGGAAGAAAGCAGCCTCACTATGATGATAGCCTTCCTATTGAGAATCATCCGTAGAGAAAAGTAGAGAGACCTAAGGCAGGACACATGTGTGAAGAGAGGCAGAATGCTCTCCAGCTCTTCCTCTGGTATAGAGGTCCACTGTAGATTGAGTGAAACTGCAGTGCAGTGCTGCAGTGTGAAGCGCAGGGCCGCACAGTGAACAGAGTCCAGCTCTCTGCTCTGCAGGTTAATGTAGTTCTCCACTGAACTCAACAGACTGGACACATAACTGACAGAGCCGGACTCATAGATCTCTCTGATTACAGACAGCATGAAGCTAGAGCTCATCCTGTACAGACACACATCATACATATCATTATTAAATCACTGAATATTTTAATCATATTATTCAGTTTATATTTTTATGCACAAAAAATGCAAAGCAATACATTTTACATGCAGATTTTGTGAAGGAAATAATTTGTTTACCGTTTAAACTGAATCCTGTTCAGAAATGGTAGAATTCCACTGATTCTGCATTGAATGTTTCTCTTACTGAAGTCCTAAGCAATGCGTTGAATTTTGTGCAGTAGGAAATAACGAAGCTCTTCCCAGTTTAGGGAACAGGAAGACAGATCCCCGCCCATTTTCTGCAGGAAGCACTGAGTCAGTTCCTCTTCCTGGGCTTCGCAGACACATTCAACCAGCTTCTGGAGAGTCTCCTTCGATGGTCTACATATGCAGAATTAATTGTTTTACTTCTATGCCATGATAAATATAAAGTCAAACACTGATGAAATTGACAGTCAGTCAGTCAGTCAGACAGACCTGAGAGTCAGTGGTCCCTGGTGACACAGTAGGACAAACACTGAAACAGACTGAATCTTGTATTCAGTCAAGTTCAAACACTGGACAGTCCAGAGTCTCAGAAGGATGGCTAAACTGCTCAGAATCCTGGACAGCTTTGTTTCTGACCACTGTTCAAGTTTCAGATCAAGTGTGAGTTCATTAACTGTGATGGGAGTCAATGCCTGCACTATTCTCACCACCATATAACCACTCAGCCTGAAATAAAAACACCACCACATTCTGTAAATATAGGCAAAATCTCATTTTAAGAATATTAAATAATTTTGACAACATAGACAACAAACTGTCTATTCATTAATAATCCTGTCTGTACCTGAGCGTGTGTATGTTTGTGATGTGCCTGAAGAGAAGCCTTGTTCCTCTGAAAGAGATGGCTTTGGGTTTTAGAGTGAGGTTGAGTCTGTCAGAAAGGAAATGAAGCACTCCCCCTACAGACTCACAGATTTTGCTGGATAAATGTCCTTCCAGGCAGATGGAGAAGCCAGTAACCTCTAACAATAGTTACTAGCTGTGGATTCGCTCTGAACTGGTTCACTTTAACTAGTGTTAACAAACACCGCTCAGAACAACTGAAAAAGACAATAAATACTTGATTAAAATAAATAGATATTTTACCATGGCCCATTACAACTGGAAAAAGAATTGAACAATTCTGTTTTATATGCGGAAAAAAAAAAGTAGCAAAGACTTAAGGACTTAAAATATGTTCAAGTAGCTGTAGATCTTCTCACCTCAGCTGTGAGATGTAGGGCAGACACTGAAGGAAACTCATTATTTCACTCTCTTCATCTGAACATCCTTTCAGCTCTATATAAACAGTATTCTGAAATACCTGCTCTTCCAAACTCCAAACAGACGCTCCTGTCTGGACATAAATTTCTTATGTGCCTGGTTGTATCTGTAAACAGGATGAAATATAATAGACAATAGCACAATATTTTTGCTTGTATTGTATGATGTATAACAAAAGAGGTCAGTCAATTAGTTTCTACATCCATATATCATACTGAATTTCTGCTGGTGTTTGCTCATTGATCACAGGAGTCATCAGGAATGGTTTTAAAGGATATCCTGAATCCCCTAGCAGCCAACCATTTTGTACACTTTCCTCCAGATATGCATTAATGTCACTAGAATAATAATAAATGTTTTGATATTTCTAAATTACGAATACAAAGTAAACTCAAAGTTATAAAGTAAACTCAAAAGTTATAATCGTATGCTGTCAGGAACAAATATCAAGTTATGTTAAATATACCAGTAATCTTATATTTGAGTTGTAATGAGGTGCATTAAACAGCAGCATAATTAACCTTTATGTTATTTAAATTTAGTAATTAAAAAAGGCAAGCAAAAAAAAAAAAAAGTGATTATGGGACCAAAAAACAAATGTTTAGAGTATAACTGTAATGATGCACTAAAATATTTTTTATATTTATTTGTAAATACAATAAATGAATATTTATTATTGTCAATATTTATTTATTTATTTCAATCTGTAATGTAATGCTAACCTACCTTGTATTAAAAATGAAGGCATCGTGAATAGACCCAGGCCACCTCGCCACTAAATGTCTTATAATCATGTTGTGATCCCCAATGGCCTGTATATTGAGAGCATGAAACCCCTTTCGGCTGACATACGCTGCCTCATCTTCGCCACTAGGGGCCTTTATTGGAAAGAGAGAGCTGTCCACTAGTCCTATAACTCCTGGCATTCTATTTGCTCGGAAACACTCGGTCTTGACAGTTGAAAGCTCACCTCCTGTTGGAAACCTAATGTAGGTAGGTGCTAAAGCACTGATTGCCTTTGCCACTTCTGTTAGATTTTTAGACAAACCAGGTTGTCACATTTTTGCAATAGAAGCTACTTCACTTTGAAAATTGCTTTTTGAAAAAAAAACGTAAGACATTAGTCAATTGCAGTATAACCGATAATGCTCCGTGACGCTTTGTTGGTCTCTGTAATGCTGGTTGCAGTTCCTGTGCTAACTGTAACATCATGTTGCGCGGCAGTCTGTAATTACATAAGTGTTTTGTCATCAAAATGTAATACATCTTCAGGGTCCTCCAAGAGTTTTTCTGCCATTAAACATCTCCGTTCTTCATTTTCAAGTATTAATAAGTGTAATGCCATGTTGGACAGCGCAATTGTAAGCATTTTTTTCCATTAGCTTTCAAATAATTTTGAAGTTAGGACAGCTGTGGGGTTGTCCTAAAGTTAAGACAGCTTTTAGGATTTTTTGTCAAGTTAGGAGGTTTCTGTAATACCCCCTTCCTATCTGTAGTTAAGATAGGATAATGCACTTAGGAAATGCTGTTCTGTAATAGCTTTTGTCCTAAATGTGGTCCTAACTGAAATTACCACGGTTACCAAACAGATAAGATAAGATTTTTAATTTAGGATCTTTCTGTAATACGCCCCCAGGTCATTTCTGCCGATTGTGTGATTATCAACATGTGCATAGAACGCTGCTATAGTGGTCACATACACTTTCAATGTGGATGGCGTATGACCACTATCAAAACACTCTTGAAGTAAGGCAAGAATTATTGGTATTGTGCAGTTGAATGGGTCTTTGCTGCATGACCCGGACCAATTTGTGAAAACTCTCTATTTATGTGCGTAAAGATGCCTCATGGAAGGAGCCCTAGCCTCAGAGATAGTGTTCAACACATGCTGAGGAAGTGCATCTGTTATTGGCAAACCCTGTTGAGCAGCCATACATGAAGGCTCCATGATTCTGGATTTGGGTGCCATATCGTTCCTTGTGCTTGGAAGAGGAGGTCTCTCTTCAGTGGGATAGTCAATTGAGGGGCTACCAGCATCTCCACCAGTTCTGGGAACCACGGCAGGTTGGGCCATTTCGGTGCCACTAACAGAACAGATTCTCTGTCCTCTCTGATTTTGCAAAGCAAAAGTTTCACTGGAGGAAAGGAATACTTGTGTACTTTTGGCCAGCTGTGAGCTAGTGCATCCACCCCCAGGGGAGGGTGTGTCAGTGAATAAAACAGCAGGCAGTGAGTGTTTTCCACTGATGTGAAGAGATCCCCCTCCGCCCTGCCAAATACACTCCAAATCATATTGATTTTCAAAGGGTGTAATCTCAGCTCTCCGTGGGTCACCTCGCCCCTTGGGAGTAAGTCTGCGCCATAATTCAGGCGTCCGGGGACATGTACTGTTTGGATGGAGAGGAGGTGTTAATCTGCCCACAGAAGAAGGTCTTTTGCTAGCCAAAAGCAGTGGCTGCAAGCTCACACCCCCTTGGGGATTTTTGAATGCAACCACTGTCATGTTGTCCGTCTTGATGAGAATGTGACGGTGGAGAATGTCCGCGAGAAAGCACTCGAGCGCTAGGTGTACAGCACGGAGCTCCAGACAGTTTATGTGCCACAATTTCTCTGCAAAGCATGTGCTAAAACAGCAGACAATCATCCACTTTTCCATTTGATGTAGCTGGTATTTACTGCTTGTGCAATCTCAGGTCTCGGTCCATTCAGAAACCAGCTCCGCAAATGACATTCCCATGTGTCAGGTTGATTTCCTCGGTCGTTGGGCTCTTCTAATCCGCTGTGTTTGTTGAATATCTCATGAAGACGATGATAATAGTCTTGAACAGACTCTTCTCTGCTCTGGCAGCAGTGGCCAATCTTTGCTTTGCCCACACCCGCTGGAAATGCTACTTTTATAGCTCCAGCCAGCTCCTCCACAGCTTTGCGGTAGTCTGCACTGAATTTGTGTTCCCATTCACAGTGTTCTCTCTGACAATCGTCCTTTTGCAGCTTTCCACTCACTTTGTGCCAGCTCGAAGCTCCCAGTTTCACTGCCATCAGCCTTCTCAGTTCGTGCACGATGGGGCTGAATTCCTGGCAGAACGTGACTAGTTCAACAGAAAATTTGTCACCTGCTTCGTCAGGGCTTGACAGATGGGCCATTGCTTCTTTCATATCAGTCGCAGTCCATGGTCTAAAAACCATCATTGGTCCATCAGGTCCTGAAACTTCGATCATCGGTGCTGTTATACTCACATTTTCTTCTTTCACTGTTTGTCTGGTTTTTCTTTTCTTTGTCGCGGGTGCTCTGCATGTGATTTCCTCTTCAGCTTTTTCCAGGGGGGTTTCAGGAATTATTTTGGGGTCTTCTTCTTTTTCTTGTCTTCATTCTGGTTCTGTCTGCGGTGCTGTTGGTCTTTTTGGTGGAGAGCAGGTCGAGGTCAGGGTCCATTTTCAGGGCTTGCAACTCCGCCACGGCATAGTGATGATAGGGCGGTGGTGCATGTTTAGAGAAAGAGACATCAGAGCGGTTAGTAGGTCTATGTGATACAGTTACTTTATCTTCACACTTTTCATTTTTCTTTTCCCCATTCCTACATGCTAACTCTTTTTGCATTGCTCTTCTTTCCCTCTTATCTGCTTCCTTAATCCAGCAATTCACCATCTGCTCACATTTCCCACACATATGTTTCACACAACACCCTTTCTGTTTTTTGCTTCCCTCTTCGATTCCTTTACAACATTCAATCTCGTGACACTCAGTGTTCCCTCTTTTGGAAAATCATGACACTTAATTAATTTCCCCATATCTTGCATGCATTTCTGGCCATATAATTTTTTCATTTGACAAAAAAACGGTTATATTTATATAACGGTTATAGCATATTTAGCGAGCTTGCTCTGGGACTTCCCCATATTGGCTGTTTCTTTCTCTGTGGATTTTCCTTTAGGCACCTAAATAATCTGTCAGACGTCTCCAACAGATCCGATCTTTATCCCAAAACCGGACAGGCGGAGCGCACCAGCAGCTCCAATCAATACCCGCACAGTTTCAATTTCCCCTCTTAGAAATATGTTAACTGCATTGCGCGTGATCTCAATTTCTTGCTTCGAAATCTCCCAATCTCACGTGATCTCAATTTCTTGCTCAATTTCCCGATCACGCCTCGTTGCCCAGTTTCAATTTATTTCTAGAAGACTTCTTAACTGTGCTGTATTTACCCATGTAATCTCAATCTCTCCCAAAAACTTCTTAACTGTCCTGGCGCGCAATCTCAATTTATTTTTCAAAACCTCTTGATCGCACTGCGCCTCTACAGTGTCAGTTTCTCCCAGAGACTTCTTAATCACACACTACCAGTCAGACACACCAGTATGGTTTATCCCCTTATCTTAATTCCAATTCTAATTTCTAAACCCAAATTCTTTAGGAGCTTTTGATTTGTCTCTTACCAGAGAGTCCCGTTGCCACCTGGGTTCGTTCATTGATTCCAGTGGTATTCCCTCCGGGCTCCGGCGGTCGGTCCCTTTTCCCTCAATCAAGTCGGGGTAGGGCTGTGACTTCTTTGAGTCCAGGATGATCAGTCACCGTCCGCTCGCAGGGTCCAAAAGGCACATCCAAGGAATCACAACTTCTGACACCAAATTGTCGTGGAAATTTTAAATAACACTCACCAGCATAAGAGACAAACTCACTCTCAGTTGTCTTTTAAAGGTTTTATTCTTTGCAAAGAAGGTCAACAGTCAAACAGACACACATGTTTCTGCAAAGTGCGACCAAGAGGGAGGGTGCTCCTCCACCTTATATCTCTTCCCTACTCAAGGTTAAAAACTCTTAACAGCTGCACTTTTCCACCCATGGTAAGAAAGTAAAAAAAACACTCCACTATATCATACTTCTAAAGCTCGGTCCCTCTATATGTAGGCCCCAAACCATATCTCATTCTTACTCCATAACAGTTCTAAGTAAAGCATGCACTACATAATGTTTCATAAGCATATAGAATCATACAAAAATATATATAAATGAATTTTTCTTCAACAGGACAATATGGGGACTGAAATTATGCTTATAGATAATTTCCTCTTCAGGAACTCGAGCTGCGTCCTAGAACGCTAGGGGAACGCCTTCAGCGTGACTGCGCTCTGATACAAGTGTAATCTGTCCAATGGATGGGCGAGACGTCACGGGTGGGTGACGTAATGGCCAGAAAGCATAAAAGCATGTGCGGTGGAACCGGCGTCAGCTTTTGTCATTCAGCAACCGCTACTCTGTGTGTGTGTGTCTGTTGATCTGTGTTGTGAGTCTTATTTAGTCACTTGAGATAAGCTCCACTATGACTAAAGTGCAGAGAAAATAGCACTTGAAGGGCGAGAGCAGATCGCATTACAGGCTGTGTGTTCTTCACTGCTGGGGATACACACAGTCCGTGTGTGGTCTGGTTGAGAGCATAGCACGCAGAGTCAGCTCTCGAGGGAGCTGACTGCGTATGCTTGCTCTCAGAGGGCTCTCGTTGAGGAAGAGAGGGAGCTTTCACCTGCGTTCCTTGCGATACCGGCCCTGCTTTTGCCGAGGCGGAGCAGCGGCAGCGCTCGTGGGAATCGCAGATGGATCAGGTGGAGGGAATGAAGAGAGGTGAGCCCCTATCTTCTTCCTTCCCATCAGATCCAGCGCCTGCTCTCTGGGTTTGGAAGCCTCGCGGGTTCTTCCCCCCAGAGAGAGGGCTCAATGCTCCGCCTGTCTTCCTCCGAAGAGGTGGACGTGAAGGGCGTCCATGAGCTTTGTAAAATTGCAGTGTTTGCACAAGCATTGTTTGCACAATGTTATTATGAATGAGGTTGTCATTATAGCAGCCGCCATATGATCTCGCAGATCCGTGGCGAGTGAGATCGTGGAGATCGCACATGGATCTGGCAGATGGTTGGAGACGGGTTCGCCCTATCTCCATCTGCATTTTCCAGATCTAGCACTCTCGCTCGGGGCTGGAAGTCCGCGGTGCGGTTCTTCCCCCTTTGAGTGAGAGCTCGCTGTTGCAGCGCGCGTTGCCGAGGCAACTCGTGCATTACGTCATTCTCGTTCATATTATGAATCCTTTTCATATCAGACCGTGTTTACTCGTCTGGTTGTTTTTCTGCATTTAATTTTGAGGAATTAAATGATGTATTTCATCTAACTAGAAGAAGTTAGATGTGTGTGTATATATATATGTATATACATACATATATGTGTGTATAGGAGCTTTTTGGGACATTCTCGAGTGAGAGCACAATGTTTACCTCTCTTCCTCTGAGGAGCTTGAGGTGGTCAGCAGGGGCTGCTGGGCGGAGCTCCTCATTTAGGGAGTGTCACTTCTCGTACTCCCCATAATATTGGAGTCAGAGTGGTGCTCCCGGGCCGAAAGGCTTCTAGCAGAAGGCGGATCTGCAGACCGTCATTCTCGCTGGATAATCTTCGGCTATAACATCCTGCTGCCCATTGCCCAGGACTTCTGAGGGCCAACCCCTCTGGGGAAGAGCGGCGTACATGGTGCCAGTCTCTCCTCAGTGTCCTCAGGAGATCGGTCTGCCAACCCTGCCACGTACGGTGTTCCAGGGAGCAGCAATCTCCAGCGAGCACAAATCTCAGTTTCTTCCGCCTGGAAACGTAGCGGAGCTGAAATGCTCACCACCCCTTCGGGGGTCTCTAGAGCAGCTAGTGCGGCTTTCTCCTGCTGGTGTGCCGTTCCAGGATACCGAACTAGCCACTCTGATTACACCAGAGGCCAGTCTCTAGAGACTGGTTCCCATAGTAGGCACCTGGCGGTGTGGGAGCCCCTACCAAGTGTGTCTCATTGGGTCCTGCCTTGCAGGCTCTGGTTCTACCAGTCTAGTCTTCCTTGAAGATGATGCGGGTCTGAGGACAGTCACTTCAATAGGAAACTCCGGCTGAGGCAGTCCTGTTGCCCATAGCCCAAGACTTATGAGGGCAGGCCCCTCTAGGGAAGAGCGGTGTACACCGCGGTACACGCTGCACGTCTCTCCTCAGTGCCCTCAGGAGATTGGTCTGCCAACCATGCCACGTACGGTGTTTCAGGGCACAGCGATCTCCAGCGAGCACACATGTCAGATTTTTCCGCCCGGAAACGTAGCGGAGCTGAGAAGCTCACCACCCTTTCGGGGGTCTCTAGAGCAGCTGGTTCGGCTTTCTCCTGCCGGTGTGCCGTCCAGGACACCGAACTAGCTGCTCTGATTACACCAGAGACCAGTCTCGAGAGACTGGTTCCCTTGGTAGATTATTTGGCAGAGTGGAAACTACTGCCAAATGTGTCTTGGTGGGTCCTGCATACTGTAGAGAGAGGCTACAGAATCCAGTTTGGTTTTCCTCCGATTTGATTCAACGGGGTGAATCCCACTCTGGTGGGCTCCGAGCAGGCTCTGGTAAAGGAACGAGAAGTAGGGTACTCTCTTGAGGAAGAAGGCCATCGAGGTTGTCCCTCCTCATGAAAGAGAGTCTGGGTTCTACAGCCGGTACTTCATAGTTCCCAGGAAGGATGGAGGGTTGCGTCCCATTTTAGATCTGCATAAGTTGAACCGCTCAGTCAGCAGACTGACGTTCAAGATGCTCAAACAGGTCGTGTCTCAGATCAGGTCCGAGGACTGGTTTGTCACAATCGATCTAAAAGACGCATACTTCCAGATCTCCATCCTTCCCACTCACAGAGAGTTCCTGAGGTTTGCTTTCAGGGGTGAAGCTTACCAAAATCGGATTCTTCCCTTCAGCCTAGCACTCTCACCCCGCACCTTTACAAAGTGTGTGGATGCCACGTTAGCTCTGTTGCGGCTACAAGGCATCCTCATACTCAGTTACATCAACGATTGCTTGATTCTCGCTCAATCAGAGCAAATGGCGGCTCAACATCGAGATGTTGTTCTTGGTGTGGTGTGGGATTCGACCACGATGCAGGCACATGTGTCTCCTGCTCAGATCGAGTCAATCCTCACGGCAGTCAGGAGAGTGAAAGAAGGCCAGTCACTCACTGTCAAGCAGTTTCAGAGACTGCTGGGTCTGATGGCAGCTGCGTCCAATGTGATACCTATTGGCCTGCTTTACATGAGACCCCTACAGTGGTGGCTCAAGACCAAGGGGTTCTCCCCAAGGGGAAACCTGCTTCACATGATCAAGGTCACGCGGCAGTGCCTATGTGCCTTAGACATGTGGAGACAACCTTGGTTCTTGTCTCAGGGCCCGGTGCTGGGAGCTCCGTGTCGCCGCGTAACGCTAGCGACGGACGAGTCCCTCACCGGTTGGGGCAACTCATAGCTTCCGGTCTCTCAACTGAGGTTGTTGAGACCATCCTCCAATCCAGAGCTCCCTCAAGGAGGAAACTGTACGCCTTGAAGTGGAAACTTTTCACTTCATGGTGCGGATACCGCCAGCTCGACCCAGTCAACTGCCCGATTGGTACAGTTCTGGAGTTCCTGCAGGCCCAACTCTCAGCAGGGTTGACCCACTCCACAAGGTTTACGTGGCGGCAATTCGGCCTACCACACCTCTCTTGGTGGGCAATCAGTGGGTAGACACCCCCTAGTTACACATTTCCTCCACAGCATGAGGAAATTGTACGCCCTGAAGTGAAAGTGTCACTTCATGGTGTGGAGGTTGCCAGCTCGACCCAGTCAACTGCCCGATTGGTACAGTTCTGGAGTTCGTGCAGGCCGGTTCCTCCACATGGCTAACCCACTCCACCTTGAAGAAGGTTTATGTGGCGGCAATTCGGCCTACCATACCTTTCTTGGTGTGCAATCAGTGGGTAGACACCCCCTAGTTGCTAGTTTCCTCCAGAGGCTGAGGCCTCCGGCCAGAGAGCTTATGCCATGTGGTGGATCAGGATGCTATTCCATAGCCTCGAGTCCTCTGCTCTCCCCTCTTGGGGAACAAGACTCACTCCTCAGAAGTTGGCCCTCGCGACACAGGCCCCGCCCACTTTAGCCACCTGTGGCCTTTTCTCTCGCCCTAGCTGTGCTCCATCCACACTAGTGAACGGGGATTCAATTAGAACTACAAACACACATAAAGTGTTAAAAAACTACAAACATGGCTGATGGGGATTTGAGTGATAAATAATAAATGTCTAACCTGATTAAAAAATATAAATTTAATGTTATCCACGTTATATTTAATCTGCAGCAACACTGTGAACTTTTATATGTTTGGTCGTTAACTTTGAAATGCATCATTATGCAAACACATGAGCAGAGTTCTCGGCATGATAGACCCGCGATGTGCCTCTTCATTTCTCTCCAATACCGTAGGAAATTAAATTAAACGAAATGTGGAAGATGTTAACTGTGACAAGATGATTGACAGGGCAGTTTAAACAGTAACAGGATGCACCTAACTAAGCAACAGATCGTCCGTTAAAGAAGCAGCTATGACGAAGTAGTATGTCCCAAAGCTTGCCTACTATTCTGCTACATACTCAAAAGTATGTACTTTTTCTTCACAAAGAGAGTACATACTTTTAGGGCATAGTATAGCCTAAGTAGGCGAATTGGGATACAGCAGACCCCGGCTGGGATGTGCACGCTCATATCAAAAAGTTTAAACTGGCCAGGCGCACAGCCGCGTCTCTCTTACAGTTTGGAAGCAGTTGAAATTAAAATAAACGAGTGTACAGTGTGAGCAAACAATTTGTAGAGATCTGCCAGAAGAAGCAGCCACTATGAAGAGATGATCTGTACATAGACATCTGATGGCCAAACTACATTAGAATTTGCAGATGGAAAAATCAAGTGAGCCCGGCCCAATTTGTCTTCACAATGCACGTTTTTAGCGAACCATACCTTTAGCATAAAACGAACCGTACTCAGACCACCTCCCGAGATTGTCTCGGTTCGATTCACTTCTGAGGGGTCTGAAATCGTTTGGAGTGTTCACATATGGGCCAAAAATCCTGCAAACCGCGTTCAGACCCCTGAAAAGGACCATACGTGTTTCGGTATTAGCAGTCTCAGGTAATTAAAATAAATATGCTTTCCCAAATGGACCCGATTAGACCTGAATTCTTTTAAACTTACCCGGATGCGTAGCCTACTTGTGCATTCATGTTAAGTTCATTTTTGAGAAACGCGCGTAAAAAAGGAAAATACGTTTGTAACCTCAGAAATCCATCTTATATATGGGATCCATGAGGAAAATTCACTCACTTCATTATGCTGCGTATCAATGCAAGGCTTTTCTTGTTTGTGTGCAGAAGCCCTTCACCGGAGATGAGGTAGGCCTACGCAAATAACGTTGCAGACAAAACTAGCAAATCCTTGATTTATTATCGATTTAATTATTTATGAAACTACCACGTTTATATTTCTAATCCACTGGTTACAACTGAAAGCCAAACTCATAAATAACATGTAGCCTATCCATCCGGCAGGCAAATATATAAAGTAATAGGCTAATAAATAAGTAAATAAAATGAACGAAAGTAATGGAGCAGCGGCCAAATCAGTCAGCGGGACCCCGAGATTTTTCCGGACCGATGCGGGGCTGCAGGCTGTGCACACGTCAATGCCGTTTACGTTCGGGTCCAGTAGGGTTCGAAAATAAATGCGGTCGGGTCGGACTCGGGTTTAATTTCATCGGGTATGGGTATGTCTCGGGTCAGGTTTATCTTTTAAAAAAAACATATATATATTTATGCACGTCGGGTTCGGATTTTAGGACCCGAGAAGACCTCTGCTATACCCAACCCACTTTTACTCTTTGTACTTGCATCACAGTAAAACTAAAACTGAAAAGAATATATATTTCACCTTACTGGTGAAATATATATTCTTATATTTCACCAGTAAGGGGCGCCAGCTGTCCAAGACATGCTGATGAACACTTGACATAGTTCCTCAAAGTCAGTGCAAGGACGGCAAGAATGTATGGTGTTGTCAACAAATGATGAAAACATGCTGTCTTATGTAACTCTATTGAGTGATGAATGAGTCATGTGTGATACATCTGGAGAGAGAACATTTCATGTTTGATCAGTCCTCTCTTACGCACATTAAAGAGTATAAAATTAGCACTGTTCCTTCGCCAGCCTCCGGAACTGAGTCATCTTGTCGGCTGTCATCTCCTCCTGTATTAGGGTATAATATATAGTGACCTGACAGAACAGAGCCAGAAGCTTTTAGAATCTTAAATGCCTGCTACTTCCTGCAATATCTTTTTCCCTCACTCTTCTCTCCTGTTCTCCAATCCTTTTTGATCTGAAGATGATACATATGATAAGCAGACAATGTCTGTTAAGCATCTGTATATTCTTGACCTTTTTGGCATTCATTTTAGATTAAATGAATAAAAATATGAAGTGTTTTACAGACTTGGTGATAAATAAATATATACATAAGTACACATTTAAATAATAGAATCAATGAAATAAAAGGAGAAACAACTCCATATCTTCTAGTGTCCTGACACTTTATGGGAAGTCAGCCGCAAGCAAGCGTTCCTCAAGCAAACAACTGCAAAGGGCAGATAGGGAGAAGGAGCAAAGGAGCTTATTGCCTGTGTGTGAGAAACATCTCAGAGATGAGTCATTTTGCTTTCAGTCTGTTGAGATCAAGGCTGACCACAGAAGACTCTGTTTCTCACAGTATTGCAGATAGGCCAAAAGCAGTAATCAAACGAGCATTATGCCATATTTACACTACAAAGACAACATAGAAGCTGCTTCTAAAAAAAAAAATGTTATATATATATATATATACCATGAAAAGAATAATAATAATAATTTTAAAAAAAAAACATTAAACAGGCTTTGTAATGGTGCTAAGAGGCTGCATAAATGCATTCACACATGTATTTAGATCAGACATCATTAGTTCTTGAATCAAGGTTCCACTGGTCTTCTTGTGTTTTTGATTCGCTAAAAAAGACCGGCTGATAAAAGTCATTTGTTAGTGAATCAGACGTGTGCAGCATGTTTCAGATTCACTAAAAAGAACCGGCTCATTTGAGTCATTTATTCGTGAATTGGACTAAACTTATCACGCAATCTGTTGTCATTTTACTAAAAAGAACCGTCTCATATGAGTCATTTGTTCATGAATTGTGTTATACTTGATTCATTAAAATGATTCGGACCATGAGTCATTTGTTTGTGAATGAATCGCATTACACTGTTGTTTCTTTTTACATAGTACATCCCTAAGCAACAACTCAACAGAAAGACGTTTCTTGCCATTATTTGTCTTTTTACAGCATCATATTTAACATTGTCTGCAAACCCAGGTTAAACATGGTATTTTGCTGTTGCACTGAAGATGCAAAAACAACAAACAAAGATGCTAAACAAAGATGCTTGAAAAACTGATTAGACTAAGCAATTACCTGCTGATTTTTTATACTGACATACTGAAAACATACAATATTTGCTCCACTAACCTCCTGTCAATCGCTATTTTCATATTTGACGCTTGTACTGTGACAGGCCCAAAACCTGCCCTGTGTATTTTACATTCACTGCAGAAATGCACACTCGTAATGGTTAAAACAACATACATTTAGACTTACTACAGTAGATTTGTGTTTATTCTGCCTGGCTTGTGACAGACTAAATAATAGCACTGATGACAAAACTTAATTTCGACAAACATAACTTTTCAAAATGCGCTGGTCACTAGGAGTGTCAACGACACTGTCAACCAATCAGAGTAATTTTTACAAAAAAAATTGCCACACTTTTCATGCTGGAGTCAGACTGATGTTTCACTTCAGATTTATGTCTTGTATTAATTTACACGTTTTGTGTTGGAAACAGGGTGTAAAAGTGAATATTCTAATGTACAATTAGAAATTTGTAATACGATTTTAAACATTAAAGTCTAAAGAGCAGTCAACACTATAGACAATGGGGTGTGGTTTAGGGGAAATCCCACAGGTACTAATTTCTAGAGAATATAGAATAGCTTTATATTGGGCTTTATAAATAAAATATTTTTGTACTTCAAATGAAGCAAGATATTTTTTGCCAGCATTCTGAATAACAGAAACTCCACAAGTCTGCTTGAATCACTCTAAAATAAATATTCATTATATAATTAGTGAATACCCTGTAATTGTTCCTTTAGTAAATATTCCATAATACACAAGCACCACCGTGTTAATTGTTCAGACTGTTGCTGGTAATACATTTTAGTGACTGGACTTCTTGAAACTTCAAAGTCACTATGAAATCAAAATTGACTATTCATAATTTATGCAATATTACAGTATTGTAAATGATTTATCCATATTCATCATTATTATTATATATATATATATTTTAAATATGCCCTCACTATCTTTAATGACAATAACTTCCCCTCCTCTCAATCTAGTCATCCAGTTCATTTACAATGGACAAACTGTACTCTAAAAAAATCTGTAAAAATAGGGCACAATATACTGTATAATTTCAAGGATTTTTTCCGTATTTATTTTTACAGGTGTTTTACCAGTATTATGAATTTTACACTTCATTGCATTGTGTTTTAGTTAACAGAAATGTCCATAAAATGAATGGATAATGTTGTCTAATGAGCTGCCAGTACTTTTTCTGTTATTTTACCGATTTATTTTTTACACTGATAATGCCTCCCCCTTATTTTATTTGTCATTCGAGAAGCCATTTCACTTAGATATACGGCACACATCACATGAACTTACACGTTTCATGCCAACTTTAATTGAACCTCTAGGAGGGTGTCACGGTCTGGTGCGGGAGAGATGACGGCGAAGGAGGATAGTGATAAACAGTCTTTATTAATCCACATAGGAAATCCAAACACAAGGGAAGGCACGACAAACATACATTGACGAGATCGGACAAAGGAACACAGAACTGAATGCAACTTATAAGGGGAAAGTAATTAATGATAATGAGGGGACACACCTGAACATAATGATACAATAATGGAAGACAGAAACTAGGTCACACACGGGGAATGAAACAAATAAAAGTCCAGGGGTGTGACATTACCCCCCCCCCCCCCCTCCCGGAAGGTGCGTCCTCGCACCGTGGAACAACAGAGGGGAGGGAAACGGGTGGGAACAAAAGGCGGAGGCTCAGGAGGAGGACGGACCACCGGAAGGGGGCCGGCTGACAGAGACCAGGGAGGTGACGAAGGAGGGAGGAGCCAGGGAGGAGACAGGAGGGACCCGGAGCAGGAGGAGCCTGGCAGGACCCAGGCCACAGCCATGATGATGGGCCACGGTGGAGCCGACGGAGGGAGGAGCCATGGAGGAGGGATGGCCGCCGACTCCAGGGGGCCGACCGACGGCGGCGGAGCAGGTGGTGGAGGAGCCCGAGGTGGAGACGGAGAGCCGACGAGCCAGGGGGATGCCGAGGATCCGGGGGGCCAAGGTGGAGCCGAGTGCTCTGGTGACTGAGGCGGAGGCGGAGCTAGGCGCCGAGGTGGAGCCACTGGGTCAACGGACCGAGGCGGAGTCCAGGCCGAGGAGGCTGGAGGCGGAGGTGAGGGATACTCCAGCCCCGGCGACGCTGGAGGATGGCAGTCCCGTGGGGCTCGCACCGCATTGATGGCGGGCTGAGGGCGAGCAAAGGGGCTGCCAGACGACAGCGGTGGTGGAGGCAGGAGCGGGTGGGAGGGCGGGCATTTGTGAGGGGCCGGCACTGGTCGGTGCTCTTGCAGCGCGGGCTCTGGTTTGCGCTCTTGCAGCGCGGATTCTGAGGGGCGCTCTTGCAGCGCGGAGACAGGGAGGTGCCTTCTTGGCGCAGGCACTGGGCGGCGCTCTTGTAGCGCGGGCTCTGATTTGCGCTCTTGCAGCGCGGATTCTGAGGGGCGCTCTTGCAGCGCGGAGACAGGGAGGTGCCTTCTTGGCGCAGGCACTGGGCGGCGCTCTTGTAGCGCGGGCTCTGATTTGCGCTCTTGCAGCGCGGATTCTGAGGGGCGCTCTTGCAGCGCGGAGACAGGGAGGTGCCTTCTTGGCGCAGGCACTGGGCGGCGCTCTTGCAGCGCGGGTTCTGATGGGCGCTTTTGCAGCGCGGGCTCTAGGGGGCACTCGGGAGGCTCTGAGCTGGATGGGACCAGCGGAGGCGAAGGTGGGCTGGACGGGACCAGCGGAGGCGAAGGTGGGCTGGACGGGACCAGCGGAGGCGAAGGTGGGCTGGACGGGACCAGCGGAGGCAAAGGTGGGCTGGACGGGACCAGCGGCGGCAAAGGATCCGTTTCCCAGTTAATGAGATCCCCTTCAAAGTCCAGTAGCCCCAGATGAATAATCAACTCATCCTCAGCCGTGATACAGGGGGCGGAGCTCCACTCCGCGCTCACACCGTCCATGGCTGGCTCCCTCGCGATGGGCACTGTCGCCGGCTCTCGCACCTGATCTGACGTATTTGGCTCAACTTCCGGGGCGATCTTCCGCTCAGTCGCTCGGCTTCGCGCTGGCTCGCAGATCGAGGCAGGGAATGGCTCTCCGTCATCGGTGGGCTCGGGCTGCTGCTCCGTACCGCTGGGAGTTGGTGGGCTGGGCTCTGGGTCTGGAGTGGATCTGGCGAGATCATCCTCGGGTGAGACGGTGAGGGGTGATCCGTTTCTCACCAGAATCCACTCCACGAAGGCGGCGAAATCCTCTCGAGGACCATCCGCGGACGACAGCGCTCTGCACGCGGTGTTCAAACTTGCGTCGTAGAATGAGCAGAGCGTGCCGTCCGGGTAGCTGGTGGCATTAGCGATCATCAGGAATAGTCTGGTGTGGTCCTCGAGAGATCGGTCCACCTGCTCCAGCAGGAGGAGGAATTCGGGGTCGCAAAAGGGGGTCCATAGAACAAAAATGGGAAATAAAAACTGACCAAAACGCAAACAAAAACGCGAGGGAAACACGCCGCTTACTTTCTGTTGGTCCGATCTTCTGTCACGGTCTGGTGTGGGAGAGATGACGGCGAAGGAGGATAGTGATAAACAGTCTTTATTAATCCACATAGGAAATCCAAACACAAGGGAAGGCACGACAAACATACATTGACGAGATCGGACAAAGGAACACAGAACTGAATGCAACTTATAAGGGGAAAGTAATTAATGATAATGAGGGGACACACCTGAACATAATGATACAATAATGGAAGACAGAAACTAGGTCACACACGGGGAATGAAACAAATAAAAGTCCAGGGGTGTGACAGAGGGTGGTTACAGCCCCACAATTTATTTTGATATTAGTCATAATTGTATTACCTAACGTTTCTCATTAGACACGTTACTAATTTTTTTTTTTAAATACCACTTTAAAATGTTCAATTTTATGTATAGTTACATTCATACATATGTTTTAATTCAAGTTGTATTCACGTTTTGGATAAATGTTTACATGTTTTTGTTTTATTTAATAATATTTAACACAGTTTTCGGAGGGTCAGAGTGACTGAGCGTCCTTGTTGGATAAAACCCATAACCATCTCCCAAAAGGAATACATGAAATCATAAGATATGAATACTGGACGAGGTTGAATGAATAAACAAACATAGGCTCAGAGAGCCGTATAAACAGTCCTCACATGGCCCCTGCTGTGAACCACTGTCCTTGTTACACCTCTCTCCCTCTCTCTGGCTTATTCTGTTTGCTTTTCTACTTTCATTCTCTGTCTTGCGCAACAACACTCAATTGTTTGATTGTGTATGTGACTAGCACAAACATCCACAAGACTCTGCTGCTTGTGTAGACACTGCTGAATTAAAAAGGTACTGACAAGAACCCAGGGGTTTTTGTTGCCCTCTGGCCTAGAGTGGTTCAGACCTGGTTTGAGATGTTATGTAATCCATGTTCTCTCTCATCTAAGCACACTGCTTTTTTTGCACTAATCCACTGTCAAAATGACTACACAAACTTAATCTCCTAATGCATATGCATAGAAGTATGTACGCACAGAGTCAAAATTAACCACAAATGTCTGCAAGCTGGTTCAACATAGAACTATGACACAAAAATAAGATTGTATTTGTAGAATTCTATTGCATAGCAGTGCAATAAAATAACTATTTTGGATTCCTCAAAAACCTCTCAGTGAACAGTTCTTAAAGGAACACTCCACTTTTTTTGGAAATAGGCTCATTCTCCAACTCCCCCAGAGTTAATAAGTTGAGTTTTACCGTTTTTGAATCCATTCAGCCGATCTCCGGGTCTGGCGATAGCACTTTTAGCATAGCTTAGCATAGATCATTGAATCCGATTAGACCAGTAGCATCGCGTTCAAAAATGACCAAAGAGTTTTGATAGTTTTCCTATTTAAAACTTGACTCTTCTGTAGTTATATCATGTACTAAGACCGGCGGAAAATGAAAAGTTGCGATTTTCTAGTCCGATGTGATTAGGAACTATACTCCCAGTCCGGCGTAATAATCAAGGAACTTTGCTGCCGTAACATGACCGCAGCAGGCGCAGTGATATTACGCAGCGCCTGAAAGTAGTCCCCAGCTAGGTAACTAGTTATAATATAGCTGGGGACTACTTTCAGGCGCTGCGTAATATCACTGCACCTGCTGCCGCAGCAAAGTTCCTTGATTATTACGCCGGACTGGGAGTATAGTTCCTAATCACATCGGACTAGAAAATCGCAACTTTTCATTTCCCGCCGGTCTTAGTACACGATATAACTACAGAAGTGTCAAGTTTTAAATAGGAAAAGTATCGAAACTCTTTGGTCATTTTTGAACGCGATGCTACTTGTCTAATCGGATTCAATGATCTATGCTAAGCTATGGTAAAAGTGCTATCGCAAGACCCAGAGATCGGCTGAACGGATTCAAAAACGGTAAAACTCAACTTATTAACTCTGGGGGAGTTGGAGAATGAGCCTATTTCCAAAAAAAGTGGAGTGTTCCTTTAACAGAGCCATTTTTTTTCTTAGTGTGAAGAATTTTTATTTTTATTTTTAAGTGTATTATTACTCTGTATAACAACAGAGTGTATTAGTGCCCACCCACTTTTTCAGCAGCACTGGTTACAGAAGTATTTTTCTAGTACCCCCCCCCCATATTTCCATTCATTAAAGCTTTGTAAGCCATGAACCAAACCAATCCAACCAGCTACGAGATGACTTCTATTTGAAGGGGGGAAAAAACATTTAAAAATAAGTCTAACAGACAAAGAGAGCATGGAGAGACTGACTTGATTATGTCATTTGAGGTTATCGTCAAAATATTTACATATTGAGAAAATGAATGGGATTTTTAGTTCTGGAACCCGACTGTTGCACTCTGTGGGTAAAAATTCTAGTTTTCACAGACATACAGTACTAACCAGATAATCAAGAATGATATGTACTCCTCTGTGCTGTAAGAATATGTGCATGGTTTTCACTGGCACAGTTCAACAGAGGCTGAAAGACTCTCACAAGAGGGAACATAGCAGTGATTGGGTAATATGAGGTAAGGTCAGTTGCTCTGAGCAGGGAGCATTTTGGGACATCAACCGCTGCTGACCAATCACAGAGCAAAATGCGAATTAGCTGAAGGCTCTGGTATCTGATTGGCTGGCGGGATCAGGGCCAAGCAACATTCTCTGTTAAACTCTTCTAGGAAACTGTTGTTCTGAGACAGTGTGTCTTTTGGCACACACAACTAGGGAGTAAAAGGTTGTCTTGAAACAGGTTTAATACCATAGTAGGGTCAAAGAAACAAGGTGGTATGCATTTTGAGAAATTTCCTTTTAAATAATGTGATAATTTCACTCTGCTTACATTTATTCTGCCACTTGTCTTCCTTATTTAAGTGCTGCTCAATGGATGTAGAGACAGCATAATGGAAATGCTTAGAGTCATGAGTCAAGGATACATCCAAACCATATTTTCTGCAGGTAAAAAGCAAGATGTTTACTATACTCATCTTTCTATGGGTGCATTCAGTCAGCAGAAGGAAGCGGTCATTGCTTGATTTGAACTGAACAAAACGTGCCTTTTCATAAAAGTAAATATATATATATATATATATATATATATATATATATATATACACAGTATCTCACAGAAGAGACACACCCCTCACATTTTTGTAAATATTTTATTATATCTTTTCATGTGACAACACTGAAGAAATGACACTTTGCTACAATGTAAAGTAGTGAGTGTACAGCTTGTATAACAGTGTAAATTAGCTGTCCCCTCAAAATAACTCAACACACAGCCATTAATGTCTAAACCGCTGGCCACAAAAGTGAATACACCCCTAAGTGAAAATGTCCAAATTGGGCCTAATTAGCCATTTTCTCTCCCTGGTGTCATGTGACTCGTTAGTGTTACAAGGTCTCAGGTGTGAATGGGGAGCAGGTGTGTTAAATTTGGTATTATCGCTCTCACTCTCTCATACTGGTCACTGGAAGTTCAACATGGCACCTCATGGCAAAGAACTCTCTGAGGATCTGAAAAAAAGAATTATTGCTCTACATAAAGATGGCGTAGGCTATAAGAAGATTGCCAAGAACCTGATACTAAGCTGCAGCACCGTGGCCAAGACCGTACAGCGGTTTAACAGGACAGGTTCCACTCAGAACAGGCCCCGCCATGATCGACCAAAGAAGTTGAGTGCACATGCTCAGCGTCATATCCAGAGGTTGAGTTTGGGAAATAGACGTATGAGTGCTGCCAGCATTTCTGCAGAGGTTGAAGGGGTGGGGGGTCAGCCTGTCAGTGCTCAGACCATACGCCACACACTGCATCAAATTGGTCTGCATGGCTGTCATCCCAGAAGGAAGCCTCTTCTAAAGATGATGCACAAGAAAGCCCGCAAACAGTTTGTCTTGCCTACAGTCAAGCATGGTGGTGGGAGTGTCATGTCTGGGGCTGCATGAGTGCTGCCGGCACTGGGGAGCTACAGTTCATTGAGGGAACCATGAATGCTAACATGTACTGTGCCATAATGAAGTAGAGCATGATCCCCTCCCTTCGGAGACTGGGCCGCAGGGCAATATTCCAACATGATAACGACCCCAAACACTTGCTAAAGCTTTACTACTATTTTTTTTTTTTTACTATTTTATCACACCAGGGTGACTAGGAACATGAAATTATCCTGCCATGGCTTCCTGTTTCACAGGAATATAAATATGAGGGGAAACAAAGCCAAAATTCCCTTAATCATTGATCATAATGAGTAAAATCAAAGAATATGTTTCTGATGTGTGCAGCAAAAGATAATTGAGCTTCACAAATTAGTGAAGTGGCTTTAAGAAAAGATCTAGAGAAGTGAAAATTCCCATTTTCACCATCAGGGAAATAATTAAGAATTTCCAATCAACATAAAATGTTACGAAACTTCCTGGAAGAGGATGTGTGTCTATTTTGTCTTAAAGCAAGGTGAGGAGGATAGTTTGAGTGACCAAAGACGCTCCAAGGACCACAGCTGAAGAATTGCAGAAAACAGTTGTGTCTTGGGGTCAGAAAGCCTAATAAAAAAATGATCAAACAGCACCTGCATCACCACATGTTGTTTGGGAGGGTTTCAAGAGAAATTCTCCTCGCTCATCCAAAAACAAACTCCAGCATATTCAGTTATCAGACACGACTGGAACTTCAAATGGGACTGGCTTCTATGGTCAGATGAAACTAAAAAATGA
The DNA here is from genome assembly GCA_036784905.1 of Acrossocheilus fasciatus. Classification (NCBI taxonomy): domain Eukaryota; kingdom Metazoa; phylum Chordata; class Actinopteri; order Cypriniformes; family Cyprinidae; genus Acrossocheilus; species Acrossocheilus fasciatus. The sequence goes on along the minus strand of CM071940.1, from coordinate 29,351,063 downwards.
GCTTTTTAGCAGCAAACACTCAAGATGGGTTTGGTGAACACAGGGATAAAAAGTACCCCATGTGTACAATGAAATATACTGCTGTATTTTTGATGTTGTGGGCCTATTTTTCTGCAAGAGATCCTGGACATCTTGTTTAGACACATGGCATCATGGATTCTATCAAATACCAACAGATAAAAAATTAAAAACTGACTGTCCATGCTAGAAATCTTACAATTGGCTGTGGTTGGATCCTCCAACAGGACAATGATCCATGAACAAACATCAAAAACAACACAAAAATGGGTCACTGAGCACAAAACCAAGCTTCTGCTGGCCATTCCAGTCCTCTGACCTGAACCCTGTAGAAAATGAGTGAACTGAAGAGAAGAAGCACCAACATGGAGCTGTGAATCTGAAGGGTCTGGAGTGATTCTGGATGAAGGAATGGTCTCTGATCTCTTGTCAAGTGTTCTCTAACCTCATCAGGCATTATAGGTGAAGACTCAGAGGTGATATGTTGGAAAAAGGGGGTTGCAAAAAGTATTGAATAAAAGGGTATGATTAATTGTGGCCAATGTGTATTAGGGAAAAACATTTATTTCATAATGGGATTTTTCTCCCATTTTAAATTCTTATTATCCAATGAAAGGCTACCTTTTTGTATTTTTTTTTTAAATAAAAGATCAAAGGGATTAATGATACAGATTTATTTTCACAGCCTTCTTTGATCATATTTACCATAATAATTTTGAGCACAACTGTATATCAACATTTTCCCCTAAGAATTTAAATAAGTCTTTTAATGAGATTTTGTTTTTAAGTAATCTCTAGTTACACCATTTATACTTCTTTGGCTTGACAAAAATATTAAAATGACTTTTTATTCAGAAATTGAAAACATGTTCAGAATTAAAAGGTGTACTGAAGCCTTCTTTTAATTAATTGCATTTTTTTTAATTAAAAAGCTTCATTGTTAAGACTGTAGCATGACAAACTTCAAGTGATTAGCAAAGCTTCATGGGCTGCTGAGCCCTCTTGCCACAATTCTTGTTTGATAGATATCTCAAGTATCTCATTGTGGGTAGTGTAGTTTACCACCATGAATTAAACTGAACCTTTCCTTAATGAAGGTAAAATGATACTGACTTTTTCCTTTCCAAAAATGGTTCTTCTGTGGCATCACTGCATTTATTTTTAGTTTAGGTTTTCCTTGATAGCTTTACACATTACTGCTAAAAACTAACATTTTCTATGGATAAAAAATGTGAAATGACTGTTGCGTTTTATACCAGGTCTTAACAAAAAATGACATTCAGTAAGTGTTAAAATAAGATCTGTTGTCTGAGGGTCTTGGTGGGTAGAGCTAATCTATAATGAAAAGGCTCATTGTAATGAAATGAAACCATTTAATTGCATCAGAAACGAACAGAATGTTCTGAGCCTTCCGGACAGTGAATCCTCAAATATGCACATGCGGGAAAATTAGGCCATCTATATCTGTCCTACCCCACTGATTATGAATGTATTATGCAAGTTACACAGCGGCTGTTACGTAACGGCAGTCATGCACTCATAGTCCCTCTCTCTCTCTTTTGTTCCCCCTTTCATTCTCAACTGCGAGGGGTTATGAGATTTCACCAGCTTTTTACGCACAAAACACAAGCGACAATAATACCTTCCATAACCCGATATTCCATTCAACTCCAACAAAAAGATTAGTATTTCATGGAAGAACAACATCATATGAGGACAAACAAGAGTCTTAAACCATAAGCAGACATTCCACATATGATTTATTTCATGTGTGATGCAAAGCTCAATTACAGCTGAGGTGATAGATTGGAGGATTTTGGGAACACGTTTACTGCTTATTTTCGTAATATAAGGGAAACTTTCAGAATGCATACATTTTGTTTATCTTAAAATTTAATGCAATAATGTTTGTTCTTTATGAAACAAGATACAACATGGACTGTCACATATTTTAAAAGTGAGTGTTGCATTTTTGGCCTATAAAAAAGTGCATGAAGTACAGTATAATACATGTACTCTTATGATGCATTGTGAATCCATTAAAGGGGTGGTTTACTGCTTTTTTTCTTTGCTTGATTATGTTTATGGGGTGCAATATAACATGTCTTCGTGTTTCGTTTGTTAAAAAACGCCTTATTTTTCATATATTTCACCTTTATTGTAAGCCGCTTTCTCCTCTGTCATTTGAACAACCGGTTGACTTCCTGATTCTCTGAAACCACTCCCTCAGAAACAGGCAGTGGGTTCAGATTGGTTAGTTGGGCCGGTGTGTTATGATTGGCTAAACTGCGTACTGCACATTGTCTGGAAACTTCACGCCCATTACCTTCACGAGCGACAGCTGCACGTGCTCTGGTCAAATGTAAATAATGGTGTCAATATTGCAGTATCAGTTTGAGCCAGAATCAGACCCAGAAAGCGGTAATGAAGAGAGTCAAGCAGAACTTCTGCAAGCACGGCTCTTACAAAACGTTTCTGAATGGAAGTTTGCTGTTGTGATTACATACAATTTGAAGTTTGTACACGTTTGTCTTATACACACAAAATAGCATCGAACTAACTGGCTACTGCAACCAAACAGCGTCGGCTTGTGTTTACGTTCTTGATCAAATCGAAAAATTACGTCATAAAGTATACATGGAAAATACATTTACAAAATTAGTACATAATTACAAATTCGGGTCCAAAATGTTTGTACGTGTTTGTCATAGACACACGAAATAGCTTTTAACTAACGTAACTGGCTACTAAAGCCAGCGTTGGCATTTGTTTACGTCCTTGATAAAACTAAAACATTACATCTGAAATTATACATGCAAATACATTTAAAATGATGAAATCTTACTTACAGGTTGTGGCCCAACAACAACTGCTCCATGTTTTAGTAATAGTTTCTGTGTGAATCTGGCATTGAACTCGTGTAGATTCTGGAAGCTGTCTTCCGTAAAATGCGCAGCACAGAGAGCTGAATTAGGATTGTAATTGTCAGGAACATAATCAAACATAAATTTTAACCATTGTTGACGAACTATAGCGTCCGTAGGAAGCCGAACACAGAAGACCTGACAGTTGGGTGAAAATAACACCGTTTCGACGGCACGTCTACAACTCTCCACTATAACTCTTCCTCTTCGACAAAGCCGCAGAACATGGCCTTACCCCCTTTTCTGCATGTTCCGGAGGGAGGGGTTGATGGGTTTATTTAGTATGCAACCCGGGAAGTATCTCGTTGTAGTCCCATATGAGTCGTTTTTGTAGGCATTAAAGGAACACTCCACTTTTTTTGGAAATAGGCTAATTCTCCAACTCCCCCAGAGTTAATAAGTTGAGTTTTACCGTTTTTGAATCCATTCAGCCGATCTCCGGGTCTGGCGATAGCACTTTTAGCATAGCTTAGCATAGATCATTGAATCCGATTAGACCAGTAGCATCGCGTTCAAAAATGATCAAAGAGTTTCGATAGTTTTCCTATTTAAAACTTGACTCTTCTGTAGTTATATCGTGTACTAAGACCAGCGGAAAATGAAAAGTTGCGATTTTCTAGTCCGATTTGGCTAGGAACTATACTCCCAGTCCGGCGTAATAATCAAGGAACTTTGCTGCCGTAACATGGCCGCAGCAGGCGCAGTGATATTACGCAGCGCCTGAAACTTCCTGCTTTTTAAAAGACGATATCTCCGCTTACGTTGAACTTTCAGCGCTGCAACTTTGCAGATACTGTTCATGCACCAACAGCAACATTACACACTATTTAAAATGAAAAAAGTGAAATCGCAGTAAACCACCCCTTTAACATAATATACTTGCAGTGTTGGGAAGTAACTAGTTACATGTAACAATTGCATAATTTACTTACAAAATAAATGTAACTAATCTTTTACAGTTACTGAGAAAAAAATGTGTAATTAAATTACAGTTACTTATGAAGTTGACAATTACAAAGGGGGTTACATCTGAATATTTCCACACACATACAGATTTAATTGATTTCTTTCCCAAACTGCATTGACTGCTCTAAAATACAAGACGACAATATTTCAGGAGTTTAGGACACATGCTAATTTAGTTCTGTTTTATTTCCTATTTGGATTTGTGTATATATTTTTATATATATAACTGTTTTTTTTTTTCCCAAGGCATTGTTAGATGCCAGTGTTTCCTGTCATAGCTGTGCAAAGATTTCTCAAAGTAAGTCTGTCTGTGCTTTAAAAGTAAATTAATATTATCTTAATTCAAGTGATGAAGGATTTTGAAAGTCTGACAGTAATGAGTGTTGAGTCTTACTGTAAGGTTAACCTTGTCTGCTTTAAATATTTCAAAATGATTAACAGTTTAGAAAAAAATGACAAATTTAAATTTAGAAAAGCAATCAAAATGTAATCAAATGTAATCAGTTACATTACTTTAATAAAGTAATTGAAATAGTTACACTCTGTCACGTATGTGTTGTGGAGAGAGAGAGGTGAGGAGACGAGGGTAAATACTATTAACACTATCTTTAATCAGAACTTCAGCATACAAGGAATTAACAACCACATAAAAGGACTAAGACAGAACACAGAGGAGAGGGAACACAAGACTTATAAACACACGGAAATCAAGGGAGGAGAACAGAAACAGGTGGGGAACAATAGCACACGGCTGGAGACTAATTAACTCATAACGACTAAACGGGGACAGGAACTCCAAATAAGGACACAGGAGGCGGGGAGAAACACAGGACGCGGAGACACAGTCTGACATTACTCCCCCCTCCCCCTAGGCACGTCCCGCACCGTAACATCCAACGGGGAGGGGGGGTGGGCACTCTGGAGGCCTCCAGGGCGGACCGGGGACTCTGGAGGCCAAGGCGGGACCGGGGACTCTGGAGGCCAAGGCGGGACTGCCTCCGAGACCTCGGCCCCTGCCCCCACCTCGGTCTCTACGGCTGGAGCCCTACTACCCCCCCCCCCCCCCCTCCCAAAATTTTCTTGGGGAAGTTCACGGGGTTGCTGGTCAGACGATCAGGGGTAGCGGACTCTTGGGGGCGCTCGGGCAGCGCGGACTCTTGGGGGCGTATACGTATACATATTTTGCATATACATTTAATGTGAGAACAACAAAAAATTTGGCTGAGCTTTCTAACTTTACCTTTGGTTGACGGTTAACATTTGCATTTATTCATTTAGCGGATGCCTTTTTTCCAAATGAGGAACATCACAAGCATTTGTTATAAGAGTCAACAATAATCATAGTATACAATGCTAGGTTGAAAGTATGAGCTAAAGCCCAACTACAGCAGAAGTGAAATGAAGAAATGAAGAGAAAAAGAACCTTTTTAAAATGGCAGAATATTTTTGCATGTTTTCACTTTTTCACAGATATTTGTTAAAAGTAAAACAATAAATCAATACATTTTATTTTATTATTTACATTTACATTTACATTTATGCATTTAGCAGACGCTTTTATCCAAAGCGACTTACATTGCATTCAAGTTACAGTGTTTTACATTTTTATCAGCTCTTGCTTTCCCTGGGAATCGAACCCATGATCTTGGCGTTGCTAGCGCCATGCTCTACTATTTGAGCTACAGGAAATTATTTATATTAATTATTTATATTAATTTATTAAGAAAAATTTTTTGATATATTTTCTGTTTTTATTTATTGTTTTATATGATTTAGTAATTATTATTTTTATTTATTTATTTTTCTCACCATGAACATTGCCGTGGTGCTAAATTATAAACAATCAGTCAATCACTGAACCAATCAAGCTGTGTCAGATCAAAGTCCATCATGATGGACTTTCCCTTACTGATTATATTTTAGCATGTTTAGTTTGTAGTGATTGTAGTATGTACTTTGCTTGTATTTTATTTTATGAGAAAGTCAGCTTTAATCAAAAGAACCCTTGAAGAAAATAAGTTATTTAGCATTTAGTGCAAGTAAACCACTATGACTTCCCTCTGGCTTTTATTTCCATCAATGAAATTGCATGCCAGTGACGTAAAATAAATGCCATTGAGTGTAATTTATCAGCTCCACTTAAACATATACTGATGATGTCCCCTTTTGAGTTGTTTATGATTATTTCATAACGCTCCACGCTCCTAGCAACTGGTGATGGTTGCCATAGCAACGTATTGACGTATTTTGGGATCCAGAAATAGAAAGATAAAGAAGGGAAGGTGTCCCAGGCTGTATCTGCTCCTCAGGGTGACAAACTTTTTTGGGAGGGTACATACGTCTGCGCTTAACCTGATGAAATGCCTAGGAGGGGATATATGGATTTCAAATATGTGTTTTGCCCTATTGTGTGGTCATTTTGATGTGGTGTATGAGCATATGAGATGACAGTATTACGTTATGTGGCAGAGGATCGTGTACGAAGCATCTCAATGTTTCAATGTGGACACAAAAGGAAAGACTGTGGCTCTCTGTAAAATAAGAGGTGAGACTGAGGCTCTCTTGTACAAGTTTAACACAACAGAGTGAGTCAGACTCTATTCATAGTCTGAGAAATGCAACTCGAGGCCTGCAGAGAAAGCTCATAAATTAAACAATATAGGGTACATAGGGTACACTATAAATACACCCCTCTGCCCACTCTTTAAACAAGATGTCTGCACATATTGTACAGCAGCTGAAGTATATGGACTCTTAAAGGGACAGTTCAACAAAAAATGTGTCATCATTTAGGGTAGAGTCATTTTTTTTCAGTGAAACAAAAGTTAAATGTGTTCAGAAAAGTTATCATAGTTTTAGTGACAATGACATAAATTATAAACCAAGTATGAAAAATGTCCAGAGTTTCCATGTTATTAGATTTTTAACAAAAATTACATTTTTGCCAAGGGGCCCCCTTGGGTGGAGTAAAATGCCCCTCCAGTCTGACAAAGCAATTTTCTTTAAACATTTACAGCAAAATCAGAGTACAGGCAGTTTTAACTTAATTTAAAAAAAAATAATAATAATATAATCAGTAATTATGAATTACAAAATTAGTCTAAATTAGTCTTTGAAAACCAGACTATTAGCTACTAGCTACCTGATGCTAACTTAAGGTAATTTTTAAAAATAAAGTCCAAATATTTTTATTCAACCAACTAGTTAGAATACATTTGATGGAAAAACAAAGGATTTGATGTTCAGAACAGAATAACTACAGTAATTGCCCATTGCCCTCTGGGGGGCGTTTTACCCCACTGACTATGTTTGAGAAAAAATGATGTCATTCTGAAAATATAATTATATTTTTATTAAATAACACATACTTTCTATCTACACGCCCTACTGTTCTCATATCATATATAACTGTGATGTTATACAACACAACAAGTTTTAAAACACTTTTTTTTCTTACTGCTGAAAATTAGTTAATAAAAAATAGTTACAGTAAAAAATTTATCTTGACTTTATCTTGTGGTTATTTGTGGAAAAACAGTAGGGGGGGGGGGCGTTTTCCCCCACTCTGCCCTACTCTGCTCCAAACCTTATTTTATGATTTATCATCCAACAAAATGTTATCCTACTGCAATGACATCCATATAAATAGTCTGTAGGCCAACTGTTGGAAAATCTAAACCATTCTTATGGCCTTGAACAATCATTTTTGACAGTCAGAGAGTCACAGACGTACAAAGAGTGACTGTGACTTTTTTTTTTTTTTTTGGTATTGCAGCACACTTTATATTAGGTGGCCTTAACTACTATGTACTTACATCAAAAAATAAGTACAATGTACTTATTGTGTTTATAATGTATTGCAAAACATTTGCTGCTATTGAGGGGGGATACGGGTAAGGTTAGGGACAGGTTTGGTGGTCTGGGTAGGTTTAAGGGTGGGTTAAGGTGTAAGAGATGGGTCAACAGTGTAATTATAACTGTAATTACAGAAATTAATTACAGATGTAAGTACGTATAGGTATTTTTAAAAATATAAGTAAAATGTAAAAACTTGTATGTACACAATAAGTGCATTGTATCAAATGATTAATTTAAGTATAGTAGTTAAGGCCACTTAATATAAAGTGGGACCGAAACATATTTCAAAGGTCAGATCCTTATGCAGAGAGAAATACAAAGAGAGAAAAACACATCAGTGATTCACGCTCTTTTCCCAGAACAATAACAGTTCACACTGCCTTTCAGTGGCAAGCTGAATTAAAGCAATTGTTTTCAAGCTGTTACATAAACTGAGATAATGTAGAGCTTTACTACAGGCGGCTTTGTGTGTATGCGATTGTACAGCCAGAGAAACAGACAGACTCGGCCATTTACTAGACCAGCCTATGTCATTTGTCCTAATTAAGATTAGACGAACGTGTTTGTTCAAATCTTTTGATTGTTGTTGCATGTGTTGCAAGATTTGTTTATCATCACTATAGAGTTCTGGAAGAAAAATGCCATTCATTTTCTCCATAGGGCAATTCTCATTTTTCCTCCAGAAGCTACAATTCAGTTTGATTTTAACATTGTTTTTATGTGTTCAATAGACAAATTAACTCAGTCGCTGTAACCATGGAAATGTGAACTGCGCCACAAAGCGCATCTGTGCACACCCACAATTGTGAATGACATAATCGAGTCCCTACTGTAAAAATTACAGAACTATTTAACTTCTGAGATGGACAATACACCAACACGGTGTATTAACATACAAACATCTGTATCCACATCCCACAGAGAGAAATTGCGGGAAAACGCCTCTCTCACATATGCATCAGTTTGTTTTCATCCCCTTCCTTCCCTTCACTCAGCTCACTCAGAATGGTCAATAGTAGAATATAATGTTCTACATGAATGCAAGTGATATTTACAGTCATGTTTGGTATCATTTGAATTGTCTCAGGGCGTCTGGTACAATGGTCTCATTTGCACAAGAAGTAAACTAAAAGGTAATACAGATCCTAAGAGTTTAGAGATATTTTGCACACTGTAGAGGGTAGGTCATGCAGTGTCTTTCATGCAAAATTACCTTCTGTCCCAAAAGATGATAACTCTACTTGATCAATGCAAATTCCAATTGTTAGTTCCTGTTTCCATCTCGGGGGACATTGGTTTTGGTCTGAAATACTTAAGGAAATGTTGCAAAAGGTTCGGGGCCTTTCTGTAGCCGGAATGAGCCCGTGATATGAAGTGTGTTCACACACTTCATATTATGTATTTTTCTCAAGTCAGGTACATTGTACATTTAGTCATTTTGCAGACGCTTTTATCCAAAGCCACTTACATTTGGGGAATACATAAAGCGATTCACCTTGAAGAGGCAATCAGACGGAGGAAGTGCTCACAACACCAAGTCTCAGACATTGTTTAAATAAGTACAAGCTAGCAAGGGAAGGAATAAATAAAGAGAAAGTTTTTTTTATTTTTTTCTAAGTTTAGGATGAAGTCAAGTAGTGTCGAAAGAGATTTTCGAGATTTTCAGATGTTGCTTGAAGATTGACAGGGATCCAGCACTCCTGATATGGGTGGGAAGATCATTCCACCAGCCAGGAATGGTGAACGAGAATGTTCTGGAGAGTGATTTTGAGCCTCTCTGTGATGGTACCATGAGGCGTCGCTCACTAGCATATCTCAGACTTCTGGAGGGGATGTAGATTCGTAATAGTGAGTGGAAGTAGGCGGGTGCTGAGCCAGTGATTGTTCTATATGCAAGCATCAATGACTTGAACTTGATGCGAGCTGCAACCAGTAGCCAGTGCAAGGTATGCATCTTACTCTTAGATTCATCTTTGAGATTTTGATGTCTTGTATTGATTTGATATCTTTGAATTGGCCGTATAATTGGCATAATACATATTTACCTGACTGATAATAAATTGTTACATTTGATTTTATTCTGATCTACTCTGTAATTATTGACTCTAGTAGATTACGTTGTATCCTTGTTACCGTATTTCCTGTGTCAGGTTAGTAACGGACTAAGATTCAGTTGAGATGGAGCATAGGGCACACCAACTGTATCTTTAGAGATCCAGCTAACATTTGGTATTAGTTCAAGTGTACATAGAGTGTAAGGGCTTATATGGAATTTCCGTTTCGGTCAACTGGATGTTGTTCGACCAACCCAAATAGGGTGAGCCTAACCTCTGTTTATTGTAATATTATTACATGGGGAAACCATGGCATGACCATACCAAAGCTACTATCAGGGAAAGCAATTTTGGTCGGTTTATATCTGTAGTAGTGGTCGTGAGCTCTGACTAGAAATAGTGTTGCTTTATTCAAGTGTGTACAAATCTATGGGAGCTAATTAAAGGTACTTTTAGAATATGCAAGCATAGGAGCGGCCGTCTAAAGTATTAGCTAATTACCTCTGTCTAATAACCAAGACTGATGAGAATGTGACCGTAAGATACGCTAACAGCCGAAGTGATATCTTTGAGCAACATGAGCACCCGAATGAACAATAATAGTAAAGAGTTATCAAATGTCATAATAATAACAATAATTAGAAATGAACAAATAATCAATTGGCATTTCAATCTAAATTAGAAGTCATACTAAAATGGAGTCAGATTTGAATTTAACCTAAATTTAATAACTTTGCATGCTGAAAAGACTGAACATGCAAGAAACCTTCAGCCACCATTGGATAACCTTCCTTGGGCCAGTTGCGTGGACCTTACACTACACTCTCAGATCTACTTAGGCCTATAGAGTGCTGTAGGGATGACGTATTTTTATAGGCCAACCTGGAAGTCAGCATCACCCTGGTTCCCTCAACAAAAAACCAACAGGATTTTTCCATTGGCTTTTGTATTATTGCAGAAAATAAGCTCCGCCAACATTAAAGTTTGATTCTAACATGTTTTGTTCATCATGACAATCTTCACAAATGAAGACAACTTCAATTTTCAATCCTAAGTTCAGTAATCAGACGTAAAATGCTAAATGCACGCTATAAACAAACTACATCGGTTTCATGACCATAATTAAGCTTGCGACAACTATCAGTCTTTTTTTTTTTTTTTTTTTTAAAAAGGTCATAAGTTTGAGTAATAATGGTGTGCAAGAGTACAGTTATAAACACAATGAGTCTATAAAAGTGACTAGTGAGTAAATGCGCTTTTTGGTGTTTGATGTTTAATGTCCCAGACAGTCGGCAGTGCATTTAGCCAGCAACTGCCTATTTTAAGACAAGTATAGCTTTTCAAAAATCACAAGACGGTATTATTAATGTATTATATGCTGTAGAATAAAACAGGAAAATATCTTAAGCTTGTGTTAACCACAGACCTCATTTCAAGCATTTACCAACAACCCATCAAACAAACAAACCATTGACTTGGGGATGATGGAACCATAAATGCTGATCCCTGCAGCATCAACATATGTAAATAAATAAAAAAAATAAAAAAATAAGCAAACAAATAAAAATATAAATAAATAAATAAATAAATAAATAAATAATATTCATAAAAAATGCATGCAACTTGTTTTTAAAACTGTTTACATTCACTACTGAAAAAAAAAAAACTTAATTGTGATCATTTTAAATTTAAGTTTAAGATACCATTTACACGCACTGTGATAGCAGTGTATTTTTAGCCCACGTACAGTTTTCTCCAATACTGTTATCACAAAAACTGTGATGTCATGTGCATGGTTATTACTACTTATTATGGTTGTTTCTTTATAAAAGTGATATCGCCAACTACTTGCTGGCTCTGTGTCAAACATGGATCGGTTTGACAACGTTTTCGTATGTACACAAAACCTTTCAAAAATGCAAAGGATAAACCTTTCAGTTTTCAGTACATTGTTGTCATGTAAAAGTAACCAATCCACTTACTTGCACTCTTCAAAAACATGCAAGTATGCATTACATGACCAAATAAACTGCATTCTCTGGCAGAAACTCATGAGTTAGAGCATTTTCTTTGTATCTCTATAAATAGAGTTCACATATACATGTTTCAGAATGCTGCTTTATACAAAAAAAGTGCTAAAAAACAAGAATAAATGTTTCCTTAAGGGCATTTATATTGCACCATTATTTTTTATTTCATTACATTATTTGCAGTGCTTCATTTGATGGGTAGCCTACTTCATTGCATCATAGTCTGATTTGAGCTTTTTGGCTCAAAGTTTATATGTTGTTATTCATCTCAGAATTAGCTGGTTCAAGGCCTAGAATTATTTTTTGATAAAAAATAAAATAAAATAAAAACCTTTGGAGAAAACGAATGGACAAAATAGCTGTAGAACCAATGCTAATGCAAATGCCAGCCATTTATCTCTATTTTATCCTTCAATAATTTATACTTTTTGTTAAATTCAATTAAATTGTTAAATTACTTTCTTAACATTAACATCTTAGGCTATTGTCACTGTATTTATTTTGCACAGTTTGTCTTGTCTTTTGCAATATCAATTTGCATGCTTTCTTCCTTATTAAAGATCAGAGAAACAGAGAGAGGAGGGGTTTGCAGTTCAGCTGCGTCCTAGCATGAACTGGTAAACACATGCAATAGGTTAGATGAGGATGCTTTGTTGTTATTCTCACAGATTCAGACATTTTGTGCTCTGAAATACAGTCACACTGATTATTGAAAATGTTCTGGCTTGGTATCTCATAAACACAATATACAATCACGGTTTCAACGGCAACAACATAAACAAACGTTACTGCGCATGCGCGCTTTTGTGGCCCTAACTGAATCAATAACAACAGCAAAGTCCCTAGAGTAGATTATTTTTTGATGACAAGCAAAATATGTTTGCTGCATAAATCAGACGGACTTATTAAAAATACAAATTCATGCTCTGCCAGCAGGAGGCGCTTTAAAGCGGGAGAACCGGAAACAGCTGTAGACATGCAGCGCTGAGCTTACAAACGCTGCTTTATCAGGCATTATATGCAAGATGAAATGAAAATGGCATCGAACATTTTCTAAAGACAGTCTTCCTTCAGAAATACAGTGATATAAAAACACCCGCGCCTCATTTTGATTTTTTGTGCATTACGTGCTCATATTTATTCAACGAAGCTTTTTGGAAAAATCGGTCAGTTTTGATATCGTGGTGGGTCGCCACAAATAAACAAATGTATGGGAAACACATCCCACAGAACAACAACCTGAGCCCAACTTCATTACTCATCACTTTAACTGCGTTTGTAGCCGGGTGTCCTGACATTTTATCCTACCCGTCATATTTTCCTACCAGGGCTTACTGCGCATGCGCAAATCAATATTGCGTCTTTTTTTCTCATGCTGAACAACAATATTTAATGTATCTGCATTACTGTATGGGTAGGTTTAGGGTTGGGGTAGGTGTAGACATTAATAAAACACAATCTAATTGGTAGAACAAAAAATTCTTGTTGGTTTCCGGTAGCTGTATCCCTTCTAGCCACAACCACGAATATAACGCATAATTACTGTATTTTCATTACTGTAAGGGTAGGTTTAGGGTTGTGATAGGTGTAGACATTAATAAATCATAATTCGACAGGTAGCATTTTTCGTTGTCGAATTGTAGGGGAGAGTGGGGTAAAGTGAGACATTTTTTACCTTTGCTCCCCTCTAAGCAAGCTAAAATGATATATCAGTAAAATTTACACATTTCCCATTAATTCAGGATGTTTCCTAGCAATGGAAATTATCAGAATGTATTCAGGACGAAGGTCAGTGAAAATATGAGTGTTTTTTAAAAAGTCGTCTTGTGTCTCACTTTACCCCAGCTTTGGGGTAAACTGAGGCAGACCAGAGAAATCAAGGGGGTAAAGTGAACCAGCTGGAGGTAAACTGATCCACTTACTATTTCCACTCTGAAACTACAATAACAACACGTTGTAACAGTTAGAATCCTGACAGCTAGCTTGACAACCACACATTCCAGAACTAATGTCAGACTACTAACAGAATCATGGGGATTGGTCAATTAAGCAATTGTTTTCATAACACTTGAAAGTTGCCCTTTGTACACACCACCCATCGCTACTACCGATTGGATGGTTTAGTGAGGTCCTCGGATCGGCCCCGCTGGGGCTCCTCGCGGGCCCTGGCGGAGCGCCGAGAAGACGATCAAACTTGACTATCAGGAGGAAGTAAAAGTCGTAACAAGGTTTCCGTAGGTGAACCTGCGGAAGGATCATTACAGCAGTGTCGGGACAAGGCCGGACCCAAAAATGGTTTTCAAACCCTCGGTCCCTGCAGGGTTGCCAGGCCATTCAGAGTACCCGCCCAGGGCGGCGCCTAATCCCGATGGGAACGTGTCAGATCCGATACCTTTGCCGCATCATTGCATTGGTTGATCCTTCTACAGGTTCTCGTCCGATAACTTTGCCGCATCCTTGTTACGCATTTTCCAGGCTCGACGAGCCAGTGTTTTGCGGTTTCTGCCGCCCGATACCTTTGCCACTTCATCGCAATCATGTTGTCTTGTTAGGCTTTTTTCCAGGCTCGACGAACCAGTGTTTTGCGGTCTCTGCAACCTCACGTCCGATACCTTTGCCGCATCCTTGTTTCGCTTTTTCCAGGCTCGACAAGCCAGTGTTTTGCGGTCTCTGCCGTATTGTCACAATCGTGATCCTTCTTAAGCTTTTTTTGCGGGTTTCTGCCGCCTCACGTCCGACACCTTTACATTTACATTTACATTTATGCATTTAGCAGACGCTTTTATCCAAAGCGACTTACATTGCATTCATTGTTACAGTTTTTACATTTTTTTTATCAGCTCTTGCTTTCCCTAGGAAAACCTTTGCTGCATCCTCATGGCAATCGTGTTGCCTTTGTCACACTTTTTTCCAGGCTTGTGGAGCCGGTGTTACGACTTTTCTTCGGGTTAGAGGTTTTTAACCCGACTGGGTGGGCGGGGAGGACCGCGGCAGAGCCCCTCGGCCACGCGCTCTGGCGTCTTTCTTTCACTCAAAACGTCAAAAAGACTAAACTTAACTTGTGCCTCATGTCTCACTTTACCCCACAGCATTTGTCTCACTTTACCCCACCGCCACATTTTAGAAAAAAACGATCTCTCTTAGCAATTTAGGCTAATCTTCAGCTAGCATCATCACATGGTTTTATATGTTGGTAGTTCATCAACATGTATGATATACGTTTTTCTACCTGAAACAATTTGCTTTGGCACAACAGTTGATAAAATTGACAGCAAGAAAATTTACTTTTACATGAAAAAAAAATATTTGTGTGAAAAAAACATGCTTAAAACAGCACCATGAGGTCCACTCCTTCATGGCCAAGGGGAAATGGGAGGGGCTTGAAAACATAATGGTCATATGACCACAAATGTGTTCCGTTGCCTAGATACAGGGGGTGTCTCACATTACCCGATGTCTCACTGTTTTAATGGGAGGTAGCAAAATCTGACAGGGTAGCACAAATCGACAGAACACTGGCGCCACTAACAAGACCGATGAACAAACATTGACCGGAAGTTAATTTCGGCGCGTGCGCCTGATGAATCCATAATAGGCAGCCTTATTATTTTCATGTAAACACAAGCATTGAAAAAAATATCTAGTGGTGTTATTTAGTGACTATTTTAAAAATACAACTTCATCCATTTTTTACTCAGTTCACAAATCGAGGTTCCCTTACGAAACAAAAATATGAATAGGCTATATTGGAAGATATAATGTGATATATGAAATAATATATTTTGATATATGGGACTCCAGTCCTTATATTTTTCGGCAATTCCTTATGTATTATTCAGTATATTGTAATACATTACCACAATGTATTATTCTATATAATTACCAATATACTGAAAATTCTTTAATATATTGACTGTTCATATATAATAAAATATTTTTTTTCTTTCCGTATTCCAAGTAGAGGCCTTCTACTTGTGTAAAATAAACAATCTTCCAAACTATTTGCTCAGAAACATTCCTGTTGCTATATGCAAACCCTTTTTTTTAATATAAGTTAATGCATAACCAGCCCAGAATGTCATGTCAAATGTAGTCACTACATCTGGACCTGTTTCTGCGTTGACCTGGATCAATGAGGATCTTCGCATATGCGTGTTTGCCGTGCCTCGAGTGTTCGGCACACCTCTTTCACACCTCTTTTGTTTAAAGGGTAGACTGAGGTTAAGAAGCTAAGTGTGTCAATGTGTTAAAGCCTGAGCTGGCCTGGATTAACTCAGGGCACCTGCTACCGCTCAAACACACACTCACACACGTAAACACAGAGGAATTTACAGAACATCCAGCTCCTACTTATTTAACTGTTCTTTTTGGAATTAAACATTCTCAAGAAAGCCAATGAATGTACAAGCACTTGATTATGCCATAGAGAGCAGGCCCATGATTAAATAAGATTTACAACTGTAAAATGTGAATGTAATAAGGTTAAAGGTTATTTAAAGAATACTCATTTACTGGTGTCACTGTACCGTAGTGTATAAGATAAGTGACCTTTCCCCCAGTTTTTCTGCTTGAACAGGGCTGTTGTTAGTCAGGCCAATGACAATCAGCTATGGCCAAAGCAAAACAAAGTTTACCATAACATCTGAACCATCAAGAGTACAAAATGTACGTTTTAGCGAAAAGTATTAATACTAAAGATTTATATGATTTTAATCACAAGAGCACTGGATAATACTGCTAATTTACAAAATCTAAAAAAAGAAAAGAAAATTAAATTATGTTAATATCTCGCCTAATCTAATGCATAGGATTTACACAATGAATCAATATAAAGTGCAATAGTCAAGTCGAAATGATTTGTATAGCACCTTTCACAATACACATTGTTTCAAAGCAGCTGTACAGAAATTATGTTAAATCTTAATATCTTTATACCTTATAGTCGGATTTAGCAGATTAGAGCAAGAGCTGTAGTTTACTATAGTTTACAGTATTTTTGTTTAAGATATGCTATATCGCCCTATATGTCAGCATATACAGTAAAGTTTGACAGACTTGTATATCCAACTTCATATAAAGAGGTAGGTGATTATATAGTTACATTTTGCAATGTGTTCATATGTATGCAAAGTTGGAAATTATACATTATGCATTATAGAGCTGATAATAATTTGCATTTTGGTACAATATATAAACAATCGTGCAGCCGAGATTTGATAATTGCTGTACATGAGTGTATTGTATGTATGCAGGCAGGTTAAATAGGATGTACTATATAATAAATGTGACCCTGCACCACAAAACCAGTAATAAGCAGCACGGGTATATTTGAAACAATAGCCAACAATACATTGTATGGGCCAAAATGATTGATTTTTCTTTTATGCCAAAACCCATTATGATATTAAGTAAAGATCATGTTCCATGAAGGTACTTTGTAAACTTCTATCAAAACTTATTTTTTTTTATTAGTAATATGCATTGCTAACAACTTTAAAGGCGATTTTCTCGATATTTTATTTTATTTTATTTTTTTGCACCCTCAGATTCCAGATTTTCAAATAGTTGTATCTCAGCCAAATATTGTCCTTTCCTTACAAACCATAAATCAGTGGAAAGCTTATTTATTCAGCTTTCAGAGTTAATTCAGATTCAGATTATGTATAAATCTCAATTTCAAAACATTGACCCTTATTACTGGTTTTGTGGTCCAGGGTCATATATGGTAGGCTATATGTATCCAATAGTATTATAGTATATATCCAACTTTTAAAATATCACTGGATAATACCAATTTTCTACCTTAACTCTATATTATGGCTTCAGAAGACATGGAATAGAGTCATATGAAGCAGTTTACGGTAGCCATTTTTGTAGCTTGACAGACCCAAAAACTACTCACTTTCAGTGGCCTGGACATTCTGCTAAACATCTACTTTTGTGTTCCACAGAAAAAAGAAAAGTATAAAGGTTTGGAATGATATGAGGATGAGAAAATGACAGAATTTTAATTGATCAATTTAAATTCTTCAATCACAGCTTTCTTTTTGTTTTTTGAAAGTATTTTTTAAAGATTCGCGTTTGTCACCAAAATTTGAGATTGTATTATAAAATCCCATGTTACCTCTCTGATACCCAAGAGGTCATGGGGCCGTGGTGTTTTAGTGACGCCATGATTTAAGTAGCCTACTAATCAGATTGTTGTAATAATAAACAGTTTGGTAGAACAAAAATGCATCTTATCATGAGTGCATTGCCCAGATTAAGCCATCTCAAGCACAAGTTACTTTGAATATTCATGTAAAAATCTCTCGTCTGCCTCATGTAGTGTCAGTTGCTGCAGCAGATGGCCCAGAGCTGATCTGCTCACTCTAATGCAGTGTAAAAACACTCGTGTGACTTTCGCAGATCAAGAGCAGGAGGTTACACACTGCTTAGAAGACGAGGCCATGTTATAATCAGCGGGATTGTTTGTTTGTTTGTTTCAGTGAGACGAACATACTGCTGTTCCTCATGGCATGCAACACAAGCGTGCATGCTGTCAGTTTTGCTTTCTCTCCAGTTTCTCAGAGCTGTGAGAGCTGTTGAATAAGCACACACTGTCTGTCAGTGCAGATATTATGCCAGGGTCAATGAGATTTGCAAAAAAAAAAAAAAAACTAATTTGAAAGACAAAGCACAAAAAAATGAGGTGTATTGCAGATATTCTTGGCTACAGTAATTGTACCTACATTTATTCATTTAAAGGCATAGTTCACCCAAAAATGAAAATTCTCTCCACTTGTTCCAAACCTCTGTCAGTGGCTATTGTCACCTGTTTGGTCACCAACATTCTTCAAATTATCTTCTTTTGCATTCAACAGAAGAAATTAACTCAGAGGTTTGAAACAAGTGAAGAGAGGGTAAATGATGACAGAATTTTAATTTTTGGGGTGAAATATCTCTTAAATGTAGAAGCCTGTATCCATTTTTTTGGTCATGTTTTAGGAGTAGATTGTCTAACACAAAACAACTGGCTTTTAATGCAAATGGGACTTTAGGAACTCAATTTGACTAATAGGTAAACAGTCTACATGTAAGAAAACAAGCAGATTATAATCTTCCCAGTATGAATACTTTGTATAATCCCTAATAAAAGAATGTATATTATGAAACAGACTCTTATCCAACAATGTCATCACCTTTCATTTAATAATTTCACATATAACTGTCTTTGAATGGTGTACTGTAGTTGATGTGCATGCTTTTGTAATTATCCATTAACACTTTTATGTATTAATTATAATGAATGATAGTATTACTTAGGCTACTGCATTAGGAAAATATATGACCAATGTTTTCAATGGCTGAACTTCTGTGTGCTTTACAAACCAGACGTTGTATAAAAACGGAAACAGAACCATAATTTGATTACTAGTATAGCGTAGGCTACATTATATATAGGCCTAGCCGGCACTAAATGATTACCACATCAGTGTTTTCCATTGCATAAAGTTATGTTAAAGCAGTTCACACAATTCTTGGCTTTACAAAGCAAAGGTTTTGTTTGTTTGTTTGCTTGCTTGTTTGTTCTGAAGCAACATTATAGTCTGAATGTTTTATAGCGTGTTATGGCATTTACTTCAGTGCTATCTTGAAAAAAAGGACAGCTGGTCCCGCGTCATTGGTCTAAATATAGATCCTGTACATTTATTGAGGACAACAGTCGGTTTTCAGGACACACGAGGACAGTGGAGAGGGCGGGGGGAGATTGAGCAATATTACTTAATGCTTTCGAAAAGGTTATTCTGACGAAAACTGTAACGAGGGAGAGATTAGAGAGAAGAGGAGGGTCCTGCGCGCGTACGGAGGGGGCGGTCCGTTCATCCACTCGCACACATGTGGTTCAGACGGGGTGATGGAGCGTCCTCGACTGAACCTGATGGAGCAAAGACACAAATAGGGGCCGAGCGCATTGAAGGCGCAACAGACACGGAACGACCGAACGGAGCTAACAGTCCCCCGTTTGTCTTTAACCGGCGAAAAGCGAAACCGAACACCGTTTGATTTCTTCTGGGAAAGAACCGGACTGACCGCGGAACGAAAGTCACTGAAAACGATTTGAACCGAAGACTTTCTGAACAGAATTACGCGACGATTTGTACTGGTAATATGCTTTTTTTTTTATCTCTCTCTTAAAGTTTACCTAACATATGTCTATTTGTGTATAAAAGTGTAGTCTATTTATCCGACATGTGCAAGTTGTAGGCTATGACCTGTGCTAACCTATTTTTTTAATAGGCCTATATAGATTAAGTATTTAAGTTTAATTTGGACAAATGGTAGCCTAGATGTTGGAATAGCCTACTATCCCTGTTGGAAAATCCCCTTTTTTGGGACATGCAGCCTATTAAAAGATGTATCACTACTGGTCCACATCTGGACCATCTAGACCAGCTAAAAACTACCACGTTCCAAACCAGCTTCCAACTTCAAATTGATTTTTTTCAAGCAGGGATAAAATTCCGATAATGGGACGGTAACATTGTGCAATGCAGTCGGGATGCTTTCACATGATTGTTTAACTGAAAATAACAATTTGATTTTTTTAATTACATACGTAAAACCAAGTCATTGCAAAATGTTAATTTTTCCCAACTAGCTACTTATTTATTTTGGCGGATTAGTTTTTGTTAGTGTATCCTTTATTTTTGTACGAAGAAATGTTCTTAACATGTAGCTTTATATATCTTATATAAAACTTAAAAAAAAAAAAAAAAAAACCGTACTAATGCAACAGTGTGTTGAGTAAGGCGGCATTCCATGATGAAAGTGACTCACTGGGACAGGAAGAAGATAAGACTCGCTCGCGCACAAGCTGTTCCGCAAATAGGTCAACGCGGGAATTCTTAGAGAAGGCATTTCTGGTTTACACGATGTAGCTGTTTACTGTTGAACTAGTCTATGCGATGATATTCAAGTGATGTGTAATAGTATCTAACTCGGTACGTGAGAACGTCCATTTGTTGATTGTCTTTGCGTAAGGTGGGTATATAACTGTACACTAGTTGATCTGATATTATGCGGTGTAGCAAGAACGTACTGTGCTTTGCCACTGGGAGGTAATGAAGTTACATAACATTGTGTTGTAACTGAGCTTACGTAACAGAGTGGATATCATTATGTTCTTTCTGTCCACCAGGTGGAGCCACTGCTGCCTCAGTAACATCAGAGATTGACCTAAAAACCAAATTCAAACACACAACACAGACCAACCACAACTTCTAACAATTGAGAGGGGAAAAAACAACCTCAAGATGTATGAAGAGTCATCTCAGGAGATGAGGGTGTTAAATGCGACTGCTCCCAGTAGCACAGTGTCTTTCACCGATGAAGCTGTGTCCATCCTGACTTCAAGCAGTTTGCTTGCACGCTCGCTACTGGGCCGAACATCGGCGCTTAAACGCAAAGACACCGGTTCATCCAACATCAACTCTGTGAGGCGTAAGCGGGAGTTCATTCCTTATGAGAAGAAGGATGAGGGCTACTGGGACAAGCGCAAGAAAAACAACGAAGCCGCAAAGCGCTCTCGCGAGAAACGGCGTGTAAATGACATGGTGCTGGAAAACCGCGTGCTGGCGCTGCTCGAAGAGAACGCCAGGTTACGAGCCGAACTGCTCGCACTGAAATTTCGCTTCGGCCTCATTAAAGATCCCTCGAACGCATCCATACTTCCGCTCACAACAGGAACCTGCGTCCCACAACCTTCAGCGCAACATTACTACCTTCCACGTGGGGATGGCGCTCACCAAGCTGGACCAATGTTGACAAATCAGTCCCAAAGTGGACCGCAATCTGGGCGAAGCATCAGAGATGCCAGCAGTATGTCAGAAGACTCAGGTTTCTCCACACCTGGAGGGTCCAGTGTTGGAAGTCCCGTCTTCTTTGAAGACAGACTAAGCGAGCATGGAAAGTTGTCTCCGCATCAAACAGATGAGCTGGTTTACGAGTCCCATCACTCCCCACCTGATGTTTTAGCAATGGGACACGTCCCCATGTCATCCAACCGGATGGAGCCGGTGGACAGTATGAAGAGTCTTCCGCACAAGCTGAGGTTCAAGTCTCCAGGCGGCGGTGAATGTGACAATCCTGGAGACAGACAAAGTCCTGTGCTGCCCGCAGTGGGCCAGAGAGTTCACAGCCTTTCAGGGACAACCGAAGGAGCGGGTTACTGGACACCGCAAGACGGAGAAGACCCCCGAAAAGTCATGCCACCACAGCAGCAGCAGCAGTACAGGAATTACAGCCACAATGTGAACCCAAACGAATCTCAATACCAAGCCGAGAACAGCATGCTCAAGTCTCAGCTCAGCTCTCTCAGCGAGGAAGTGGCCCAGCTCAAAAAGCTCTTCTCCGAGCAGTTGCTCACCAAAACGAATTAAGACTTTGTAAAGAGCGCACTGGAACACTGCAAATATTCACAGTCGAACTCATGAACATCCATAGATTATGAATGGAAAGAATGCAGCATGTGCATCACTACCTCTTCACACTCAGTCATAACCAAACAGAACTTGCATATCCACCTTATTTTGCAATGTGGAAGTAAGCTATTTTCCGTGAACGTGCGAGATTTCCAGTTCATTAGAAAAAAAAATATAAGAATAAAGTGCAGTAAACAGTACAACTATTTTTTTAAATAAAGTTTACAATATTAACTAAAAATATAAGAATTACCAATTACCTTGCAATATCAAGCAGCATAATAGACATGTTTTTGTTCTGCTAAAATAACTGGAAGAAAATGACACCGGAAGCCTTGCACGTCCAAGTTACAAATAGCTGTGCCCCACTCTTACGTTACAAATAAGGTGGATAATGACTTTTTTACCCCCTTCCTTTAACTTACATTCAGGAACATGCAAGAGCATTCCAGCGGCATCGGGACATGTCAGCTACAACGACTCACCTCAATTCGTTCAATTGCTCCTTTTGCCTCAAACACTGTGATCTTGCTAAAAAAAAAAAACGCCTCAGGCTCCTGTAAAACAATGTCTGTACACACAGACCTGTCTGTCACTGTAAATGTAAAATGAAGCATAACATCCTCCGTTGTAAAGTCATTCCTATATTACGTGCCAACACTACTTAAACAGTTGTCAGTAAGTGAGAGGAGATGAAAGTCTTCACACTGTAATATTCCTCTTGCAGTTTGACAGATTTATGAATAAAGTATAAGAAATTGCTTTTTGCAACATATATCCTGATTAAAGCAGAACAGGAAACACCAGGAAGGGGGAAATAATGGAATTAATTTTGATTATTGTCATGAACCAGTAGCAAACTCAGCACTGAAAGACTGCATCATATTTTTTTTTTCATACAGATCACTGCCGTTGTCCAAACAAGGATCTCTAAATTGAATTACACTGTTACTAACATTTTGATGGTGAAATTTTCTGTTGTCTTGTGAGTTCTTGTGTATTTGTACAGTAAATATACATTGTTTGTGTGAATAAATATTTGAACTGTTTTTTGCCTTTTATTATTAAACTAAAATTTAATTTGTGCAGCTTAATTTCCATCTATCATCTAATATAAATTTTATATAGCTAATAATATTTAAAGTATGTTTAATTGTCTCGAGGGACAGCCAACAGTGGTTTTGCAACATGTTTTCTGAAACAAATTCTCTTGCATTAAAATGTGAGAACCATCTCTGAATTCCCAGAATCACATAGGACAGTGTTTCGACATGTACACAAGTGCAGTTCTCATGGACTATCACCTCTGCTTGGGATACATAATGTTTTAACAGAAATATTCAAAGCCCTGGAGGAAATGACATCGTAGATGTCTCAATATACTCAAATGTTATGTTCATGAGAAAGCAGGTTTGTAATTAAGAACCACAAGCTAAGTTCCTAATTCTATCCAAGTATATGTGTTGTGGACTGTTTTTAAGATATATCTTGAAAGATTGTTGGGTGTAAAAAAAAAAAAAAGCTGTAAAAAAAATAATTAAGCATGGACAACAATTAGCTACAGAATTGATGTCAAAACAGTTTTCACAAAAAAATGTAAAAAAAAAAAAAAAATGCTCGTAAATTTCACAGTTACAGAGAAATTGCAAGTAACACTGAATTAAACATGAAATGTTGAAATAGAAAAAGCTGAAATCACGTTTTCTTGTAAAATGCACTCAAAATCATTTCAAAGTTGGGTACAGTGTACAATAAAAAACCCATTGCTCCCTTAAAAGTGTAATTAATCTTATTTATAACTACTATCTCCATGATTATTTCAATATACAGAATATACATATACAGAATATTTATAGGCCCATAACTCCTTAAATAATCCATATTTGTTCTTGCAACACTAGCACAATCCACAAGAGGTCAGCAAATCATTTTGTATTTCCATTCAGAGTATACGCACTCACACGCACCGCGTTAATAATATAAACCGAATTAAATGACACACAAAATCACCTGATTCAAGACCAAGATTCACCTTGACATTTCCCTGTACTTCCTTCAGACTAAGAATAAACATCTGACACCAAATATAGGCTACCTCAGTCCCCTGAGAACCGAGCTCCGCTGAGACCTTTCTGCTGACGTAAGAGCATATAAATAGATGCAAGGGGCTATTTAAGGAGCTAAAGTCTAAAACAAGACACAAAGCTTTTCCTGAGCTTCAGTGTTTACGTACAAGCTCTTTCACTTCCACACATTCATGATTCCCGGGTAATACCCCTCCCTGACATCCCTGCTCCACTGGTCCACTGACCCCAGACTGGCTGATCTTCATCACTCAAGCAATCAAACGGAGGCTGGGCCTGACTTAGCGCGACAGTTGCCATGGAAACCTCCTCCAGACGATGCTGGGCGCGGTGGGTTGGGGGGGGGGGGGGAGGCGGGAAGGAGAAGGGGGAAGGGGACAGTGGGCCACATCGAAGTTCAAGGTCATCTTCACAATACTATTGTGTCTGTGATTTCAGGCAGTAAGGAAAGGAAGATGTTGTTTTCTTTCCATTAAAAAAAAAAAAAAAAACCATAAACATATGAGGTGGCAGATTGTTAGAAAAATTAGGAAACATATTGCTAACACTTTGTTGCCAGTCCCTTTCTCCTATTAAGATCAGCCGATGGGGGATTCTCACAAAAGCTGTCAAGAAAGTGCCCAGATCATATTACAAAACAAAATAAAAAACAAAACAGTACAAAACAAAACAAAACAAAACGTTTGTTTAATTGTTTTATTTATTATATAAATATAATTTTTGAACCATCAAGGAAATGTTTAATACATTCCAATAATAATAATAAATATTACCATAATGTTACAAAAATATCTGTACAGTACTATTTGCTGTATTGCAGGATTTAAAAAAAATGTATTGTTGAATTAAAAAAAAATAAAGTATTGATTTATTGCTATATTATGGTATTACAGTAATTTTAATCATCATTGAAAATAAATAGAATATAAAATCTTGTATACAGTTTAATAAACATAGTAAAATACAGAATATCAATACAAATATTATCAATGCAAAAGTAAAATGTCAAGATGTATTACAGTAATTCTGGGAAATAACCGAGGGTAAATGTGCTTTATTGTCTGAAATATAAAGTATAAACCGCAAAGTTCCTTAACGACCTTCTAAATGGATTTTATTTATTTATTTATTTATTTATTTTCCTTTGTTTAAAAATAGGGGATGAAATATGACTCAGACAGCAGGCCTACTTTACAAATAATTTCTCCTTAAATACGGTCACTGGGATTCACTCAGATATTAGCCTAAGCTAAATAAAAATCAGCTGGCAAAAACATTGATTTACATGGAAAATTGGGTCAAGGCCTTCACAAGGCACTTGCTTATGCTTGTATTTATTTAGTAACCACTTTTTAAAACATCTGGACAGGAAATCACAATAAAAAAAAAAACAGTGAAGAAGAGATGTGCAATTGCCCGCATACATTTTCATAGATGTATCATAAGAGGTAAGTCACATGTAACCTTAATATCTACTTGTTTTCACCGTGTTAGCCTTATTATGAATATGAATGTCCTACATCTCAGAGTAGGTCTGGCCGCCTGCCTGATCCCTCCCAGTTATTATGCGCTCGCGTCGCCACAGGCTTGCGGAGGGGAGGGGAGGGAGGAAGGAAGGGAGGGATGGAGGTAGGTGGGGGCAAAAGAGAGAAACAAAACGTGACGAGGCACCCGAAGCGCCCTGTTATGCAACCGCTGACCTACTAACATACATTTCTAAACAGAAGCAGCTAGCGGCAGGATACTGGAGCGCCTCGCCAACACAACACAAGGAACCAGGGCAAAAACACAAGGGCTGCGGAATCCATGCGTACTGGACACGGCGTGTAGTGTGTGTGCATCACTTCGCCTTTCATTCAAGTCACCGAGGCTGATACAAAGAGACTAATAATTGTCAACGGACGACAAAGATATTTTGGATACAAGCACAAAAGCCACAAACGGTACGTTTCTTTAATTGCTTACTACTTTTGGGTGCACGCTCACATAAACGTTGTATGCTCACAACTGCATTAGTGATGCTTGTGATTCTGGCGTGATCTTGCGGAAATTTTACGCGGTTATTAAAACGAGGTAACTGAAATTAATCCAAGTAGCTATGATATTTGAAATGCAACGGCTTCTGTTTACTCACAGATAAAGACTGTTTATTTTTGTGTGTTTACGCATGCTCGTTACAGATTCGGATGTTGCTCAATGTGCATGTTCGCAATGTTAAGGCGAGGCCAGGACCCCTCGCGACTGTTGACAGGACATTTAGCACTTGATGCCCGTGAAATATTTGTATGTTTCCTTACACAATTCATCATCCACAAAAGTTTTCTGTATGCGTAACTGATTTTTTTGTTTACGTGTAGTGGGCTAATGATATAATATTGCGCCATTTGAACATTAATATATGAATCGGAGTTACAGAAATTTCAGT
Source organism: Acrossocheilus fasciatus (assembly GCA_036784905.1). Taxonomy (NCBI): domain Eukaryota; kingdom Metazoa; phylum Chordata; class Actinopteri; order Cypriniformes; family Cyprinidae; genus Acrossocheilus; species Acrossocheilus fasciatus. The sequence goes on along the minus strand of CM071940.1, from coordinate 29,324,241 downwards.
CGGGCGTAACGCTTATATTTTGATTAAGATGCTAACATGCTACATTATATCGCTGGAAATGTCTTGATATATGGTTACTGTTTAATGTTTGCCAATGACGTTTGAATTAAAGTTTTCACAAAGTGTGAAATCCAATTGGGTTAGGAAGTTAATGCGGCGCTTTGGGAGGAAAAATCCCGGACACACTTCTCGCTGTCACGTGTAACCGTACTCGGTAAAGGTTAACGCGGGTGTTTACGTTACAAGACTCAGACCCGTTAACTCTTTCCTGGTAGGCTATACAGACGCGAGCAAATACCGACTGGCAAACAAATGTAACTTTGTTGCATGTAAAATGCAATTGTCTAACAACATTCAATGCTTGCACAAGTAGCCTAAAAGCTCGTTTACGTTATTGATATCCAACAATATTTTATCTTGGTACACATGTGGGAATTATACAGTAACATTTAGAGTTTTTTTTTTTTTCTGCCAGAAATCTGACTATTTCAAGTTTGTCTCCCGAAACGCAAATAATTGTGAATGCAGTGATTAAATAATTTCAGTGTAATGAACGAAACTGAATAGCTACCTTAGTAAGGGATGGCGGCTATTTACGGCACTCTGAACTTTTTTAGTTACTGTTGTATTAAGTATCGAAACCTAATTATGGTGGTCAGATCCCTCAGATGTGCATGCGATTTGTGTATATAATGATTATAGATGTCAATGAACTTTGCATTGATATTCTCCTGAGCTTCCCGGCAGATGGTTGTAAACTGATTTATTGAGCTCCTCATCTTTGATTACGTGTTTATACAGTGTAATTTACATGTGTAATCATTGTGTTATTAAGTTGGTTCTTTTTTTTTTTTTGGCCCTTATGACACAGTGTATTGTGCTAAGAATAGTATAAGTACGTTTTAAATCATAAGATTTTGGATTAAAAATTTTAGATTCAACAAAGTGTAGCCTATTATGTAGTAAGCAAATATGCACTGTAGGATTCCACAGAAATAAGTCAAGCATGCATACATGATAATCAGCCTAAAATTTGTGGATGTTAGATTTGTTTTTTCTTTTGACATTATGCAGTCTTTCTGTGTTAAGAGTTACATAACGGTGAAGGTCTCAAATAAAATATATATATATATATATATATATATATATATATATATATATATATATAGGTCTTTAAGACATCAGGGGGCATCAGACAAACTGTTTTGTGTGCCAGCACAGAAAGTAGGTCATAAACCTGAAGAAAACACACCCTCTCGTCTGCCATAACAAAGAACAAAGATTCTGCCAGTTTACAACAAAATCTTGCAAATTGGGACCTGCTTCAACAACAATGCCAAAAAAAAACCCAAACAAAAAAAACACATTAGTATTGCCAGCTCTCTGAGTGTTAAATTGTGGAGATTAATATTTCAGATTGTTAATAGATAACAAAAACACTTTTGTTAAGTGCAATGTCATTGTTGGTTTATTGTACCCTTTAAGCAATAAACATTCATTCAGTTTGTGGATTTCTTAAGATTTCTCATAGTGAAAGAGAAAAGAAGATAGGGAGGAGACGTGTCGTAATTGTGCTGATGTGGCTAACAGGGAGAGGCGAATTACCGTTTAGTTTTTTGGGGCAAGAGAGCACATGTGACTGGTGAAACACATGGACTTGGTCAAAGCATTTATTTTTTTCAATAGAGGATGATATGAGTGTGTTTATAGAAAGAGTTGTCCTGGAACTCCTCCTGCTTGTCCAAGGCCTGCCCTCCTCCTACTGGAAGAGATAAACCCAGGCGTGGAATCCACGGAAGAAGAAAAAATGAGCTCCTAACCCACGTGCCGAATATTACAGTCAGCCCCAGGGTCAATTACATGGCCACAATGAAATCCAGCACCTCCGCCTTCTCCCATTATTTCCATTACTAAAACGGCTGTAAAGCAACACATGAAACATTTGAGCTGAATTATAGTTTCCAGGCCTCGCCCAAGTTAAGACTACAGTGGGACAGACATGCTATTTCTTCCCCAATGAAAGCTCACATGCACAAATATAACCCATATCCTATATATAGGGCAAATGAAATTGGGTTTTATTCTCTCTTAACAATTTTAAGCTCTGCTAATTGCAGGTCATCCAGTGAGATCAATTATTAGGAATTATGTCTTTAATCCATGTGCCACATGATAATCAATAGCAGTTTTGAATAACAGACACAGGTGTGTCATGTCAAATTCTTTAGGATGGTTTGGCTGTTGGTGTCTCCGTGCTTAAGATTTGATAATTAGTTGCACTGTTGCTAATGCGAGGAGATAAATGCATCTTTAATGATTCATGGGTGTGGCTGACAGGCTAAATAACTCATCCACTAACTATTTTTATTTATAGACTCTTCCCTTCCCTCCATTATAAAAGGAAGAGATTGAATGAAAGAGACACAGTATTTACATTTATAATAATTAGAATTTTATTTTATTTTTAAAAATGTATTCCAAAAGTACACAACACAGTAAAGATGCTCTACTCATTTGAAGTCGATAATAATGATTGCTATTTGTGAATAATCTGAAGTGATTCATTGATAAAATGAGTCTGATTGATTTAGTCAATGAATCCTGTGTTTAATTCAGTCTGATTCAGCAGATGGTTTGACGGAATCACTAAAAAGAACTAAATCAAGCGTTTGTCTCACAAATTTTACAGTATACCCTAGAATAACACTAAATACTATGCCAGTATTAATAATTTAAAAATTGTATTCAGTTTTCTCAGATAATTGGGAAATTGGCACTGATCTGTTGATGAGGCTTTTTGTTGTTGTTAGGTTTTTTTGTGTGTGTGTTTTTGCAAAACACTGTTTGTGTAGCTGGCATTCAGCAAATTATCTGCAAAATCTTTTCCCTGCATTTTCCTTTTTTACCCTTCTTCATACCATTTATCCTCAATCTATCCCTCACCTCTATTTTTAGCAAACACTTTAATTCCCTTGCCCTTTCTGCCTCTTATCTCTCTCTCGTGATACCTGTTTCACTCCTGACCTACATTTGAGCACAAGAGAAAAAAAGTTTTTTTTTTCTCTTGCTAGCTGCCCAGTTTCTAGGTCACTGGGTCATTCAGGGAGACTCTTTGAGTTTTATGCCTCACTTAAATGTTTTCTGATTCATGAAGCTCCCTGTTTAACATTATTAGCATTTAATAAAAATTGCACTTATTCCATTCATATCATCAACTAATTAAGGGAGGAAAATTACTGTTTTGGCCTTATGCATTACCTGACTAAACCAGAAAGTTTTGATTGAAGCCATCAGAAGAGGCTTAAGCTGTCTGTAGTTATGTAATGTTGCCTCAGATGTCTGGGATGAGAAGAACATAACCCATAAAAAGGGCAGCCAGATTATGGGATTACACTGTGTTCATCTGCCTAATTTCTGATGCAGATGTCATACTTAATGCTACAGAGTCATGGTGCTGTTTTAGATACGCAAGTATAGTCTTAATTAAGAGTCTCTTTTACTGTTGCTTCTCCTAATAAATATAGCAGTGCTTTTACTCTTGTAAACTAAAATTTGTGATTGTTCACTTCATATTTATTCTTTTATTTTTAGAGAACGAATATTAGAGAGTATCATAGTAGATTAATGGAATAAGACCAGATATTTTCAGTCCAACTTGTGTGCAAGTTTGTAGGGGAAAAAAAGGAAATCGGGCACCTTTAGCTGAACAACATCGTGACATTGAAATAGGGAGTTGGTGCTCAGTTTAGGTCATGATCAGATCACCGCAATCTGGAATTGCCCACTGGCTGCTGAGTTAATCATCATTGGCGACTCTGCTTTTCCATTAGTGCTCACGTTTAGATGGCTGAATCAGTTACCACCCCTGGATCTGAACTCATGTTGATGGAATGTTCCCCTTCTCCCCTTTTTCCAGATATGCCTGACCTATATTGCAAAGCTCTCAATCCGCAGATTATAAAACCTGGCTTGCCTTTTGCCTGACCTTGGTTTATCTGCCATTATAGTAATTATTGTTATGAGGTTTTCTTGGCTGCTACTCATTTTTCATCTAAAGCTTTTTCGAAAGTTCTCCTTGAAAGCCTTTTAGTGAGTAGTCATTAAAAAATGAAGTGTTAATGTTTTTGAATTCAGTTCCTGGGCCCCATTGCATATTGGGGCACCAGAGCGTTTGGACTGTGCAGCCAAGGTGAGATGTGTTGTAACATTTGATGTTAATGTTTCAAAAGCAGAAACCTCTTGCACTGGTTCCCTCAGAGCAGATGATGTAATACAGGATAAGGTTTCAAAATGTTAAAACAAATCACGTGTTCATTGCTAATGTTTACCATATGTGTAGTCCTGTTTACAGAACAGTATTGACTGAATTCCCGTTCAAAAGGTGATGTTTAACTTGTCAGAACGAGGAAACTAATTTTAGGTAATTTCTGTTTAGCTGTAGGTGACAAAAAAATGTGCAGCTTGGGTAATCACTGATAGCGTTCCTAACCTCTCTTTCTCTTTGCATCATGAGAGTCCAATGTCTAACCAGAGAGTAAAGGTCAAGGGTCGCAGACAGACAAATCAATAGCAGGGTTAGAAGGTCAGACGGTGGTTGCATGGCAACAGAAAACATTCTGTGGTTGTCAGGGTTGAGTAGATGAAGCAAGAGGATATGACAAAGACACGGCTGAACATTCCACTTCTAAATCTTCTGATTACCCAGCCACGCAGAGAAGCATGGAGAGTTTCATTAAAAATGAAAAAGCACAACAAATTAAAAGATTTCTTTGAAGTGCCTAAAGGCAAACTGTGAATTGCTTTAGCTTTCGAGGATTAACAAATCTGTCTTTCTTTTCTCTTTTATGTTTGCAGCCTTTCATCGAACAGCCAGCTGGAGGGTTTGAGAGTAGCAGCACCCCTCCCCAAGAGGCTGACAAGCTGGGGCAGACCGAGTGACCTATATCCTCCAACACGCCCAAGGCACTGGGACACATCTCTGTCGGCTTGATAGAGCCGTTACATAAAGGAATAAAAGTGAAAACAAAGAAAAGGGGGTCAGAATCCTTTAAGCAAATTTGGTCACATTTCCTGTACTTCAGGACTTTATTGACTCTCTTTCATTCCCCTGTTTGGCTTTGAAAGACATCGTGTGCAAGACAGCCAGAAGAGTTCTTCGAGTGTGTTAAATGCAGGAGACTCATACCGAGGTGCACCTGTTCTTACTCTTCTTAGGCAAGCTGGACACTTGATCATCAAGGGATATTTGCTTGAGCTTCACATCAACAAAATCAATGAGGTTCAGTTTTCCAGGGACTAAAATACCTCATAAAGTCTTTGATTATACAGCTACTTAGTTGAAGATTCTCCAGTCCACTGTTCGTCAGCATATCCTACAGGAATTACCGTAGCCACCTTTCCCCATCCCTGTTTCTTCATTTATTTCCATTACCAGTGGTGAAGCCGAGGTCCCAAACTGGCTCCCATTGAGGAACAATGGAAAGTTTGAGCTTACAAATTTCAACAAATTCCAGTGCAGGCAAAACCTTAAAGAACACAGAAAGCTTTCTGGACTACAGTGATCTTCTCCATTCACCTCAAAGCAACATTCGCCAGAGCCGCCTTCTCAAACCAAAGCCAAACATGAGCTGTCGACGTAAGCGTGAGTTCATCTCAGATGACAATAAGGATGCATCCTATTGGGAAAAGCGACGCAAGAACAATGAGGCAGCCAAGCGTTCCCGGGAGAAACGGCGCTATAATGACCTGATCCTAGAGAACAGAGTTATGGCACTGAATGATGAGAATGTACGTCTGAAAACTGAGCTTTTACAACTTAAGCTCAGGTTTGGTATGATAAGTACAGCCTCCTACATGGAAAAGAGTCAGCAGATTGGTGGAGCAGTCAATGGAAGTCCTGGGGGAAACTCCACATCTTCCTCTACCACAAGTCTTTTCTACCCTAATGGTTATTCAAGTGTTTCTCAGATGATGATAAACTCTGATTCTTCTGAAACGGAGCAGTCTGTTCGAGGGGACGGGCATGTGAAAATGGCAAAGTACTCCCCACGAGGTTCCCTCTCCGATATGTCCGATGGCTCCTCTCGGGACAGCCCAGAGCCACTTGTGTATGACATCAAGCAGGAGGGGATGGGTCTAGATATGGACATTGTCAACAGCACTACCGCACAGATCATGCTAAACATTCATTCTAGATTGCCTGCAGTACTTCACCAGCACACTTTTGAGCCAGGTTATTCAGCCAACCAACAGAAGCAACGACGCCAAGAGACCATTGCAAGTCCAGTCATCCCACAATCCGCTCAAAGAAGTGTTATCCTATACCGTTCAAGCAGTGCCTCGTATCCTGTGGAAACTCAGGAAATGATTCCTAAAGAACAGCAGAACCTCACACAGCCTACTGAGGGACCAACCGGAAGTCCCAAAAGCTTGGCAGAGGTGTCTAAACGGCTAGAGAGAAAGACTTTAGACTCTCCTCTTTATGAGTACCCAGATGGGGAAGCAGCCGAAAGGCAAGCTTACACTGCTCAACGACAGACCCCCAGGGTTGATGCTGCTGCCCCAAATCTTCTAATGAGACAAGAGGATGGAGATGAAGCACAGAAGTACCAGTGTTCTAATGGAACCTTAGAGAATGATGAGCCACCAGTGCTGACCTACGAAGGAGGCTTGAGACAAGAAGAGTACTACGAGGGTCACTCAGGAAAGGACACTTCCTCAAGTGACGGGGATCCCCGCAGCTCTGATAAAGAGGGCTCCACCGATGATGAGTCTCCCTCTTCTTCTTGCTCCGATACAGGCAGCTACCACCCTCACATATTCATGACCCAGAGCTCCTTCTCACCAAGCCAATGCAAAGACGGCCAAGCGGAAATCAAAGGCACTGCCCTACCCCACAAATTAAGACTCAAACACAGAGCTCAGAGCAATGGGAGAGCATCGTCTCAAGACTCGCCGACGACGCCACCTGCTAACTTCCAGCCATTACCTCAGCATCCCTACCTGGCCTTGTCTCAGTCTGGCGGCCAGTTGAGTCCAGGGTTTTGCAAGCAGGACACCTCGGCTGGAAGCATCGAATGTGGGAAGAAGGAATCCTGTATCCATAACGGTCATAATAAGAGACATGACTGAACGGGAAACTGTGGGACTTGCTTGGGTCTTGATATAAAGCCCCAAGAGACTTTTTATAAACCCATCTTGAGGTCCTACCTTGATCTTGTACCCTTCACCCCATTCCCTGTTCGAATGCCCAGGGATAAGAGAAGTGGACATTGTCAGGACTGCTGCGTTGTACCATAATGTATATACTTACCTTTTGTTTGTTTGTTTTTGTTTGTTTGTTTGACCTCCTCTTAAGGTTACAGCAGTACTTACAACAGAATGAAATAGGATGACATGCTATTGATCGCACTTACCCGTAGTTCCCATGCTGCAGCAAGATGTCAAAGTGTGTCATTCAATTCAAAAGCAATACCTACCGTATGTGAGGCATTGTAACGGATTCATATTTGTAAATAGGCAACTTCAAGTGCCCCTATCTTAATTTTTGGCCACACCTTAACAACAGAACATTTGCAGGTGGCTGTGCACCATTTTTAAACATACCAAACACCAGAAGATTCAGGGAACTTTTCCCTTGACCAAAGAAACATGTTCATACCTCTCTCTGCTCCCTACCTCTGTCTGCTTTTCTAACTAGTGCTCCCCATCACTTTTCCCACATTAAACAGCCTAGCTACCACTCCTCCTTGATCAGGCACTTGGTTTGTATGTATAAAATGTGATATAAATATTATATATGAATATATTTTAAGAAGAAAACAAAAAGATTACATGAAAAAAATAGAAAGTTCAGTGACTAATGAATTTGTCCTTGTCAAAAATACTGTACAATATCAATGTGTTTGCTGTTTGAGATGCCACTTAATATAAACTCCTTTTTTACTTTAACAATTTGCAATTAAATATTTTTTTTTAGAAACTCCTTTTGTAGGAAAATTACAAAATGCCCCAAAGCCTTTACAAATATATTAGCAGGTTGATGTAAGCTTCTTGTCATAGATGCTAAAATGTGTTTTCATTGCTGTTATAACTCATTGTCTGGTCTTGAAACATTACTTGGCATTTAACGTAAAAAATGTCTTTTCCAGATTATGTTTAAAACCTTAAACCTATCCTAAAAGTACATATCTATCTTCCCTTTTATGTAGCCTCCTCCATGTTTATAGTTTTCCTTATACACCAACTGATGTAAAAAAAAAAAAAACATTGATTTGCTTCATAACCTGTTACAGAGAAAACTGTCTATAGGCTTAATGCATAATGACTTTCTCTTTCTCTGTGGTTATGAATGTGAAAGGAATGTTTTGCTCTTATTAGCATGGGGTTTACAGGAAAGCTCCACCCTGCTTACATCAGTATAAATGGATGATTACTAGCATGGTGTCTTTGACCGTTTGCCCTTGAGGCCCCCAGTTAAGTGATTCAGCTAGCTGATACTGCAGTTTTTCAGTCTTTAACTGGTTGGCTGACACCTGACTAGTCAACCGCTACCGTGCATATGTTTCCCTGCCAAAAATTAGGTTTAATTTAAGTTGTTGAGGTTTTTTTTTTTTACTTTTAAAAGAATGCTTGTATTTTTTTCCAAAATAAGTCTACATGTCACGTTAACTTATGGCAATTGTGTATAAATGTAAAATATTTTTACTCACAACACTGTATTGTGCTTTTTAAATGAACTGTTTTGGGGCCAAGTGTTGTCCTGTTTATCACTAGTTGCGTCTTTACTTCCTGTTTACTGTGATTTCGTAATTGCTCACCACAATGTCACCTATCCCCCTTCGTCCTTTCAGTGTGTTTCAAACTGAGTGATGTTTGATGTTTTTATTTTCTTATGGTTTTATCAAAACAAACATGGAAAAAAAGCAAGCAAGGCTTGTTTGATGTTATTGAGTAGACCGTGGCACTGCTGTTCTGTTGCTCTGTTTTGAAATAGATGCATATTGTAAAAGACACTAATATTCAGTGCTAGGGTTGGGTGCATTTCAAAAATTCAACAAAAAAATTAAAAAGTTGTTGCATTATTCATGTGTTCATCCTTTTTTAATACTTTATCCACCTACGTAATTATACACTGCTGTTATGCAATTAGATTTTGCAACATGCAATTACAGCCGTATTAAATCAAATTTATTGACATTAGATTACGTAACTGTGAATCTTTCAATATGTTTGAAGAAGTGTTGACTGCTGTCTAAAAAGAATTTCACTCAAGCTGAAAGAGATTAGTGAACAAAGGCAAGAATAAACAGCCTATATTGTCTGTTTTAATCTGGTGCAACATTGCGAAAGGGCAGAAGTGTTGAAAATATTGGTCTGGCCTATCATGAGATACTGACACACTGACACACATCAGTCTAGCTTAACCACAGGCTTACTTTACTTATGTAACACTGACCTAGTTACTCGGTGTGCTGCTTAAACTAGTAACGTGCTACGCATTTGTGTTGTTCAGTGAACTAATATGTACAAGTTACACACTGAAAGTCACTCATAATGTAACATGATATGTGGTACACAATGTGCGTATTTGAGAATAGCCCTTCATAAACATAAACACACAAACTATGTAGTCAAACAGGATACAATCTAGTTTCTTTCTCTTTGTGATTGTATCTACCAGCAGAGAATAGAAATTAAACCCATATTTATATAGTTCCTTCATGTTTATTGTGGAGATACGCATGTACGGAACGGCCTGTCCTGCTGATGAGGACATGCACAGGTCAACAGATCTTTCAGGTGTTTTTAGTTTTAATGCCACACAAGTAGGCCAAAACCAAATCCATGGTGAGTTTGAAGTCTAGACATCCCAAGAACAAAATATCCTCACTTTTATGCCGATCTATTACGAGTATGTTGAGCTCATTTTCAGGTTCTAAAGGGTTTACTTCCGCTCTCCAATAAGGATAGCCCGAGGTACATGTGAGATCATTTTGGGTCAGCTGCTGTAACTGTCCCTTAACACTTTCACAAAAAAATCTCCAGTTTTAAGTGTTTTAGGTGGTTAACTTATGATTGCATAATTCATAACCTTGGAGGCCAATTTAATTCAAATAAAATCAGCAAAATAAAAATAAAGGTCACCGTATACCACCAAAAGTGGTCATGGGATTCCATTATACACCATCTGTATTTTCTATTCTTTCATACGTATATGCATAAATACATACAAGCAAATAAATAAATACATATATATTTTTATAATCTTTTAAGTAATTTTCAAATCTACACAAAGTACAAAATATGTTGAAATGTACGCATTAAATGTATTAAATGTGTTAAATATAAATATATATATATATATATATATATATATATATATATATATATGTGTGTATGTGTGTGTGCACAGACATTAAATATATCTATCTGAATCTACATCTATCTATCCATCTATCTATTTTTTATTTTTTATCTATTTATCTATCTTTTCATATATCTATATCTACAGAACAATGAAAAAATCTTATTGTTGAGTTCTGGTTTAGTGTAGCTGAATGAAACAAACATAAAATGCCTGCAGTATTGTATCGAACAGGTCTCGTCGACTTGTGTTCTTTGAATCCATTGACCTTGAATAAAACCGAAGCTCTTGTTCTGATTACATTCAGATTACATTTCAACGAAGAGGATGTTACACAATCTGTGAGTGAGGACACAGAAGCAGACAGACAGGTCCCAAACACAGAGCTGACATAAGAGTCTATTCAAAATGAGTCTGGCACAGAGAGAGAGAGAGAGAAAACACCGGGACAGAATGAGGGATTGGGCTGAGGGGATTTAGATCTCTCCTGAGACACCAGACTGTCTGATCGGAAACACCCTGACCTGGCCGACACTGCAGAACTAGAGCACTCTGTCTATAGCAGAGCTTCAATGTGCAATCTATAGCCAACTAGAATAGCAAGACTTTGGAACATTGATCTTTTATAGTGATTTTATTTGAGGGAAAAAAATTGATCTGCAATGATTTAATTTTTGAAACATACATTAAAGGTTCCAAAGTACAGGGTCAGTTAGATTGTTTTAATGTTTTTGTAAGAAGTCTCTTCTGCTCACTAAGGCTGCATTTATTTAAACAAAAATACAGAAAAAATAGCAATATTGTGAAATATTATTACTATTTAAAAGAACTGTTTTCTGTTTTAATATATTTAAAATGTAATTTATTCCTGTAATCAAAGCTGAATTTTCAGCATCATTACTCCAGTCTTCAGTGTCACATGATCCTTCAGAAATCCTTCTAATATGCTGATTTGCTGCTCAAGAAACATTTATTGTAATTATTCATGTTTTTTTTTCTTCTCAGGATTCTTTGATTAATAAAAAGTTCAGAAGAACAACATTTATTTGAAATATAAATATTTTGTATCATTCTAATTGTCTTTACTGTCATTTTTAAACAAATCACATTGTACTGGTTTCTGTAGAGGTTAAACAAATATATTTGTTACAAAATTATATTTAGCATATATGCAGTATATATTGTAATATGGGTTGTAAAAATGTAGTATATAAACTATTTTCAAAAAACAGGCAAATTATTTGTTGCTTCATAAAAGCTTACATTGCAGTGAATCATGTCGATAAATATTAATAAATAGTGTTGATGAATATTAACCCAATTTATTGACCCATATTAACCCAACTGGTTAATACTGGCAATGAAAGAAATACATGCCACTAAAGTGTTCTGAGTGAAATAGGCCAATGCAACCAATGCCAGCAGCCTCATAACACTATTAATAATCACCTCTATTTGTGAAGCCAGTGTCGTAACCTGTTTTGTGAGCTTTGAAATGCCAGTGCAATGGCTGCCGCAGTGTCGGTGGAAAGCTGGGGCAGCGGTAGAGCTAATGATCCCCAAACAACAGCAGTCCCAACAGTAGCACAGTCGTATGGATTCGGCTTCCCCTTTGTCCCCTTTTTGTGACTGGAGCACATGGAGGCTTGCATAAACAGGTCAGTTGAAAAGTAGGTCAGTGTGAAGGGAGGGAGGAATGAGAGAGAGACATAGAAGTGAAAGTATTGGGAGAAAAACAGAAAAGAGAGAGCGAGAGGCCTGTCCTGTAGAGGAAAGCTCAGAGAAAACAGGCTTCTCAGGTTACCTGGCTTATTTCGAACAGCCGAGAGCGCTGGGTCAACAGATCAGGCCACTGCTGCATGTGTTGCACAACGGAAATATTGTGCATTTGGATTTTGGCCCACTGCAGGCTTTCCTTCACATGAACAGGTCTGCAGAAACACCATCTGCCCTCTGCAATCACAGTCAACAAAAGCCAAACATTTCAATGAAACATTTTTTTAATTATTAATGCAAGTTGCATACTTATTTGCACAGAAATAGTAGTCTGCTGAATCTGCCATTTTAAAAATTATAAACACCTTTATGTGCTGTAGATCTATTCTAGACTAAACTATAGCTGCATTTTTTTTCAACTCTACACTGTAATTTTTTTTTGTAAGATGCAACTAAAACAAAAATTATTGTAAATTATTTTCAATTTTTTTTTTTATTATAAAATTATTGTTTTCTACTTCAAAATGTCACTTAATTCAACAGGTTCACTGAAAAGAAAATTCACTAAATTCACTAAATTACACATATATTAGTGCTGTCAAATGATTAAACTCGATTAATCACATCCAACATTTTTAATGTAGCCTATTTATTTTAGTGCCGTCAAAATTAGCTTGTTAACGCAGGTGATTATTTTTTTCAGTTTAACACGTTAAAAATATTTAACGCAATTAACGCAGGGGCGGGGCTAGGGTTCGCCACCACTCACAACTGCTTTTTCTGTCACTTTTTTTCTTGACAAGAAGTGCATTTATTCAGTCGTTACGAACACATAAAACACGCAATGTAGCCTGTATCATTTCATATCAAACCGAGAAATAATCTATGTGCATGCAATGTCGTAGTCAGTGAAGTCATGAAGTTACCAAAAAGGCGATTAAAGCTGCCTTAAAAGTGTGCATGCATGTAATATATTTTATATGATTCACATTTAAGAACATGTTTCTGAAATGGTTTCCAAAACTGTTCTGGAGCAGCCCAGCACTGTCTCCCTCATCTAACACACCTGATTCAACTCGTCAGTTCATTAGTAGAGACTTTATGACCTGAAGTGAGTCAAAAAAAAAGGTGAAGAGAGTTCAGAGAAAATATAATGCGTGTCAGATCCGTGTCATGTTCAGCAGCAGCAGCTCTTAAAGAAATAACAACCAAAAACAACCCAATAACCAGCTTCTGTGATGTCTGTTCATCAAAGAAAAAAAAGAGGAAATAAATAACTTTTATAGCTTTAAGGATTCATCAATATTTAATTTAGAATTTATTGTTTGATCATTTCAATTTCTGTATTTCTGCTGAAGGGCACAAGTAAATATGACCTTTATTATAATGGGTTTATGTGAAGATTGTTTTAAGTTTACTTAAATTTAAAGAAGTTATTTTTTAAAAGTCTAATCAATGTTAAAATTCATAGCTCTCAGTTATACTGTAATGTTGAATGGCTAGTCAATGGTTAAATATTAGGGAGGAAAACAATTTTATAGAGACATCAGTAGTATTGGTATCAGTGATACTGGCCTTCCGTCATAAAAAAAAAAAAAAAAAAGATGCCATTAAACAAATATTAAAAATATACTGTCTTTACGTTGTTTGTACTTTAATTTGAAGATTGAATGTGAAATTATTGCAATATAAAAGTATATTTAAAAACTTTAATGTTAGGTGGGATTAATCGCGATTAAATTTTTTTAAACGATTGACAGCACTAATTTATTTATTTATTAGTGCATGTAAGTGATTAACAGTGTGCAGATCTTTTTTCTATTATTTGATGATACCCTTTGATCTTGCACCAGGTCAAGACATTTTTGGATGTGCATACTTTGACCCTTTGTGCATATAAGCGTCCACAATTAAAATGGTAATACTCCAGTACTTTATGTTCTTGGCCAACATGTTTTCTAAACCCTTCAAAGTAACTAAGACAAAAACGTAGTTATGTAACTAGAACAAAAAGCAGAAAACAAAAGCGTTTCAGCTGCTGCAGTGTGTCCTCCACCCACACAGACAAACACACTCACTCAAACACACACACACACACACACACACACACACACACACACACACACACACACACACACACACACACACACACACACACACACACACACACACACACACACACACACACACACACACACACACACACACACACACACACACACACACACACACACACACACACACACACACACACACACACACACACACACACACACACACACACACACCTCACCTGTTTGACTGTTGACCTTTTTGACTGTTGGTTTTACTGCACAAACCATGATCAAAATCATATTTCTCATAATTCCTGTCACTAAAAACTGGTGATCATTAATCATTTATGTTTAATCATTAGTGCAGGATATGCCTTGAATGTGTGTCACAGAGACCAAAGGGTCAAGGTTTGTTTGGTTTTCATGACCCAGTTTTTATCTGTTAACATTTAGAAGCATCTATGTATTTTGAAGAAACATTATTTTATTTATATCCCAATAATATCATATATATTTTTTTTATTTTCACTTATATTACAAAACTAAAATATAATATAGTGAAAAATAAAAAGTAATATATTAATACATTTCCATATGGTAAAGTAGCAATTATATTTTTCAACATTCTGCATGGATATTGTATCCCATGTACATCTAAACATTATGAAGTGTATTACTGAATTTAAAATGAACTTACATATCATATAAGTAGATATATTGTCACATTTTTCAGTATTATTTAATATATTGTAATATAAACGCAATATATAATTCAGTATTCAATATATATATATATATATATATATATATATATATATATAAATAATTTAATATATTGATCGTTAATATATAAGATATTTTCTATGTACTTTTTACACAGAGCATGACACATACATATTTTTCTCTGATATCAAACTTTTGCATGTTATTTGGTCTTATAACAGGGAAAAGCAGCAGATGGATTTATGTAATATTAATTATAGCTTTAGTAAGGTAAAAAGAAAGGGAAAAAAAGAAACTGGTTAAGCTGGTTAAGCTGATCCTGTTCTAGATTTGTCATATTAAAGATAGACATTTCACTGTAAGTTTCCAAACACAATACACATCAAAATAATCTGCCTCTGCCTGGAAACTGGGATATAAATACTGATAACAGTTTCTTCCATTTTGCAAGTATTGGTACATTCATAAATAGAGAATATAAAAAAAAAAGACGACAATGTGGCTGAGAGAATGAGATTGAGAGAGAGGAGGTTAATATGAGAGAGGAAAGAGCTTTATGTGTTTGGATGTAATTCAAAACAAAAACATGGACTATATCTCTTCCTGCTCGAGTTCCTTCCTGAAGCCAAAAACACTCCCCACCTTCTGTTTTTCACCTTCATGTGTCCCTGCTGACCCATAATCCTCTGCGATGTGTGGCCTTGTACACCACTCTGACATTTATATAGGCCTATGGATATATTTATTTAGAAGTTAGTTTTTGAGTGCAAGGTCATTAGAGCAAGGTATTAACAAGTGTTTATTTAACAATTAAAATATTAATTAAAGAGCAATTAAAAGAACATTTTCATTGCTTTTATTTAGTTAAAAACGTGTCATTTAAAGTTGTAGCAAAAATACTTTCTTGCTGTAAAATTGAATATCTAATTCAGTCTCTGACTTGCTGTTCCTTCATATTTGGTATATTTCTTATATAATATAATACAATAAAAAAATGTAGTTCTTTTTCCATTTTATTTTTGTTCAATATTTACAGGTGAATGAAAGCGCATGTGTAAATGTATTGTTTATTACAGAAAAAATAAAAGGTATTAATTTACATTTAAATATTTTTTTAATTTTTTCACATAATTTCTGTTAAATTGTTTAATGCTTTTGTGAAAAAACTTAGATTTTTTTGGTTTTTTACAAATGTTTTTATTGGTAACTTATTTTAAAACATTATCTAAAATGTTTTGAAAAATATAATCGTTAATAATTTCAATATTTTTAACTTAGAAAATTCCATTTACATGAAATTGTGTCACTGTTTCAACTGTTATGGGTTTCCTCTTTCATGTCAAGCTTTAATTGCATAATGTAAATGTAAAGCATGTTCGGTGTGCACTTGAAAGTTACATTAAATATACCTCAGCTAATGAATAAAACCCTTGCTGTTATTTACTGTAGTAAGTCAATATGCATCAAATGTGATCAGCTCACAGAGTTTTCAGTAATGCAGTGAGTGATTGTCTGTGGTTATATATGCATGCTGTTTCTTAAGGGAGCAGAGATCAGCTTTTCAATAGTCTAACTGGCTCTGTGCCTACTTGAGTCTGTGTTCACTGTAGAAATATCACTCCAGCTGTTGTTTTTGTTTTCATTTTCCTATTTGTATCCTGAATTTAGGTCAGATGGCCCATGTGAGGCAGGGGAAGCGTGGATGCCGGACGGAGAGCTTAATGACTTGTGTTCATCCGTGCCTTTATAACTTGACACTCTGTTGTACAAGTCTGACTAACATTGTAGTATTACAGATTTAAGCGGCACACGCAGACTGACCCGTAAACAGCAGCGTTCTGTGAATGAGGAAACATACACGTTACGCACATTACACAGAACAACAGCTGGTAAAGGAACATTCCTGTCAGCATGACTTTCTGAAATATCAACAGGTGCTACACAGCACAGGACGAGTGCGTAAGCAGGACAGAGACAGACAGACAGACAGACAGACAGACAGACAGACAGACAGACAGACAGACAGACAGACAGACAGCATTCCTGCTTAATGAAAAGAAAGAAAAAGAAAAATATAACTTCAATTTTAAAATATTTGCAACACTATAGCACAAAACTTATTTAAATTACATTTGTAATAAAATAATTATAAAATATATAACTATGATATATAATTATATATTATATGTAAAATATTAAAAAATGTAACCAAAACTACAATTTAATTATTATCTTTATACAAATATATAAATCAAGTCACCTTTATTTATATAGCGCTTCATACAATTCTGATAGTGTCAAAGCAGCTTTACATTGGTCATTATTTTTATTTTTCTCTGCTTTTTTAAAATCATGTCATGGAACACAAGATGTTATAGGCCATAAAAAAAATATAATATTTTCTGTAAAAAAAAAAAAAAAGTGTCTGTAGTGTATATAGCTAAAAATCATGATTTCTTGTTGTCCAAATTAGTCAGTGTATTTTTTCCACCATGTATCGTGTAATCAATTTATTTTATTTTACTCTTCTTTTGGTAATATTTTATTTATATAAATAAAAATTAATTTTCCTAACTCCACCATATTAAAATGTTTTCCCATAAAAAGGTGTCTATAAATAAATCTACTTTGTTTTTAAATTGGAGGAATTGTTTCCCACAAATAAGATACAGGAAATTATGTCACTTTCCCCTTAATGATATGATCTCAAGAACTGAAAAGTATGTGTGCTCTCTCTGAGAAAATATTTTCATTTAAAAACTCCTTACGACTCAACTCATTTTTTATTTAATTGTACTTTTATTTAAAAATGCTAAAAGTTATGTTTAAAAGAATCATGTTTTGGACTTTTTGATCATTAAACAGGCATTTGGCCCTGATATTGTTTGCTTTTTTCAAAAAAAAAAAAAAAAACACCCTGCAAAGATGTAGCCCATAGCATCTTTAAAGTGGACTGATATAGCTCAAGAAATAGGAGTCATGAACTGTGTGATTTTGAACTCATTTCTGTGTTTATAGACTTTTATAGACTTTTACAATATCATTGTTTGTTTACACGTGAGCACAGTTCACAGCTTTATAGCTTCCTTATTTTATGCCATGTAAACAGCAATGACACTCAAGCAGGTTTCCTGTGAAAAGCGTCATGGGATTGTTCGGTGTTTTGACCGGAAAGTGTTCGGTGCACACCTTCCTGTAACGGTCACTTTCAAGGGCCCTTCAGAGCGATATGCAGCATGCCATCCTATTCAAACCGGCTGTTAGAAAGATGCTCCCACTCAAAAAAGCCCTGAAAAGACTTTCCAAAAGCTGTCTGGATCACAGCTTTTGTATACACAAGCATTTGTGTGAGCTTGGCGTTAAATGTTTTTATTTAACACTGACTGGCTACCAGGCCCTTCAGCAGAATGTAGGTCAACTCCTCCCACTGCTCTGCGAACACAGAACCTCATGTGAACTCGCTTGTCATGGCAACGAGAGGGCAGCCAGTCACAGCGCAGCTCGAGAGAAAGGGGCGGGGCCAAGCCAGCAGCAGACGATTCGCTCTGCGTCCCGTCGTCGTTCTCTGTCGTGCCTCCCAGCTCCGCTTGTTTCCAGTGAACTGGAATCTTTTTCTGAGAATCCTAGAGTGCGTCGACGCGAGCCAAGGTGGAGCACGTGTCTCGCTTTTCTGTGAAACACAACTAATGTTTGGCGCAGCCGGAGCACTTGTTATCTTGTCATCTGGGTTGCTCGGCACAGTGTTGACACTGCGATAATTGCTTCTCGTACGGCAATATTTATTTCAAGCCAAAATATGTTGACGCTGTGAACAGTGCAGCTTGAATCATTTTTTTTTTTTCACACTGAAAATGTGATTAAATCTTCAAAGGCTAAAATGTATTACAAAATGTACTTCAAGATGCAAGAAAATACATCTTATAAAACACTTTGGATTCATCGGGCAAAGGGACTTGGGCACATTTGGATTTATTTGAATGCTGATGAATGAAGATTGTCCCTTTTTAAACAAATAAATAAACAAATAAACACGCCAAAACACACGTGTGTGTGTGTGTGTGTGTGTGTGTGTGTGTGTGTGTGTGTGTGTGTGTGTGTGTGTGTGTGTGTGACCCTGGACCACAAAACCAGTCATAAATCGCTGGGGTATATTTGTAGCAATAGCCAAAAATACATTGTATGGGTCAAAATTATTGATTTTTCTTTTATGCCAAAAATCATTAGTATATTAATTAAAGATCATGTTCCATGAAGATATTTTGTAAATTTCCTACTGTAAATATATCAAAACTTAATTTTTGATTAGTAATATGCATTGCTAAGAACTTCATTTGGACAACTTTAAAGGTGATTTTCTCAACATTTTTTTTTTTTTTTTTTTTTTTTTTGCTCCTTCAGATTCCAGATTTTCAAATAGTTGTATGTCAGACAAGTATTGTCTGATCCTAACAAACCATACATCAATGGAAAGCTTATTTATTTCAGATGATGTATAAATCTCAGTTTCGAAAAATCAACCCTTATGACTGGTTTTGTAGTCCTGGGTCACATATATTATAATATTTAGTAATAATATTTCTTAATATTACTGTTTTTACTGTGTTTTTATTAAACTGCATCCTTGGTGAGGGGAAGAGATTTCTTTTAATATTTAAAAAGGTTTAAAATTGCAAAAATCATTTAAAATTTAAACTTTTTCATTATTACAAACTTTTATATAGCACTAACAGTGTGGGATGAGTCACACTGAAGTTTAGGTAATAATTTGAATGGCAAAACTAATGCTTTTCCATTAAAGAAAAAAAATAATTGCTGTGTTTCTTGAAAGAGTGAAAGACAGAAAGAAATGCATGACACAGAAGGAGAGATGGGTGGACGTTTTCCGGTGTTTTGGGTGGAATGTGAAAGCTGGCGTTTTAGGAGAGGCCCAGCTGGTCATGTCTGACAGTCCTCGTTTTGTGAGTCACGTGTCTTCATCGCACAAGCCCTCTCTTCTGAACTGTATCGTGATATTTTAAACATGCAGGAAGCATTAGCGTGTGTTGAAACAATTTAGACCACAAAAAAACACATATGGGCCGTACTGAAATGAAACACCGAAAGGTATGTACAGGAAAACCGCAATATTTTTTTTTCTCTAGCTGAAGTTAATCTGGGTTTTATTATTCTTTTTAAAGCAGATGTATTGCACATACATATTGGTCAGGCTTGACGACCCTTGCAGGAAAACCTACTGGCAAACGCAGAGAGTAATTCGGCCAAAAGCAGACCTCTGGGTGGTTTGAGGATTCTGAGCTATGCTTATGTTCACCGCGGGCTTGGCAACAGAGCATCTCTCTCATGCTCTCTAAAGGTCTCTTTCATCACTGCCTGCATTTTGCAGATTTTTCCGAGTCCAACTCATGTCCTGAAGAGATTTGAGAAAGAAGAGGGCAATGGAGCGGGAGAAAGGCTGAGTGGAACCTGACAGATCAATGTTCTTGCAACATTTTCACTCCGGCTTGTGCAATTCTTGTTGGAAAACTCTCCCTCGTGCTAAAGTACAGCTTTTGACTAATGTGCTGACATTATGACTTAGCAGGTGTTGCAAGGTGATGAAAAACCTGGTGTTCAACATGGGGAACAGGTAACAGACACTAACAGAAGTGACCAGATAAAAGCTTAAAAGGACAAAACAACAAAAAAAAACACTCAAAAGACTAAGGACCACCTGGTCCTTAGTCTTTTGACGTTTTTTTTTTTTTTTTTGTCCTTTTAAGCTTTGTCCTTTTTTGTCCTTTTGATTGACTCAGCTGTCAATCAAACACTGTGCTAAAACAGGGCCAGTTACATGTAGCTTTAAAAGAGAATAACATTTTGATTGAAACATTTGGGGATGTACATGAATATTCACAACCATTCAAAAGTTTGGGGTCAGGAAGTTTCTTGTTTTTAAAGAAATTATTACTTTTATTCAGCAAGGATGCATGAAATTGATCAAAAGTGACAGTAAACACATTTATAATGTCACAAAAAATTATATTTCAAAGAAATGCTGTTCTTTTCAACTTTTCTATTCATTAAAGGATCATGTGTGGGGGGGGGTCATGGTTTACACAAAAAAATATGAAGCTACACAACTTTTTTTAACATAATAATAATAATAGCTAAAAATAAAAAAAGTTTTGATTTCATGCTGAGCATGAAATAATATTATAGTGATTTCTGAAGGATCATGTGACACTGAAGACTGGAGTAATGATGCTGAAAATTCAGCTTTGCATCACAGGAATAAATTACATTTTAATATATATTGCCATAGAAAACAGGTATTTAAAATTGTAATAATATTTCACAATATTCCTCATTTTTTTATATGAAATATTACTGTCTTTAATGTATTATTGATTAAATAAATGCAGCCTTGGTGAGATTTCTTTCAAACACATTAAAAAAATCTTACCAACCCCAAACTTTTGAACAGTAATGTACAGTATATTAGCATTAAATCGTATGCAACCTTTTTTTAATGTTTTTGAAGGAACTTTTTTTTCTTCTATTCATCGTTTAAATTCCTGTTTTCTATATTTAAACATAAAAAAATAAACAGAACAGCTGTTTACAGTAGAGATCATATATGTCATATTCTCTCCTGGCATGTATTAATTCTACAGCTGTCACTGAGGGTCAACGTTAACGTTAAGACCCTCAGGATAACATTTCATAAGGGGTCAAAGGTCAACCACTGCAGAACGCTAGCTTAGCATAAAAGGATACCAACTTGAGGCAGCACCTGCTTATAAACAGAAAGCGATGAAAGGCTTGGGCAGCAGACTAAACAAGTGGAACTTCCTCTATAGGTGAAAGGGCAAATAACAAGCATTTTTGCAGAGCCACGTGAGCCTGAGATGTTTTTCCTGTAAGAACGAGTTCCATTTGTCATTGGTACATTTTCTAATAACATTGCTAGGTCAAATTCATAACCGCAACTTCTTCGATCGTACATTCCTGAGTGAAGCTATCTAGACATGGATCTATTCTTAGAACAGCCCAAATCCTTCCATATCTGCATGTATCATGTGTTTCATATCAAAGAAACTTTAAAAACACACTCTAGAATTTCACACTATGTCTCTGGGATCCAAAACAGACTGCAACACCCAACACCACTTGTTTAATTCAAGTTAGCATTGTTGATGTTAAGCAACAAAATCATTAACAATTTAACTTAGTCAACAGCTGGTGGTGTGTTATTGTTAACTTCAACTATGAATTGAAATAAAATATAAATATCAGAGGAAAAACTTTACCATATTAAAAAATGTTGCCTTGGCACCAAACCAAAAGTTGAGGCACAAAAAGTACTAAAACTGAAATAAAATATATATTTAAAAGAAATATTAAACAATAAAATAGTAAAAATGACAAATGTACCAACTGAAAAAAATAATACTATTTTTTTTAAGGTAAGTGGTTGCAAACAATTTATTTTAGCTACATTTAAAGAATAAAAAAGTTGAAAGTTAGTCAACTAAATTTGTTTATTTAAATGTAGCTAAAATAAACTGATTGCAACCACTTACCTTAATAATGTAGTAAATTCAATTAATCTTTTTTCATCAGTAAACGTTAACTGAAAATATAAAAATAAAACACATACCAAAATATTATTCAAACAAATTACTTCCCTCTAAACCTGAATATATATTTTATTAAATATCAAATGATGAGATATGTTTAAAAAAAAATAACTTAAGCTATTCAAAATCATGTTTGGTAAAGCTGAATTAAAATGAAATATAAATTTTAGATGGAAAACTTTAACTTAAATGAAAATGAAAAGGCAATAAAGGACTGAAATAAAATGGATTTAATAGAAATATTTAAAAAAGCTAATAAAAATGACAAATGCACATAATAAAACTACTAAAACTTAAACTAAAAATATACTTAGGCTACTTCAAAATATTATTAGAACAAATAAATTACTTCCCTCCAAACCTGAATATGTACTGTTAAATATCAGCTGACGAGATTTTATTTGTTTATTTTTGTTAAATGTGGCAATGTTGTAATGAAATTCAGGGGAAATATTTCTCAAAACTTTGAGTAACAGCAAAACACAAAGTACCACAACATGGAAACGTGAACACAGCAATGTACTGTGAATCGTACAAGCTGTCCAGAGATGCTCTTATATTTCGCTTATCTATTTAATTTTAAAGAATCGGGAAGCGTTTGGCACTGCGTGTTTGTTTACATGGCGGCCGGCCAAGGAACACGGTTTTCTCGCAGGTGGAATAGTTTTTCCTCTCACGTGTACCAGCTGACCTGCTTTCCTCTCAGGGCCGCACCCAGACTTTGATTTGTTAATGATTCAACTCAAAGCCGTAACTAGATTTCACAACAACAACACTGAAAAAGGGTGCGGAGAGACGCAGGTTAAACAGTTTCTGTAAGCCATTAACGCTCAGGTGAAGTCATGAGGAAATAAGCCAAGTGTGGCATTATGTTAGTGAAGCACACGTGACTTTGACACAGAAGAATGAGGGGAAATACACTAAACATTATCTCATCGTTTACCATAATATATCTGTCTCAGATGAATCACATCTCGCTCACACATGTAAAGACTTCACGTGTTGACACGGTGAGATTGTGTTCCAAAAAAAAATGCTGATGTCTAGATGTTAACCTAAGTGTAGTGTAAACTTGGCTTGTAACAAACTCGGTTAGTAAACAAACATGCACCAGTTGAAAAAGACACGTGGGTTATAACCTCAAATGATCCGAGAGGTTATCGTTCACCTGACATAACTTCTAAACAAAGATTACAAAACTATACCAAAAAATCACTTCTCTCCATATTTTAAACATATTAGTTTTTTTGTTTATGCATTCTCTTGTGAAAAAGAAGTGTGTTTAATTGTTTTCAATGTGCACTTGTAGTGTACTTAAAGTCTAAAAAGTGTATTTAAAAAAAAAATATTTGCAGGCAGGGCTTGGTCACTCCTACTACAACTTTGGCGGGTTGAATCAGAGGGTTTCAACGGGTCCTTAAAAGTACAAGAAATGCCTTAAATCATACAAGAAAAGTCTTAAATTTAGGGTCAAGACAGACAATAATCGCGATATGACTTAATGTGACGATTAAACATCAAAAGGCTTCGATTTCATTGAATAAATATGAACTGCACATTTGAAAGTCAAAATGTGGCGTCGGTATTTTTAAATCAATGCATTGCTGAAAGGAACCAACTGTCTTCAAAAATGTTTTGATGGCATTTTCATTTTATCTTACCTGTACTGCCCGATAAAGTAGCATTTATGAATGCAGCACTGTTTTGTGCACAGCTTTTACTGAGAAAACAATCTTTATTTCTGCCGTTCCAAAGCGCCACCTGCTGCCAGAGAATGAATTTGCATTTTTAATCCATCCGCTGTTTTTGTTCAGACCAATATGAAAATCAACCCATGTTTTAAGCAGCAAACATGAAGTTGTAAATGTAAACCAATGGATCAAAAGAAACTAAATGTGCCTTCTAAAAATCTAAACAATTAAAATACCACCTATTTGTATGTTTAAAACTAATATAATAGATAATTTTGACTCATCCCTTTTCTAAAAAAAAAAGAAAGAAAGAAAGAAAAAAATGGCTAAAATTTAAAGGCTGAAATGTGAAATTTATAATTTATAATTTCATACATTTTTTTGAAACCCTGTATCTGAAATGTACATTTTTAAACTGAATTATAAAAAGTAATTTTACAGTTTAATATGTTAACATAGAGGCATAAACTCTTGCTCTACCCTACTCATATGGTATTGAATTTATTTGTGCGGCTCTTAAAAAGGTTTTAAAAAGCCTTCATTTTGATATATAAAATCCTGCAGATACCCTGTGAATATATGGAAACAACAGTTTCCCAACAACAAAATTGTGGACAGTGATAATACAGTCGTGGCCAAAAGTTTTGAGAATAACATAAATATTAGTTTTCACAAAGTTTGCTGCTAAACTGCTTTTAGATATTGGTTTCAGTTGTTTCTGTGATGTACTGAAATATAATTACAAGCACTTCATACGTTTCAAAGGCTTTTATCGACAATTACATGACATTTATACAAAGAGTCAGTATTTGCAGTGTTGGCGGTTCTTTTTCAGGACCTCTGCAATTCGACTGGGCATGCTCTCAATCAACTTCTGGGCCAAATCCTGACTGATAGCAACCCATTCTTTCATAATCACTTCTTGGAGTTTGTCATAATTAGTGGGTTTTTGTTTGTCCACCCGCCTCTTGAGGACTGACCACAAGTTCTCAATGGGATTAAGATCTGGGGAGTTTCCAGGCCATGGACCCAAAATTTCAACGTTCTGGTCCCCGAGCCACTTAGTTATCACTTTTGCCTTATGGCACGGTGCTCCATCGTGCTGGAAAATGCATTGTTCTTCACCAAACTGTTGTTGGATTGTTGGAAGAAGTTGCTGTTGGAGGGTGTTTTGGTACCATTCTTTATTCATGGCTGTGTTTTTGGGCAGAATTGTGAGTGAGCCCACTCCCTTGGATGAAAAGCAACCCCACACATGAATGGTCTCAGGATGCTTTACTGTTGGCATGACACAGGACTGATGGTAGCGCTCACCTTTTCTTCTCCTGACAAGCCTTTTTCCAGATGCCCCAAACAATCGGAAAGGGGCTTCATCGGAGAATATGACTTTGCCCCAGTCCTCAGCAGTCCATTCACGATACTTTCTGCAGAAGATCAATCTGTCCCTGATGTTTTTCCTGGAGAGAAGTGGCTTCTTTGCTGGCCTTCTTGACACCAGGCCATCCTCCAAAAGTCTTGGCCTCAGTGTTCGTGCAGATGCACTCACACCTGCCCGCTGCCATTCCTGAGCAAGCTCTGCACTGGAGGTGCCCTGATCCCACAGCTGAATCAACTTTAGGAGACCAAAGTTTTGAGAATGACACAAAAACATCCTCCGAGAGCAACTTCTCCCAACCATCCAAGAACAGTTTGGTGACGAACAATGCCTTTTCCAGCATGATGGAGCACCTTGCCATAAGGCAAAAGTGATAAGTAAGTGGCCTGGGGAACAAAACATTGAAATTTTGGGTCCATGACCAGGAAACTCCCCAGAACTTAATCCCATTGAGAACTTGCAGTCAATCCTCAAGAGGCGGGTGGACAAACAAAAACCCACAAATTCTGACAAACTCCCAGCATTGATTATGTAAGAATGGGCTGCCATCAGTCAGGATGTAGGCCAGTAGTTGATTGACAGCATGCCAGGACGAATTGCAGAGGTCTTGAAAAAGAAGGGTCAACACTGCAAATATTGAGTCTTTGCTTAAACTTAATGTAATTGTCAATGAAAGCCATTGGCACTTATGAAATGCTTGTAATTTTACTTCAGTATACCATAGTAACATCTGACAAAAAGATCTAAAAACACTGAAGCAGCAGACTTTGTGAAAATTAATATTTATGACATTCTCAAAACTTTTGGCCACGGCTGTATACCTATTAAAGGGATAGTTCACCCAAAAATGAAAATTCTGTCATCATTTACTCACCCTCAAGTAGTTCCAAACCTGTATGCATGTGTTTGTTCTACTGAACACAAAGGAAGATATTCTGAAGAATGTGGGAAACAGAGCAGTTCTGGGGCACCACTGACTTCTATAGTATTTTTTTTCCCTTGACATCCATTTAACAAGAGGTTTCATAATGAGGCTAGTTTCTGTGTTCATCCCCATGAAAAAAAAAATGTTTTATTGGTTTGTTTTATTTGATTTTTGAATGTGTTACTTAGCTGAATGTGGACTATAGCTGTTGCAATGTGCTTAGATGACACTTCATTATGAATAAATCAAATTGAATGCCTTGTTGCTTGATTTTAGTTTTTTTTAGTTTTTTTTTTTTTTTATTGACTTTGTACCTTAAAAATATATATTTTTACAATTATTCTTTAAAAAAAATTCTTAAAATAAACATTAATTTTTAATAAAACATGATGTGAGCTTAATGGGAAAACAAAAATGTACCCATTAAGCACAGACAGACTTTTTTTTATTTAATGATGTATATCTTAATTGAAATGCTTTTGTCATTTAAAATCTAATTAAATATTTTTGTGTGAGAGATTAATATTTTATTTTAACATAACTTTTTGTACTGAAATCAATAT
Source organism: Acrossocheilus fasciatus (assembly GCA_036784905.1). Lineage (NCBI taxonomy): Eukaryota > Metazoa > Chordata > Actinopteri > Cypriniformes > Cyprinidae > Acrossocheilus > Acrossocheilus fasciatus. The sequence continues at coordinate 29,297,209 of CM071940.1, read as the reverse complement.
CTTGTGCACTAAAAATGTCTCAGTGTAGATTTTGGTGAGCTTAATATGTATTTACCCTACACATTTTAAAAGAAATTAAGGTAACACTTTAGAATAGGGAACACTTATACACTATTAACTACGACTTTTCCCTCAATAAACTCCTAATTTTCTGCTTATTAATAGTTAGTAAGGTAGTTGTTAAGTTTAGGTGTTGGGTAGGATTAGAGATGTAGAATAAGGTCATGTAGAATAACGCATTAATATGTGCTTAATTTGTACTAATAAATGGCTAATATTCTAGTAATATGCATGCTAATAAGCAACTAGTTAAGAGACCCTAAAATAAAGTGTTACCGAAATTAAAGTATATTTTAGTTTACCATAAATGCTTTTTAGTGCATTCAACAGTAAACTACAACCATTTAAAAAAAAAAAAAAAAAAAAAATTATGAAATTGCATGTAAAGATGCACTTAAGTACTACTTAAGTGGTCAAAAAAGCACTTTAGAATTCACATTTAATATGAATTTAAACTATAATACATTTAATTTAATCGTAAATAACATGCAATTAAGTGTCCAATAACATTGCAGTGTGCACTTAAGTAGCCTACATTCTTTTAAACTATCTAATTTCCATAATAAGTACTATTTTTAAGTGAAATGTTTTTTTATTTTATTTTATTTTTTACAAGAGTTTGTTCAACGGCCCACAAAGTCAAACAACCTCGCAAGAAACCCAGTAACCTCATTTCACTCCAGAGAGCAGACAGGGAGAGGGAAAGACCTTGAGCTTGAGGTTATATGAATGGCTTCCGTTCGGCTCGGCCCAACAGACGGAGGTGTCAGGTTACAGGGCCAGCCCTTGTTTACAGGCCGAACAACTTCCTCCACCCTTAATACAAACACCTGAGGGAGGAACACGGCTTAGGCCAGCCCCATGTGACAGCGAGTTCACATGCACCGGGGAGAAACGTGTTACTGTAACACCTTGTCGGAGGCCAGAGTGGTTATGTAAAGACCTGACGGCCTTAAACACATCCAAGGGCACTGCAGGGAGGGGCAGAGGGAATAGAGGAGCTGTGTGTGTCAGGATGGGGGGTTGGGAAGCAGGAATGCACCAGCTGTTGTTGTGCTATGGGAAACTGGTGTGTGTGTGTGTGTGTGTGTGTGTGTGTGTGTGTGTGTGTGTGTGTGTGTGTGTGTGTGTGTGTGTGTGTGTGTGTGTGTGTGTGTGTGTGTGTGTGTGTGTATTATCATATGCTGTTTAAATGTATGGGGTCAGTAAGACGTCTTTTTAAACTGATCAAAAATGACATTAAATACATTCGTTTCAAAAGATTTTTTATCCCATGTGTGGGATAATCCAGGAAAAGTTCAAATGGCATTTGTGGTGACAATAAAATAGAGCAGACTGACACTGACACAGTACAAGGAGTGAGTGAGTGAGTGAGTGAGTGAGTGAGTGAGTGAGTGAGTGAGTGAGTGAGTGAGTGAGTGAGTGAGTGAGTGAGTGAGTGAGTGAGTGAGTGAGTGAGTGAGTGAGTGAGTGAGTGAGTGAGTGAGTGAGTGAGTGAGTGAGTGAGTGAGTGAGTGAGTGAGGTTAATCTTGGATTACGAGAGCGAGACATGTCACACCAGCTTTACACATATAAGCACGTCACATTTGCACAATCCAAAACATACAGTTTTCTGAACAGCCCTATGGGTTCGATTTGCACAGAGCTTGTATTTTAGGTTCAAGGCTGTGGAATTCTTCAGCAGTTAATGTCAAAAGTGTAAGACTAAAATAATATGTAATGGATATTTCTGTGCAGTTAAATTAGGCCTTTTTGAATGGATTTGTTTAAGTGTTGTTGTAGACTTTTTAGTTTTGCTTACAAGATGCAATGAAAATGAGAAACAGCATTCAAACTCCGCATACATGCACCGTGCAACATATAATACTATACATCCCTACATTTATTTATTAAACACTGACTATTGATAGCTTTTTTTCTGGCATATGGAAAATAAAAAATAACCTTAATACAGAGCCCTAAATTAAATGAACAGACTAATCAGACATCATAGACTAATGCTATTTAAAAATAATGCACAAAACATTGTGTTTATATGAATTTAATATCTATATAGTTCTATATATCCGGTTATGGCAAAATAATTTTCCGTTTTCCATTTGTGACCCTGGTTCACAAAACTAGTCTTAAGTCGCTGGGGTATATTTGTAGCAATAGCCAAAAATACATTGTATATGGGTCAAAATTATAGATTTTTCTTTTATGCCAAAAATCAGGATATTAGGTAAAGATCATGTTCCATGAAGTTATTTTTTAAATTTCCTACTGTAAATATATCAAAACTTAATATTTTGATTTTTTTTTTTGTACCCTCAGATTCCAGATTTTCAAATAGTTGTTTCTCGGCCAAATATGGTCCTATCCTAACAAACCACACATCACTGGAAAGATTATTTAAAGATTAATACTGCAACAAATGCATTTCTCATTGTTAGTTAATTTTAGTTAATGCATTAAAAAGACATTATCAAATAGGACCTTATTGTAAAGTTTTATTTATATTAATTGGACACAATGAAACTAAACTTTAAACATAATATTCAAGAATTGTGCTCATTTTAATTAATAAAATTTCCCAAGCAGCAAAAGTTGATTTTCTGAGTGTTAGTCACATTGATCTCCATTGAGGATTAAAAGGAGATGTAAATCTGGAAAATGCTAAATAAAGGTGATATTTTAAAAATGGTTTTATGTCTGTCCAGACCGGCATGAGCGCCAGGAGATGTGACTCATTTGGTGGATGCAAATTACAGAGACTCCATCATTCCACAAGGGAGACTCCATGTATTGTCGTCCTGTGTGTGGAAACAATAGTACATTGGGACCAAACGTAGCGTTTTATTCCCAATCATGTGGCTAGCAGAGGAACAAGATTGCTTGGTTAGGTTACACAAATCTTTACAGACAAGACAAGTAGCTGCATGACGTTTCGACCGTGACCTACATAATCAAACACGGCACACTACACACCTTCAGCTAAAAATAAAACACTCAAACATGATTGATGTCAAATGAATTGTGAATAAATATGCATTGTGCACCAGTTCAAGTGCATCTACAAGTTGAAGGAAAATCAAGCAGGAATAAAAGAGTTCAGATTTGTTTGAAATTGGATTGTTGATACAAGAAGGTCAACTAAAATCCCTGCTTGATAACTCACATTATCTGCCAAGAAACTAGGTTACGATGGTGAAAACATTGATAAAGTTAATGGGAAAGCAGAGGAAGAGAAAGGTGTGTTGATGGAGAGAAAGAGAGAGAGAGAGGGAGACAACAAAGGGCCACCACGTGAAGGGAGAGTGTGTGCTGTCTTCAGGCCATGTGCTGCTAGCAAGCGTGTGTGAGCAAGAGCGGCCAGTATAAGCAAATGACTCATCCTGAAGGAGCCCCTCCACACACACACACAAATGCTCACGGTAAACTAAACCATGGAAAACACATTAAGCCATCATCCAAATGAGAGAATGGCTAGGATAGAAGTGGAAAGAAAACAACACTGTTTTTCATCCACTTTCCCCCCCCCCCCCCCCCCCCCCCAAGAGGGACAGAAATAGCACACATATACAGTGGCTGAGCTAAGCAACACTGATCTGTGCACTGGGCGAAAGTTCAGCCCGGCTCTGAGATGCAACAGCTCGGTAAATGCACACAGCAATGCTGGTGTACATCATTAGCTCGTATGCAAAGAAGTGGGTTTAAGATTGTTGCCAGGTTTTCACAACAAAACTAAACCCGCCCAATTGCTACTCAAAACTAGCAAAACTAAAATTGGGTCTCCCAATAAAAATAGTGTTCCGTGGGTTAAAATACATACTTTTTGGTGGGGTTCCCATGGTGAAATTCGCATTTTAGGGGCTAAATATCACGTTATTGGGGTCACTTCAACCCCCAGACATGAAAAACAACCGGCGGCAACAGTGTTAATGTAGCCCAATTCCTCTGGGGAAACCGGTGTTTAAAGGAACACTCCACTTTTTTTGGAAATAGGCTCATTCTCCAACTCCCACAGAGTTAATAAGTTGAGTTTTACCGTTTTTGAATCCATTCAGCCGATCTCCGGATCTGGCGATAGCACTTTTAGCATAGCTTAGCATAGATCATTGAATCCGATTAGACCAGTAGCATCGCGTTCAAAAACGATCAAAGTGTTTCGATAGTTTTCCTATTTAAAACTTGACTCTTCTGTAGTTATATCGTGTACTAAGACCGGCGGAAAATGAAAAGTTGCGATTTTCTAGTCCTATTTGGCTAGGAACTATACTCCCAGTCCAGCGTAATAATCAAGGAACTTTGCTGCCGTAACATGGCCGCAGCAGGCGCAGTGATATTACTTAGCGCCTGAAAGTAGTCCCCAGCTATATTATAACTAGTTACCTAGCTGGGGACTACTTTCAGGCGCTGCGTAATATCACTGCGCCTGCTGCGGCCATGTTACGGCAGCAAAGTTCCTTGATAAAATAAGGAATATTTCGCAACATATATGTTCACTTCTGCACTTACAAATAATCACATTAGAACTAGCAGCAATGGCTTGTGATATTGCTTTTATATTGAGGAACTTACACTTTCGACGCAATAATGCCCGAATGTTTTGTATGTTTTGCTCCATCAACGAAAATAATTCCAGACAAAGGCACGTGGCAAGGAGGAAGACTCAGTAGCGAATTTCCGGAATAATTCAGCGACTTTCAAAGAATGATTTGATGACTCGTTCAAAGACATTTGTCTGTTTCGTCTATGAACTAATCCGCATTTTTTAACAAATTGGTTACTGACGAGTAAAGACGGTCACTTTGCACCACCTAGTGCTTCGTATCCTTTAGCAACAGAAAAACGTGATATTGTTCATGTTAGTTCTGTGTCTTAATAATCCACGTTTTTCAGCCTAATGTATTTTTCTTTGAGAAAAAAGTGTTAAATGCATCCAGTAGTTTTTTTTTTTTATTGCCCTAACATGTCCACATATGTTATTATGTTAGGGTGAACATACGTCCCCTTTATCCCAGACCGGGTCCTGATCGGGATTTCTAACTTGCCTAAAATGTGCGGGTTTTGGCTTTGTTTTCCTATTGTTTTCATACTTGCTGAAAGTAATGACTGAAAAGTATTTTGACCAATAGCGTGCACTGGAGGCATTGTACACCCTCACGAAAAAAGAAGTTTATTCAAGTGTACTATTAGTATACTTCTTTAAACTAAAAATAGGAAAATTTACTTTTAGTCTACTTTTTATGTACTTCTCAGAAATGGGCTTTATGTACTTCTCATAAATATACTTAAAATGACATTTAAGTATACTTGACTTATACTTAGAAAAAGTCTAAACATATCTGAGCTACTTGTGCTCCTAGAATCTGTGTTTTCATTGTTATACGGTAGGGGTACACATCTTCTTTACAGAGTTTCCAAAGAAAAAAAAAGGGAAGAAGAAACCGAAACAACAGATGCTTCCACAGGATCATCAGATATAAAATAGCATCAAAACTGTGTAACATTATGGAATAAAATGTTGACCAATGAAGAGGTAATAATGACTGTCAAGCTTTTGGGTGTTGACCGACTCCATCTACGTTTTGATTATCATTCTGAATCCAATTCATAGTCTTTTTTCAGCTTTTTGTTCAAAATGTTGTTTATATTTTTATTTTTTTATTTATGAAACTTACCCACATTCAGGTGTTTAAAAAAAGAATACATGAAGCTAGAATAAAATGTTTCTGTTCACAAGCAGATACCCTGTTTTTCCTTTTGATGTTTTGTATGTTCAGATATTCATATAAAAAAATATAAACAAATTAATAAATAGGGACATAGTAGTAAACTTAAAGTATGACGTAAAGTTCACTTAAAGAAAACTTACAAGTATACTCGAGGTATAAAACTACTAAACTAATAGTGTACTGAGACTTTACTTCAAAGTATACTGTATGCTACTTCAAGTATTTAATTAGTAAACTATCAGTATACCTATTAGTTCACCTTTATTATAGTTGCAGTACAAGCTAAAAACATTGATGCAAACTAGTTGTGTACTCAAAGTTTACTACTGTTATACTTAAAGTATACTTAAAAGTATATTTTATATACTAGAAAGTATTGAGTATTGAAATAGTACACTTATGAGTATACTACTAGTACACTGATATTTGTATACTTACTACAAAAAGTATACTTAAAAATATACTTGAACTTTACTTAAGTATGCTTAATAAAATAAACGAAGTATACTACTTTTTGGTAACGGCAATCATGGCTTGAAATAAGGCAGGATCTAAATAACAGTAAAATCAACGCAAATACACATACATATAATGTAGAAGCACATCAATAGGAGAAGTATGGCAAAACACCTTTAGGCAGGTTAGAAATCCCGGCCAGGGCATGTCCGGGAAAATTAAGAAGTGTGGTCACTCTCTTTGATCATACTATTAGGAAATCATAAGTCAGCAAAAAATAAATTACAATGATTCGCTTCCTGAGAGTCTCTCATCACTAGTTCGTATTGAATCCTGTGCATCTAAAATAAGATTTTATTCAAATTGTACTTTTCAACAACGAATGTGGAAGAATGTGTTTAAGGGTGGGTACGGTGACAGAACCTTTTCTTGGTGAACTCTTTCTTTTCAACTTTAAAAGCATCCTTTGTCTGAATTTCACCCTTTATCTGATTGGTAAATCGCAGTGATTTTCATGCTTCGCTTATTTTGCACATGTATCATGAAGGGAAATAGCATAGAGATCATTGGCTGGCCCTTGTTTCATCATTCCACAGATTTACAGGATTTTAGGAGTGATAGAGGACATTTATCATCCTGTCTTTTAGCCGCTGAATAGCTGATTTGGTAGTGTGTCATCATTTTGAAAGATGGGCCATCTTCCCATCTTCAACTTCCTTGCTGCAAGTTTTAGTTTTGCCTGTAATTTGTACCATCCATCTTCCTCTCTGCTGACAAGTGCTTCAGTTCCAGCTTATAAGAAATACTCCCACAACAGGCTGCGAACTCTATGATGATTTTTACTTGGTATTATGTATTTGGTTTTCATCAGAACTACAGCTGTTGATATTAACCTGAAAAGCTGATCTGATTGCAGCAACTTTTGTATCACAGCCAATACATTTTTCACAGGGGTCAGTAAACTTTGGTAAGCAGGCCACTGCTGGCATGTAGACACTTTAAACACTGACTCGCAAGCAATAAGACTGAGAGAGAGAATATTATACACTCTCAGAAAAAAGGTGTCACTAAAGCTAAAAGGTACATCTTTGTACGTTATTTACCCCTAAACGGTGTATATTAATACCTTAAAGCTACATATTAGTGCTTCAAAGTACTTATGTGACCCTGGACCACAAAACCAGTCATGAGTGTAAATTTTTACATCATCTTTATTTTAAAGAAATATATACATTATACACGTCATCTGAAAGCTGAATAAATACGCTATCCATTGATGTGTGGTTTGTTAGGATAGGACAATATTTGAAAATTGCCTTTAAAGTTGCCCAAATGAAGTTCTTAGCTATGCATTTTACTAATCAAAAATTAAGTTCTGATATATTTACAGTAGGAAATTTACAAAACATCTTCATGGAACATGATTTTTACTTAATGATTTTTGGCATAAAAGAAAAATCTATCATTTTGACCCATACTATGTATTTTTGGCTATTGCTACAAATATACCCCAGCGACTTAAGACTCATTATGTGCTCCAGGGTCACATATTACTATTGTGTACAAAAAAGTGCCTTTTGAAAAGTTATTACCTCAGTGAGATGTGTGTATGTTGATATTTGATCATTTTATTTAGTTTAAAATGTAGAAGAGTTACATTGTAAATGAAGACATTACATAAATATATAAAATAAATACATTTTAAATAAAAATTTAAAGAAATTGGTTCGGAGTCCAATATGGAAAGTTGAAATCAATCACTTAAATAGAAAATTAATAACCAAAATTCTGAAATAATATGAAGATCTATGCAAATGATACACATACGGGTATATGAGCACGCATTAAATAAAAACATAAAACATTAACATATAATACACACTACTGTTCAAAACATTGAGGTCAGTAAGATTTCTTTAAAAAAATGATTCTATTCATCAAGGATGCATTAAATTGATCGAATATGACAGTAAAGACACATAATGTTACAGAAGATTTCTATTTCAAATAAATGCTGTTCTTTCAAACTTTTATTAATCAAAGAAAAGATGCATCATGGTTTCTGCAAAAAAATATTAAGCAGCACAACTGTTTCCAACATTAGAAATGAGTCATTTTAAATTGTAATACTATTTCACAATGTTTCTGGTCGTACTGTATTTTTTAACAAATAAGTGCAGCCATGGTGAACAGAAGAGACTTCTTTAAAAGAAGAAACTTGTTCTTTTTTTTAAAAAAACCAGTCTATCATTCATATAAGTCTTCATAAATATTGTTTCATAATTTGAGTGATTATTCAACTGCTAATGTTTCACACGTGATATGATGCAGTACCATTATGCACCAGTTAGGGGTCAGGATTTTAATGTAGGTCAGCAGTTCAGTTTTACTCATTACTGTAATGGGACACATTGAGAAAATGTTTACATGTGAATTAGGCTTGCATATGCTTAAAAAATAAAAAATAAAAATTTTAGGCCTTCCGATTGTGATACTGTCAGCATAAGATTGAGATACACGTGCATAGATTTTGTGTGCGTCTGTTGAACAAGGTTGTGCTTGCATGGGACTTATTTTCATGAGACTCACCCCTGTGATTCAGCTCTTTCTCTTGAGCACAATCTGGTTGACTCTCGTTGCATCTGTTTTGTGTCTGTGTGTGAGCTGCTGTTAAATGAAGTTGGACAAAAGTATGTAATGATAAATGTGGGTGTATTTATACATAACAGCTTGAGTAAATGTGTGTCTGACTCTGTGTTTGCACGTATACAACCTTTATAAACACATCCATGCATCCACGTGCTTGTGTCTGCGCGTGCTTCCTTGTGAGAAGGCAATTTGTCTCTCAAAATAGAAAGTATGTGTCAGGTAAAAAAAAACAAACATCGATTACAGGAATAGAGGATTCACTACGAGTTTATTGGCTTCCTATGAAGTCGGACGGTCTGTAAAACGATAAGGTCAATATGAAAAGACTTTTATAACTATTTATCTTGTAATGTTTTGGTGTTTTATATGGCTGTTTTCTTAAGGCTTTTAAAGTAAAGTTTCCAGTAAAGAGCCAACAAAATCAAATATGGATTATAATAAAATGAACTTCTGATTGTGTGCAAATGATCATTATGGAAAAATAAGAAATAAATATCAGTTAAAAGTGATTTTGAATGGTCACAAATACCACATAGGAGCAGATGTCCTTCACTTAATATTCAGATTAAAGTTCAACCGGTATGACTTTTTGGTTCTTGAATGATTACTTTGTCCCTTCCAATATCCATAATGCACTACTGTTTAAAAGTATGCGGTCAGTAAGATTTTATTTTAAAGACATGAATACTTCCATTTGGCAAGAATGCATTAAATTGACAGTAAAGGCATTTATAATATTAAAAGATTTCAATACAAAATAATTGCTATTCTTATGAACTTCCTGAAAAACAATGGATTCCACAAAAGTATGAAGCAGCACAACTGTTTTCAACATTGATAATCAGAAATGTTTCTTGAGAAGTAAATCAGCATATTAGAATGATTTCTGAAGAATCATGTGACACTGAAGACTGGAGAAACGATGCTGAAAATTCAGCTTTGATCACAGGAATAAATTCTTAAAATATATTGAAATCAAAAATATTTTTTTTAAACTTACAATAATATTTCACAATATTACTGATTTTACTGTATTTTTTGATCAAATAAATGCAGCCTTGGTGAGCAGGAGCAGCTTCTTTCAAAAATATTAAACTGTTACATCCTTGGATTATTTACATGTTTTGTTAAACCTAAAGTTTAGATCGGATTACATTTCAAGTCAAAATAATCTGTTCAGATATTAACTTCCCATCTACACTGACAGTGAGCAATGTGGCACAATAAAATGGTGGATGGTAATCAAAGAAACACTAAAGCTCGATTTCATCATTCTAGTTTTGTCACGTCGCTCACTTTCAGTGTAGACAGTAAAGCTGTCAGGCCGTTGGGTTCGATTAATCATGGGGTGCTCCGTATCCCCGTCCGCTCCCACGCTGCGGCCCACTCGGGACCGGGCACGTTGCACTGACTCAGGACCTGCTCTTGTCTTGTCTGACGCAGGGCCTGGACTGAAAACCCCACAGACCTGCCAGAAAGTGAGTCAGTCTTTTCCACCCAGACACACTGAACATGCTGGAATGCAGTGCTCTTCTCTCTCTCTTTGTCTCAGACTTTCACATTCTTTCTTTCTTTATTCCATTTCAAAATGTTCACCTCACCTCTGCTATGAAGTTAAAGGGATACTCCACCCCAAAATGAACATTTTGTCATTAATCACTTACCCCCATGTCGTTTCAAATCCGTAAAAGCTTTGTTCGTCTTCGAAACACAATTTAAGATATTTTGGATGGAAACCGGCTTGTTACTGTCCCATTGACTGCCAAGTAAATAACACTGTCAAGGTCCAGAAAAGAATGAAAGACATCATCAGAATAGTCCATCTGCCATCAGTGGTTCAGCCGTAACGTTATGAAGCTAGAAGAATACTTTTTGTACGCAAAGAAAAAAAAAAAAGATTTTATTCAACAATTTGTCTGTATCTGCTACAATATCCGCTGGACGCAAGTTCTGTGTCAGCCTTGACAGTGTTATTTACTTGGCAGTCAATGGGACAGTCACAAGCCTCCCGGTTTTCATCCAAAATATCTTAAATTGTGTTCCGAAGACGAACAAAGCTTTTACGGGTTTGGAACGACATGGGGGTGAATTTTCATTTTGGGGTGGAGTAACCCTTTAATAACTTCCCCAACATGCACCAACGGTATTGAGGATAAGATATTATTTCAGTACTAAGCAGTAAATATCCACATGTGCAAAATTTAAGATAAAGGAAAAAAAAAGTAAGAAGATGAGGCGAAACCAAGATTACAAAATTGAATTTCACCCAATTTGTAACTACATAATGTTGAAATGTTCTCAAAAGGCTTTGTTTTTTTGCCATCTAGTGGCCAAAATACCTTAATTCATTTTTTTTTTTTTTTTTTTAATCCAGCCTGCTTTGACTGAAACTTCACTCATAGAGAAAACCTGTCCTGGGATGCCCCTGGGATGTCTCCCTCATCGACCCCACCTGATTCAACTCCTGATTCAAGACTTGAATTGCGTGTTCAATGAGGGAGACATACAATGTGTAGAGGTGGGGCCCCCAGGACAGATTTGAGAAGCAATGCTTTAGAGCGCCTTTGGATTTATACAACACAACCATAAAGTAAATATTTTGGGTTAATGTATTTTGACCAATTGCACGACTTTTCTATTTCCTTTCTACTTCAAATAAATAAATATGTGGAACTGAACTGTTATTACTGATACTGACAGTGGCCTGTACATTGTCTCAAAGACAGTCACTTGACGCCACCAACTGGCGTAATGATGTTACTGCAGAGAGAGTCACTGCAAATATGCATGACATTTCTATCCAAAAGAAACACTTCAGAATTGAGTATAGAATATTATTTTGAGTACAGAAATATCCATCTATCTATCTATCTATCTATCTATCTATCTATCTATCTATCTATCTATCTATCTATCTATCTATCTATCTATCTATCTATCTATCTATCTATCTATCTATCTATCTATCTATCTATCTATCTATCTATCTATCTATCTATCTATCATCTTCATAGCAACACTCAAGCTACCATCCAAACCAACCAAGCAACCACCCTGGGTACCCTAGCAACTACATAGCAACTCCCTAGCAACCCTCCCGGGTACACTAGCAACCACATAGCAACACCTTAGCAACTACCCAGAGTACCCTATCAACCATGTAGTAACACCTTAGCAACCACCGGGCACCCTAGCAACCACCCCAGGTACCCTAGCAACTTCCCTGGGTACCCTAGCAACCGTCTTAGCAACCACCCCAGTTAGCCTAGCAATCATCATAGCAACCACTCCAAGTACCATAGCAACCACCTAGAATACCCTAGCAACCACTCTGAGGTCCTTAGCATCTATCTATCTATCTATCTATCTATCTATCTATCTATCTATCTATCTATCTATCTATCTATCTATCTATCTATCTGTCTGTCTGCCTATCTATCTATCTATCTCTGACAGACTGTATTGCCTTCAAAACATTCAAACTTTAAGCTTTTAAAACTATTTTAAACTTCAAACTGTTTCAGACTGAAACTTAAAACTTTTTTAAACTTCTTAAACTTCTCAAAATTTTCTGGTCCAGCTTTCTCAAGCCAACTTAAAGTTTGTCTTGACAATTTTTTTTTTATCTAGTTCCATTTAAAATTATGTTTTTCTTTTCTTTTTTCTTTTACTACTGCTACTACTAATATTAAGTTTTTGGTTTTGGTAGAATTTAGTGTTCAGGATTTGTCGAAACATTGAAATTTGGGCAGAACTAGAGGACAAATGTCAAGTAGAGGCTGTTAAATATTGAAATCCTAGATATCATTCCTTTTTTTAAGACTATGTGATTACATGCAGATGACACTGAAAATATCAAGCACGATGTGCATCCATCTCACTCACCTCCGCCATCTGTCAATCCTGCCCTGTTTTCATTCTCCACCACTGACTTTACTTGACCTGACAGCATTAGAGCAAATAAATCGTTTCACTCTTCATTAATAAACAGCTAAATTTGTAACCAATCACTATTTCTTTTACTAATTAGATCAATTTTTGGCACTGAAAAGCATAATGTCCGCCCTAGCTGTGTCCATCATTCACTTTTTTACAACCACAATGTGCTTACGGTGATTTTAACACGCTTTCAATAAACGACTAGTAAACCACATTTATTGCTGTGCTATATGAGTCTCTTTTCACTGAATCGTTGTAGAAAACAGTGTCGAAACACGTTCAAATAAATCAAGTCATGTCACTAGAGCTTTAAATCAAACAGGCCCCTGTCGATCACTAAAGATCATGTGCTGATCAGTTGTCATCAAACGCCTATTGAACGATTGCCTGCCACTTTTATGTGTAAACGTTATTGATTCGCGCTAATTTTATTGGACATTAAAAGCAACAATTTATCATATAAATCGAAATTATGAGATTTGTCACAATTAAGAGATGAAAATTGGATTTCTTTTACAAAAAAGTAAAACTATGACAAAGTCGTAATTATGAATTTAAAAGTCATATCATTTCCAAAAAGTCAATTATAAATTTGACATTTCATGCCCAAATTATTTATTTCATAATCCTAATTTACATAAATTACAGAATTTAGACTTTTATCATAATTTTGATTTACCAGGTGGTGGAAATGGCCATATTTAAGCCCTCAGAGGAACAATTTTGTATTGAAAAAAATGCTATATTATTCAACATTTTTATAAAAAGAAGACAAAAAGTGTCACCGAAAAGTCACTTTCATCCACTATAACATCATAAAATATAGGCCTTAGTGACCATTGATATACAAAGATACTTTTTGGATCTAGTAGGGGCTAACTGACAGAAATTTAATTTGGGATGTGAATTATGGATAAAGGTTAGTCTTGGAATGAGAATTTTGGTATGCTGGGAGGTTATGCCTATAGATAATTTTATGTAAACGGTCCATAATTCAATAACAAGCAGAGAACAGCCGTGTCTGAATCAGTGAAAGTGTGCTGGACTGTCTAGGAAACCAGACACATAAATCCTTTGCTTTTGGCTCAGTATTGCACATTAGTTAATCTTGGTTTCCACTTATAGATCAAAGCTTGTTCCATTTCCACAGAATCAGAATCAACATGAATCTTTTAGTTCAGATTTCTTTATTAATTTCTCCACATATGATCTGCTGAAATCACTGATATCTCCATGCTGTGGTCAGGTCTCCAAAATGCAAAACTGGATACAAAACTGCTTTAAGATTTGCTAATCATGGTTCAGTATTGTTTAGGTGCCTACCACATTATGCAATTGTGACTTTGGATGCATCTGCTATAGTGACAGAGACTGTTTAGCATAATCAGCCGTGGAAAGCATTTTCTACTCGCTCATTTCAGTGCTGTGATTGCCTCTTTTTACATCACAGCAAATCCACATAAATCTGTGCACAGCCATCTTTCATCTCAGCTCAGTGTGTAGATTGTTCATTGCAGTTTGTGGATGGGCGACCGTTTCATTTCTGTGTTTTATACTGAGAGATGACAGAATATCAAAAGAAAGTGGTGCAATGTTTTTTCAGACACAAATCCTTCAGTGAAATGTTGCAGGGTTCACAATACACTCAGTGCAAAATAAAATAAAATAAAATAAAATAAAATAAAATAAAATAAAATAAAATAAAATAAAATAAAATAAAATAAAATAAAATAAAATAAAATAAAATAAAATAAAATAAAATAAAATAAAATAAAATAAAATAAAATAAAATAAAACATCAATGCAAACTATTAAACCTACCATCTCATATTGTACATAGTATTATATCTAAAATATTCATCATTAACTAATATAAATATTGTTTTACTAACATATCTACATTAAAATGTATTTGAGCGATAATATAATTTATCTTCTTAATTTTACTCTGCAAGAGCTTGTATAAGTCCGTGGAAGCACAGACTAATTGTGTAGAGTCAAGTTGCTTGAATTTGATGCTGATGGAGGAGGATATAAAACATGGTATAAAAATATCCACTGAATGTTCAGTAATGCTGCCACACTACCTCATTCAATAATAAATGATGATATTTTTAAAAATGGATTCATCAAATGGCATGTAATTGAAATCACACGTGACAGTGGATGTGAAAGTGTGTCTCTGGAATGCCGCTGCACCTGTTGAAGCGGCTCGTCTTCTCACACACACACCATCATCATGCTGTAATCAGGAACACTGTGAACTGATCATGTGTTTTCCACAGGCAGTCTGTATAGACACTGACCTATATAAAAGTCTCATCCCAGGCCTCTAGGTGTATGATTGTGTTTCTATTCAAAGTTAGCGCATTATCGTACAATGTATCTTATGCCGTCTCATTATGAGTGTCAGAGAATGAGAGCTGAAGGTCATTGAGAAACTTTGCTTCATCCCATTATCACTGCACTGAATGTGAGGAATTCAAGAAGGTGCAGTCTTTGTTATCTGTCTCTTGTCACTTAAAACAATTTAAAGCGCCTGGGTTATGAGTTCATGAAACTGAACCCGTGATATTTGTCTTTCCACTGAAGAGTCCTACATCAACATCATTGATGCTATTTACTTACTTCATGTTCCTATTTTATCATGCATGGTTCACTAGTGCGTTATTCCAAGGAAACACACTATTCATCAAAATGTAATAATGTCACCAAGCCGTGATATTTCAACCTTTCACAATCCAATTAAATGCATGCTTATAGTAATACTTCACCCAAAAATAAAAATAAAAAATGTTAAAATGTTTCTCATCCTCAAGCCATCAATGATGTAGATGAGTTTGTTTCTTCATCAGAACAGATTCATAGAAATGTAGCATTACAACACTTGCTCATCGGTGGATCCTCTGCAGTGAATGGGTGCCGTCAGAACGAGAGTCCAAACAGCTGATAAAAACATCACAATACTCCACAAGTAATCCACACCACTAAGAGTTAACATCTTGAAAAGTGAAAAGCTGTGTGTTTGTAATAAACAAATCCATCATTAACACATTTTAACTTTAAACTGTCACTTCTGGCCAAGATACAAGTCAATAAATAACACTTCTTCCATTGAAAGTCCATCCCCTGTAGTTCTCTCACATCAAAATCCACAGACATATTTGTTCAGAAATGTTTTGGACTGCTTTTTGCTTTTAAACAGTGCTTGAACTGTGCATATTTCTCTCCTGATTCAGACGAGATTACTTTTCCAGTGCAAAATTATGGATAGAGGACCTGAATTTTAGCCAGAAGCAACAGTTCAAAATTTAATGTTTAAAAAAGAAAATTGACTGATGGACTGGATTGGTGTGTATTATTGTGATGTTTTTATCAGCTGTTTGGACTCTCATTCTGACGGCACCCATTCACTGCAGAGGATCCATTGGTGAACAAGTGGTGAAATGCTAAATTTCTCCAAATGTTCTGATGAAGAGACAACTCATTTACTTCTTTGATGACCTGAGAAAATGTTCATTTTTGGTTGAACTATTCCTTTGAAGCTCATTAATTGAGTATCCTGTTTTACCCAGAAATTCATCACATAAGTGAAGTAAAATAGCTTGCGAATGCCATTGAAGCCGTCTTCAAATCCCAAGGTGAAATGTGGGCCAGAAATGTTTTTTTTCTTTTTCTTTAAATGACTTGTTTTCGATCTCAGACATCTCCATTTGTGCCTGAATGACATGCCTTGACAGTTTTAAAAAACTGTTGCATTAAATATGAGTCCTCCAGAATCAAAGCTGAATTTGCTGTTATTTTGTGGCTCGTCCTGACGACAGTGAAACAGAGCGTATGAGCTGTTTCCGCTGGCCTTTTGGGCATCGACGTAGAACAAAGTCATAGTTGGCTGATGTAGACATGGCATAATATACGTTGGCCTTTTTTGGAATATGCAACTCTACAACAAAAATATGCATAAGAATTATAAACATTGCATATGTGCATCATTTTTAAAAAACAGCATAAGTTTAACCTTACATTCATAGATTTAATTTAAACACATACAGTGGGTTTCCCTGTATGGAAGTTCTGAATTTTATTCATTTAAATCAGTTTTACCTCTGCCTTGGGCCAGAACTTGTACGAGGGTGAAGTCCTGCTCACTAACATCCTCCAGGTTGTGTTTTTGCAGAGCTCTCTGGATCACCTGGGCTGTCTTATCCTGACTGGTCAACTGCGCAAGAAATCATAAAAAATTTTTTTTTTAAAAATTCATAAAAGCCAGTTGAGAAAGAACAGAAACCATCCAGTTTTTGCTAAATATTTACAGAAACTTAAAAGGAATATTCCACAATCCATAGTAGGTGATATTCAGCAGAAGAGGATATGAATGTTTACTCAAAGAACAGGTTTTGAATGATGTGGATTTATGCACAAATGACTCCTAGATCTTCACTGA
Organism: Acrossocheilus fasciatus; assembly: GCA_036784905.1. Lineage (NCBI taxonomy): Eukaryota > Metazoa > Chordata > Actinopteri > Cypriniformes > Cyprinidae > Acrossocheilus > Acrossocheilus fasciatus. Next base: position 29,279,940 of record CM071940.1, on the reverse strand, counting down.
ATTGTTGTTTATATTTAACAAACAACAACCTTTTTTTAACAGCCTGTTGATTATGCATTTTATGATGATGATGATGATGATTAAGTAGCAAATAAAGAAGGTGCTAAATTGCACCTATACTTAGCATGAATGCATTTTCTTAGGCAACGTAATAAATACTAATTAAGCTGAGTATCTAAAAGAAAATTTCCTGTTTGGTTATGGCAGAGCATTTGTAATGGTGTCAAAAGTGATCTCTGTGACAGTTTATTTCAATTAAGATACCTAAAAGAGCTGTTTTTCTTTTTTTCATAATTTCATAATAATATCATAATATAGTGGTGTTTTTTTTATTATTTTTTTTTAATCTAAAATAACTTATTTTCACAAAACCAGGTCACAGAGTTTGAAATATATTATCAATCTTTTATACTTAGATACAGGGTGCGATTTGTGAAAAAAGCAGAGGGGGGGGGGGGATACTTTTGAAAGCTTTTTTTCTCGCTCCATAGGTGGAAGGTAATAGCCCAAGTAACCTAATGTTAGTGTAATCTTAATATAACATCATAAACCCGTCTTTTTAGGCAAGTAGTAGCCTATACAATTGGTGTCACTTTCATGTCATGAAATGTTTTTAAAACGACGAAAACTGTATTTAACATGATCACAATCTATTAAAAATGTTGTAAGTTAGGCCTATTAATTGTAATGATTTCATTTCAACGGTTATTCAACCAACGAATAAATAACAGGGCTATAGAGAAAGCGAGCAAAGAACACAGTATCAACAGAGCTTTATGAAACTCAGAATCAGTTAAACCATTGGGTCACAAAATGATTCACTAGCTGTGTCTCATTTAGAAGGCTGCGCCCTCTGGAGGTCCAATCCTCTGGAGGATGCATATACCATAGACATATAAAATAGGTATTATGTCTATGGTGTATACGAAGTGTCCTCAACCTAGAATTAAACGAGACGGCCTTTGTAGGACGGGTGGAAAAGGTAACAGGAAGTATCACGTTGCTATGCCAACACATTTAGAGCAGCGTTGCGCTCTCACACTACTTAAATGAAGGAAAAGTATATACTTATTTTAATTTGTTCAATGTTTGAGGAGCTGCAGCGTACATACAACAGACATCTGTTAGAGAAAAAAAGGAGGAAGATATTAAGAACAAAGTTTATCCGGCGCCTGCGTTTTTCAGATTAACGACGGTTGTTTATGGTGACGCAAAGAATTGTGGGTTATCTGTAGCAGCGACGGATACACCTGATGCATCCTCCGAATTCCTGTGAAAGAAGGTCGCATTCAAAGTGTCCTACTTGCTTTTCTGAAATGAGACAGGCTCCAATTGCAAGTAGTCAGATATCAGAGACACAGGAATTAATTATTATTACTTTTATTATATAACTTCATTAATTAATTCAATTATCAATTTCATTAATTGTGTATGTATATACATATACTGTTAAAATTATATGTCAAACCAAAATGATGCTAGAGATGCAAGAATACATTATCATTATTAATATTATTAATATTATTATTACATTATTATTTTTCAAATTTGTGTGTGTTCAATTATTCAATTAATAAATAATTAAATTCAATTAATTTCATTAAATGATTGTTTACACATATACATATATACTGTATGTACAGTACATATGATTAAATAATTGTATAAATATATACAGTGGGGAAAAAACTTATTTGATCCCCTTTTGATTTTGTATGTTTGCCCACTGACAAAGAAATGAACAGTCTATCATTTTAATGGTAGGTTTATTTTAACAGTGAGAGACAGAATAACAACAAAAAAATCCAGAAAAACACATTTCAAAAGAGTTAGAATTTGATTTGCATTTTAATGAGTGAAATAAGTATTTGACCCCTTCTCAAAACATGACTTCGTACTTGGTGGCAAAACCCTTGTTGGCAATCACAGAGGTCAGATGTTTCTTGTAGTTGGCCACCAGGTTTGCACACATCTCAGGAGGGATTTTGTCCCACTCCTCTTTGCAGATCCTCTCCAAGTCATTAAGGTTTCGAGGCTGACGTTTGGCAACTCGAACCTTCAGCTCCCTCCACAGATTTACTATGAGAGACTGGCGGCCACTCCAGGACCTTAATGTGCTGCTTCTTGAGCCACTCCTTTGTTGCCTTGGCCGTGTGTTTTGGGTCATTGTCATGCTGGGATACCCATCCACGACCCATTTTCAATGCCCTGACAGTACATGACCCCGTCCATCGTCCCTTTGATGCGGTGCAGTTGTCCTGTCCCTTTAGCAGAAAAACACCCCCAAAGCATAATGTTTCCTCCTCCATGTTTGACGGTGGGGATGGTGTTCTTGGGGTCATAGGCAGCATTCCTCCTCCTCCAAACGCGGCGAGTTGAGTTGATGCCAAAGAGCTGGATTTTGGTCTCATCTGATCACAACACTTTCACCCAGTTCTCCTCTGAATCATTGGCAAACTTCAGACGGGCTGTACATGTGCTTTCTTGAGCAGAAGGACCTTGTGGGCGCTGCAGGATTTCAATCCTTCATGGCGTAGTGTGTTACCAGTTGTTTTCTTGGTGACTATGGTCTCAGCTGCCTTGAGATCATTGACAAGATCCTCCCGTGTAGTTCCTGTTCTCATGATCACTGAAACTCCACGAGGTGAGATCTTGCATGGAGCCCCAGTCCGAGGGAGATTGACAATTATTTTGTTTCTCTTCCATTTGCGAATAATCGCACCAACTGTTGTCACCTTCTCACCAAGCTGCTTGGCGATGGTCTTGTAGCCCATTCCAGCCTTGTGTAGGTCTACAATCTTGTCCCTGACATCCTTGGACAGCTCTTTGGTCTTGACCGTGGTGGAGGGTTTGAAGTCTGATTGACAGATTGCTTCTGTGGACAGGTGTCTTTTATACAGGTAACAAGCTGAGATTACTCCCTTTAAGAGAGTGCTCCTAATCTCAGCTCCTTACCTGTATAAAAGACACCTGGGAGCCAAAAATCTTGCTGATTGATAGGGGATCAAATACTTATTTCACTCATTAAAATGCAAATCAATTTATAACTTTTTTTCTGGATTTTTTTGTTGTTATTCTGTCACTCACCGTTCAAATAAACCTACCATTAAAAGACTGATCATTTCTTTGTCAGTGGGAAAACGTACAAAATCAGCAGGGGATCAAATAATTTTTTTCCCCAATTTGTATTATTACATGTGCTGTACAATATCTATAGTTACCACTTATTAAATGAGAAAGGCTGTCCTAAAAAACACTGTTCCTGTCCTGTACTCACCAGTATGCTCTTGTACATGTTGCCATTGTTGCAGAACTCCACGCTGACCCTGATGATGCATGAGTCGTCCACCTGTCTGTTGTAGAAGGGCAGGGAGGTCATGGAGACAGAGCGCTTGTGGGAGGAGGCCAGGTGAGGGTCAGCTGATGCAGAAGAAGAAGAGGAGGAGGAAGATGGACTCAGGTTGAGGTCCTGCTGAGAGCTGGAGGATGAACTAGACACGGTGGAGGAATCAGGAGAGGAAGACGAGGGAAAAGCCTCTGTGTTCTGACCACAGCTGGAAAGAGACTAGAGATGAGAGGAGACTTTTTAGAGACATTTTTAACAACATACCATTTCACCAAGCAACAGTTCAGGACTGGTACAAATAGATTTGGATGATTAGATACAAACAAAATACCAGGAGACAGGGATAATGTAAGGAGTTGAATGGTCAATATAATGACTGAATGATAAATCACAACAGTTTTGTTGATTTGAGCTTAAATTGTTTTATTACGTGAGAAAAATGATAGCAAATGAAACTAGCTACAAAGAAAATAGGCTGCTTCTGGATACACCAAGGTTAGGGTTCAATTCATGTTAAAATGTAGCTTCATAAAATCAAATGCATGAATGTAATGTTGAGCATACACCATTTTATTAAAACTTTTCAAAACTGAACAGCAGCTTCAAACGATGGAAGCGATTAGGACAAAAATTTCCAAGAATTTGAAGCATTCGAGTGCTGACGTCTGTCTGTCCCTGAATATGGTGCAGAGGGCATGACTCCTGACACAAAGCACGCTTTTGCTGTGCTTGAGTCATGACAGTGACATAAACACGAGCGGTGGGATATTAAAAACAAGGACAGAAGCTTTTGTAAGGATGTCAAAGTCCTTAGAAGTGAACAGTGATAATATCTCGATGATCTTAAAAACATAAGGTCACCTAGGCATTTGCTTATTCCACAATATTACAATTACTGTATTTTTCAACATTATCACAACTGAAAAGAACTCTATTTGAATATATTTTAAAATGTAATTTATTCCTGTGAGCAAAGCTGAATTTTCAGCATCATTCCTCCAGTCTTAAGTGTCACATGATCCTTCAGAAATCATCCTAATATGCTGATTTGCTGATCAAGAAACATTAATTCATATCTAAATATGAAAAGAGGTGTATTAAAATAATTGTAATGCTAGTTTTTTATTAGGGATAAAAAAGTCCCTAGTGATGTCTAAATACACTAAATGAATAACTGTAAATGTGTATGTGTTCACACACAAGTACCGGTGATATGAAAGACGCTGATTGAGAAGCGGATATTTCCTCAATTTCAGAGCTGCTGGATCCTGACGAGGACACGCTGATTTGGTCTGCATTCTTTTTGGACCCCTCGTTCCCTGACAAGAGCCTGCAAACAGATTTCTCCTATATTATGCAATTTTATATTTTCTATATTACGTCTGACAGCAAACTTAAGTTAAAATGGTGTTTAAGCTGAACTTATGCTCACGATGAGAGCTTTTTGGTGAGAGTTCGGTGACTCCAGCCACTGTTGGATGGAGATGTGTCATGAGGAGTCTCCAGGTGTCTGGAAAATTCATAGCTGTGGACAGGGACACATAAACACAATTAAAATCTAGGAATAGGAGTAATGTCATGCTAGATTTGGGGGGGGGGGGGTCTCTTTAAAGTCATAAAATTATTTGTAAAACATCAGGCTGTAAAACACTTCAACTTCAGATTTCTATTCTTTTTATATTTTATTTTTATTATTTTTTTTTTTTTTATATTTGAAATATTTTATATTTGTATTTTATTTTATATTTTATTTATTTTCATTTATTTTACAGTTTCTAAGACTGTTTTGTTCTGTTATATAAGATTACACTTCATTCTGTTGTCTTTCATTTTGTGTTTGTTTATATTCATATTATTACAAATTATATTATATTTTTGTAGTCTCACCTCTCCTTATCTGACAGCAGTTTCTGACTCTGTAGCCAGGCAGCGATCTGAGGATGATGAGGTAAAACATACTGGGAACACAAGGCCTGCAGCTGACGGATCTGCCTTAAAATCTCATATTCCTGCAAAACAGTCGGAGTAATTCCCATGAAACAAAGTGGCAAAGCAGAAACATACAGAGCAAAAGATTAAAGGGGAATACAAGGAACAAAGCCATGACTGTTACGTAACACACACTGCACAAATAATCAGTCATGTGATTAATATCAGTTTGCCTACAGAAGAAGAGAGTGCTCTGTAAACATAAAGCTATCTCTGTGGCGCCAACATTAAACTGCCACTTTACAGAGGACTGTATATTTGTTCAGAATAGGCTCTTTAAGATCACACCAAATCTACAGCAACAACAACATTCTGGACAAAGACGGCACACTTTGGGTACATTTAATTAGACAGCTGAGAAGATAAACAAAGAGAAGTACTCACCCGCCTCCTCTTTTCAAAATTAATGAGGCCACCCTGTTAGTAGTATTAACAGAAATAAATCAAAATGATACATAATGACAATTCTGCATGTGTAACCAAATGAAAAATGGATATGGACTATTTTACATTTTCAAAAGAAAATATGAATGATGCAAACATCAAAGTGTTGCTAGGTGTCTGCTATCTTTTCCTTAGTTGCTATGCAGTTGCTAGGGTGTTCTGACTGGTTACAAGAGCGTTGCTAGGGTTTTGGGCATGATATTTAGGCACATTGTAATGCACCTACTATGTTCTGATTGGTTTTAGCACATTTTCTCCTAGTCTGAATGAGTGTTGCTAAGGTGTTGCTAGGGAGTTCTGGCTGGTCACTAGAGCATTGCTAGGATGGTGTGCGTGACTTTTGAGCATATTGTAATGCAGCTACTATGATGTTCTAAGTAGCTTTAACACATTTTCTTTTCTGAGTGTTGCTAGTGCATTGCTAAGGTGTTGCTAGGGTGATCTGAATGGTCACTAGGATGTTTCTAAGTGGTTGCAAGATAGTTGCTAGGGTGTTCCATGTGTTTTTAACACACAATAATTTGACTGTTTGGGTGTTCTGAGTGTTTTTAGCGCATTCTCTGCTAGGGGTATTCAATCTAGTGAAGGCATTCTAAGTGTTGCTAGGGTGTCGCTGGGATGTTGCTATGGTGTTGCTAGGGTGTTCTGTATGTTTTTAGCACATAATAATGTAGCAGTCAGGGTTCTCTGAGTGTTTTTCAGCGCATTCTCTGCTAGGGGTATTTTGAGTGTTGCTAAGGCCTTACAAGGCTGTTGCTAAGGTGTGGCTAGGGTGTTCTGGATAGTCATCAAGACGTTTTAAGTGGCTGCAAGGTAGCTGCTGTGATGTTCTGCTGATTTTAGTGCCCAGTTATGTGGCTGCTAGGGTACGTGTTTGGGGTGTTTTAGGGCCTTCTGTGCTAGGGTATGGTTACTAGGGAGTTGCTAGGTGTTTGCTAAGCAATGAAAATGTAATATGTTGCATGAGCATCACTAATAAAGGCAAGCACTCAGTAATTTCTAAACAAACATGATTCTCATTCCAGCCTCACCTCCACAGTGTCCGGTAGGGCAGTGTCCATCATGGTCAGTACTGTAAGGTATGTCCCCAGATATGGAACCGTCCCTCCAGCTGAGCTCTGTATGAAATCACTCTGCTGTTAATCACCCGAACAGCATCACTCAAAAACACTGATTATTAAACAGAAAAAGTGTGCCATCTGTCATCATCTTTACCATCTGTTTTGTTAGAGGGCATCTCTTGGATGTTTTTGTAGAGGTGTTATCCATGTCAGTTTGACTCCCATCCTAAAATATGTGAGAAACAGCATGTAGTCAAGCTGAGAGGTGACACTCAAATAATTATAAAAATACATACATAGCATAAACAAATACTAGGTAAAACAGTCTGAACAGAGCCCTTTATTTTTTGTTCATCGGTCATAAGAATAGTGTAACTCTGAGATCAGGCCATTGCTCTAATAATCTCAGCACACTCTGGTCACACAGAGAAGTCAGTTTTAGACAAACATCACCTGTGTCTCAGTCCATAATATCATAAGTGGATTAAGAGAGAAAAGAACTCCAAATGTGAGATCAAATGTCTTCTACTTGGAATTGCAAAAGAACACTAAATTAAATTCACATGCTTGAACTGATTTCAAAAACCTGGATAAAAACAGCAACGTCTACTCAAGGCATATTGATTATCAGGATCTTTTCATCAGGTAGCACAATGTTCCAGCGCTGTTATTGTTAACTAAATCTATTAGTTTCAGTAAATGAAATAAAGCTGAAATAAATACTAGATTAAAAACTTTAACAGAAAATGGAAATGTTGCCTTGTGAACTAACTGAAATAAATAGGTTTAAGCTGAAGTACTGAAATCAATAAAATCATTAAAAAACACTAATAAAATAGACAAATACACATAATAAAATTAGTTCAAATAAAATTTAAATAAAACTGAAAATATAAAAATGAAAGCTATTTCAAAAAATGTAAAATATTAATAAATACTATGATAGTATATAAATAATACTAAAATAACACTGATGTGTTCATAGCTTACATCCACGAAGATTTCTCGGCTGGTCAGAACACAATTCTCATCTGGGAACGTTTCACACAGGTTCTCAAAGACAGACATGGCCTCTCTGGAGATACAGAATCAGAGGTTTACAACAAAATATGGCTTAACCATAATGTTTTCCAGTGGCTCAGGTTTTCCACTAAGCTGAGAACAAAACCAGCTTTACCAGACCAGTGTTGGGAAGGTTACTTTGGAAATGTAATAGGTTACAGATTACAAGTTACCTTTTAAAAAATGTAATAAGAAGTTAAGTAATTTATTAGATTTGATTATTTTTCATTACTTTTCTAAATTTCTAACAAATGTTTTTAACTGTTAATCATTTTCAAACATTTAAAGCAATCTGGGTTAGCCTTTTCAAATACTTCATCACTTGAATTAAGAGTGCAATCATTTAATTTTAATTCACAGCCATGACAAAATCAGACTTTAGCACCTCTTTTCACTGTGAGATTGTTCTGAGGTTAAATACAGATTTGAAATCATAAGATAAGAAGCTTGATACTGTTTTTGAAATTAAATCTTTACATAGATATGACAGAAGCAATGCTTTGGGAAAAAAAAACATTGTTAATCTTAAAACAGATTAACAATGTTAAATGTTAAACAGTTCATTTAAAAAATAAAGTATATAACCTAAATAGGAAATAAATTAGCATGTGTCCTGTTCTGTGTCCTAAACTCCTGAACTCCTGTCTCATATTTTAGAGCAGTCAATGCAGTTTTGGGAAAGTAATCAATTAAAGCCCTGCCTTATTATGCTATTTTACAAAGTCTTGATTTTGTTTTGGGGGTGTACTAGAACATGCTCTCATGCTTGGTGGTTCAGAAAACGCATTATTTTTCACATAATTTACATTATTACAATACCTTTCTCCCCAGCCTGACACAAACGGCTCGAATAGTTCTGGGTTTGATGAAGGCCCGCCTTCCAAAAAACTTAATGTGTTGTGATTGGTTAGCTATCCCAGTGCGCTGTGATTGGCGAACAGCTTAGACCACGTTTCAGTACTGCCCTGCCCCTTGCCAAAACAGTAAGTTCCGTTAAGGATGGCGTCAATATTGCCATATCAATTTGAGCCGGATTCAGACCCCGAGAATTTACCTTTGCAGGCACGGATATTGTGGTAACGTTATTGTTGTTATTTTATTTATTTATTTATTTTTTTGGCTAAATCACATTTTAGATAGGATGTCAACAACCGCTTAAAAATAGATAAGTGCGACGATAATATGCATTGTTTATTGTTCTTTAATGAAACTGTGAAACTGTTTATTTATACCCACAGACACTCTATTTGTGGCAGCATTTGCAAATTCATTGGTTTCGAGAAGTATAACTGCAGCCTGGAACTCCAAAACGGGGTGGAAAGTGAAGTGAAAGTGAAGTGACATATGGCCAAGTATGGTGACCCATACTTGGAATTTGTGCTCTGCAATTAACTCATCCAAAGTGCACACACACAGCAGTGAACACACACACGGAGTAGTGGGCATTTATGCTACGGCGCCCAGGGAGCAGTTGGGGGTGAGAGGGAGAGGGTGTACATTCACTCCCCCACCTACAATCCCTGCCGGCCTGAGACTTGAACTCGCAACCTTTGAATTATGAGTCCGACTCTCTAACCATTATGCCATGACTTCCCAAATAGGGTGTGGCTTCCTCCCATTGACAGACAGGCACATGACACGCATGCACAATTTTTTCTCCCAATCAACATCAGCGCAAACTCCGCCCCACAGCTGATTCTAAAGATTTTATTGGTTGTGTCAGTCACAGTGTTAATTTAATTTCCTACACTATGCTACAAAAAATGCTCACCCCTAAACCTACCCCACACCTGACCCGAACCTTAACCAGTGAAACTGGCTGCACGGCGGGATTTGTGCTGAAAAGAAATCTGCAGTTCAGGAGATAAGCAGTTAATAAGATTATGCGATATGAGATCTCCGAGCCGGGCCGTTCATAACTCCCCAACCGGACCTCACCGGACGATGGCACCTTTTTAGTTACACCCAGCTTCACTACCCGGGACTCCCCCGTTGCTTAAAACAAAACGATAGAGTAAAATCTTTCCCCTGCACTGAGTTGGGACGGCTCGCGGGAGAGCTCGTGGGTGATTCTCGTTTATATAATGATGCAGAGGTTCAAGCTCTGGTCCGAACACCACTGACCACGAGCTTTGGGCTCTGCTCTCACAGAGAATATTGATTTATATAGCACATTTTATTAGATAAACTAGAAACAATGTTTAATTTATAAAGTGTTATTTTGAAATGTAAGTCAATAACAATTGGCTGAAGCCAGAGTCAATGGTGAAAGTCTTTGCGCGAAGAGACCCCGCCCCATTTTGGAGGTTATGCCCACTTTTGGAGTTCACGCCCCATTTTGGAGAGTTATACCTACTTGTTCTAAACACAACCTCGCTCCTCCCCACCCGCCAACCATTCGAATTTCCGTAGGCGGGATTTATTTTAATGATATTCTAATGAACCGCTTTGTGATGTCACAACACCCGGAAAACAACGCTGTACACTTTTTAAATGTTAACATTTTCATAAGAAACTGTAACTGCACATTATTTCTCAGTAACTGTAACAGATTGCAGTAACATTTATTTTGTAATTAAACTGCATAATTCTGTTACATATAACTAGTTACTCCCCAACACTGTACGAGACTATAGCGACCATAAAAGCCCATAACATTTGTGCCGTGTATCTGTACCTGCTGACAGCAGCCCATGACTTTCTTAGTCTGTAGATGGGGTTGGACTGAAGGGCAGACAAAATTGCCTTAAGAGAAGAAAAGTTCTTCAGCTCTCTGCACACCTGCGTGAAAAGAAAAGTCATTCTTTAACACAATTTTTGAATTGATCTTTGAAAGAGTCTTTAAAAAGGCTAAATAATCTCACATGATAGCATGAGAGTGTCTTTGAAACCATTTAAACCTGCACCTGTCTCTAAAAAGAGCATACCTGTGCAATCTGAACCCATTTCTCAATGACTCTGGCTCTTTGTGTGACAGACGACGAGGAACGAAGCAGAGAAGTGATGACCCAGTTGGTGACTGCATTGAACTGAGCGATGGTGGCCCAGATAGTGGGTGAGAGGTTCTCCTTCTTGTCCCGTTGAGACCACACACAGCCCAGACACTGGAAAGGGACCACCTTCATAAACAGGTCCTACAACATCAGGAACACCAACATTACAAGTCTATATGATCGTGAGGAGTCAAACAGAAGCAAACAATAAACACTGGCACTCACAGCGTCCATTCGTGTGAGCTGTTCTGCAACATCCGTAACAGAGAAACCCATGAAATCTGCCAGGTTATCTGACTCATAGTCTCTCGCCTCCTTATTCAAAGCTGATTCTTCTATTTGATCAACTGGACCACCTGCCACAACATCTGGATGTGCAAAAGACAGACGAATCATGGCTACACTGATTCAAGAGGCTAAACGTTGAGATCTACACGCATCTTACAGCCTAAAAACATAAAATGATGTGCACATCAAACAAAAAAAAAGTGACAATTCTCAATATATAATTCAGCAATTATCTATCTATATAACTGAGAGACTGTATAGAATATTTGTGCATTTATAAAAATAAAAATCTGTGTACATTCATAAATAAAATTAATTTAAACTTCCATTTTTAACACTGCCAGTTTGGTGACCTGCAAAAAAGAATAAAATATGAAAAAGTTAATATTAAATATGGTAAAAATATACACTAACTAAAAGTGTATATTTCTGAAAGACATCTCTTATGATTACCAAGGCTGCATTTATTTGATCAGAAAATAAAATAAAATAAATAAAATTTTGTATTAAAATGTAATTAATTCCTATGATCAAAGCTGGATTTTCAGCATCATTCCTCCAGTCTTCAGTGTCACATGATCCTTCAGAAATTATTATAATATGATGATTTGCTCAAGAATTATCGATGTAGAAAACAGTTGTGCTGATTAATATTTTTGTGGAAACTGTGATACATTTGTTCAGGACTCTTTTATGAACAGAAGAATCAAAAGAACAGCATAAATGTTAATTTATAAATGTTTTCAGTCTATAGCAATAGCTGACTGATGAGCACATCAAATAAAAAAGTGATCATTCACAATAGATTATCCAACAATGACCTTCAGCCTGGAATTTCTTGAGGAGTGTTTCATAGTGCTTGGCCAGGGGGAACAGACCGGGGTGTCCTCTCAGCTGCAAGCACATGAGACGCAGTGACGAGTGCATGGGAGCATCCCTGAAATCATCACTGTACTCCTCCAACCACATCTGAAGCACAGTCCACAAAGAGCTGTGAGGAAACCAGGAAAGAAGAAAAAGCTGATAGTGAAGCTGTATTTTCAAAACTGTATAACAGCACTATAGAGCCACAGTGTTTCATATAATTATATATATACACACACACACACACACACACGCCGTATTTGGTGTGTGTGTATAATACAAACAACAGCATTGTAAATCAACAATGACAGTTTAATCAATGCATACTGCACATTAAAAGTTAAAGGTGACAAAAATCATATTATCAGAGTATATTTTTACCTGTTAGGGTAATTGGAGCTGTCAAGCGCAGAGGCAAGGTTGTCCCTATTAGGAAAGAATGAAAATGTACAATTCTTTACAAATACTATTTATGTATAAACATTACCAATACTGTTTGTGTTTAATTATTTTAAGACATCTTTTCTTAAAACCATCTTGACAAAATAGTGTAAAAAGAGACAGTAGCTATAAATCAAACTACCAAGACTTTACATTTTACATGTTCAAGAATGATATAAAGACTGATGCAGAACTGCTTAAAACCTTTATTTATTAGTATCAGCAATTGTTTTCCAGTAAAAATATCTAAAAGACACATTTACTTGAGAAGCTAAATTAAGTAGTAAGTAAATAAATTAATAAATAAATAAAGTGTGATAAATAGAAATAGTGCGATAAAAAATAAAATAAATAAAACTTGATAAATAACTAAATTAAATAAATAAAATCTGCATTGTTTTCCAGAAAAATATCTAAAAGACACATTTACTTGAGAAGCTAAATTAAGTAGTAAGCAAGTAAGCAAGCAAATAAATACATAAATAAAGTGTGATGAATAAAAAAACAGTGCAACAAATAAAGTGTGATAAATAAAAATAGTGCAACAAACAAACAAACAAACAAATAAATGTAATTAGGTTTATATGGTATTGGTCTAACATCTTTCACACTTTAAAAGTGATTCAACCAACACCCAACCAAGGTATGAGCTGTGTTTTCAGACAAGTCGGTCATATTCTGTAATTTGTCTGTCTGATTTAATGAAGAGGCTTTTACAACCCAAGTGTTAAATCAAATGTGTGAAACATGTCATTAAACACTGCATAATTAATAGACACAGAGTTTCTTCAGCTTCATAAAGAAAGGTTGATAAGTATATAAAGCCATGAACCCTCAGAGGTGACCAATGGAAACTGAGTTCAAGGAAGTGGTCAGTGATGACATATCTTAATGATGTAGGGGGAAAATAACAACACTCAAACTAGAGCTAAGCAAATGCAGCTGACCACCACAAACTCACATTTGCATGTGCGCACATCTAAACACACACCTCTGGAGGAGCATCTCGATGAGTTTGTTGGAGCTAGTGAAGGTGCGATACGTGGACAGCAGTATCCTGCCATAGTCTTGCTCCTGACAGCAGGGGTCCAGAAGGTGAGAGACCAGCTTGTCCAGCGTAGCCGCTTTTAACCTGCGTACTTTACATGTTCGGTACTGAACGAAAGCCTCTGTGGGATCGGCCGACTGCTGGACCGGCTCTCTGCGCAGGGTGATCCCAAACACCGCCCCGTCTTCATGCTCCTCACCCCACTCCTGAACAGGCTCCTTTGCCACAGATACGAAAAACATTACTACTAATAATACTGTAGTTTACCAAAAAAATGTATGTTATGATTTTCTATATTTACTTATCCGCACTGTTCCAAATCTACACTTGTTTTGTTTTGTGTTTTGAAAAAGTTAATTTTAAAGAATTAAAGCATTCATTTTAAAGCATTTTCATTTTTGAGGGAATTATTTGTATAATTTAGAGATTATATTTAATATCTGACATAAATATGTGATTAATTATGGTGAAAACATAAAAGAAATAGTGATCACCTAGTTACAACACCTACAGTAAAATACACACTTGTGTTAAAAAAAAATACAGTAAAAAAAATAGTCATATCGTGAAACATTATTACTATTTAAAATATGTATTTTCAATTTGGATATATTTTAAAATGTAATTTATTCCTGTGATGCAAAGCTGAATTTTCAGCATCATTACTCCAGTCTTCAGTGTCACATGATCCTTCAGAAATCATTCTAATATGTTGATTTGCTGCTCAAGAAACATTTATTTTTAGCAATTTTGTGATACATTTCTTTCTACATTAAAAGATGAATAGAACGTACAAAAGAACAGCATTTATTTAGAAATATTTTGCAACATTATAAATGTCTTTACCATCACTTTTAATCCATTTAATGCATTCTTGCTGGATAAAAATATTCATATGAAAATAAATAAATAAATAAATAAATACTTACTGACCCTAAACTTTAATGTATTCTTAAATTTTAAAATCATTATATTCTAAACATTTGAGTTAAGCAAGAGACCTTAATGCAACCTATAACATAGCACCTAAATGGATGAGCTATATTCTAAATCAAATACTACTAACCAAAAACACTACCCATAATACACTGTTTGTATAACAACACTGGGGACCGGCCTGTCAGCTAAAAGCAGCATGGATTTGCAAACCACAGACATGAGGACAAAGAGTCATTATGACGAGCAGCTGATGTGACTGTAACGTTAGGGCAAGTCCACACAAGCACACCTCAGGATCAGTCCTGCAGCTGAGTGGGTTATGTGCTCAGCGTAAACTACTATTATGAGCTGCTGTGACACTCAAAACTATCAATTACAGCCCATTATTGATGAGTTAAAAGGATAAACAAGACGAGAGCTGAAGATGTGAAAACACAGGCAAGCAAAACAAGAGACTACTGTTCAAATCCAAAGTGCTTCAAAACAAGAAAAAGGAATAATTGCAGTGGCTAGGGTGTTTTGGGACGGCCAGCAACATTTAAAAATCTTGATTTATTTGAAACAGCATGTCTGCCTCAGCACTGTTGTAACTCAAAATCTGAATATAACATGAGTCTTTCCTAATGAATAAACAAACTGAAATGTCTTTTGATTTATTCCAGTGAACAAACACTACAGCTAATGAGAAACTGTCCACAGCTCAAGAGGAACAGCACTTCAGTTCAAAGGACATGCACCTGGGACCTTGTATTTTCAGCTTGGGACACAAAACATGTCATTATACATAAAAAAAAACGAAAAAAAAAAAAAACGTACCATTAAAGCTGCATAATATGACAAGCACAATGATTCTGTTTCTCAAAAGCAATTTTAAACAATTTTTATCTTGTCCATTTTCCAAAACATTCCCATTCTCAGTGCTCTGTCAGCTATATATCTCCTCTAAACCGCACGTTAATGGTTACTGTAGACACATTCATAACATTTTTCACTCGATCACACAAGGTCATGGGCGTCTGCCATCAGATAGCAGGACTTGAGAGAAACTGGCTATTATTCAAGGACCAGCAAAAGAATAACGTCTGCTTTCTGATGCTCAACAAACAGTCTGGGCCATGTGTGTTGTCAGGAAAGCACAGAACTGGCACATGAGAATTTTTTCCCCTCAACAAAATAAGCTGTTCAACAAAAGCTGAACTGGAAGTGCTGCTGACTAGGTCATTTACTTTGGCTTAATGTCTGTTGCCCACATTCACCAGGCCAAATCTCACAGCAGACAAAATAGAGGCACATGACACACAACGCTGGGCACAAACTGCTGGCTGGTGTTGATTAGTTAGTTAGCACAATGAGACAAACGTGACAGAAACAAAATAGAAAACAGGTTTCACGTCAAAACAAAGTCAATTCTATCGCAATGCGTCTTAAATACAGTATATTCTATAAGATACACTCAATATTATACTGTCTCTCTATTATATAATAATTTTATTATTTTTAATATGCATTTAAAATGCACTATGGTCTATTGAAACAAACAAATAAATTAATAAAATGTACAGACAAAAATTAATAAATCAACTGTGACGTGTCTATATGTGTTATATCGCAATGTGTCTTAAAAAATATACAGTATATTCTATAAGATACACAATATTATACTCTCTCTCTCTCTCTCTCTCTCTATATATATATATATATATATATATATAATTTGTTTATAATAATTTAAAATGTAATATGGTATAAATAAATAAATAAATAATAGATAGTTAGTTAGTAAATATGTAAAGTGCTAGCGAGAAACGACTGGGAAACCAAAACTACTGTTTTGACCAACAGAAATTACAATAAATAAATTACATAAAATTACAACAATTTTTTAAACATTTTTTTAACATAACATTTTTTTTTATTATTTTTTATTTCTGTGGAATATGCAACTGCAATCGCACGTTCTGGACTTGGCAAATGTCTATGGTCCATCTATGTATGAAATGATTGTTTATTTTGCTTTTGTCATTGTGAAGTGTCCTTGGGAAAGGCGCTATATAAATCTAACTTATTATTATTAAACTTGAAATCTAGAAGTTTAATGTAATTTTATGCAACATAAGTTTAATGCAATTTTTTGTTGCAATTATGTTTAATGTATTTTTTATGTTTATGTTAATGTAACCCACTTTAGTACACACACACACACACACACACACATACAAAAATATATCGACACAAATTATTCACTTTTGTACTACATATTCACTTTATACAAGATAATTTGCCCAAACCCACCACTAAAAAAAAAACATTTGTGGGATTGAGTTTTTGATAGCTTTTGTGACAACTTGCCCCGACGAGCTATGATTTATGACAATGTAGTTGAACAGTAACGTCAAGCCCGTCTCTCTGACCCACATTGAACGGCCTCGTCTGTCAGCACTGATGTATATCTGTCAGGTGCTGGGACAGCACATATTCTGAACACGATCTCTTACTCTATTTAAAGAGCATTCAGGCCACAGCAACACACTGCATTCAACACATACAACTCAATACATCACACACTATAAAGTAGCCTACTTGTCATTCAAAAACAGACATCAGAAATAAATAATCCATTTTCTTACCATTGTCAACTCCCATTTTCCCATTTCTACGAGGATGCTTTTATCATATAATCCTTCCCATCCTCATAAATAACCATAAAAGCCGGAAAAAACTTAATTGCCTTGAAGAGAATAAAAGCACTTCGCTAGAAAATCAACATTTTGAGGGCTGCATATAACATTAAAGTCATTACGCTATTTATAACATCTTACAGTTGCACATAAAACAACCTTTTTGAATAGCCTAATAAGAGATTACCATAGATATAAAATTAAACGATTATTAGCGTAGGCTATACATTCTCTGTAACTATAAAACGCACATCATGGTAGAATATCCTTGCTTTGAGGCAGACAGATCCCACTAATGTGCCGTTTCACCTGCGCTCACAAGGGCATCAAAAAGTGGGAGGTGTTAAAGAAGGAAGCATCTCACTATTTACACTGTAAGCGACGACACAAAGCTACAACGTTGATATTATATTCAACAAGCAATATGCGAATAATGTAATGACTTTAAATCGAGTTTCTGACTGAAGTTGCGAGGCGCAATCTGTTGAGCTTCCTCTGTAGCGCAAGCCATGGCTCTGTGAGCTAAACTTTAGGCTAATCTTAAATATAATTATAAAAAAACAAAACAAAACAAAACAAAACACGAAGGCTGTGTTTGTGGTATGTACTGTACATCATGTTTTTTAAATGTACAAAATGTAAAATGATGTATAAATAACCTTACTTTTATAGATTTGGTCGGTGTACCGTCTCCTCAGAGCGCGGAGTTAATCAATAATATAGACCTAATATTTTTTAAATTATGAGGTTTTTCTCATAACGAAACGTGCATTCATGAAAAGGTTACTTTTATGAATAAATAATATAAATAAATAAATAAGTAAATATTATACCACTACTTGTGCCATTTCCCCCCAATGTTAACATTGCCTATACAGGGTATAGCTAGGCTACATACATATCTAATATATCAAGATGTACACAGATAATGACAATGTTTCAACACAAAATCAATTGTATTTTTTTTTTTTACAAATTAATAAATAGCCTATGCAGTTGCTGTCAATGCCATAGATAATTACGGCATTGATATTAATATCTATCTATTGTGCCTTGCAAAAGTATTCATACCCCTTCATTTTTTTGTCACATTTTATGTTACTGCCTTATGTTAAACTGTTTTAAATGACTTTTTTCCCCACATCAATCTACATGAATTTCTTTTTTTAACTGAAAAAAGTATATTGCATAAGTATCCATACCCTGAACTAAATATTTAGCTGAAGCACCCTTACAGTCTTTTTTGTATGATGCGACAAGCTTTGCACATCATCATTTGGCAATTATCTGCCATTCTTCTCCTCATCTCTTCACCTCTCAAGCTCTGTCAGGTTGGATGGGGGCAGACGCACATATTCAGGTTTCTCCAGAAATATTTGATTGGGTTCAAGCCCAGGCTGCGGCTGGGCCACTCAAGGACATTCACAGAGTTGTCTATAAGCCACTCTTGCTGTGAGCTTAGGTTCATTGCCCTGTTGGAACGTAAACCTTCTGCGCAGTCTGAGGTCCTGATGCTCTGGACTGGTTTTCATTAAGGCTATCTCAATATTTTGGTGCGTTGAGGTTTTCTTCTACTCTGACGGGTCCCTCGGTCCCTGCTGCTGAAAAACAGCCCCACAGCATAAGACTGCTACCAGCACACTTTACTTTTGGGATGGTACTCTGCAGGTGATGAGCAGGGCTGGTTTCCTTCAAACATGATGCTTAGAATTGAGGTTCATCAGACCTGATAATATTGTTTCTCAGAGTCTGAGGGTCCTTTAGTTACTTTTTTGTAAATTCCAAGTGTGCTCTCATCTGTCTTCACTGAGGAGAGGCTTGAGTCTTGCCACAACGCCATGAAGCCCAGATCAGTGGAGTGTTGCAGTGATGTTTGTCCTTCTGTAGGTTTCTCTCATCTGCACATATGATCATGGAGCTCAACTAGAGTGACCATCAGCTTCTTGTTCACCAGTCTAACCAAAGCCCTTCTCCATCAATTAATCAGTTTAGCCAGGAAGCCAGCTCTAGCAAGAGTTCTGGTTGTTTCAAACTTCTTCCATTAAGGGTAACAGATACTACAGAGAACTTTTCCTCAGATCTGTGGCTCGACACAAACCTGTTTCTGAGCTCTACAGGCAGTTCTTTGGACTTCAGGGCTTGGTTTTTGCTCTGATATGCATTTTCAGCTGTTAGACCTTTTATTAAGATGTGCCTTTCCAAATCATGTCCATTCAATTGAATTTGCCACAGGTTAACTTCACTCGAAGTGCAGTAACATCAAGCAATATGAATGCTCCTGAGCTAAATTAATTTATGAGTTAAAAACCTGTTTTTTCTTTTTTTTTTTTTTTTTTTTGCTTTTGCTTTACAATCATGGTGTATGGAGTGTAGATTGATGTGGGGAAAAAGAAATTTAAAGCAGTTTAACATAAGGCAGCAACAAAACAAAACGTGAAAAAAAATGAAGGGATATGAATACTTTCGCAAGGCACTGTATCTTTATCTATATCTATCTATCTATATTTTATATCTCCACTGAAGAAAATGATTAATTGAATTTACAAAAAAAAAAATTAAGGTAAGTGGTTGCAATCAATTTATTTTAGCTACATTTAAATAAACAAATTTAGTTGACAAACTTTAAACAAAATTTGTTTATTTAAATGTAGCTAAAATAAACTGATTGCAACCACTTACCTTAAAACATTTAGTAAATTCAATGAATCATTTTCTTCAGTGGATATATGCTATTTCAGTTCAACAGATTTAATATAACATTAAATTTGTTATATATGTGTATAACATTTAGATAAAATGTATGTTTCAAATACACTTTGATTTGTACTCTGTGTACCAATCATACTATGAAGGCTCTGACATTTTAAATATTACTTCTATATCGTCAAACTTCAGGGCTTGAGATGAAGTGCCTGAGGGAAGGGCTTTTCTGGCTGGTGCACAACGGAGGCCAAGAGCTCAGTGAGGGTCCCGTGGGACTGGTGTGACGTGGTTACAGTAGTCACTGCCGATCATCTGATCTAGCCGCTAAACTTGCCAAATAATATTTCACACACTGTAGAGACGTGTGCTTCATTAGCTACTATGAGGGCAGGTGGAATTTTCCAGTCTCAAATTATGTTTTATCTCAGAAGCAAAATGAAGTGAGATGAAACAAACAGTAATTAGGACATGGCTAGAAGGCTGCTGTGAAAATGATAGGACAAGCTAAGGCCGCAAAACCTATCCTAATATGATGTCATTTTGCCAAGCACACATAACGCCTATATTCTGTGTTAATAAACAATAACTTGAAATCTGAGCTGTGGATTGAACTCTTAAAGTGTATGAGCTCTATAAAACAGGGTTTGGCTGTAACAGGAAGACATCAGCCCCTGGAGATGTGGGTATCATGGAGAAGCATTCACACGTCACTATGGGAGCTGCGCTTCTGTATTGTTGAAGGACTTCTAGCACTTTGAAAACAGTGTTACCCAAGACGGTTTGTTTTAACACCATGGTTATTTGTAGCACAACAGAACTTCCCTGTGGGAATGAGATTTTGTATTTTAGTTCTTTCCTAATATTCTAGAATATCACAAAACACTTTTTTATTTCCTGGTTAGATATAGGCAAAACATAATCATGCTGAAAGACATCTTTCAACATTTAAAATATGGGAAACATAACTTCCCTATTGGATTGTGATTTTGCATTTTAGTAATTTCCTAATTTTCTACTGTTTTCACTCAGAACCGCAGAATTTTGGAGAATATATTTATTTTCTGGTTAGACAGACAAGCTATGACAATAACAACTCCATAAGAGTTCAAGAGATCTTACAAATTATAAAATACAGTGAATTTGAATAAATTTAGCTCAGCTCAACCTATATTGAAATTTCTTCGTAGAGTTAATATTGTTGTTGACATGAATTGAAATTGACAAAGTAAACAAAGATGCAATTAGAATCAGCATATGAAGCAAGTTTAAATAATAAAAAGTGAGAAAAAAGTGAAAAGTTTAAACAATACCACCAGAGATGAAGTTTAATTTATGTGCTAGGAATAGTTCACACAAACATGAAAACTTGCTGAAAATTTACTCAGTCTCAGGCCATCCAAGATGTAGATGAGTTTGTTTCTTCATCAGAACAGATTTGGAGAAATTTAACATTACATCACTTGCTCACCAGTGGATCCTCTGCAGTGAATGGGTGCCGTCAGAATGAGAGTCTAAACAGCTGATAAAAACATTGTGTGAACGATTCCTTTAAAGACAGTGTTTGTATGCTACGTCACCGCATTTAAACTACTGTATATTTGTAGCATTTTAGACCATGTATAGTAGTCAGTAGTGTTGAGACCAAGACCAGACCAGCATTGCTCAAATTCATCTAAAGGATCCACATTTACTGCCTGAGAAATGTCTTGTTTTTAATCATTAAATCTTTGCACCGCAGTGGTAGCACAGAAGCTGCATCTGAATTGGTACAATTACAAATGCATAAATAACGTTGAGATTAATGTTAAAAATTGTTTACTGAATGTTTTTATAAAGGCAATATCTTGTGATGTTGCTTAATTATATCATATAATATAAAAATCCACATCTCATACACTCAAGCACTTATTTTGCAACAATATCTTGAATTTTTTGGGTGTATGTATTAATTTTGGTGACATTTTTGACAGTCCCTCAATAATTTCTGGCATAACAGCATAAAGCATTTGTTCTCAGCCAGGGCCCAGGGCCCAGGGCCCACTATGGGGCCTCAACAAACTTCCAAGGGGGCCTCAAAATAAACTAAAACAGGTAAAAATCAAAGATATTTCTTAGGATTTGGCTATTTTTTATAACGAATATACATCTTTCTAGTCATGCTTAGCTCTAAAATATTTTGGGTGAGTGAGGGGGGCCTTCAAATAATGTTGTGGACAATAGGGGGCTGTGAAGTCAAACATTTTGAGATCCACTGGTATAAATCAAATTATTTATTTTTGTTATTTAGTTACATCACTAGTATACATCACATTAATGATGGTTGTAAATAAATCAGACTGATATTTAGTGATATCCCCACAGTTGTGGTCTTGAAACAAAATCCCGAGTCTTCTTAGTCTGAGACCAAGACCATCAAAAAATGGTCTTAAGATTGGTCTCAAGACCAAGACCGGTCTTGAGTAGTATAACACTAGGAGTCGGTTATATGGCAAAATGTCTTGAAATGGGAAAACAAGACACGTAGATCTTGAAATGATTTTACATTATTTAGCCCTATGAAGAAGGCTAAAGTAAAATTTCCCCATGAGAAATACTCATATCAAGAGAAAACTCATCTTTAACACAATTTCTTTAAAGTGAGTTAAAAGTCAACTGGCTTATAGCCACAGATCTGCTCCAGTTAAGAGCTCCTGCAAAAACAGATTGACTTCTGTATATTTAGTCAACAGCGCCTCCTTGTGGGTGACTGAAAATGTGAACGTTTTATCCATGTAGCTAGATTAAAAAGGGTGATAAACGGTAAAATGTTTTGCTTTACAAACCAGTGCGTTCAGGAATACAATAATAAATTACAATAATGTGATACGAAATACCAGTCTGCAGTATACGGACCGTTTTTGTACAGATAAAGTTAACTGTAAACGGATGACACGGACGTCTCACACATTCAATGTACAAATAAACATGAGGAGGAGGATAGATAGCTATTAGGCGAAGTAAAGTCTAAAGAAATTTTACACGAGTATTGTAGAAAATTCTTTATTTACCATTTATTGAGGCGTAACAACGTGTAACAAAACACTTAAAACACTGAATAAAGTCAAGAACACGGTTAAAGTCTTAAACAGTTTAACCTACATGCAGGCACTTCTTATAATGTACACAGAACTGGAAATGAACGGATAATCAAAGTAAAACATCTAAACATTGTTTACCATCGATTCTGCACACATATGGACAAAGACAACGTTTTTCTACAATCCTGTCCTACAGCACAATGAACAACACCGCACTGTGTTTTTACATAAAAAACATAAATATAAAGACAATGAAAATCAAAACAAAACATCTAGGCCGAGACGTTTCAGTTATTCTTTAAAGTATTAGTTAAAACATTTGGCAGTTATTTCAAAAGCTTTTTATACATTTAAATAATAAACCTAAAACCTCTGTGGGGGAAAGGCAGAGGTGTAATTTGACCTCATTCTAAAGTGAAGTTTCCACATTTTAAAACATATGGCTGAGATACTGAGGTCAATCTCTTTGACGCGTTTCCGGATTAACATGATTGTCTAGTTCTCTAAGGCACGATAAATATGGCAATGAAAATGAAAAATGATCTCAGGCACCTCTATCTCAAGCACTGCCGAGGCACCTGTATTTAACCCTGAGTCAGTGAGGACTAGTTGGCCTGGTTCTTCTTGCTCAAAACATGGAGGAGGTTCTCAGACATCAGATAGGGTCGTTCTGGGCTGCCGTCGTTCCTCTCCAGGTCCTCCACTGTGATAAATGAATGTGAGAAGAGATGTTGAGGAACAAACAATCCACGGTTTACCTTTAGCTAGCACACTAGAGGAAAGGAAAGTGACATGCCTGCGTTCAAACACACACCTCACACACAATATAGTCAGACCTTAATAACAAATGGACTTCTTGCATAATATTTATTAAAAGACTTTTATAAAAAAAAAAATAAAAAAAAAAAGATTGACTGACATGTTAAGTAGCAAAGCACCTAAAAGACAGCAGACACAGTTAAAGGCTTCCCAAGAAGGCAAACAAGGTGCTTTTCCAAAGTACGTAGGTTGCAATTTGCTACCAAAAACAACAGACAACCTTAAAGTGCATTAAAAAGTTATGGCTTACAATCTGGAGGAAATGCAGCAATAACATCCGCTGCATGACACTTAAAATTAAGAGCAAAATTAGATGTTTGTCCACCACAGAATGAAACCGCAGCAGAACACAGTACACTCAAAAAGGACAGAATGCACTGTTCATCTGACAGCACAGACAACTAAAACACCGAATCAAAGAAAACTGATGTAAAACAGCCAACTGATTTATAAAAACAATATGTCTGGTAACAAGTCTGAAAGTTGTTGCCTTAAAGTTGTGCTGCTGAGTAGATGAACATGCAAAGCAGAAGGCACTCACTTAAAAATGAACATGAAAATCAACACTGACCTTATTTGCTTGCTTTCTTAATATACATTCATATTGTGCATAATTGCAACGTTCATAATAAGGTCTCATAAGTTAATAAATTAACTAACGTAAACTGACAAGGAGATACATTTGTTGGAGAATTTCTTAATCTTTGTTAACATTAGTTAACAAAAATACAACTGTTTATTGTTAGTTCATGTTTAAATTAACATTCACATATTAAACTTGATTTTAATAATCAGTATCAGTTACTGCTGAAATTAACATTAAGATTAAGAAATGTTTTAGAAGCATTTTTCATGGTTGGTAATGTGATCGAAGTAAGCTAAAAAAGGGACCTTATAAAGTGTAGCCATTTTTATGATTTCTCTTGGATAAATGTCACATTATTAAAGAAAATAGCTTGTGAATGCGTTTTCATGTTATTCTCAAAATAATTTTCCCTGTCTATTTATTCCCTTAACATACAATTATTGAATGATTGACAACTAAATGATCATTTAATAACTGCAGGTATGATTGAACCTTGTGACCATTCAGTTTCTAAAAATGCACTAAATGCGATTATATTTCCACATATAATTACAAATTTTCATCAGTTTTCCACTGTTTTGTCAGGAGCCGTCAGCTGCATCGTCTCGTCACGTGAAGTAGGGGTCCGAGCCTCATCCGCGTCCTTCATCAGGATGTCACGCAGCTCTGTGGTCATGTAATACGGCCGCGCTGCAGAGCCGTCATTGCGCTCAAGGTCTTCACCTTTGTGTGGCGTTAGTGATGTTTAGTAAATGTAAAGATATCAGAGAAAATAAGCAAAGAATTGTGTAGGTATGATAAATGTGAAATTGGGTTTGTGAGGAACAGATGTTAAAGTATGAAGGTGTTGAATAGAAAACCCATGGAGGAGTGATGGGGGGGGAAGAGAGGGAACAGCCATAAAAAAAGGAGAAAGAGAAAAAGAAAGAATCAGGTTATTATGAGATGAAAGACAGAAAAGCATATCAGTCCCACTGAAATGACACACCTTAGTTAAGCAGGTACCATAGACAGATTAGAAACACCTCATACCAGAATATATAACTGAGTAAACTCTCAGTCTAAAGTGCCATGAGAGGTTTAAACCGAGCTACATGCACTGCCATGCTCGATGAAGAGTCAGTCGGATCATTAGTGACACGAGGCTTCATTCAAAACAGATTCAAT
The DNA here is from genome assembly GCA_036784905.1 of Acrossocheilus fasciatus. Classification (NCBI taxonomy): domain Eukaryota; kingdom Metazoa; phylum Chordata; class Actinopteri; order Cypriniformes; family Cyprinidae; genus Acrossocheilus; species Acrossocheilus fasciatus. Next base: position 29,254,435 of record CM071940.1, on the reverse strand, counting down.
ATTTCCCTGAATGCAGCACTAAACCATTTTTAAAGGATCACAATTTACAGTTTTAAAGTAGGTGATGTACATTTCTTTGAATTGATTTTCTACCTTCCAGAGTGGACCTTGATGGCTTGATGTTTATACTCATACTAGCGGTTTCTGGAGTTAAAACATTAATGGCAAGTACTCACAGAAGCAGAGGAAGAGTGTGTCCACACACATGGCGTAAACGCTGAAAAACCCATGGGCAATGAGGTAGGTGCCCACCAATACAGTCTGGAGAAAAAAAATTCACACAACATACATATTCAGACAGACAGCTGCAGCTTTTAATTTTCTATAAATACAGGCTAAATACAGTTATCAAGCATGCATACACTGCTGTTCAAAGGTTTGGTTTTTATTTGAAAGTATGTGATTTTATGTTTTATTCAACAAATGATATTTCTATAAGATTTCTATTCCAAATAAACGTTTTTCAAACTTTGTTCAAAGAATTCTGAGCAGAAGATTTCTTATGTGACACTGAAAACTGTAGTAATGATGCTGAAAATTTACAAGGAATAAATTTACATTTTAAAATATATTCTAATAGAAAACAGTTATTTTAAATTGTAAAAATATTTCCCAATATTACTGTTTTTACTGCATTTTTTAATCAAATAAATGCAGTCTTGGTGAACATAAAGAGACTTCTTTCAAAAACTGACCCTGAACTCTAATCACTGGATGAGCCAATGTTGCTGTGTCTTTATTTTCCAGCATGGCCATTATATGGACATTGCATTAATTTAGACCGATGAGTTAATTAAACAGAATATTGTTCATTTACTTTTTTAAATTTTTTTTATAGTATATACCATTTATAGTCACACTCGATCACTCACCAAAATAGGAACCCAGTAGTAATGGAGACTGGGTGCGGCGCCCTTAAACGCATCCGTATGTCCTGAGAAGAAGAAGAAAGCGAAGATCCCTGGGGGAAAAAAGGGGGAGTGAGGAAGCCACTTGATGTATTCCATCAAAATTGAATTCAACTTTGTCAGTAGTATATAAATCTAATGTTCAGTTCAGTGTTTTATAACCAGTCTAAACTAGGAAACTTACCTACAAGCCCCACAATGAGAAGTTTTCCGAGGAATAAGATGAAATCCGTGACCTTATCCAGGACTACCACCCTGTGATGAGTGAAAACATCTGTGAAACATTCTTTAAATTCAGCCAGCCAACACCAGCTTACAAAACCTAGTGAGTGCCTTACTTCCTGCACCTTGCCACTTGAAATATTTTTTAATTATTGATCTATGTTCAAATTCATGCACTTCTTTGCCGTTATCAGCATCATGTTTCATTGTTTGTTAGTGTTTCACAATATGAACGTTGCACTGTCAATTTAAATGTTAAAATCCGGCACTCCGTTTCAATTCCATTGACCCTACAGTTTGAAGATGTCACCCACCTGATTACATTTCTCATGAGGAGGAAGAAGGCATCACGTGCTGATCGGCAGAAGTTTTTACCGTATATGGCCACCTGCGGCAGGAAAAAAAGCACTTATTCAGCAAAGATTGCATATAGAAATGCAATTAAGATTATATATATTGCTGCTTCTTTGACACTTTAGTGAATGGGTGCCGTCAGAATGAGAGTTCAAACAGCTGACAAAAAGATCACGATAATCCACAAGTTATTCAAAAAAAAAAACTCCTGACCATCAATTAACTTATGAAGTGAAAAGCTGTGTTTGTAAGAAACAAATCCATCATTAGAAATTTTTTTTTTTTTTTTTTTTTTTTTTTGGTTTAACTTCAAACTGTCGCTTCTGGCTAAAATAGTCCTTTATCTAAAAACTTGCTCTCTTCAGTTGAAAAAGGCATTGAATCAGGAGAGAAATATTCACAGATCAAGCACTGTTTACAAGTGTAAACCATTCAAAACAGTTCTAAACAAATATGTGCAAGCATTTTGATATGAGAAAACAACAGGTGATGGACTTTTTCCTGGAGGAAACTTTACTATGGATTAGAAGCTGGAAGCAATGGTTTTAAGTTAAAAAAAAAAATGTTTGAGTCGTACAAACACGCAGCTTTTCTCTTCACAAGACATTAACTGATGGACAGGGGTGGTGTGGATTACTTGTGGATTATTGTGATGTTTTTATCAGCTGTTTGGATTCTTATTCTGACGGCACCCATTCACTGCAGAGGATCCATAGATGAGCAAGTGATGTAATGCTAAAATTCTCCAAATCTGTTCTGATTAAGAAACACACATCTTGGATAGCCTGAGGGTGAGTAAACTTAATTTTGCCAAAAAAAATTTGGTGAACTATTCCTTTAAGTTGCAGTGGAAGAACACGCACCATAATGTAGGTGTTCCTGTTCATGAACTTGATAAACTTCTCCAGGCACCAGAAGCAGCATTTCAAACAGCACAACAAGAACTTGGCAAATTTATTCTCTGCTCCTGTGGAACCAAAAGAAAGCAAAAGTATTCACACATAGATTGTGAACAGTGCAGATACGGCAATGGATAATGTTCGGTATTATCTCAAAATGGGAAGCTGCAGGGTCTCTAATCACCCGAATAGGGTTCATTACATACACATATTCCATAACATATTGCAGTGATTAACCAATCAGATCAATGTTTTTCTCTTACCCTTGAGTTTGTGGTCAATATACTCCAGCAGAACCCTGATAATCTGGACGATGGCGAGGATGAGAGAACCAAACGCCAGAGAGCCTGTGTGATATCTGCGTGTGGACAAAATGCATCAAATATATCAACTAAATCGTGCTTAGGGCCAAAATGACACACTTTGCTAACATGGATATTGCATACATCTTTTCCTAAAGCCATACCTGAGGGATCTGCCCAGAGAGGCACACAGAGGGTATGCAGGCATGTCATTGGGTTTATTAGGAGCCCAGTAGTAGGATGCAAATGCCCCTGCCAGAGTCATCTGACCCAGAGCAGTGACAAAGTTTGCACACCAGAAAAACAAGAAGACGTTGTAGAATTGAAGGAAGATCAGGTATTTGTGATATGGCGTCTCCCCACCATAGAAAGCAAACAGGCACTCAGACCGCGGACAGTCCATCTTCATATTAGAAAGAGTGAAGTTCTGGAAGAGTCGGAGAAATGAGAAACAAGGATCATTCACTTTAGGACTGTACAACATATTCAAAGTAAAAAATAATAAAAAAGGAATGTATAATGTGTATAATACACAGTGTAATGTGTTTAAAATTTTAACACTATGATTATGCATGAATATGTATTTACGCACCTCAGGGTCACAGGTTTGTCTTGCATGTGGACAAGCGGTTTCATTGAAAACCTTATAAACAGGTTCACTGGATGTAGAGAGGAAACTGATCAGAGTGATTAAGGGCTAGTGCTGGTGTGATCGTGATGTGTTAAACACGTGACTTTGTAGACAATACTGTGTTTAAAGAAGTGTTTTGGATATTAGATTACCATATACATCTATTAGGGCTGAGTTGCTGGGAACTTTATTGCCATAAAAAATATATCTCTAACATTATCTTCTTAAATATAGAAATATATATCTCCACTGACAGTCATTCAAAAGTATTTGTATTCAGATTTCATATTTTATTAATTAATTTTTTTTAATTATGTAATTTAAAGTGATATATTAAATTTAATCCAGTTTCAGTAGATGTATTGACTGATGGTCATTCAGAAGTTTCTGTGTATTCTTTTTTAATATTTATTTTAGTGCTGTATTTTAGTACACACATACAGTATATTATGTAAACAAAAACTTATTTTGGATCTTTGACAGCACTCATTTAATTTTTTTTTTTTTTTTTTTTTTTAATGTAAATTTAATTTTGGTTGATGTTTTGACAGTGCCCTGTTCTTTTTCTGGAGGCTCCTTAAATCATGTAATGGACTTACATTTGTTTGTTTTAGTGAGTGACCTTTTGGTCAATGACCTTCCAGTAAAGTGATCTCAACTAAGATTAAGTGAGTGACTGTAAGATGCAAGTTCCTGTCTAATAGTGCCAAAACTGATTCATGTTTCTGCTTCTCGAGTCAAGGATACACCGCAGTGACGCCCCAGTACGCGATGACTATGGTCAGGAGGAAGAAGGTAAAAATAGGGTAGAACAGCGAAGACATCACATAACCGACAGCCCTGAAAGAGGACAAAACAAAAATAAAAGCACTGAGAGTCAACAAGACAGAGGTAAAACAGGTATCATGTCTTTAAACTTAAATAACAGCCACAATCCCCAAACAAGAAGTAGTTGATGTGGAAACGTCATGTCTTTACTACTGTTTCATATGGATTCCCAAAAACACAAACCTGCTGGCCTCCTTCATGAGCTCAACAGCGATCCGGATTCGGTTCCTGAGGAAAATGAGGAGAAGGATGATGATGACCTCCAAAATAGCCAAGATGATGACTGCAGAGAGGAACAGGAGTTACTTTCACATTTAAAACAGTTACAAACGGTCAGATCTACAGGCCCAAAGCAAAACCACTTGACTTTTCTTAGAGAAGTTATGAGAGAAACAGACTAGCCACAGCAAAACAGTAATAAACTGACGACTAAATTGTCTACACAAGTCTGCCCATGCAAAACCTGCTGCTATGCTGCTAAGGGTGTTGTAGGTGGTTTTTTCAGTGTGTTGCTGCGCATTTGATAGCGTGTTTGAGATGGTTCCTTATTAGCCCTAATTAAAAGACGATTTTTTGATAATGGCTTGGGTTCATCCTTCAATTTTGTAGTACGCATTACAGGCTGTAGTTTAATATTTAAGGTCTTTTTCAAACTCCTAACCCCAAATATGAGAAATGGTAAGAGTGCAGCTACTCACTGAAGGCCAGCCAGGTCTGTCTGATGTGCAGGTACACAGAGAAATCAGGCTGGAAGCCCAGCTGCTGTAGGGTGATGTTAGCACCAGGTGCGTCCTTCAGATTGACATACTTTATGCTGCAGTGAGCAATACCTGTGTAAAGTGAAAGTGGAAAAAAAAAGTGAAAGTGAAGTGATATACGGCCAAGTATGGTGACCCATACTCGGAATTTGTGCTCTGCATTTAAGGAACAGAAAAAGCTGTAAGGAACAGACAAATGATTGACAGTTTAACAAATATACTATACAGGATGAATGCATTGAAGAGTATGAACCATACCATAGGCAACGACAGCGATGACCATGACGATCATGACCCAGACCATGATTCCAGCCAGATAACGCAGAAGAACGATGAAGATCAGACTCAGCACCACAGCGATCAACAAACAACTGCATGAAGAAACAGATTAACACTCAATTACAGCAGCATCTACATGTTTTTTTTTTTTTTTTTAATTATTAAAAACATTTTGGTTGTATTATACAAGTAACCACTGAACTAATATAAAATTAGCATAACATAAAAATGATATCATGCTTATCATATTTCTAATATTCATTTAGTTTAAGCTGAAATAAAACTGAGAATACCTCAAATAAAAATATAATATAATACTAAACAGAAATATATAAAAATAAAATGACAAAAATACACAAAATGACTCAAACTAATTAAAAATATGAATTATATTCAAATAACACTGATCCAAACAATTATTTTTATTGAAAGATAGGATACATACAATACATAAAAAAATACATTTTAATAAATAACTTACATTAGGATCCAGTACCAAGACTTTGTGTAATCCTCAAAGATCTTCATTGCAACTTGACGACCCTCCATGACTATTGTTGCATTCCTTTGATTGTTAAAACAAATATAAATTTATAATAAATAGCCCTTGAATTGAACTGCAATTGTAGCAGTGGCACGTAAATGAGTAATTTCCTTGCAATATGCATGTTAGAGTAGTATAAATATGAGTTTACTTCATTCCAGCCACCAGGTCTTTTGCTTCTCTTATATTGTCTCCATCATTAAATGTTTCTTGATCGCCCACTGTGATGACATCACCCTTTTTGCCTAGAGATGGAAAACATCGCTGCAAAACTGAGAGAGAGAGAGAACAATAGGATTAAGAATCAAAATCATTAAAAATTAGCAATAATTTCCCATACAGTCAATATTGTAATAATAAAAACATAAGCTTTACATGGTTTGCTGGAAATCAGATATGCTGGGCACAGTTTTTTTTGCAAAATTTCCGTCAATGGCTTCAAAGGGAAACAGAATTGATCAGTCATTAGACATTTGCAAAAAAAATTAACCAACAGCTAAAAATTATTTGTTACAAATGAACTTACCTTTGTCCCTGGGTCTGCTCGGCAATAGCTTTTGTAATATTCCCAGTCTTGTGATTTTCCAATGGCGGTTACCAGAGTCAAAGTGCGATCAGGACATTTTTCTACACACACCTACAGTACACACGGAAAGAAAACAAACTTCAGGATATGACAGGTTTGACTCTCAAAAACAAAAAAAGTCTATAACATATATAAGAGTTTTACATGCACTTATTTACTAAAACATGAAGACATCAATGCTAAAAGAAAGTGAAACTTGATAAGATTACAAGCATACTGCACATACAGTGCCTATTATAATAAAATGGTATGTGAAGCTTCATTACTATGCAGAAACTCACAGAGTAACATTATTAATTTGACAAATGCTGTCCATTTATCACCAAGAAAAGAAAGTTATTTTCTTATTTTTAATCCAATGCTGTATAAAAATGTTTTGAATGAAAGTGTTTGCTAAAATTATGTAAATAAATGCAAATGCAAATTAAAGATAAGTTGAGTGTATTGCATTGCATTGTGGGATACAGTTTTCCCTACAGTGCACTCTGGTTTTGTGCTGGCAAGCACATAATAGAAGAGAAAATTCACGTACTATCAACAGAACTCTGCTATAATGTATATGAGCTGTATAGTAGCATGCCAATCTAAAAATAGAGTTGCCACAGACGGAAACAGGTGGACAGGACACGAACCTGAGGCGTGGGACACTGGAACTCCAGGAGGACCATGGGACTGGCACACTTCATCATGTTAAAGTAGAACAACAAGGGCTGCTTCCTGTTACACGCACATCACAAAAACAAATTCTCAGTTCAGTGAGGCTTACACACTGATTAATTTCAATTAAATATTCAAAGATTTATCAAGCATTGCTAGTCCTTACAACATCAGATATTTTTTTTTTTTTTTTTTTAAGTTTCACTCAAAAAGACATCAGGTTGCACAACAAATAATCCTTATCTGTCATGAGCTGTGTATTTTCCTTCAGGTTGATTTTTCAGATGGCAGGAGAGTAATGTAATACTTGATATTTTAATTAACATGGTATAAAGAATATTGAATTTGGAAAAATGACATACAGTGCGCATTTGTGGTCTGCTCGATTTTACTTACTATACATGTCCCGTGAATAATTCACTGGAATGCAATGCACTAAGAATCTCACGTCTTTCTCCCCAAATACTCACATCTCTATCCATGTTTGTTTTCACAGGGACGCTTAATGTAACTGCCTTTCATTTTCACATCTATTCCCTATTAACAGTGTTTACTGGAATGTTTCTAAAGCAGGTAAATACAATATTTGTTATCTGTCAAAATGACAGAAATCACATTGAAATATCAACTCGTTGCAGTTAATGAGCTATTTTGATTAAGGCAACGCATGTTACATAACAGATATTCCTACAGTGATATTTAGCACGTATTTAATGTCAGCTCATTGAACTAATTTTTTGAAAATGCTTATTATTGCATTCATAGAGCGAACTTTCACTGATTATTTCCAGTTTAACAGTAGTTACTCCCATAATTCACGCAAAGCATCACGGGGCATAGGAAAAAGGTGGTTACCCACAGTTTTACTCTTAAAGTTCTCCTTTACAGTCAAGATTTACAAACGATTGGATTGAATCTTTAAAAAGAACCGGTTCAAAAGAATTATATTCAGTAATGCTATATGATGTCACTGATAATGTCAGAGTGGAGCAACAAATGTTATAATAATCCTAAATTTGGTGTAACCTACTCCAGTTTTCCCTGGCCACAGTACTGTCCCAGGCTGTCTGTGGGGTAGATCACCTTCCTCGGGTCACCGTGAGTCCAGGCTGACAGATACAAACAAAACTGATGAATTTCATTCACACACACAGCAGGAATTCTCAAACCTTTTAACAGATTTGAATGTGCTTTTTATGTAGCCATTACATTTCCAAAAGTCCATCTTCAACACTATTGCAGACTGACTCACCCAGTATTCCCACCGCAACATAGCCCACTATGGCCACCACAAAGATGATACAGCAAATGATGTCTGTGCATCCTCTGTGGAGAAAAGAGAACCAGTCTGTTGCAACATGCTTCATGGGGTCATGAAATGCAGTTCCAAACGTTGAAAAAGAGAGAAGTGAAAGGGGCAGAAATCAAAGCGCTCTTTTACAGAATGTCATGCGCTGTGATAGAGACATATGTTTGAGCACGACATACATTACGATTCTACCAATTTCAAATTCAGACATTTCAGAAGAGTAGGAAACTATTATTTACATTTTAAGCTGGGGAGGTGTGTTTTTTTTTTTTTTTTTTGTAGAACATTTTGATTCTCCATTTCTTGACCCCTTTAAAAGCTACAGGACAAATACAGAATGACCCATGCACAACATTTCATAAGACGAAGCATCAAGCATTGCTGTTTGCATGTAAGCACAGTGAAATCTTCTTACTAAAATCCATCCATCATTCCATGGGCTCACGCCCGTTGGTGTCCAATGCCCGTCTGACTCTCCATTTGCACTGTGCACGGTCCTGTGCCATCCTGCTGAGAGAGTGTCTGTCCATCTGACACCATTCTTTGATGTCATCCACTCCCTACTCCGTCTTCCTCTCCGTGTGCGTCCCTCCATGATCCCTTCACAAGTCGCTTGTCCTCCATCCTGCAGACATGTCCAAACAGGCAGAGCTTCCGCTCCAATGTTCAATGTTCCTCATGTTTCCAACTCATCTTCGCACCTCCACGTTTGTGATTTTCTGATGCCAGTGAATGTGCAAGATTCTCCTGTAGCACTTCATTTCAAACGCCAACAGTAGATCTTTGTCCTTCTTCCTCAATGTCCATGTTTCACAAGCATACAGCAACACACTCATCACACATGTCCTGATTATGCTGATATGCTTGCTGTTCCATATTGTCTTGAACCCTGCCATTACTCCAGTTGCCCTCACTATTCTCCTCTTGATCTCCTTGTTGCAATCGTTGTCCCAGGTCAGTAAACTATTCAGGTACACAAACTCCGTAACATTTTCGATACTTCTGCCCCTGATCTCCATTTCCTCTTCTTGTCCAAACACCATTGTCATTGTCTTTTCAATGTTGATCTGTAATCCTGTGGTCTCCCCTGCTTCATCCAATCCAGATTTACTTGTAATTCAACTCTATCCTCCACCAGTAGAACAATGTTATCTGCAAATTTGAGGTTGTTGATCTTGTACCCATGGACTGATATTCCATGCCATTGTCAGGTACGAGATGAATATAGTTGGCGATATCAGATCCCCTTGTCTTGTTCTGACTGTTGTTTTAAACCAATCGCCCATTTCTCCACCACCTCACACCGCCGACTGCGAGATTTCACAGATGTTCTGCAGTATCTTGATCAATCTTGCTCCGACTCCATATGACTTGAGTGTTGCCCAAGTGACGTCCTGTTTGATGGAGTCCAATGCCTTTTGGAAATCGATAAAACAGTTGTCCTTTACATTTCGCCTTCTCTGCCATAAGCCTTAGAATCAGGATTTGATGTGTCGTGCATTCCTGAATCCAGCCTGCTCCTCTGACAGATGTGGTTCCATCTGCGCCTTCAATCTCTCCAGTAACGCCATCAATATCGTACCCGCGCGACTTAGAGCAATTGTCCTGTACTTGCTGCATTCTGCCAAGTCTCCTTTCTTTGGTATTGTGAGGCCGACTGACTTTGCCCATTCCTCTGGTACTCTCCCTTCCTGCCATATCTGATTACAGATTGTATGCATCTCGTCTGTAATTTTTCTCCTCCAGCTTGTATCATTTCTCCGGTTATTTCGTTGATTCCTGGGCTCTTTCCTTTCTTTAACCTTTTCACCGCTTCTGCCACTTCCTCACATAGAATGTAGTGCATTTCATCTTCATTGGGCGGTGGTGAGATTTGGTCTTGTTCAGTTAAGGCGGTGTCACTGTTACCCATATCAGTGTACAGACCACTACAATATTCTGTCCACCTTTTCTTGACTTCTGCTTTATCTTGTAACATCTTACCATTCTTGTCCTTGATGGCTGACTGCTTCGGTTTCCACACTCGGTTTATCTGGTTGATGAGCTTATATGCCGCTCTGCTTCGGTTGTCTCCTGCAAGCCTCTCAATAGAGTGGGGGATCTATGACATCACTTTGTAGGCGGATCGGCTGTTAGCATGAAACTGGTTCCTCGACAAAAAGCCAATAGGATTTTTCCATAGGCTTTGGGATTATCACAAAAAATAAGCTCTGTGCTCATAGTTCATGAAACTTACACGTTTTGTCCATCAAGATAATCTTCACAAAATAATGTAACTTTGAATTTTGAAGCCTAAATAAAAGCACCAGAACTAAAAAGCTAAACTTAGGCTATAAACGAACTACAGCACCACGGTCGCTCGCCTTCAACGTCACGACCACCGCGCTCCCGACAGCTTTTTCAAAACTTATTTTTAACATGTTCAGTGAAACGTATTTACTCTGTATATAAATTTTAATCCACGCTAAATGAACCTTTTCATATAAACTGGAGTAAATACAAAACTAGAACCAAACTAAAACTGAAATGAGACATTAGTAATAAATAGTATAGTGAATAAAAGAAAATCATAACTAAAGGACATTTGAAAGCACGTATTCCTGTACATTAAAAGTCAATAAATCCTTGATTAATATGAATATTTTAATTTAAAAGATGTCTCCACGTACTATTCAATAAAATTCTAGTGCATTTAATCTATTAAATAACAGCAGAGTGAGCGAGTTTTTGGATATGGTAAAATTAAACTATTTAGTGAGTAAAGTACCACATTTCAGCTATCATTATGTTAGGATTGGTACACAAAACGTTAATTTATCCTTGCTTCTAGGAAATCCTCAATCTATATGCTTTCTAACAACTTCATGTGGAAGCAAACACTTAATTTTAACGTGGCTTTAAGCACTATGCATCATTAAAGTTTCACTTTAACCACAAAGCTGGTAAATGTGGTGTTTACATGTAATAATCGTAATATGAGTTTACCTATGGTACGAACCCAGAGGCTCTGTATCAGTAGGAAAGCGATAAAAGAAGCATCTTCCATCCGAAGACTTGTGTTGCATTTCGGGGCAAAGCAAAAAAAAAAAACCATTGTCGAACAATAAAAAATGCGGGAAACTATTCATAGGTTCTTCTACAATTAATTGCACTATAAATTATACTACAACTGAAAAATACTGTAAATTGATATACTGTTCGGCGTGATGACGTTGAATGTCTCCGACAGCGCCTGTAGTCCCATTTAGCAACTGCCTTTAAGAAATGTAACCGTTTGAAAAAAAAAAAAAATTTTTTTTAAATAATAATAATAATAATAATAATAATAATAATATTCGCGAGTGGGGTGTAACTGGTGTGTTTTATGTCGTAGAATAAAACATGAAAGTATCTTGAACCTGTGTGAACCACGGACATTATTTAAGGGATTTAACCAAAATCCCATTCAAAAAACCCATTGACTCTGGGATGATGGAACCAGAACTGCTAAAATGCGAACTCGCTTCTGGGTTTTTGGCCTACAAAGTGACATCATAGTTCCCCCACTCTATATCCAGACATCTTTGTAGCCACTCCTCCTTGTCTGTCCTTGCTGCTTTCCTCACCACATTGCACATCACTCTATACTCCTCCTCTCTCTCCTCCTCTTACTAAAATGCCAGGTTTGATATCAATGCCGAATTAGTCATAAAAACTCTTTTGGGTTTGTTCATTAAACAAATCTACTTAGAATGAATGCATGGACCATTGTTTCGATACCTTAATGGTGCATTCATCTTTTTTTTTTTTTTTTGGAGCTTGACCGCGGGCAACAACGTCTGGCATAGAAAAGCAAGAGCACTATCAAATGTAATCAAATAACCTAAAGCCATACAGGTTTGAAATGACGAGAGCGAGTAACTGACGCAAGAATTTTCGAACGATTGCTTCAGTGTCATAAAATCAAAGAAATTGGCTCTTTTCTTACCTGTTTTGGATGGGCCCTTTGAAGTCTGGGTCAAATTTTCTGGGCTCTCCTGTGAGAACAACAGTGAAAAACTAAATTAAATAGAATTGAACTAAAATAGTCAATAAAGAAAACCACTCACTTAAAAGGCCATCAACTTGCATTTCAGGCTGTGTTTACAATTTGCATAACCCCTGCTGTTCTGCAGCAGGGGACTTTCTCCAGCACATGCCTGGAAAATGACATTCCAGCATAGTGAGTGAGCAAGACCTTCCGCAACATAGTAAATGACCAACTAAGACACCCTAGCAATAGCAACCACCCAAAACACCCTAGCAACATGTAGCAGCATGCTTAAAACCACTCAGAACACCCTTGTCTTTTAGTAGTGACTTGTGCACAGGAAAACACCACTCACATTTCCATCAGAAAATCACACAAGTTTTGTGTAAAAAATAACAGCATCCCACGCACATTATTCAGAACTTCTTATTTTACAGCCCTGGAACGAATCCTCCCATCACAAAATGGAATGGAAAGGGTAAGTCGAGTAAGCTAAGCCAAGTTTTTCCATGCAATTATATGCATGCTTTTAATTACTGTACATTTGTTGCTGCTTGTCAGTTAACATCTAGGGCCAGGGGGTTTGCTTCTAAAATAAGTCAGTCACATGGTATGAAATGTTGTGCTTAACAGCAAGTGACCAAGCTGCCCTGTTAAAGTTAATTTAGCTCAAATAATGAGTCAGCTGGAAGTATTTGGATTTTTATGCCATGTTTAAAAATGTCTTAATGTCACTGCATTAGAAAAGAATGTCAATCTAAATGGCGTTTATTAAAAAAGACAGCACAAACACATTTTAATGCAAATATTTCACAAAAAAAAACATCTATTAGATTTTATGTGTGGGTTAGGTTTTCAAACCACTTTGAAACCAGATGCACATCCTTATGTGCAAGAAAAGAAGAAAAAAAGTTTGTATGCCACTTGCTTTGATATTTTTGGATCTGTTATACTGGCATTCAGGCATTTTTAAGCATGTCCACTTTTTGGGGCCACTGATGTTCAATCATGTAAACTGAAATAAACGAAGAACAGATGTGCAAATGCTCTTATTCGCCAACCACAGAGCTGTCTTATGGAGAAAACTGGTAGAATTTTCCACTGAGTTCAACTCTTCTCTTGTACTGGAACAGAAAATCTGTTCCGTTTATGTCTCAAACGCTAGCGAAAAGCATGCATAATAACTTACCAAAACGCATTTGATTGAACAACACATAAGTAATCAGCATAAAATAACTTATATATTACTCACACTGAGACTTAATGATGAACATCACAAGAAATGTGTTACAATTTGCCAACAACAAGCGCACAAAAAAAAAAAAAAAAAAAAGGGCCTAAATGTAAGATTTATGCATTTGAATTTTCCATCCATTTACAGTTTTAACATAAAACAACTAATAAACCTAATGTGATGCATATTTGCCAGTCATAAACATGAATGTAGCATGTTACAAAAATAGCAAGTAGGTTAGGTTGTGGATTAGTTAAGTGCTTAAAACCTTAGTTACTTAGTTCATCTTTATAGTGAATAAGTAAGTTTAGAGTCATCATTACAATGATTTATTTCGTTCTAAAATGAAAACTGCCACAACGGCTTGCTAAAATGCAGGCAAACCCCCACCACTTAATGGGAAGATACTGACATGAGAATTTCTACTGTGGCGTGTGACTGTAAACATCCACACCCTCCGAGACAGGCATGCAAAGACTGAGAGCTTTAGTTCCCAGGCAGACCAGGATATTGTGAAGATGGACAAAGGCCTAGTATTATACTAATGCAGTGTTAACAACGGATATGCCAAATGAATACAAATGGAATAAAAGCCAACAGCAGTGCCATTAGAGCAGCTTCAGGGGACTAAAACTCCCTAAAATGTAGCCATTGAAATCTCTCACAGATTATAGGAAACCATTTGAATCAATGTCTGGACATGAAACTAGGTTGACTGCACAGAAATACTCCCAGTTATCTCATTACTCATACAAGAGAACACAACAGCAGAACTATACTTGTGGTAAATTGTTCAATGAGAGCTTCAAATGGCTTGACCACAAGCCTAAACCATAAAAACACAGGCACGCTTGCATACAAGAGAAGAAACCATCAAGTGACATTACCACTCTTTTTGTAAGCACCTTCCTCCACAGGCATTTTTATGTTCAATGGCTCTATCTGATGATCCGATATTCCTTCTGCCCACTATCTGACTGTTACTTCCTGATTTCAAGCGGGAAACCAACCTGCCACTGTTGAAAACTGGTTCAACCAGTCTAGAACAGGTTCAAGCTGAACTAAACACCCCTTTTCAAGCAAGAAAATATTGGATTTCCCCCTTGGATTTTGTCTCTGCAGGATTAAATGAAGCTTTTTTGTGTCTAACACAAGGAGGCTTTTGAGCTGCGTGTGATGGCAACGACATTCGTTCGACTACATTTACATTCATTTTGCCATTTTGTTGCAAAGCAACTTTGTCGCATAAATGTTTCTTGAACCTTCCTAAACTGCATTTGCAGCATGAATAAAATGAAGATCTTCTCTTGTAGGTCACACACAGCCTGCTATCTGCATAGGTTTATCAGTGTGAAATCAAAGTGTGAGAAACCAAACTTTTTGGTTTCATATTATCTAGTTAGGCCTGTTCATATGCATCTCCACTCATGTTGATATGATGTAGTTAATTAAAGCCATGTCATTTAATTAAACAAGCAAACGTTTTGGTTCAACAACGCTTAGATTCAGAGAAAACAAGTGATTACAAATCAATCAAAAATTCAATAAAATTGAATCAAATCAAAGTCGAATCAGATTGTTTTAGGGGTGGGACGATAAATCAATTCGTGAATCAATTCTGTGATTTTCCGAATGCGTCGCAATTCTCTCTGGAATCTATTCTGAGCTTGGTTTTTACCAGCAGATGGTGCTCTACGCTAGTTTTCAAATCGCACACTCAAACGCTCACGAAGAAGAGCACTTGTGCGTTCAACTGAGTAATTTAAGTGGTTAAATGTACTTGTACCTTGGCTTTTATCCTTTTATGATGCGAGACTAATGTAAATCACAGCCCACTCTGAACACTCTTGCAATTCGCTTAAAACTTTTCAAATTTTATGAATGATTATTTTAGGTTCAAGTGGTGTGTGTGTAAGGAACTGAAAGCAAGAGTATGGCTGTTTCTGAAGCGATGCATTCAGGGGAAGAAAAAAAGGGTTTACATACAAATACTGGTGATCGAGCCAGTGTAACGCAAATATGTCTGAAAGATCTGAAATAACAAGGTGCCACATGAACGGTACTGTATGAAGCATTGTTCGTTTACATCACATTGTGCCTCACGCTATGAAAACAATGTTTGGGATATAACAATGATCAAAACTTTGTAAAATAGGCCTAGATAATGTGATATAGATATTTATGTTGACTATTCATCCAAATTATGGTGAAAACCAAAATATTGATGTGTTAAAATAAGATTTGTGTGTTCAGAAAGAAATACTTGTATATTACTTTACTGGCCAACGGAGCGAACCAACCCCGAGACGTCACAAGCGGTGGTACTGCAAAATGGTGGCGCCCTTTCTCCAAAAGCTATAACAAAACATCCTTTATTCTTTAAAATTATTTAATTAATCGTGTTTTATCATATTTTTTAATTAAAGTGGAAATCACTTTACTAAATAATGCAAACTTGACTGGCTGCTTCACTTCCACTTTAAAATACGCACTGTACAAAAAAGCAAAGGAAGAAAAATCAATAGCACTCCCATTTTTTCCTCAGTGACTAATGGAATGAAAGCTGCTGTCAGCAGTCCATTTCCTAGACTGAATGTGAAAAGATAACTAATTGGTACTGTACATGGAGCTTACACCTTTCAAAAGTCACTGTACAATTAAGATATGATTTCAGTTTTATTACTGAGAAAAACGTAATGTTAAGGAAATGCCATTGCATGTTGTCTAGCTTCTGACGAAATAAACCAACAATGTGCTCTGATAAATTCAGGAATTCCCCAGACGTTTTCAGTAAACTATTGTAAGTAATCATTACTTCATAAGTTGACTATAACATGAGTTCTACAAGATGCTAGTACACAAGACAATTACATATAGCCCTACAGCATAAGACATGAAGGCTGTACTCGCAGTGCTCATTCATATTTTATTAGAGCCTGGCAAATAATGTACTCTGATAAAAATACATAAAAAGGAAGTACTCAGTTGGTTTCATTCATCAAAAATTGCAATAAGGACACTTACGCTAGCACAGGGACTCAATGCCTACACATCCCTTAAAAACTAATTTCGCTAGTATTTGCCTTTAATACTAGGCCTGAAATGAGTCCACTACACAATTCTCATTGCAATTAGGCAATATAACAAGATTCCAGTGACAAAAATTGCTTGCGAACTATTAGAGAAGTTGCACTGTATGTAAAAGTAATCCCTTCCCTAATTTGAAACAGCTGCAGTAAAACTCAGGCCCTCAGCAGCAGAAATAGCACATAAGTACAGCTCAGTTTGAAATTAAGAGGTTAAGGCCTTATTTTACATCTTTAAAAAGCGCCATCCTATATTCCACCCTTTAATTACATCCACTTCAACTGGCGAGAGCAGCCTCCCCTAACTATGTGCTCTATGACTTGGGTTACAAGCTATGAGATGATATGCAAGAGTAAAATCAGGGCTTTTTTTTAAAAAAAAGTTGATTTTTGCCTAATGCAAAAGTTAATGCAAAATGTTTTTTTAACCTAATGCACAAGCAATAATGTTCTTGTTAAAGCAATATTGGTTTCGAACTGAAATCAAGGACAGAAATCATATGCAAACTATTAAACAGCCACAAATGAGCCTTTCAATGCTGTCCATGTTGTGTCCAAGGATTTGTATTCATGCACACACAACAGCTGCGTAGTTTCATATGTCTGTGTGCAGTTTTACCCTGTCCCACAGCTTTGCTGCGACTGTTTTGACTATTAATCTATAAACAAACCTGTACACTAATAGTATAAGATGAACATTTCAGCCATAACACAATGTGATGGAAAGCCAAATGCGCAGCATTTATTTTCCAACCACCAAATTTACAGTAAACGAGTTGGCTAATAAATTAAAATCACAATGTTTACAGATAAAAGTGTTGTATGAGTAAGAAACACACTAAACATGACAGGAGGTAGGCTACTCCAATGAAATTGCAAAATATGAACTGACAAAGCTAATAACGGGACTTTTAGGCGTTGCCTTTCTAACAAAACCCCAACAATATAACCACAATCTTTCACTTCAACACGGCGCGTGCAGCCAAAAACACGTTTCTTAGCTGATCTGGGTGTTGTTTATTTAGCGGTTTCGGTTTTATTCAGTTTCTGTTTGGAAGCGTAAATATGAAAGGGATACCTGAAAAATCATCAAACCACAAACTTTAACAACAAACACCAGCAAATGTAAACCAGGAATAAATTTACCGTATTTTGGCTTCTCTTCCATATCCATTTCAGCTTATCGTTTAGTTACTAACTGTGGTGAACTGTACTCAAGCACTCTCACGAGCATTTCTGTCCACAACAAACTGCACTGAATCCATAGACATGAAAGACCAACCCATAGGACCAAACTGGAGTGGCTTGATTGGCAGTTCTTTTAACCAATCACCGGGCATCCGCCCATCTGACAAGTGGACCAATAGAATCCTATTCTGTATCCTACGTGTACCTATTCAAAAATATTAAAAACAGGAAAAAAAAATATCGTTATGAACTTGCATAACAGCAATTGAGGAGACTGATTAGGACGAATCGGTTCGGTCAAAGCTCACTCTTGTGATTTGTAAAACGCGGTGAGAATCGGTTCGAACCAATCAATACAAAGGAAAAGATCCGGTTGAGAAGAAAAGTTCAAGGTAAATTTACGTCCGGTTGCTTAAAATGTCTTAACACGTCCTAAGGGTGTAACGTTAGTTATTCACTATTTGCTGATGGACACAAACTATCTTGGTGTTTGTAAATGTCCCTTTTGTTAAAATATATAGTTTTACCTCACCCTCGTGATAAAATAACAAGAGGAAACACGCGCCATGTCCGAATAGTGACTGATTTTAAGCAGCACGTTTAAATGCACGGTTTCAGTGCTTGTTATGCTTATGTCTCTTTGTTAATTTTGTTAAATAACAAAGAAAGCGGTCAGTATAGGATTTATTTATTTATTTTTTAGGGCCAAAATTACATTTATTTGTTCAAATACAAACAACAATGCTTTATTATTATTATTATTATTTAGTCTTGCAGCATTTACGTTTATGCATTTAACTCGTTGGTCTCAAATAGGATTTATTTAAAGAGTTGAAAAAGACATCAAAACGGATAACTGGCACAATATACATGTTTAACGCATTATTACATTATACTTAGAAATATTGTTATTAATAATTATTATTATCATTTGTTAATAATTTAGGCTAATTGCCTTAACTCATGAGGTGTAGCCTATATGAATATTGACATATATAATATACATTTATTGTGTATAGACTTGTTGCATATTCTAATCATGTCTTTATTGCTTTTATCTTTTTTATTAGATTTTCTGTTTATAAGGCTTGCAGTTTTTAAGGACACTGAACAAAAACAATGGAGCAGAAGTGTAAGTTTTAAACTGACACCCCAAACCCAAGTTTAACCTGACTAAACCAAATAGCTTTAAAATGTAGATCATATAGCTACACCATTCTGTATTAGTTCACTGTGATGAGTAGGACTCTCTTAATTGGTGATTTTTAACTGATGACAGAATTTTTGGGTGAACTGCTCCTTTAATGGATATTTCCACTCTGCAGTATTGCTCACATTGCATATGGCAAATATTCTGGTTTAACTGTCATTTATTTTTCAGATGTTGAGTTTGTGGACCGTCACCGTAGCGAGCTCATCCAAAGGGTTACTGCTGTGATGCCCATTGCCGATTCACTGAAAGCTGATGCGATAATTCACGATGAAACATACTCAAATATTTTTGTAGCCTCTACAAATCAGGCTAAAATGAGAGTGTTGCTTGATGCTCTGAACACCAACAAAGCAAAATCTGCTTTTTATCATTTTCTCAACGTTAATGAGTCCTTCCTGGTTGAAGATCTTAAACGAGAAGGTGAGAGAGTAGGACGAATACAACACATATAAGGCAAAACGCAACTGACACAGATTCTAGATCTGATCGGATGTTCATACTTTTGCTTGTAGCTTATCATTTTTATGCATACTATGTTTACGCTGCTTGTACTAAATTTTTTGGATTAATTTGTGTGGTTACATAATTATAATTTCATTTTCAAAAAGTACTGAGATACAGAGCAGTTAACTTAAAGAGACACTGGTGGAAACACAAGAAATATTTGGAACATGCATAACCTTTACATATTTTCTTCTACTTTCTTATACTTATAATTGAACGTGGAATGGCAGGGGCATCTGCACAGACCTCATCAGAAGTACTGGAAACTGACGCTCACCCTCAAAATGATACAATACAGATGGAAGCTATCCAACAGGGGACTGAGGACCAACAAATCATCCGTTGGAACAGAAACAGATCCGATACAAGACATAGAACAAAAATAGAGGAGCTGTTAAGTGAGACTGGCAAACAAAAAGTAGGGAACCTCTACTTTTCCAAAGATGCGAAGTACATGCTTGGCTCTGGAGGAAGCGGCACACAAGTGTATATTGGCGTGCGTAAAGATGGCATTGAGGTGGCCGTTAAAATAATAACCAAGAACCCAAAGAACATCAAAGACTTTGAAAATGAACTGAGTCATTTGCAAGATTCAAAGCTGGAAAGCCCATATATCGTCAGGTATGTGACCTGTGCAGAGGATAATGATTTTTACTATCTTGCAAACCAGCTTTGTGAATATGATCTAGTGGACTACATGGAATATCTTCGTCAGCCAGAGCAAAGGGACAGAAAAGTGACCACTTTGAGGAGAATAGTGAAGGAGATGCTTCTTGGCCTTCAAGTTCTTCACCATGCTGGAGTGGTACATCGTGATATAAAGCCTAGAAATGTTTTGATGGGTATTAATATACATTTATTTTATTTTTTATTTTTTTATTTTTTTAGAATAATAATCTTTACTGTTGATTTGGAGAAATTTAGCATCATCAATGGATCCTCTGCAGTGAATGGGTGCCGTCAGAATGAGAGTCCAAACAGCTGATAAATGCATCACATTTATTCACAAGTAATCCACACAACTCCAGTCCATCATTTAATGTCTTGTGAAGTGAAAGCTGCATGTCTGTAAGAAACAAATCCATCATCAAGACCTTTTAACTTCAAACTGTTGCTTCCTTTACCATTGAGTCCTCTATCCATGATATCGCTTTCTCCAGTGAAAAAGTCGTCTCTTCTGAATCAGGAGAGAAATATGCACAGATCAAGCACTGTGTACTAGCAAAAACAGTCCAAAACAGTTCTAAACAAACATGTTTTGATGCAAGAGGACAACAGGAAATGGACCTTTTCAGAAGTGATGATTTAAAGTTAAAACAACATGGAGCTTTTCACGTCACAAGACATTAATTGTTTGAGTGTAGTCATGTGGATTATTGTGATGTTTTTATCAGCTGTATGGACTCTCATTCTGACGGCACCCATTCACTGCAGAGGATCCATTGGTGAGCAAGTGATATAATGCTACATTTCTCCAAATCTGTTCCGATAAAGAAACTAATTCAACTACATCTTGGATGGCCTGAGAGTGAGTAAATTTTCTGCCAGGTTTAATTTTTGACTGAACTAATCCTTTAAAGCAATCGTTCGACTAAAAACTTAGCTTCTGTCATCATTTACTCACCATCACGTTGTCCCAAACCAGTTTAACAGCAGATGGTCCCCATCCACATTAAAATGACAACAGAATTTTAATTCAGTATATTCAAAACTCTAACTTATTCCTAATAGATAAAGAAGAAAGGGCAAGGCTGGCCGACTTTGGCATAAGTCGCAAACTGGAGGAGGGGAAAACCACAGTGTATACTGACAGAGCTGGTACACAAGGCTGGGAGGCAACGGAGATTGTAAATCAGACAGAAAAAGGCAGATACAAAATGAGCTCAGACATCCAGGTTTGTGAAATATCATGAATGAACTGCAGCCATGATTACAATGAGATCATCTTAATAAAAGAGTATTTATTATCAGTTTAGTTCAGATTATTTGTAATTACTTTTCCTACTCTAATCATGTCCAGTGGTTAGTATTGTGCAGTTTTCCCTGTTAGATAACTTTGTTTTTGCATCAGGTAGCAGGGATGTTAACCTATTACATCCTCTCTGACGGGAAACATCCGTTTGGTGATGGCATCTACCGTGAGGTGAACATTTCAGAAGGGAAATATTCTCTTGCTGATATTCAAGATATTGCAGCAAAGGATCTCATAGAATGGATGATCAACAAAGACCCAGCAGAGAGACCAACCATCGACAAGGTCCTAAATCACCCTTATTTCTGGGATGATAAACGGTAAATTATGATTAATGTTCGATCCTTAGAAAGAAATCATGTGCTCTTTATTCTTGCTTCTACCACTGAAAGTGGCAGTTACATGAAATTGTAAGGTGTTTCTTCACTATTATCCCTAATTTTTTCTGTCTAATCTTCCACTGCATCCTTTTACTTATTTTTTGCTTCTTTGACGTGTTTATTTTTAATATTTCAGATGCTGTTTTTACCTGATTCTCTGACAAAAGCAGCTCTTTGACTCTCCACTCATACTGAGCGACTGCCAGGATCTTTAAACTCTTTATCTTGCCATTTATCTTGAGCTGCCAGTCTGCATCCTTTCTGATCTTCCTTTGCTGCCTGTTAGTAAGAGTAAATTGCTGTATTAATCATATGTTGTCATATGCTGTGCAGTTAAATGAAAGTTCATAACTTTGTGTTGTTAGTGTAGTACTTTTTTTCTTTAAAGATTATATATATATTTATCCTTTAATCAGATGTTCCCTAACTACCCTTTCAATTAAACGATTTGTGCTTGTGTCCTAATGTGAAAGAAAAATACATGTATGATGAATGTTGGGCTTAATGTGTATTTATGGAAAATATATGCTTGTTCTTCGCTAAACTTACTTACTGTTTGCCTTCTGGTTCATTCAGAAAAAAGAAAGTGCTTAAGGAACTGGGCGATCAAACTGAAGTCCAGTACTATATTGATATTTCAAAAGTTTGCAAAACTAAGAAAGCTGAAGAAGGCCTAACAGCAAGAGAAGCCGTAGAAAAGACCTTCATTAATAACAAGGACAATCACAGGTAAATTATAAAAGGTGTTTGATATGTCCAGAAAAAAGGCTTTGGCAATCTTGACTTCTGCCATACAACCAATGCTGCATTACATAAACCTTTGTTATTTTACCATTATCTGAATTTGATACTATTTCTCCTCAGTACCTTCATACTCCTTAAAAAAACAGCTCTTCTGAAAGAAAATGGCGCTGTTGGTTATTTTTTGCCAATGTTGTATATTGTGTTGTTTGGCTTGATGTGCTCTTTGTCTGCTATTTTCTTTAGGAAAACTGCAATCCTTGCGATACTAGGAGAGAACGAACCAATAGAAGTACAGAACCAAAAGTTAGAAAATCTTTCTAAGCTTTGCAACTATGCAGAGAAATTCACACAAGGCAAATCATTTAGTAAATGGAAATCAGAGGTGGGTAGAAATATCCAAAAACATGACTCTTATGTATATAAGAATATTATTGTTTATAAAATACCTGTAAATAGTGTGTCTTAACATCTAAGTTAACATCTGAGGTTGGTGACATTCCTGTGATCACAATAATTTTGTAATTGTTTTCTATTTGCATTGTATTTTCAGCTTTTAGACATTGACAAAGATCTTCCGGAGGACATAATTGGCCTGCTGCGTACTTACCGCAACAAACTTATACATGGGTAAGATGTACAAAAAAAATTACATTTTGATTCAGCTCTCAGTTATCTCTCTATTCTTGTCTTTTGAAAATTATTTTTCATTTGAAGCTACAAATTATTGAAATCAATCTGACACAAATTAAAGCGCAATAAAATAAAGCGCAACACAATGCAAAACGACCTAAATACGAAATAGTTTGAAGCTTCTTGTTAGAGGTTGAAAAGAGTTGAGTTTTGCATTTGAATGTAGAAAAAGATTTCTTATAATGCAAAACACTTTCTCTCCCATTTAATTTATCTCATGTTCCATATTGATCTAGTGGTCTAACTTGTTCTAGTTCTAATAGAATGTATTGACTAGAACAAACAACTTGTCCTAGGGCCAGTTGCATAAACTTAGCCTCTATATTAAGACCGTAAGAACAAGTCTGACCAACTAGCAGTTAACCAAGGGGTAATCAGTCTTATTTTTTGGATTCAACTTAGACTAATCTACATTTTTATGTAACTGAATTTAAAAATTATGACCAGTCTTAAAGAAAAAATGAGCTGACTCACTTTTAAGACACGTCTTAACCTTTTATGCAACCGGCCCCTAGTCAATAAGTTCTGGTTTTAAAAAAGAAAGAAAAATATACAATAAGCCAGAGGTCTTCAACCCTGCTCCTGGGGACACACTCTCCTGAAAAGGTTATTTCCAACCGGCTTCAGCACACCTGCCTGCAATTTTCAGGCAGTCTTGAGGAGCTTGACTGGCCGCTTCAGGTGTGTTTGATTAGGGTTGTAGCTAAACTCTTCAGGATAGTGGGTCCCCAGGAACAGGGTTGAAGACCTCTGCAATAAACAACAAATGTTCAGTTCCCCAGACAAATGTGTATTGCATTTTCTTTCTTGAATTTTCTCACATTACTATTTCTATGTATTTTGTTTCCAATAGGAAATTCGTTGAATGGATGTTAGACCATTTTCCAGACTTATACATCAGCTTACACAGATTGGCTATAGACGTGGGCTGGGACATCAGTACCTGTTGTGAGTGTAAGATAAGAGAGCCTCTAACTTAGGGACTAGAATTTTTAGACTAACTTGTCCATGGAGGGGTAACCCATGAGGGAAGCATGTGTCACCACTCTCATTCTCATCTCGCCTTAAATTGGAGTAAATAAATGAATAAATAAAACAGGACAGAAATAAATAATGATAGATACTACTGAATTCATGGCAAATAAAAAAAACTTGATAATGCATTTTTGTCACATAGAAATTCACTTGACAGTAAAGCATTGATTTTGAGCTTGAAGGATCTGAGGATCCTCAAATGCAGCCTGTGTGTGTTTTGCTTCAAGAGAGCAACCATACATTTGTGTTGTGTTTTACTTTCTTTCTTATATATTCTTTTATTCATTCATTTATAACAATTTATTATTTAATCATTTTATTATTCAATTTAATCATATAATCATAGTCATTTATATATCCAGTTCATTGATTCATTAATTGATTAGTCATTATATTATAGTTGTTTGTTATATTGTTTTTCCATTGTTGTTTTAGTCTTATGACTATGTGTTTCAAGGGGTGTTTGTCTTCATGAATAAGAGATACGAGAGAATGTTTATGGAAACTCAGGGTTTATGGGATGTTGTTGTGAAGCAGTTTTGGTATAACAGCACATGTTGAATTTGTGTTGGTCAGACGAAGTCTGAGCATTGAGACATATGCAACTGAGACTATTCAATAAACACTGCTCCTTTTATCATCACTTTGTCTCCTGCCTCTGCTCTTCACTGGCTTTTTCCTCAGTTTTTCAGGAACCAGAAAAGATTTCCTGTTAACAGGTTTTGGGTATTAGACTACTTTGCTGAAGAGTTGTTCTGTTACCAGAAAAAAAAAAAAAATTCTGACAGGATCTGGGATCCGGGGCTGGATCTTAATTATCTGGCATGGAGGCATGATCTAACAAGCTAGAATGCAGAACATTTACTGCTATTAAATTGTGTCTTCATTTTCTCACCTTTATATCATTCCAAACCTGTATGACTTACTTTCTTCTCTATTTATGTTTTACTTTCTTTTTAAATATTCATTTATTCTTCATTAATTTATAATCATGGACTCATATAATCCATGATTTTGAGAGTATAAGGGTACAGAAGCTGAAAACATTACAAATAACTTAACTTTTAATTAAGGTTTACAATACAAATCATATTGGAACAACTGGTTTGTTAAACAAAGCTAGGTCTCTCTTATAGTAAATCCACTAGAAGGTGCAGGAAATATTTCTTTATAAATTGTACACAAATCATCAAATAAACATTTGCATATCATCAAAGACTATAGAAATAATCTGATATCATTCAACAATAAATAAATATGCATGAACAAATAAATAATAAATATTAATAATACTTTTAACAACTATAAATAAATAACACTGGTGTGGCAATCAGTTAGACACTTCAATAAATGCAGTACAATAGAAAACTAATTTAATAGTAATTCCTAGTAAAAATAGTCATTTACAATCAGTAGTATTTGTGCATCAGAAAAAAAAATATTTACATCAGAAAAACTGCTGGATGTGAGCGTAGTTGTATGTGGGTGTGAGTTATTCTCTGGTGATAAATTTGGCAATCAGCATCATTTTAACATTCTCCTCTGTAAGGCTGTGTCTGTGCTCTGTTAGAAGTGCGGAATAGATTAAAAAAACTCCTCTCCACATCCTCTGAAGTAGTAAGTAGATGCAGGTACAGTGGGGCGAGTGTTGGCATTCGATCTTTCTGTAAATAAACAGTCACCACTCATTTTGCATTTGAGTTCTCTCTCATAGAAACCTTGACAATATACTGATTTGCTCAAGAAACATTTCCGATTATCAATGTTGAAAACAGTTGTGCTGCTTCATATATTTGTGGAAAATGTGATACATCACCATTCAGTCTGGAGTAAGATTAAATAAAAAAAATAAAAAAACTTTTATTCAACAAGGTTGCATTAAATTGGTTTAAGTGACAGCTAAGATATACTTATGACAAATTTATACATATAAAAATGTAACTTTGTATTCAACAAATAATCCTGAAAAAGTTAAAGTATCACAGTTTCCACAAAAATATTCAGTTTTCAGTATTGATAATGATAACCATTATTAATAATTGATCACAAATGATAATTGAAAATAATTAAACAGCAAATCAGCATATTCCAATGATTTCTGAAGCATGGTGTGACACTAAAGACTGGATTAATGATGCTGAAAATGATAGCTTTTGTCACAGCAAGCAATTACATTAAACCATTAAAACATTCAACTGTTTAAGCTGGCTCCTAAGTTCCGGTTTTCTTTGAGTTTACCTCCAGATCTGTGTTCGCCTAATACAGCCAATGAATGGCAGACTTCCTGAGTTTATTTGAAAGACATTAAACTTCTGTTTGACGTGCCTTTGCTTCTGGGTCCTTTTGTCATGACAGATGATTGATGAGTTAGCCTACCAGATTTCCTCGTCAGTATACATAGGCAGGCTATGGACATGGGCTGGGAATTTTGCTGAGAAATTGCATGTAGACACCGGTACATAGTCTTTGTTTTTGTTATTTTTATAGTTTTGATCATACCCTTTTTTGACATATTTCTGTCTTTTGCTGCTTCAACCGCATTAATGATGAATATTAATGTTCATATGAGTCCCTGTTGCATTTTTAAACTTAACGAACTTTCACGAATCACTTTCATTGACTTTTTCATTCACTGTTCCCACCTGGTGGAATGACCTGCCCAACTCAATCCGAGCAGCTGAATCCTTAAAGGGATACTCCACCCCAAAATGAAAATTTTGTCATTAATCACTTCCCCCGATGTTTTTCCAAACCCGCAAATGCTTTGTTTGTCCTCGGAACACACTTTAAGATATTTTGGATGAAAACCGGGAGGTTTGTGACTGTCCCGTTGACTGCCAAGTAAATAACACTGTCAAGGCCCAGAAAAGTAAAAAACATGAAAGAAATACAATATTCCTATTCTCCACTATTGTTTTTATATGTGTTATTCTACTGTCTGTATCACAACCTTTATCTAAAATAGTAATATTTAAAGTCTTCCTCACCAATATTAGGACACCCTTGGTTTTAGTCTTTTAGTATCCGAAGATGAGTGAGATACCACTTCATAAAACTTATCAATCCTTATTCTTCGCAAAAAATCCAGTTTGTGAGGGACTCAGTAAGGTCAGTCATAGGTTATCGAACAGAATTACTGCATAATAAGACAAAATACAAGTTTGAAAATAAAACCAGTTGAGTCTACCATTAAACCACCCCCTACCCCCACCCTTCCCTTCACTATAAAAAATTAAAAAAAAAAAAAAAACATAAATACATTCTCATGAATGATGATGGCAGATCAAACCAAGAACAAACTTTGATCTGCCATCACCACTTAATATGATCCGTGGCGTCAACAAAAACCTCCACATTACTGAAGCACCAACATTGGCCCCATAGACATGTATTGACTGGGTAGTATCTCTATTTAAAATTAATAAATAAATAAATAAAAATAAACAAATACATTTTTTTAAAAATTTAAAAAAGGAGAGAGAGAGAAGGAAAACATCTAAAACATAAATAAAATAACATCATAATCAGTAAGCAATACTGTATGCACAATGAAAGCTTCTAGTAACTATGAATTAAGAAGTGAACATTAAAGTGAACAGTGGAAAACACAGTCACTTAACCATTCTCCGATTAGACAGCAAATATCCAGCTTTGAAGCTCACTGAGAGTTGGTGGATGAATGGGATCTGAGAAAAACTAAAATCTAGCTTCTTCTGGGGAGTATAGCATTTTAGGTTCACCTTGACTGAGAATGACTTTCAGCGTTGCAGGATAAAGAAGAAAATTCTGGATGCCAGCTTCTCGAATTTCCTTCCTAACTGGCGTAAATTAGGGGTGTGCAATACTGACAAAAAATAATATATGTATATTTTCTGGGATTTTATCGATAACGATAATCAGCCGATATTTTGAGTGTGTTATTGTGCTGGTATCTTAAGGACTGCCGTGGACAGCTGACTCCTAAAGTTTTTGATATTCTTCATATTCTGTGTGGTGGTCAGTTCACAGATAGAAATTGATCTTTTAAACTGATTTTTACATTTTATGGGCATTTTTACCTTTACAAAGCCATTTTTTCTAAAAGTGTCCATTATCTTTTGAGTCACATTCTTACATTTAATCAGTGAATTAGAATAATAAGACATTTGGGCTGTTACCAAGCAAATGAAATCAACACAGAAGCTGCATCTGAAGTAGCATTTAGATGTGTTTACACACTGTTTAATGCAGGACAGGAACGCATTTAACCTGCAATTACAAATGCATAATGTTTTGATATATTAAACAAAACGTTGAATACTGATATTTGAAATAATTTAAAACATGAAAAAAAGTAGAAATGTGAAATTAAACCCGCCAGTAGGTGGCAGCAAATCACTGATAATAAGTGAGTCATTGCGATTGAACCGAATCATTTAAATGGTTGATTCATTCCAACATCATGTTGCTCAGAGATGCAAAACAGTGCTGTGGCTGTGTTTGGAATGATTTTTGTTGTAGAAATAGAGCAAAAGCAGGCAATATGGTGTCTGAATGGTGTGTGAATGTCCACAAAACTGGACTATATATACACATATATAATATACATATTACATGTATATAATCGGTAGGATATTTTAGAAAGGAAAATTTAAAAGATGGAACAGAGAAATTAGGGAGAATCAATGAATAATAAATCATTTATTGCTATTGTGTGGATAATATGTAATCATGTAATCCATAAACTAGTCTGATTACGAGTATTTTAAAATATACATAACTTAGGCTACTCTAATTACAAGTACTACTCAATTTTTGGAATCTGATTAGGTAATCCAGATTACATGTATACTACCCAGCTCTGATCATACGCGTATGCTCAAAATTCGGATCCGATTTGAGCTGCGGATGCGTTAAAATAGTTGAACTTCTGCGGCTAGACCGAATGCGACCGCTCGACCGGATGTGATGTATTCTATTAAAAACTATGAGTGTAAGGTTAGAATTACCATTATTTTGTTAACTTTAACATTATTCTTTAAACACTATTTCTGTAAAATGGTACTTTAGAATAATTATGGCAGAACGAATTATTTTATAATTATCAAATCATTATTACGTTGATTAGCCCCATAAAACCTACTATGTTTTTATTTTGGGGATCATTTATTTTGTGTCGATACATTAATTATATTCATTCAAATCATTAATTTGACCATGGTGAGTATGCCGGTTTGGAAGTACTGTGTGACTGCCACTAGAGGAGAGATGCGTACTGTTGCTTGCAGTGGAAAGGCAGCTTTACGTTTGTAATAAGGACTCATGCTGATTGGCTGCCTTGTTTTCCTCTTCCGCACTCATCGCAGCTTCATGTTTCGCCTGCCAAGCGTCCTGATTTCTGCACGAATAGAAGTTAAATACGTGATTATTAATAAACTAGAGGTATGTGAAACTCACATCTGTGATGTTAATGGCACCAAATATGAGTGTTTATTAGCTGCTAGATTATTGTGCCCTGCTTGACTGACTACACTTTTGGTCAGTTATGTAAAGTAATTCCTTTCGATTTCAAATAAGTAAAGTCGACGTGTTTATATCAGGAACTCTAGTCGAAATTGTTAAATAAATAAATACAAATACTGTTTTCTTTATGTACAATGACTTGGTGACAACTTGATGTTGTCACACTACTCGGGGTAAGTTGTCACAGTGGAACCTGATATTAAAGCAGCCTATTATAGGAAGCAAAACAATTATGAAAACTCGCTCCAACTTGATGCTTATAACATGTAAAGTGCCCTTGTTGTAGTTCATTAGTTCAACCTTTCAGTTAAAATCTGTTTTGACTATGACTGCATTTGTTTTTGATTTAAATGATTAAGAATATACAATAATTAATATAAAGCAGCATGCTAATATTTTTGTATTACTTTTGTCTTCTTAGCAATTTTACACTGAAGAAAAACAATGGAACATCGGCGTAAGTTTTATATTCACTTCAACTTCAATGCACCACATTTTAAATAATATTGGCACAGATTTAATTCACTTGATGGCTTACTAGTTGATTTGTTGGTTTTTTTACCGGGTACTGAAGGTGAGAAATGGTTGATAACCGCCTTTTTAACCGAATGATATTTGATATTTATTTATTTGATATAGATGCTGAGTTTGTGGACACACACTATGAGGCTCTCATTCAGAGCGCTACGTCTGTGATGCTCATCACTGATAAGCTGTATGAAAACAGAGATATTACCTGGGAAGTGAATTCGAAGATCACAAAGGCGACTTCTAAAAAGACTCAAATGAGAGTGCTTCTAGACGCTGTCAAATCTGGAGGACCTGCAGTAAAATCTGCTTTTTACAAAGTACTGCAAGAAGTTGAGCCTGATGTCATTCGAGGACTTGCAGGTAGGGTGTTAGTGGAAAAAATGAAGAAATCTATTTATTTAAACCATATATATTTTCAGATTTGATCTTTTGATTTTGCAGGGCCATCCTCACAGACAGACAGACCTGAGAATGATATCTTCAGGTGGAACCCATCCTCAATAAAGTACGAAAGTAAAATAGAGGAGCTCCGGAACGATTCCTCCAGAAAGAAAGTCGGGAACCTCTACTTTTCTAGAAGTAATAAATACATTATTGGCTCTGGAGGAAGTGGCAAAGTATATCTTGGCCTGAAGGAAGATGGCACTGAGGTGGCCATTAAACGAATAGTCAAGGACCAACAGGAAAGCAAATGCTTTGAAAATGAGCTACAGTATCTACGAGATTTAAATCTTGAGAGTAAGAACATTGTCAGGTATGTGGACTTAGCAGAGGATGAAGACTTTTATTATCTTGCGCTACAGCTTTGTGAATATGATATGGAGGATTACATGGAAAATCTTCATCAGGAAGAACAAGACAAAGACACGGCTTTGAGGAGAATAGTGAAGGAGATGCTTCTTGGCCTTCAAGTTCTTCACCGTGCTGGAGTGATACATCGCGATATAAAGCCTGGAAATGTTTTGATAGGTATTAAAAATAGGTTTTACTGCTTTTGTAGTTTTAAGAGGAATTTTTTTATTACAAAGTAATGTTTTCATTCAAGAATTCTCATTTCATTCTTTGTATTCATTGAAGAATACAAGTGACTTAAAAACTCTGTAACATACTCTCAACAGACTCAGGAAGAAATGCAAGGCTGGCTGACTTTGGCATAAGTCGTAAACTGGAGGAGGGCAAAAGCACAGTTCATACTGCTAGAGCCGGTACACAAGGCTGGGAAGCAACGGAGATCCTGAATCAAGAAACAGGTTACAAGCAGAACTCAGACATCCAGGTCTGTGAAATATCACGATGAATTTGAACTCTAATATTTTAAGTTGCTATTATCTGAAAACCTTAAATCAATAACAATGATTTTAATATGATAAAAAAAAAAAAAAGATGTTTAGAATTTTTTTTTAAAGAAGTCTCTAATGTTCGAAGCTGCATTTATTTGATTAAAAAACTGTAAAAACAGTAGAAAATAAAGATAATTTTAAAAAAATTAAATAACTGTTTTCAATATTTATAATGTAATTTTGAAAGTGTATGAAGATAAATAATGACAGAATTATTCCTTCAAATGAACAAACAGAAAATACCATTTCTTTATTAAATATTACTGATAAAATGGCATGTGATTCTGGTCATCACAGTCTGCTCTGTTTATTTCAGGTTGCTGGGATGTTGGTGTACTACATCCTCTCTGACAGGAAACATCCTTTTGGGGACACAAAGGATCGTGAGGAGAACATCAAGAAAGGGCAGCACTCTCTTGAAGATTTACAAGATATAGTAGCAAAGGATCTCATAGCATGGATGATCAACAGAGACCCGGCACAGAGACCGAGCATTGATGAGGTCCTACAACACCCTTATTTCTGGGATGATAAACGGTGAATAATAAATGATGTTCAATAGACATTTGCGGTTTTTAATCACTGTGAAGTGAAGGTTAGTTAATCTAGTATGTATCTGTTAAATTTTTCTGAAGGAATATTTCACAGTTCTTGATTATGATGTTCACCACCTGCTTCTATGAGATCGATCTTATGCATGGTTCTCCACTGCATTTCTTTACCCTCAATTTCTTTTCATCTTGCTTGTTTGAAATAGTTTCTTCTGTTTATTTCCAGTTCTTCAGATGCTGTTCTTGCCTGATACTCTGAAAAAATTACTCTTGACTCTCCTCTGAGTCACTGCCAGGATCTTGTTTCTAGATTTTGGACTCTTTAGGTTGGCATCTATCTTGAGCTGTGAGTCTGAGAATCGTAAAGGAATAGTTCACCCAAATATTACAGTTCTGTGATTATTTACTCATCCTCATACCGTTCAGTCATAAGAACCACTTTTATGATGCTGTTTTGTCATTTTGAAACCTCGTTAGTTTCAGTGTGTTAAAATGTGTCGCCACAATATTAAATATTTCCATGTTCTATGAAAGAAAGAAAGTCATAATGGTTTGGAATAATATGAAGGTGAATAAATGATGACAGAATTTTATTTTTCAGTGAACTATCACCGCAACGTACTTCACAGAAACATGCATGTAGTGTATGTTGTGTTTAATGTGCACTTTCTGAACGTTCACCCTTGTTCTGTTGCTGAACTGATCTGCTCAATGCCTGCATGTTTTTTCTGTCCTTCAGAAAAGATGCAGTCCTCAGGAAGCTGGGTGATAGGCCTGAAATCCAGAACTACGAGGTTTTAGCAAAACTTCACAAACTCTACATAGAGAAAGGGCACACAGAGAGAACAGACCCAACAGAAACACTGAACATTAATGAGGCCTTCAGTGAACTGAAAATCAAGGACGAAAAGAAGTAAGTTCTAAGTTACTGAAAGAAGTCACTTTTGCTGCCCAAGGCTGCGTACATTTGATCACATATGGTAAAACAAACATGTGAAATATTTTTAGAATTTAAAATAACATTTTTCTATTTTAAAATGTAATTTATTCCTGTGCTGCAAAGCTGAATTTTCAGCATCATTGCTCCAGTCTTCAGTGTCACATGATCCTTCAGAAATCATTCTAATATACTGATTTTTTTTGCTTTAAAAAGATTTTATTATTGTCAATGTTGAAAACAGTTGTGCTGCTTAATATTTTTGTGAAAATCATGATACACCATTCAAAAGTCTGGGGTAAGTAAGATTCAAAAAATAGGTGATACTTTTATTCAGCAAGGATGCATTAAATTGATCAAAAGTTACAGTAAAGACATTTATAATGTTACAGAAGTTTGTTTGTTTGTTTTACATTTTAATGTACCAAATTGTCCAAAAAAAAAATATGTGAACTGTTTTCATCACTGATAATGATCAGAAATGTTTCTTGATCAGCAAATTAGTATATTAGCATGATTTCTGAAGGATCATGTGACACTGAAGACTGGAGTAATGAGGCTGAAAATACAGCTTTGCATCACAGGAATAAATTACATTTTAACATACATTACAATAGAAAACAGTTATTTTACATTACAGTAATATTGTGAAATATTAGTACAATGTAAAATAACTGTTTTCTATTATATCAAATAAATGCAGCCTTGGTGAGCAGAAGGGACATCTTTCAAAAACATTTAAAAAAAATTGAGTTATTCCAAAACTTTGAGCAGCAGTGCATATATTAAAGGAAAACGCCACCGTTTTTCCATATTACAATATGTTCTTCCCTCAACTTAGACGAGTTGATACGTACCTCTCCCGTCTCAGTGTGTGCACTTAATCGCTGTAGCGCATGGCACCACTAGCGTTTAGCATAGCACCATTCATTCCTTAGGATCCAAACAGGGATGAATTTAGAAGCCACCAAACACTTCCATGTTTTCCCAATTTAAGGACGGTTACATGAGTAGTTACACGAGTAAGTATGGATTTTCGCCAGCGGATAAAAAATGATGACTATAATGTATGGCGGAAGAGTACTTCGCCTCGGTGCAGTAATATCATCACTCCTGAAAACTCCCCCTCCCCCTCTAACTTCTGTCAATACAAGGAGTGATATTACTGCGCCGAGGTCGAAGTGCTGCGAAGTGCTCTTCTGCACTGAGACGGAAGAGCAACTCGTCTAAGTTGAGGGAATTGTAATATGGAAAAACAGTGGCGTTTTCCTTTAATAAATTAATTTTATTTTACATAACATAGTTTACATGAAATGTGGATCACTACCAGGCTTTGTCTGCTCATTTATTGTCCTTCAGGAAAAACGACATCCTTACTATAGTTGGAGAGGATTTGAAGAACCTTTGGAAGCTCTTCAACACTGCGGAGGAGGTCACAAAGGGGAAAAGCTTTTCTAATTGGCAATCAGAGGTGACCAGGCAATCAGAAACTGTAAAATAGCAAGACTCACATAAACACAAAATGAGAGCCTTCCTTTTTTGCTCTCCGCATTGTATTGGTTTATTCAGTGGTGTGTTGGAACTGCTAACAATGTAGCCCACTAAAAGATCTGTGCTAGCCAAATGCCATAAACGTTGTATTTTTTATTTGCAGCTTTCAAAAATATGGACAGACATTAACAAAAAGCTTCCGGAGGACATTCTTGGCCTGCTGCGCGTTTTGCGCAACAAACTGGTGCATGCGTGAGTGAGACAAAAAAAGTTCATCCAGATCTCTATTTCTGTTATTGGACCCTTGTACTCATTTCAGTTCAGTTTCATTAATATCTATATAATAAGGATGTCAAGTGTCAGTGTGTTTATCTGACTGTAGTGCTTCTTATTTTCAGTTAATTTACTGTGCCTCTTTTGTTTCTAACAGAAATGTCAGAAATGAATTTGAAGAGAAGAAGATTTTTGACCTCTTCCCGGACTTTTTCATCAGTTTACACAGAGTGGCTAAAGACTTGAGTTGGAAATACTGAAGATGCTGAGAGGACATTACACCACAACATACCAAAATCATTTACATTTTTAACAGTCAACATAAAACTTCTCATTATTTGAAATGGAGCAATCACTCTTGCCGACAAGTTAAAGTGCTGTGCTTTGAATTATTAACCACATTATCTTGACCAATTTCTGAATATCCTAAACCAGGGGCGTCATGTGACACACAGCAGCCACAACAGTCTTGTTTTATTTATATATTTTTCCTTTTTATTCAAAACATTCCCAAACACATTAACTATTCGCACCTTTATAGATTATGTTAGTTGATCTGTAGTGGGCGATGGTCAAAGTTATAATGTAATCTATTAACTATGCATAAAAACCTGTGTTTACTAAAGTAACAGGGTGTCATGCCGTAACATAGTTTTAATACGACTGACTTTATATTTAATGTGAATTTAACATTAAAGGTTACCCTACTTATAACACTTTCATTGTACAGAAAGAGAATAAAGAACATTTACATTATCAAAGAACACACTGACAGTCTAGAGTTCAAGCACTCCCAAAAACTCCCATTGAAGCTGTTTACACTGAAATTAATCTCACTTACAGATTCATACACATCTGCACTTTGTTGTTTTTAACGAGATAATTCACCAGAAAGAGGTATTCAGTCAGTGAGCTAATGAAGAAAACACCGGCATTTTAGCGATGACTCATCTGAACACCTCTGATTGGTCCTTGCATTCATAAGCTCAACAGCATCGTGTGTGATTGGTTATAATGTGCAGTGCTTTAAAAACTCAGCACCAGCGAACACAGATTTGAATTTAGCAGCTGATGGTATGACGCACTGAACGATTTAATCACGTCTGTGTGATTGTATCAAATATAGAAAATATTTTTCGGTTATTTTTTGTCTTTTGGAAGCTGCATTCAAAATCAACTTGGTTCAAAAATCTGAGGGGACACGTGCCCCTCACTTTGAATGGGAATGACGCCTCTGGCCTAAACCAATTTGTCAAATGAATCACTCTTACTGCAAAACAAAAACAAATTCAGGTAGACACATTGCCTGGCAAGGGACAAAATGATTGATGAAGTCCTCTGGCTGGACCCAGACCTGATCCTGAGGCAGAATAATATTTCTGTTCTGTGTGTGTGTGTGTGTGTGTGTGTGTGTGTGTGTGTAATTGCAAAATGTTTACTACATAAAAACACATTTGGTTGAATTTTCTTTTGTGATTTCACTGTATTTAATCACTACTCAAAACACATGATAATCAAGTTTTAATCAAATCAGGGCTGTAAATATATATTGTTTGTTTTCATAAACGCACATTATTTTTGGTGAGAGCAGTCAATGAATGTGTCCTGTGGAAATTAAACAGGGTTCATGTCTGAAAAAAATGATAATAAACAGAACCATCAAGTTTATTTTAAAGCCCTTTTTGGAATTCCACAGCTGTTAAATGTGATTGGATAAGGGGGAAAACGAGCTAGTTTTCATTCCTTATGGGCGGATTTTAAGTAAGCTTTGGGCTGATTACACCCTTCCGCGATCATTGATTGACTGACTGACTAACTGACTGACTGCTTATATCCGTGTTCGCATTCAGTTTTTAGGTAAGTTCCTGGTTCCTGGATACATAACTTTATTTAATATACATAACTTTATTTAATTTTGATACCAAAAACTCCTGTGTTGAGTAAATTGTTTTGGATGCTTATGATGTATAAGACTGTATAGAGTTAGACTGTAGTATGTGAGATGATTGGTATGGAGCCCCACACATGACATAAAGGGGAAAGTATACCATGGACACAAATGAAGAATTCCCATGACTTATTAATTTGTTCCCTCATTTTAGTAAATAATGGTGATGTTGTACTTTATTTTAATTTAATTCTAAATGAGTAAGCAAATTAGTACAATGTGGCAATGATTTACTAAAACGAGGAAACAAATAAGTCATGGGAACAAATTGCTGGTCACAATTGAACTAAAATAAGGGACCTAATTCTTCATTTGTGGCTACAATAAATGTATTTTTGTCTGCATGTCCTATATGGGGCTCTGTAGATTGGCCTAGTGATGTTGGCCTGTTTGAATGCTGATAGCACAATATAATTGACATATTTAATTATATTATTTTGTGTCATTTCAATGTACTTCATTAGATTAATTAGGATATTAATTAATTAAGCTGCATTTAATTTGGCCATATTCATGCTGAAAAAAATAAAGAATTATATTTTAGTCGGTTTAAACAGGTTTTCCAAAACCAGCCTGATCAGCTGACAGGTGCCCAAACCAACCAGTCTGACCAGATTTTTTCTTTTCTTTTTTTCACAGATCACATTCTTCCTAAAGAAAAGGCTAATACAAATAGATACTTAATTTAAAAAAAAATGTTTAAAATTACTACCAACACACAAATTACTACCAATAAAAAAAATACTACTAATAAAAAAAATACTACCAATAACAAAATGATGTTCAATCAGCAAATTACTATTAATAAAAAAAATACTACCAATAACAAAATAATGTTCAATCAGCAAATTACTATTAATAAAAAAAAATACTACCAATAACAAAATAATGTTCAATCAGCAAATTACTATTAATAAAAAAAATACTACCAATAACAAAATAATGTTCAATCAGCAAATTACTATTAATAAAAAAAATACTACCAATAACAAAATAATGCTCAATCAGAGAATTACTATTAATAAAAAAAATACTACCAATAACAAAATGATGTTCAATCAGAGAATTACTACTAATAAAAAAAATACTACCAATAACAAAATGATGTTCAATCAGCAAATTACTATTAATAAAAAAAATTACTACCAACAAAAAATAATACTACAAACCAACAAAAAACAACAAAACAATTATGAGGAAAGTTTTTTAGATTTAATTTTTCTGAAAAATGCTGAAGAAAACATAAAAATGATGAAAAATAGCTATAGGAAAGAAAAGGCAAAGACCCTCTTAAATAATCTAAAAAATAAAGATTTTAGGACTAAAAATAAAATCGGAAACTTATACTTAATTAAAAATAAGACTTTTATCATTAGCACTTCGGGTGAAATAAAAACATACATTGGGTTCACGTAAGATGGTACTTTGGTAGCAGTTCAGTGTGGATTTAAAAACCAAAAAAATAGGTTTTACTTCACAAATGAATTTAAGAATTTAAATAATACTAAGCTGGAGAGCAAGAACATAATTAAATATGTATCCTTAGAAGAAGATACAAATTATATTTATATAGCAGTAAAGCTTTGGGATTACGATCTATATGAATACATTGAAAATCTTTATCAGCCAGAAATAGACCAACAAGAAAATAATAACCAACTTAAAATAAAATGTAAAAAAATAGTGGAGCAGATGTTTCTTGGCCTTCGAGATCTTCACCAGGCCGGAGTGATACATGGTGACATAAACCCTAGAAATATCATCATAGGTATGAAATATTTTCTTTATTTTTATTTTAACTTTTTACAGCATATCTCAGAATACCATAATATTATACTGTCTATATCATATTACATGTAAAATGTAATTTTATCTATTCCCAACAGATTTCGAAGAAAATGTTAGATTAATCGGCTTTGGCAGAAACATCAAACTGGAGGGAGAAACAACTGCCAATATAGATAGAGCTGGTATCCGAGAGAATGATTATACAAAGAGCTCCGACATCAAGGTTTGTGAAATTTACAGCAGATTATCATAATGAAACTGCAGAAAAAATATATATATATTTGAAAAATATTATGTATTATGAACTCTACAAATATATATTCAGCTTGTCATGTGATCTCAACACAACCACTGAGCACGACTTTATGTAGAATAAAGCATCTCCACAACTGATAAAACCTTTACCTTGAATTTAATTCACTTTGGATAAATGCCTCTGCCAAATGCATGAATTAATGTAGATCAGCATGTTCCTCACGGTCTGCTCCATTTCTTGCAGGCTGCTGGGATGGTGGTGTACTACATCCTCTCTGGTGGTGAACATCTGGTCATAGAGGATTGTGACATGCAGAATGATGTGCAAGATATTGTAGCCCAGGATCTCATAGACTGGATGATCAACGGTGTCCCAACCATTGATCAGGTCCTAAAACACCCTTATTTCTGGAATCCAAAAAGGTATATTTTAAAAGGTGTTTTATGTGTAATAACTGTATGCTGCCCTGTGCAGTTAAATTAAAGTTCATAAATATGATTAATGTAGTACTTTTTCTTTAAAGATCAGAAAGAAAAATACATGTATGATGAATATTGTGCTTCATATTCATCTATGGAAAATATATGCTTGTTCTGCTGCTAAACTTGGTCTCTTTTTTTATTTTTTCATTCAGAAAAGACGAAGTGCTGAGGAAAGTGGGCGATCGACCTGAAGTTCAGTACTGCACTGACATTTCAAAAGCTAACAAAATTTGGAAAGATGAAGAAGGCCTAACAGGAATAGAAGCCATCAAAAGGGCCTTCGATGAAAAGGACAAGAATGGACAAAAAGGGTATTTGATGTGTAGTGTTTTATTTTATTAT
Organism: Acrossocheilus fasciatus; assembly: GCA_036784905.1. Classification (NCBI taxonomy): domain Eukaryota; kingdom Metazoa; phylum Chordata; class Actinopteri; order Cypriniformes; family Cyprinidae; genus Acrossocheilus; species Acrossocheilus fasciatus. The sequence continues at coordinate 29,214,662 of CM071940.1, read as the reverse complement.
TTTGCTTTTATTTGAATGTGACTCTATTTCTCTCCATTACTTCACCCACTGTTTTCACCTTCATACTCTAACAAAAACAGCTCTGTACAAGTCTCTCCGTGTGTGTGTTTGCTCTTTTCTTTAGGAAAACTAAAGTTCTTGGGATACTTGGAGAGAATGAGCAAGTCCAGAATAAAAACTTTTCTGAAAGGTTTTTAAAGCTTTGTGACTATGCAGAGGGCTACTCGAAAGACAAAACATTTAGTAAATGGAAATCAGAGGTGGGGAGAAATATCCAACAACAGAATATCAGCTTTCCTTGCTAAACTGTGTTTATAAAATATTGATGACTTTCCTGATGATCACAACAATTTTGTAATTGTTTTCTAACTGAACATTTCTTGGTGTAACACCCTTGCATTGTATTTGCAGCTTGCAGTTAAATGGCCAGACATAGACAAAACATGTCCGGAGACTTACTTGGCCTGCTGCGTACTTACCGCAACAAACTGACTCATGTGTAAGACATACAAAAATACAACTAAAATTTGATTCAGATCTCATTTATTTCTGTTCTTGTCTTTAGATAATGAAATATTACTAATGTCAAGTTGTTGTTTTTTAACCAAGCTTAGTTCATTTGAAGCTATGAATAATTTAAGTCGATCTAATGCAAATGAACTGTATTGAGAGCATAGATTCATGTTTCTGAGAGACTTAAAGTGTAACATAAATGACCTCAAATGTGACTTCACCTGTTAGTTTTCCACTGCACCACCCATGCTACACTGTGTGTTTAGGCAAACTTTACAAGAATGCTAAGGGGTTAAATGTTTAAAGCTTTTTGTTACAGGTTGAAGAAAAAGTTGAGTTTTCATTTTTAATGTAGTGAATTACAAGAGATTCCTCGCTCAACTTTCTCTCACATTTATGCATCTCAAGTTCCATGTTGAACTTGTTCTAGTCAATAAATTATAGATACACTCAGCACAGACAAATGTCCAAGTGAATTACATTTTATTCTTGAATGCTCTTACATTAATATGTCTATGTGTTTTGTTACCAGTTGTACATTCAATGAAAGGATGTTCGACTGTTTTCCAGATTTCTACATCAGCTTACACAGATTAGCTTTAGACATGGGCTGGCACTGTACCTGGTCTTAAGATGAGCGAGGAGATCATCAGTACCTGTTGTGAGCGGGAGATGAGAGAGCCTCTGTCATGGGGACTAGAATTATTAGGCTCTAGCTAATAATTGGAGGGGTCCATGGAGGGGTGAAGAGACACATGTGACCCATGAGGGAAGCAAATGTCACCGCTCTCATTCTCCTTTAGAGACCTCACTGTCCTTTCTGCTTTTTTGCAATTATATAATAAATAAAATTGCGTAAACAGTATGCATTCCGAGAGTTTCATTTCTAATATTAAGTTTAATTGTGTTGTGTTATTCTCTTTTACAGTTTTGTATGCAATTGTAGAATAGTTTGTATTGCTCAGATCTTTTGTAAGGGTATTTAGGATATCTTCAAAAAAAGTGAAAGTGAAAGTGAAAGTGAAGTGAAAGTGAAGTGACATACGGCCAAGTATGGTGACCCATACTCGGAATTTGTGCTCTGCATTTAACCCATCCAACGTGCACACACACACAGCAGTGAACACACACACACCGTGAACACACACCCAGAGCAGTGAACTCCATATGGGCTCCATATGGGCACTAACTCTCAGTGCTAGAGGGACGACTGGAAAGCTTTAAAGAAAGATAAAACTATCAAAGAAACATGTGGCTGTCTTTTTGTTTGAATCAACCATTTGTTTTTTATTAATATGATATCATAATATTTAGTTGGACTGGAAATGAAAAAATATAGAAATACTGCATTTAAAACATAATAGTGTGATAATGGAACACGCAATAAAATTAGGGAATAATTAGGAATTAGGGAGATTCAATAAATAATAACTAATTTCCAGCCATTTTATGTAATATCAGTCAAGTTAGTTACTACCCACCAGAACACTAATATGAGAGTTTGCAGAAGTGACAACAGCGTTCTATAAACAAACTCACACACTTGTGCATTTTCAGGATTCGCAATGCCATTTTCGGCGACGCCCATCTGTATGAAAGGAACTGTAACTTACAAGTGGGCTTAAGGTTTTCCCAAGAGAGAAAAAAAAGTGCACTTCCATAATGTACTTCAAGTAGACTACTCTATTTTCATGCACTAATTGTGTACTTAATATAGGCTACTAAAAATATTCTTTAATATTTATACGATAATCTTAAGAACATCTCAATCATTTTGAGACACCCTGAATATGCACAAAAATGCGCTTTTAACATATTTATGTATTAAGAAAAATGTATTTAGTCACCACTTGTAGTACATGTAACACCATTTGTGCACTAAAATGTATAAACCTGGTACCACGTGACAACACCATGTGGCGCTTTATCCTCATGAATAGAGAAACTTTGTCAAGCATGTAAATAGTACAAAAGAAAGTAATTCGAATGACTGTGCCAGTAAAGGGAGCGATTTCGGATACATTATACCCTTTTCTTCTTCTTCGTTGGAGTTTTACGGCAGTTGGCATCCAGTGTTGCATTACTGCCCTCTGCTGCCTCACTTTGACTTACCTCCTTAGAAAATTAAACAAATATCTCCGTCCTTGGTCATTATTTCCACATGTTACTATATTTTTAACATTATACTCTACTATACCTATTTCCCGTAGTTGACTCTTGGCTTTCTTGTATATTCTACCCTTTTGTTTTATTATTTCTATGGTCTTATGAGGCTGCAGATGCCACACTCAAAATGGCGCCCTGGACTCTCCGTCGCTCTCGCATTCCTACTTCTTCTCTTCCGCCATGCGCTGTCAATCTGTAAAAATCCCACCTGTCTACTTGCGCAGTACGACAGAAGTCTACTAGTGTGTTCACAGGTATGTTTAGTTCGTATCTGTTTTATATGACAGTAAAACGGAGTCCATTATTAGCTGGTAGATTGTGCTGTGCTTTTGGGTCAGCTTGTGTGCATGAAGAACTGTGACGCTTTGTTTATGCATGCAGATTACCTACTTGAGGATTTGTTTACAGTGACTCTCTCAGCTGAAGGAGTATTTCCAATCTGTCATTTAAAACAGTGTTGATACCTCGAATATCTTGTTTTAACTAGTGTTTTAAGTAGTTACTACAATATAGATTCGCTTGCCATAATTTCATATAATTTGTATTCTGCTGACATTGTATTTGCTGCCATTTTCGGCAGTTCTTTTTTTCTTAACTGAAGATACATGCATGCTTTGTAAGCTCTATGACATGCATTATTGTTTTTCAGAGGCTCACTTCATCATGGCATTAAGAAGAGTGAGTCGTCTGTTAGTGAACAGCCAGAGATGTGTCCTCTTTACAGCTTCCAGATCACAGAAAACTGCTGCGGCTTCTCCACTGGGTCAGAACAGCAGTTTGTTTTATAAATGTCTCTAGATATATAATGATATAATGTACACTTTATGCACCTTATGCTATTGCAGACCTGTATATTCTTAATTTTTTTCAGGGGAACATGACCGTGTCTGTCAATCTTGTCCAAAAATAAAAAATAAATAAAAATTTGAACTGTAATCTATACAGTTTTTCACAATTACATCCCAAGCCTTCTGTAGCCATATATTGGATTCATGTCAAGAACCGATTGAAACTGAAGTTTTTATTCAAATCAATTAATTCATCCAAATGATTATGTAGCATGGAGATTCTTTAAGTAAAAAGTACAACATACAGGTTTGGCACACTATTAAAGTTAATAAATCTACTTTTTTTAAATGAATTTTTGAACTGATTAGAGTTTAATCTTTATTAGCACATGTTTAATTTCGCAGTTCAAGTATAGAATTAAAGTCAAGTTTTTCCACACATTTCTATTTTCACATGCATAACATTGTAAAGATGCACAGGTGCATAATTCTATTGTTCTATCAGATGCCGAGAAGTCTGGCGAAAAGAAGAAAGTGAAAACACGTATGTTAACTTCATCTGCAGTGTTTCTTATGCTCTAAACTTGTGAAGATCTGGTGATCACTAACCTGCATGTCCATTTCTAACCTGTCATATAAACCTCAGCTAAAGTGCAGTTTAACTGGCGTGATGCTTTGGAGCTGGAGGGTGTCCTGACGGAGGAGGAGATCATGATTCGGGACTCCTTTCGCACATACTGCCAGGAGAAACTCATGCCACGCATCCTGATGGCCAACAGAAATGAAGGTGTGCACATATTTATATCACATGGACAGTTTATAGTTTACAATAGGACTTCTAAAATGGGCTACAGTTTGTGTAGGGTGTTTAGTTTCCATTGATTGATTTCCTTCATTTTTAAACTAACTGCCCCTTGTTCTCCACTAGTTTTTCATCGTGAGATTGTGTCTGAGATGGGAGAACTTGGTGTTTTGGGACCCACCATTAAAGGTACGCACAACATATCAGTCTTATTTTGGTTAGCAGTCGATATTAAAGCTGCACGATTAATAGAGATATAATTTAAATCTCAGATTTAATTCAGTTAATACATCCACTGCATGTTTCTGAGTAAAGAATGGCACTGTGTTCATTTACACGAAAGCAGCTCATGATTCAGTGTTTTCAGCGTCTCAGAGCAGCTCAGGTCACAGTAAATGCTGCTCCACACAAACTCATCTCTGCATCTGCTCTGAGTTTGGGTCACTTGTAATGCATTATAATGATTCCTCCCCCCCCAGAAAAGTTGCAAATAAATATTTTTCCCTAAATCATGCAGCCCTATATTAGAGATTTTTAAAATATACCCTTCTGTCATCTAATACCTAGTCGGGAAATGCAGAACTGATTGCTTGTTTAAAGTGTAACCAGCTATACAGTATGTTTCTGTAACTCTCTTTCACTCATGCACACTTCCCTATCAAGGTTACGGCTGCGCTGGCACAAGTTACGTGGCGTACGGTCTCATCGCGCGTGAGGTGGAGCGAGTGGACAGCGGCTATCGCTCGGTCATGAGTGTGCAGTCCTCGCTGGTCATGCACCCCATCAATGCTTACGGCACTGAGGAGCAGAAGGAGAAATACCTGCCCAGACTGGGTAAGACTACAAAATCAATAGCCAAACATTTAGAAAATGTGTCTGTGCAAAAAATCTTAATGGTTTATATTCTTCATCTATTGATTTTGGGCTTCAAGTATTGCTCATAAAATTCATCCAGTATTGTCTGTGTTGTGCAGCACGAGGAGAGATTCTAGGTTGTTTTGGACTGACAGAACCAAATCATGGCAGTGACCCAGGTAGCATGGAGACCAGGGCCAAGTACAACCCGTCCAGTCGCACCTTCACCCTCACCGGCTCCAAGACTTGGTAGGTTCAGTGCCGCTCTTATGTAATGCACAAGCTTTATGACAACAGTAAAGAATAGCAAAGTTCACAAATGCATGGAACTGCATGGATGAACTCAAGAGATCACCATTTGCACAAAATGAGAAGGTTAAGTAACATTCTCTGGCATTTACAAACTGTGTCCATATGGTGGTGCCATGAGCCTTTAAAGACTGCATTCAGTTAATGGGACAGTTGTGGCCACTGTGCTGTAGGGATGTATTTTTGTAGGCCAAGCTTGAAGTTTGCATCGCCCTGTTTCACTTGACAAAACGGCAATAAGATTTTCCATTGGCTTTTGGATTACTGCAGAATATTGGCATGATTTTGACTTGATTTGTTCATCATGATGATAATCTTCTCAAATTAATACAGTTATTATGAATTTTGAAGCCTAAACACAATTGTCAGAAGTAAAAATAAATAAATAAACAGACTACAGATGAACTACAGTTGCATGACTTCAATGTCACCAACGTTAAGTTTCAGACAACTCTTTAAGTCTTTATTTAATGAACATTTTCCCTGAAAGTTTTAGTTAGAATTGAGTTATAAACACAGCAAGGCTACAGACTAGTAGAAATCTTTTCAAGACATGTAAAAGCTTGAAAAAATTACAAGGGGATGTTAGTGATATATTTTATGTTGTAGTAGAGTAAAAAAAAGAGCAAACAACAGCACGCACATCTATCTCAAATGGGTGCTCGACTAAAAAACAAGGAGAAGCATATTGAAAATGCACTGTCAACAGTGTAATTTCACATATAAGACATTGACTTTCACACATCCTCATACGGTGAAAATATTTAAGATTCGGGGTACGATTTCGTGCAAGACGGCTAATGTTATTTATTTGTTGCGTTGCCCTTGTGGTTTATGTTATGTTGGTAATACTAGTAGACCTTTGAAAAATCGTATTTCTGAACATCGGTGTGCAATTAGACATCGTGATCCGAAAAGTCCAGTAGCTCAGCATTTTGTAAATTCGAGACATTCTGTTTCCACTCTTCAGTACATAGGAATAGAGGTAGTTAAGTGTCCACGGCGCGGTGGTGACATTAATAAATCACTTTTACAACTTGAGGCCTTTTGGATTTTTACATTAGATACTTTGTCCCCGAGAGGTTTAAATGAGGACTTTGATATTCGTCCATTTCTTTAAATATGGAATGCCTATCCAAATTTTGTGGCTTTTTATACAGCTCCAATAAAGGTTTTGATGGTATTGGTTGAATTTATGTATGTAGGCAGGTATTAATGTTGTTGTATTGTTTATTGAGAATTTTATTTTGCATATTTCTTTGTTGTTGTTATTTTGTTTTTGTTTTTTGACTGCGGTTATCATTATTATTTTGGTTATATTGTGTTAGGTCATGTGACCTTTTGATCACATGTATAAATAGAGGTATATCAGTGTTGTTCATTTGTCTGATGAAGAGCCTGTGTGCTTGAAACGTTACACTCTATGTGAATTTTTTTATAAATAAATTTTTCTTTGATACTTTTGGAGCTTAGGTGTTGCCGACTTTGCATTTTCAATATGTTGTAGTAGAGTAACATGAATAATCTTGAGCTTGTGTTAACCACAGACCTTATTTCAGGTATATAACCAAAAACCCATTCAAACAACCCACTGACTTTAAGACAATGGAACAATAAGTGCTAAAATGCTAATTCATTTCTGGGTTTTAGGACTCATTCCTGTGGCATTCTACACATTTTGTAAAATTATTTATATAAGGTAAACGTACCCGTTAAGCACACTTCCATTTTTGAGATCAGATTATAAAAAGAAAAAATCATTTATTTTCCTACTTGATGTCTTAAGCTATTGATATGTTTGTTACTATATACCTCCTATAATTTCAAGTCAATCAGATCATTGCACACTGAGATATGAGTCTCCATGTGTTCACACTGTCTGGTGGCCATTTTGAAAGCTGTCTAAAAACTTTCACCAAAAGAGAAGCCCCTTAAATATGTTTTTTTTTTTTAGATGTTTAAGCCTTTATTTTGGGTAAGTTTCACTACTTATTGTAAAGTTAAGAGATTAATGTTCAGTCTTTTGCATATTATAACCTGGAACTTGGATGTGGGAAATAATTTGATCCAAAAGATAGTTTTAGCAACACAGCGCAGATGCTACAGAACACAGTTAGCTGACTAGCTGTATAAGATTGTGTGCTACGCTAATATATTACTTCACAGGCATTACTGGCTTGTACTTTTACATCCATAATATTATAAATTGACAGTTATTGCTGGTCTGTCATTTTACAGTGCTGTAATTTTTAAAGATGTCATATTATTTTAAGGTGAGCTTAAAGGGTACAGCTTCAGTGTGACATCAATAAGAAAAAGTATAATTTCATAGATATTGTTAATAATAGTTGTTTATATTAAAATATGTATGAACTTCATACATGACAGACTATTTATTTAGCAAAATCCTGTCATTTTAATAAATATTACATGAAATGTATTAAAAATCATTGCTGCTCCAGTTAAGCTCAGTGTGCTCTCTTTAAGCTCTTCCACATTGAACGTCTGTAAATACTTCATAAACAGACTTCAAATATTAACTGATGGTTGTCAATTTAAGTTAATCAAATTTTCTGTGGATTCTGTCGACTCAAATCTGCAGACTGGCTCTGATCTTTGGCAACTAGCATCAACTTCTCCAGACTGTAAAGCTGTGGGAAATCGGGGCAAAAATCATGTAGTGTATTCCAGCCTTAAGAGACTATAGATAAGTTGACATCCATTTAACAAGAGTTTTCATAATGAGGCTAGTTTCTGTGTTCATTCCCATGAAGAAAATGTTTTATTGGTTTGTTTTATCTGATTCTTGAATGTGTTACTTAGCTGAACGTGGACTATAGATGTTGCAATGTGCTTAGATGACACTTCATTATGAATATATAACTGATCGACGAAAACAAAAATGTACTCATTAAGCACAGCCGGACTTTTTAAATTTAATGATGTATATCTTAATTGAAATGCTTTTGTCATTTAAAATAAAATTAAATATTTTTGTGTGAGAGATTAATATTTTATTTTAACATAACTTTTTGTACTGAAACCAATATCTTGTGCACTAAAAATGTCTCAGTGTAGATTTTGATGAGCTTAATAGGTACGTTTACCCTAGTAGATGACATAAGTCTCTTCTATCATCTTACACTCACCCCCATCTCTCACACAGGATTACAAACTCACCAGTGGCTGACATCTGCGTGGTTTGGGCCAAATGTGACGATAGGAAGGTACGTGGCTTCATCTTGGAGCGTGGCATGAAGGGTCTGTCCACTCCTAAGATCGAAGGCAAGTTCTCCCTGCGGGCTTCAGCCACCGGCATGATCATCATGGACGAGGTGGAAGTGCCAGAGGAAAACCTGCTGCCCAAAGTCTCAGGACTGGCGGTGAGTGAGAGAGACATTTCATGAGACACCATTGAGAAACACTGGCTCAGGGTTTATTGGCTTTATTGTTAGTAGGTACAAATAAAAGCAATGCTAGATATGAAGTTTTTCAAAATAATGGTAAAGCACTAGCTTAAAGAAACCAGAGCTGTAGTCATTTTAGTAATTAGAAATCTGACCTATTCTCTTAGCCAGTTTGTGCAACAATGAGAAAGCTTTATTGTAAAAACACAAGAGAAATCAACAGAGCATCAGAACAGAATGTCTATTTTTGGACTGTAATTAAGCACGTCCTGCCAGCCTTGAAGGATCTGAATCAAAGCAGTAATAGTTGGCCTGTTAGCCAAAAGCCATGTTGTGATTGAAGTAATTATCCTCCAGAAGTACATCCCTTTTAAAATACAGCTGACCTATGAAACGGTGGTAGTGTGAACAATTCTTGTTTGGTCAACTGTGGTTTAGTTCTTGTTGATCCATACAAAAATGGACGATGACCAACAATTCAGCAAGTAAGGGTTAATCAGCGGCATTAAACGATTTGAATGCACGACGTGGAGGCAAAGAACCTGCAATATTTGACCGGAACGATAAAAATGATGGTTATTTTCGTCTGTATTACTATTCAACTGGAACTGTATGTTACTATGGTTGCCTATGTTTATAGGAAGCACATTAATATAGAACGTGATTAAACTGACCTGGAACTACCTGTGCAGTTAAACGAATTTAATCAACACCTGCCAGCCAATCAGAATTGAGTATTCAGACAGACAATGGCATAAATTGAATTAATAATTTGTTTTACAGATTTCTTACCCCGTCGGCCAGATTGGAGTTGTAGTATTCCGTTGGTCCTGAAGTGTTTTTTTCTATTTCAGCAGTCAGAGAAGCAAATTTCCTCAGAATTTTTGGAAAAATTATTATTATATCCAGATAGTGCCATTGTTTGCAGAGGAATTATTTCCAGGTAAAGATGCTCATTCTAGATCCATATAAAGCAGCTGGCCACAAATCCTAGAATCCAATCAAAATCTCTTCAGGCTGATTTCATCCACATGTCTAGGCCCCCATAGTACACATTATTTTCTAAAAAAAAAAAAAAGAAGGAAAAAAAAAGCGATTTAACAGTATTTCCTAACAAATGCTAATTAAAATGGATAAAAAAGCAAGAAAGAAACAAGCATGAAGCACAATCTTCATGCACGCCATATACAGGGACCAGAGATGCAAATTAGATGCATATGCTTTAATCTTTACCATGTAATGCATATTTTTTGTTGTGCTGCATTTTTTTTTTTTTTTGTATTGTCCCTATTAAAACAAACATTTAAAAAAAAAAAAGTTTAATATATATCACTCAGGCCAATTCATTGTCCAGTTGTTGACCATTTTGAGATTGATCAGCTGATTAACACAAATCATAATCAGCCCTTTTTTCAGTTCCAAACTCTACTGACCGTAATACAGTAATACAGTTTTGTTTTGTTTATTTTATTTATTTATTTATTTTTTTACTGTCATTACATAATGCTAATATACTTGTGATTTTCTTCCTCGTTTACCAGGGTCCGTTCGGGTGTCTGAATAATGCTCGCTATGGCATTGCTTGGGGAGCTTTGGGAGCTGCAGAGTTTTGTTTCCACACCGCACGACAGTACACACTGGACAGGTCAGAACACATCTGTTATCTAATGACCTTAATGTGAAAAGTGTGGAAGAATTTCAATACGGAAATGTTAATGTAAGTACATTTGTTTGCTTCCAGTTTATTGCTTGCTTGCTAAGATTGTCTTTCCTTGTGGTTAAATTCTTTATGGTTCTTGCAGATGTTGTTTTTCAGCATGCAACATAATCTGTAATGTTCCCATTAGAATCCAGTTTGGAGTTCCACTAGCCAGAAACCAGCTGATCCAGAAGAAAATGGCAGACATGTTAACCGAGATCACCATTGGCCTGCAGTCGTGTCTTCAACTGGGCCGACTGATAGATGAGAAAAAGTGAGGTTCATCTTTATGCTGCTGCAGTTTGGACTGGATTTATAGATTTGGATATTATTTTTGTGAGGATGCAGGAGTCGAGTTTGGGACTGAGAAAGACAAATATTTGGTGCATATTAATTCCTGCCACGGGGTCACTGAAACCCAGGAATTATCTGTATTTGTAAAAATGTGATTTAATGTGGGAAAAATGTTTAAATGAATAAAAATAAACCCCTAATGAATAATTTCCAAGCTAATAAACTTTACTCTCCAAACTACATTCACAGAGCCGCTCCAGAGATGATATCTATGCTAAAGAGGAATTCCTGTGGTAAAGCCCTGGATATCGCTAGACAGGCCCGAGACATGCTGGGAGGAAACGGCATCGCAGACGAGTATCACATCATTCGTCACGTCATGAACCTGGAATCCGTCAACACTTATGAAGGTCAGAGAGAGTGAAGGAGACGTGAACAAAGTGATCAGATCAGGCATTACAGGGAAACCCATCTGTAATCCCTGCTTCGAACTTCCTGATCCTGGTCACTACACAGGCAGGAGTTTTGTAATGCTTTGAGCTTTTAAGAAAGTGATCGTGATTACAAAGCAAAGTTAGATATTTTAGGAGCACGTCTGCAAGTTGCATTAGAGCATTTTTCTTATTATTTTATAATCTATTACTAAGCAGAACCTGACTGTCTCATAAGGGTCTAATGTCTAAAGTCTCATAAGTTTTTCCCAAGCTCTATGTGTCACTGAACATTGATTATTGTGTTCTTTTGTAGGTACCCATGATATCCATGCCCTGATCCTGGGCAGAGCCATCACTGGACTGCAGTCCTTCACGGTGGACAAATGAGCTGTTGTCACATCATGTCCACTGACTGCTGCTGCCTTTGACCTATAGCCCATATAATTCCCATGAATGCTTTAAGAGTTTGCATTATTTACCATTACAACTGACTTGAAATTGTCAATACAATATTATCTGAATCTGGTAGCAGTATTTTAATTTTTGTGTGTAATTTTGAATGTGTGTTCTTTATGTAGCCTTTGCCAGATATCTATTTTTGTATGTTCTAACTAGATCACAACACTGAATGAATGTTTGACTGCAGGTTTTTTAAGTAGATTTGTAAAGAAATGCACCAAGGATCGCAGAGATGAAAAGTGCATGTTATTGTTCGTACATTGATGTATTATAGAAAGCTTTCAAAGAAATGTTGAACAAAATTGTTTACTGCAGTTGAATAAAAGATGAAATATTATAGTGTTTGCACATTGGTTTTCATTACATAGATTGTACCGAGGGTCTCAAGGGTCTTTTATCTAATCCAAATTTTATAATGGTGCTCTTTCTTGCTATCTGTATCTATTTAGAGCAGCTCATTTGTACTGAGAAAGCCATAAAGAGAATTGGCAACAGATTAAATGAGTTTTCAATAACTAATGCTGTGGGAAAAAGCCTTAATCCTACAAATCTCAAACTTTAGTTATTGAAACACAAATAATGCGGTTAGCCAAACCACATTTGCCGGGGCTTAGAAAGAATGATAGTAGAAGGCCTTTAGTTAAACCATGTAATCCATCAAAAATTGATTTTACTTTACAATACATGTAAATACAAATAAAATTGGCATGTTAATGTGCATTTGAACTTTCTTTAACATGCTATTGTAAAAATAAATAAATACAATGTTTACATTTTGAAATGTTTGAACAGTTCCTCCTTAAGTTTAAGTTAAATTAAACATGACTATATCATATGTAGTATACCCCGTCTCATATTAAGTTACAGTTTGATAGGTTTGGTTGTGTATCTACTGCTCTGTGCTGTGCTGCAGGCCTTTATTGATGGCGGCCAGAGTTTGACTGGCTCCCTGTAGCTCCAGACTCAGCTGACTGCTTCTCTCCAGCACCTCCGACAGCTCAGTGATGCTGGCCTCCATGCCCTGACTGTGCTGCTCATAATACTCAAACATCTGCTCCTTCACCTGCTGACACATCTCACTCACCTGCACAGACACAAAGGAATAGCTCACCCAAAAATTCAGATAGGCTGAAATTTGCTCCACCTCAGCCCATCCAAGGTGTAGAATTTGTTTCTTTATCAGACAAGATGTTCACAAGACATTAATGGACTGGAGTGGTGTGGATTATTGTGATGTTTTTATCAGCTGTTTAGACTCTCATTCTGACAGCACCCATTCACTGCAGAGGATCAACTGGTGAGCAAGTGATGTAATGCTAAATTTCTCCAAATCTGTTCTGATGAAGAAACAAACTCATCTACATCTTGGATGGCCCGAGGAAAAGTAAATTTTCAGCAAATGTTCAATTTGGGTGAACTATTCCCTCAAATGTCTAAATGTACAGTGTTTGCATTAAAAATATATGTAAGTTTTATATATTATTATGCTTTAGACCAGTTGTTGCTGAGGTGAGTTACATAATTATTAACAATCACTGACTTTATGCATATATGCAACAAAAGCATAAAGAATATGCTATTAGCTCCCATGGAAACCATTTGGATGTTAAGTTCCTTCAGAAGTTTCCTCTAAAAATTGTTAACCCCAAGACCACTCAAAGGTTTGAGACCTTGGAAATGTGTATAGAACTTGTTAAAATAAATATTCTTACCATAATGAATATTCAGGCACATCGGATTGCATAGAAAAAATAAAATGTGAAAATAATAATAATAAAAAAATAATGAAATAAAGAAAATTATTTTTATTATTTTAAAAGCAGTGACAACAGTGGTAATATTACTGTTAATAATAATAATTAGAGGTCAATATTGGCTGATATTTTGAGAAAGTCCACACGCACCTGTTTGGCTTAACTAAATGCCAAATCCTGTTTAAAAACACTTTATAGTGTAAAATATTCCTGTAGCTCAAATAGTAGAGCATGGCGCTAGCAACGCCAAGATCATGGGTTCGATTCCCAGGGAAAGCAAGAGCTGATAAAACTGTAACTTCAATGCAATGTAAGTCGCTTTGGATAAAAGCGTCTGCTAAATGCATAAATGTAAATGTAAAATGTATCATGCATATAAATATATACTATACATGTAATACATATGTTTTAAAAAAATTACATAGGAGCATGAAATGAAAATGTGCATACACTGCATGAAATTAAAATGTTGCAGAATTAATTTAATTTTTATCATTTTTTTAAATCTAAGTTTTATGATACGCAGCTATTCTGATATATCTATTACATTTATTTATGTTGGTATTATTTCAGCCAACTGCACTGACAACTTAAAAACACAATATCAGTCAAGTACTAATGTTTCTTCTGTCTTTATCTACAAACCCGATTCCAAAAAAGTTGGGACACTGTACAAATTGTGAATAAAAAAGGAATGCAATAATTTACAAATCTCATAAACTTATATTTTATTCACAATAGAATATAGATAACATATCAAATGTTGAAAGTGAGACATTTTGAAATGTCATGCCAAATATTGGCTCATTTTGGATTTCATGAGAGCTACACATTCCAAAAAAGTTGGGACAGGTAGCAATAAGAGGCCGGAAAAGTTAAATGTACATATAAGGAACAGCTGGAGGACCAATTTGCAACTTATTAGGTCAACTGGCAAAATGATTGGGTATAAAAAGAGCCTCTCAGAGTGGCAGTGTCTCTCAGAAGTCAAGATGGGAAGAGGATCACCAATTCCCCCAATGCTATGGCGAAAAATAGTGTAGCAATATCAGAAAGGAGTTTCTCAGAGAAAAAATGCAAAGAGTTTGAAGTTATCATCATCTACAGTGCATAATATCATCCAAAGATTCAGAGAATCTGGAACAATCTCTGTGCGTAAGGGTCAAGGCCGGAAAACCATACTGGTTGCCCGTGATCTTCGGGCCCTTAGACGGCACTGCATCACATACAGGAATGCTACTGTAATGGAAATCACAACATGGGCTCAGGAATACTTCCAGAAAACATTGTCGGTGAACACAATCCACCGTGCCATTCGCCGTTGCCGGCTAAAACTCTATAGGTCAAAAAAGAAGCCATATCTAAACATGATCCAGAAGTGCAGGCGTTTTCTCTGGGCCAAGGCTCATTTAAAATGGACTGTGGCAAAGTGGAAAACTGTTCTGTGGTCAGACGAATCAAAATTTGAAGTTCTTTTTGGAAAACTGGGACGCCATGTCATCCAGACTAAAGAAGACAAGGACAACCCAGGTTGTTATCAGCGCTCAGTTC
Organism: Acrossocheilus fasciatus; assembly: GCA_036784905.1. Classification (NCBI taxonomy): domain Eukaryota; kingdom Metazoa; phylum Chordata; class Actinopteri; order Cypriniformes; family Cyprinidae; genus Acrossocheilus; species Acrossocheilus fasciatus. Next base: position 29,199,631 of record CM071940.1, on the reverse strand, counting down.
AGAAGCCTGCATCTCTGATGGTATGGGGTTGCATGAGTGCGTGTGGCATGGGCAGCTTACACATCTGGAAAGGCACCATCAATGCTGAAAGGTATATCCAAGTTCTAGAACAACATATGCTCCCATCCAGACGTTGTCTCTTTCAGGGAAGGAAGACCTTGCATTTTCCAACATGAAAAAGCCAGACCACATACTGCATCAATTACAACATCATAGCTGTGTAGAAGAAGGATCCGGGTACTGAAATGGCTAGCCTGCAGTCCAGATCTTTCACCCATAGAAAACATATGGCACATCATAAGAGGAAGATGCGACAAAGAAGACCTAAGACAGTTGAGCAACTAGAAGCCTGTATTAGACAAGAATGGGACAACATTCCTATTCCTAAAGCTGAGCAACTTGTCTCCTCAGTCCCCAGATGTTTGCAGACTGTTATAAAAAGAAGAGGGGATGCCACACAGTGGTAAACGTGACCTTGTCCCAACTTTTTTGAGATGTGTTGATGCCATGAAATTTAAAATCAACTTATTTTTCCCTTAAAATTATACATTTTCTCAGTTTAAACATTTGATATGTCATCTATGTTGTATTCTGAATAAAATATTGAAATTTGAAACTTCCACATCATGCATTCTGTTTTTATTCACAATTTGTACAGTGTCCCAACTTTTTTTGGAATCGGGTTTGTATTTCTTTGCATCTGCTGTAGTGTTGAGTACCTTTTTAATGAGCTTTTCCTCAAAGCTGTTCATCACATGTTGGTCCATGGCCCGCCTCTCATTGATTCTCTCAATAAGGTCCTGTGCTTTCTTTCCAACCTCTTCTATCCGTGAACTTGTTGGAGCCAACACGGCTGCTTCTTCCATAGTACTGTTGCCCGGCGAACTTCTAGTCGAGGTTTTTGAAACTCCGATACCAGAGTCCTCACTGTTACAGGGTTAAAAAAAATTATTAAACAGTGTTAAAGGAACACTCCACTTTTTTTGGAAATAGGCTCATTCTCCAACTCCCCCAGAGTACTTTCAGGCACTGCGTAATATCACTGCGCCTGCTGCGGCCATGTTACGGCAGCAAAGTTCCTTGATTATTACGCCGGAATGAGAGTAGTTCCTAATCATATCAGCCTAGAAAATCACAACTTTTCATTTTCCGCCAATCTTAGTACACGATATAACTACAGAAGAGTCAAGTTTTAAATAGGACAAATATTGAAACTCTTTGATCGTTTTTGAACGCGATGCTACTGGTCTAATTGGATTCAATGATCTATGCTAAGCTATGCTAAAAGTGCTCTCGCCAGACCCGGAGATCGGCTGAACGGATTCAAAAACGGTAAAACTCAACTTATTAACTCTGGGGGAGTTGGAGAATGAGCCTATTTCCAAAAAAAGTGGAGTGTTCCTTTAAAACATAATTAACAATAGCAAACAAGCAAGAAAATTTTGTGTTGCTGGTTCACCTTTGTTGCTCATTGCTTTCATCCAGGCTAACAAATGACAAAGTTTCACCAGTTGAGTTAAAACCATCATCTGGCACCTGAATCGAAAGGAAATTCACTTTAGCAGCAATACTAGACCATTTTCAGATATTTGACCATTTTAGTCTAAAATCATATGTACCTTTGCTGATGAGTGGTGATGACCAGTTTTGGGTGTTGACTGCAAGGCCATAGAGCCTGAATTTCCAAAGAAGTGCTGTGCCATAGCCTGAAAAACATAATATATGACACTTATGTAAACATTAACATGACAGATACAAGTACGTTAACATGATAATAAACCTGTCATCATTCAAAAACCTAACGTTACAGTCATTATAACATAGTGCGGTGAATACATGATTATACTTTGAGCTCCGAAGTACATCAAAGAATACAATGATACTATTATCGTACATGTAATTCATAAGGTACCTAAATAATGCATAATTTCACGACAAATAATATAAGTCAAACTTACAGTTTTACGCCTCGCGTTCATATTAGCATGTTAAATTCTTATATTGTAACTAGCTCGTTGCTTAGCAAATCTGAATGACTTAAACTTACTCTATTTAATGTGTCACCGTCGAGTAATGTGTCTCTGGGGTTCTTATAAACTGTAATAGTAACAAATGAGAGACAATTTTGTTCACTTTTATCGGAGATGTTTACAGTTTAAGCAAACCTACAGCGCGCAATGATGTACGTGACGTGCACGCGCGTGTAATTTTATGAGAAAACGACAGCTAATTATATAATTTTACCACAAATATTAATTTTTTTTTTCATATCGAGATTTTCCAGAATAACTTTTTTTTTAATAAATAATTATTTATTTAGATGAATAAAACAACAACAACAACAACAACAACAACAACAACAAAACAACAACAGATAACCTAATCTTTGTGTGTGTAGGCTACTATGTCCAGTAAATCGTGGTATTTTTGTGAGTGTTGAGTTATAAGATCAAAAGAGTTTCTTCAAATCCTCCATCAGTTTGCAATCCAACAACAGTGAGTTTTATAGGGAGACCTGCCCTCATAATTTGCACTACTGTCTCAGGTCAGCATCTGAGGAGCAACCATTAATCCGTAAATGGAAATACATTCAGGCCTGGCCTCACTGGCTCAGAACATAATGGACTGCAATAATGAGATGAATCAGTGTCAGAGGACACAGATAATCCCTGCTGTTGCTGAGGCAGCTGGGACAACCATGAGCAAAGTACAAACATTTGAACAATAATAATAATAAAAAAAGGCTATTGTTCAACTTTTATGTAGATGAGTTTGTTTCTTCATAAGAGAAATTTAGCATTGCATCACTTGCTCACCAATGGATCCTCTGCAGTGAATGGGTGCCGTCAGAAAGAAAGTCCAAACAGCTGATAAAACAATAATCCACAAATAATCCACACCACTCCTGTCTGTCAATTACTGTGATGTTAAAAGCTGTGGACGTTAATTGGTGGACTGGATTGGTGTGGATTACATTATTGTGCATTATTGGGATGTTTTTATAAGCTGTTCAGACTCTCATTCTGACGGCACCCATTCACTGCAGAAGATCAATCAGAAGAAACAAACTCATCTACATCTTGGATGGTTTGAGGATGAGTAAATTTTCAGCAAATTTTAATTGTTCATGTTAGTTCAATGCTTTAACTAATGTTAACAGATACAGCTTTTGATTTTAATAATGTAGAAATTAATAAATGCTGTAGAAGTATTGTTTATTGTTATTTCATGTTAACTTTCACATTTCTTGTTTATTGTTATTTTGTGACCCTGGACCACAAAATCAGTCATAAGGGTCAATTTTTCAAAATTGATATTTATACATCATCCGAAAGCTGGATAAATAAGCTTTCCATTGATGGTTTGTTATGATCGGACAATATTTGGCTGAGATACAACTATTTGAAAATCTGGAATCTGAGGGTGCAAAAAAAATCTAAATACTGAGAAAATCACCTTTAAAGTTGTCCAAATTAAGTTCTTAGCAATGCATATTACTAATCAAAAATTAAGTTTTGATATATTTACAGTAGGAAATTTACAAAATATCTTCATGGAACATGATCTTTACATAATATCCTAATGATTTTTGGCATAAAAGAAAAATCAATAATTTTGACCCATACAATGTATTTTTGGCTATTGCTGCAAATATACCCCAGCGACTTAAGACTGGTTTTGTGGTCCAGGGTCACATTTCATCTCATGTTTTGGTCGTTTTATGAGTGTATTATCACATAATTTTCAGGACACTGACTTCTAGCAGGGACACACACATACACAAAAAAAAAAAAAAAAATAGGTGGACAAAGGTTCAAAGTCAAACCAGGTGCCAGATTTCATTTAAATGCTCATCCAAAAATAGAAAAGAGTGAGGGACACAGAGAAGAGAACAGGATGTTGTGAAAGCATGATGTCAATCTACTGCTGATTAGAGAGGAGGTATCTGATATAAACCCATGTGCTGACACATTATCACAGAAAGATCATATTCATCAGCACTAAATATCATGACTGCTCAGCTTTTGTTCACCTCAAAACAGACACAATTCACAAGAAGAAAACATAGGAGAGTCTGGAAAAATTAGAAATTATAAGTAAATAGAAATACAAACCTACCCAAGTGAAATGTGTGACAACTTGCCCCGGTGTCAAGAACCACCACACACATTGTCACGTACAATAAGTCCACACACACCACACACACACACACACACACACACACACACACACACACACACACACACAGACACACACACACACACACATATATATATATATATATATATATATATATATATATATCTATGAGAGCTGTATAATATTACTGGCCTTGAAATTTTTCTTACCTGAGATTGATATTTATATTTGCCCATAAAAATATCAGCAGCTGCACTAAACTGCATATTTTTGCTAAGTTTGGGCCTCTGAAAAAATTTTATGTTTTCCCCCCTAAAGTATGAGCTCCATATTCCCATATGAGCCATTAAAACATGATGTATCAAATATGATACTCCAAATATATATATATATATATATATTTTTTTTTTGTTTGTTTCTTTGTTTGTTTTTGGTTCATCTCCCATAAGCAATTATTCTTATGATTCTTATTGCAGGGGTCAAGCTAGAGAGCTGGAAATCCATCAGGAAATACACAGAGGACATAAAAAGCCTTTCATGTAGTCCAATACAACAACTAACACAGGCGGCTCATGGTCTTCTGTCAAGCTATGCTGATTTTGAAGAGGGACATTATGAAATCAACAAATCCTGCTCAAGCTCAAATGGTTATGTAAGAGGAATACTGCTTAGCTGTAGCTTAAAATTAATTTGACAATATCCTGACAGAACTTTCATCTTTTGAAAGAGTTTTCCGATGCCCCCTCACCCTGAATTTAGTCTAAAAGAGGGCACACTTTACATTCATGTTACTCAGTGGCAATGCAATTCGAAAAGTACTCAACATAAAAAGAGTGCTTTAAAAGTTCTTAATTAAGCGTGACACAAACAAAAAGAAAAGTCTCTAATCTTCATTGACTTTTTAGTCCGGACTTTTTACAACCAAAAACTCCATCAAGCTTAATAAGCATCCAAAGATCCAACCAAAAGTTTTCATGAAGAACAAAACTCAGGAAGGAGATCCTAGACCCTTCTGCCAGTTATTTATAGTGAAACACGTTTTTGTTAACAGTAAAAAAAAAATCTACATAATATATTGTTTATTTCAAATAGTTATTGTAAACATTCACGACAAGCTTTCAGCTTAAGAGATGTACTATGTCCTTTAGCATTTGACTATCATCCTGTAAATCTAGTACAGGAATAGTACCACTTATGTCATACAAGCGCTGCTCTATCAATAAGAAAAAAAGCTTCGGTCTTACTTACTCTACTGGCTCTTTACGAATAGTGAAGTTGGAAACTTTCTCCAAAATAAAACTGATTAGTAGTCAAATTGAGTATTTCCATCTGCTAAACAAATCGTTAGTAAACAGAAGTCGGGTTCAGTGGTAACCATAGCAACGGAAATTAGCCAAAGCAACGTACTACTGTTTATCACGTTTTATAGAGATATTCATGAACTAAATAAAAAAATAGTTTAATATTTTAATATTAATATCGCCAAAAATCTTGTTTCTATTTCGGAACAGCTTTGTGAAAAGCGGAGTTATTTGAAACGGAGTTATAAATGGGATTGTTTCATGACATGTCGGACTGGGCTGATCATGTCACGCACAATGATTTATTTTCGCCCAAAACAAAGCCAAGATTAGTCTGATAAACTGGAATTAACAGGTGTCAATGAGAAAACAGGTCTTTTCGGAGGGATCACCATGTTCGCGGAATCCCCGACTTAATTAAGCGAATTAAAGGACTTGGGTCGCGGCCAACGGCGGCATTATCAACTTCTTGGAGGCGGGGTGAAAGGAAAGCATCTACCTCTGTCCAGTGATTCAAACCGGGCGGAAAGTGGGCGGTCTTGGAAATTTACTCCGGTCTGATTGATAACGTTAACCGAGAGTCGCCCCGACAGCGGGAGGCTTTAGCACCAGGGACAGCGCTCAGACGCGCATGCGCAACACGCTTCTGCCAAATCTTGGACTTATGTGAAGACGAAGTGCATGCTCTTCACACCGTCAAAAACTAAAGTCTACAGGCACTGAAGAATCAGTTGATGAACTAAAACGCAACTTCAACGATGAAGGTGAGGACACAAGTTTTAATATTTAAATTAAACTCTTCAGGAATAAACAGAACAATATATATGCAGTGTCTTTTTTAAAATTTGTTCAAATTATCTCACTTTTCCAGATTACTATAAAGCGAGGAGCGTTTAATCAGAAATCAAAGCAACTTTCAACGGCGACAATTTCGTGAAAGAAACGTCAACCATAATCGCTATTTTTGGACGAAACAAAGGCTGGTAATGAATTCTCTCAACGTAACAAGTTTGAACTTTACGGATAAGACAGGACATGCTTTTCAATACTCTTTTCCAAACGAGGACCCGATGTTCAAAGACTACAAGCCAGTGACCCGCGACCTCATTCCCTTGCCAAAGGGGGTTTTGTACCTGTTAATGGCCGCGCTGGTGATTGTTGCGGTCGCCTATGCCATAGTGGGACATCTGATCAAAGACCTCGCAAACGATGTAGTAGGTAAGATCTCTCAAAAACTCACAGTAACTTGTGGTTAGCCTGTTAGCTGTGCCAGTTTATTAAAAGTTAAAAGCTTGGGAAAATACCATGGTAGTCTATTAAAGTGCCATGGTATTACCCTTCTGTAGCCTACATAGTACATTTAAGGTAGAAATCTTTACCATGTAGTTTGGCAATGGTAAGACTTTTTAATGTTTTTCAAGTCTTGAAAGTTATCTGTTCAAAAATTAAGCAGAGTAGTAATATTATGAGATTTTATCATATTTATAATTTTGAATACATTTTAAAATGTGAGCAAAGCTGAATTGTCAGCATCATTACTCCAGTCTTCAGAAATCACTCTAATATACTGATTTACTGCTCAAGAAACATTTCTTACTATGAATGTTGAACTCAGTTCAACTTTTTTTTCAGGGTTATTTTATGAATACAAAATTCAAAAGAACAACATTTATTTGAAATAGAAATCTTTTGTAACAATATAAACGTCTATGCTGTCACTTTTGATCCTTATTAAATAAAGGTATTAATTTCTTGTTAGTGTAAAAAGGTATAGCGTAACTTCCACTAAATTGTAAAGTCAATGGCTACAACTGGTCATGTGGTTGTGAAGAATCCCCTAAAAATGTCAGGATACTGGTTTCAGCAGAAATCAGTTTTGTCTTAGATCTTCTTGGCTAGTCATAGAAAAAAATATGTAAATAAACAATATGTGCATCAACTGTACTTTAATAAGAAAACCTATAAAAAAAAAAAGTTTGCTGTAATGTCTAAATACTTGGAAATTTTTCACTCAAGAATGTTTTTGGCTGAATATTTCAACTTTTAATAAGTTAAATTAACACAATACCTGTATGTCAACACAAGTATAGGTTCTTAGTATTTTACACTCCTGATGAAAGTCTTTATTTACTATGAAATAGCACTTCAGTTTCATTTCCTTATCTCTCATTATAGACTGTGTGCTTGGCCCTAACGAAGACGATGAAGAAAAAGATGACATATCGAGTATCAGACCCACCCGTCTTCCCGCGGCTCTGACTCTGTCCCATACCAACGCCTTCCACGTGTGGGACCAGGACGATGTGGTGATCCCCTTACCGTCAGACGACAGCCCCCAGATGAGCCCTCTGCTGCTGGCCGCCATCCCCTACATCCCCTCCTTCTTCCCCACATCCAGCTCCAACAACAGCCCCTCAGTGCCCAACAGTCCTGGGCCGACATCTGCTATCCCACGGGACGTCTGAGAAAAACGGAAGGTGAGAAGGTGAAGCTTGGCCATCTTATATTATTTGTATACTGACAGTATACAATGGGCCAAGACCAAAGAAAACATGCAAGGACTAGAGTCATGCACCAGAAAAAGACTTTGTGCATGTTTTCTTCATGCAGATGTGACTTTTCAAAACAGATTGTACTGTGCTAACTCATATTATGAATCTGATAACATGACAACACACTTTTATCCAAAGTGACTTCTAGTGCATATATATATATATATATATACACACACACACACACACACACACCTTTAACCATTCGCATTCCCTGGGAATCAAACCTATAACCACGGCATCGCTAGAACTTCATTGGAAGCCTCTTTATTTTTCTGAAGTTTTTGGACTCTGAAAGGTCACTTGGAAATACATACTGTAGGATGCACTGCTTGAGTCACATTACTGTTTCCTGTTGTGTAAGACGATTTACAGAAGCTCTGTTATGAGCACTGTTGAACATCATTTCAACTCATCCCCAAAAGGAGGATTAATTTGAAAGAACTTGAGCTCAGAATGACTCTGCATTATATATTCAGTTGGTATTAATGACATAACAACTCACGTCTAGACTTCCCATGCCAGCGCAAATAAACCCCAAATTCCTCCTCGGTGTCGGATGGTCTCTTCACGGGAGCCAGTCTCTTGGAAATCAGAGATGAGCGGGGTGAAGGATAAAAAGAGATATTTGGACAAGGCCCAAAGCAACATAAACTCAGCAAATGCCCTTGAAAGAGTTGATGTTTGATTCACCTGAATTTGAACGCTGGATCTAGATGTCAAGCTCACATTGAATCTTGGGATTCACAATAGTAAAAATGCACTAAAATCATCTTTGTATATTTTTGTTCAGTTTCATTTTGGAGACCACGTGGGGTTGTTCACACAGGACATGTTCTTGCATTGTTTCAATAATTCTAAACGTTGGTTTTTGGCATTGGCATGACATTGGCTGTTTTTTCTGCACCTCACATTACGAGCATCCTGTTTTTAAAATGGTAATAACAATGTTAAAAATGAAAAACGTCAAAATTGGCACTTATTTATTGTTACATATTCCTGGACATTTTGTGCACAAATCAGGGCATGTTATTCAACAGCACATAAACCTGTTCCGACTTTAGTGAGAAATGGTCATTCGAAACATTTAAAAAAAAAAAATCTGCTACATGACTAGAGAAAAAGGGCTGTGTATGAAAATGTAAACACCCATAATGTACTGGATTCAATCAGACTATCCGTAAGCGGGGATACAAAAATGCTAAATTACAGGACTTTTGCTGAAAATAAAGGTGCAGATAACAGAAAAATAATACACATTGTTTATTTACTTATATCACTGACATTATAATAATTCAAAGCTGGTTGAAAATAGATTAACTTGCCCTGTAAAACAACAAGGGTCAACGTTCAATCAGCTCTTACACAGTTACCTGGAAGTTTCTAGTTTCTAGAGCTTGATCAGCTGGTTCAGGTGTGTTTAATTAACACCCCTGCTTTAAATGTATGCACTTACCAGAAACATTTATCCAAAGTGACTTCCATTGCAGTAGAGGAATATGTTGCTAGCCAATTAGTTAACAATTTAGACTTTGTTTTAGCAAACTTGCACTATGACATGGATATTTTCACCAAATATCAAATTTTTTGTCACATTATGAATGTATCTGTAGTGGAACACAAGAACGTGTGCTGTGTGAATGTCCCCATTTACTTATAATGCAATATTTTGCTAAAGCGGGCTGACTTGGTTTTTTGACTTTTGTTTTTTTACAGTCCATATTGGTTGACAAGCATTAGCTAATGCTGTTACAAATGCTGTAAATAAAGAACTCTGCTAACCCTTAAGTTGTACTTGGAAAAGTAAGTTCAATAACTTTGTATAAAATACGTGTATAGTATCTCCATGAATAAGAGTGACATAAATACTGCAAAAAAAAAAAGAAAACACTACCGTATTTCGTATAACAGTGAATTTCTGATGTTAAACTGAGACATCCACACAGGTAACAAGTGAAGCAGCGGCTAACATTGGGCTGTTCTCAGACAGGTTATTTCTAAACGATAGGGGATTACATTGACTCGGCCACTTAAGATGTTACGACATTTAAGCAAGTAAACAAGAGGTAATCCTTCACTGTCACAGAGGATTCCCTCTACCTCTCCTCCCCCAAAGGGCAATCGGCGGGCCAGCAGATTTTCCATTCACTGCTGACAGCTCTCTCAAAACAGGATTGTGTTCAAATCATCTAAATTGTTTTTCAATGGCAAATGTGTCCTGTATAAACTTCATCAACATGCTTCTGTCCCAGATTCAGATTCTGACAATCCTCACATCCTCTCTACATGTACTTTTATGTAATCTTACACAAGATGCTGGGAAATGAAGAGATTATAAAGCCTGATCAAATCTGAATGTCAAATTCATTAAAAAAAAAAAAAAAAAAACAGTTTTTAACACTGATAATAATAAGAAATGTTTCTTGAACAGCAAAACAATACATTAGCATGATTTCTGAAGGATCATGTGACATTGAAAATTAAGCTTTGATCACAAAAATAATTCTATTTTAAGACGTGCAAGTTATTTTATATAATATTTAACAATATTACTGCTTTTACTATATTTTTGATCAAATAAATGCAGCCTTGTCAAGCATGAGAAACATTAAAAAATTTGAGCGGTTGTGTACATTTACGTAATTTTCAAGTTGTAGATGCCGATACAGGAAAAGATGACGGAAACAGCTTCAGCTCATTTCCAAACGAGTTTTGCTGAAAGAAATGGAATTAGTGCCACTAATCTTATTTAGTTTGTTCATGGAACTTGACTGCAAGGTACAAGTGTCCCCTAGAGATACAAACATACTGCTTAACATTTACGTCAGTTTCAGCGAAAACAGAATCAATGCCACCAGGAAATAATGTTACTTAGAAAAGACAGAGAACATCTAAAGGAGAGAAAAAAGATGTTGATTGATGGCAGAAACATCAGTCCAGTTTGACTTGAGTACAGCGCTTCTCAATCAGGGGGCCTCACCAAACTTTAAATTATTCAAATTAATTCAATATATACATTATTAAAATAATCAAATTTAATTTGAATGCCAAAACATATAAAATCAAGACGTGATTTTTTTTTTTTTTTTTTTTACTAATGAACATGTCATTCTTGAAGGTTCTAGAATCATAAAGTTAATTGTGGTTAATTTATTTAATAGATCAACACAGCTAATAAAAAAAGTTTTGAAAACGAGCTGTTTTGTTTGGAGACTTTAATGTGACAGTGGGGGGCTTTGAATCAAAAAGTTTGTGAACCACGTGTGGCATTGCATTGTGTAGCCCCGCCCACAGGACACAGTGAAATCTCATTGGTCCCTGCTCCCCCTAGCGACACATTAAACATCTCATGCACTTTTGCTTTCAGCATGGGCTAAAAAATGACTTGTCACAGTAAAAAAGCTGGTGAAGAAGCTGCACATTGCACCCTGTGGTCAAACATAGAAACAATGAGATCAAAAGGAGTCTCCCATTGAACCAAGACTGAGATTTACTCTGTCTGAAGAAAGCTTAGCCCTCTTCACTGGATTTACACAAATGGCTCAAGACCCTTATCCAAACCTCTCAGGCAGGCGCTGCATTTACTACAGTACACACGCACAATGAAGACAAGCGTATATATATATATATATATATATATATATTTTATTGGAGTACATTTTAAGAAATTCTATTTCAGTCTAATTAAAATTTCCACATTTAATTAAACACGTAACTCATTTAAATTTCTTGGTAATTATTTGTGAAGTTTAGCAATTTGAATTTTTTTTTTTTTAATGTAACTCTAACACGAAATGTGTAGAAATGTACTGGACAATGTCCAGCAAAGGACCCTGGTTTAACTGCATGCACTTACAGTAAATGAACTGTGGTTTCATAATAAACAACCATTAAGCAAGTCATACCAGAGATTTGAAACATTTTTAATTTATCTCTAAAGTAAGAGGACTTCAATAGTTTCCATTGCATTCTGGGTGAGAACAAACTGGGTGGCTGAGAGCTGTCATATATATGTATGTATATGTATATGTATATGCGTGTGTGTGTGTATGTGTGTGTGTGTGGAGCAGAAATCAAAGAATTAACCTACATAAAAACAGAAGTGGTGCTTTGAGTGGAGGCCAATAGGGATTTCTATATCAGGCGGTGATGTTGTAATAAGGTCAATGTCACGCTCCTCATGCAAAGACGTGACTCTTTTCCTCTGCTCTGACGTCATCCTGTTCAACACGGCCCTTGTAACTAATGCTGAGCAGCAAAGTGTAGTTCAGGGTGTGTTTTATGGCTTAAATAAACAAAAAATGCAGTTGAGAGTACACATGAATCCATATGCTGAGCTGTATGATGGTCATTTAAGAGTCCAGTCGACATATCGGGCTGTCGTACACCATCTGTAGGTTCACTTTGTGGCCCACGAGCTCTCGGATGTTGTTGATTCCATACTTGATCATGGTGGGTCTGAAGATGGGTGAAAATAAAAGAGAAACAATCAAGCAACTCTGAGATTTTGTATGCAATGATGCTATTTTATATGTGCGTGTCAATGTACCTTTCTAAGGACAGACCCCAGGCGATGACTGACACGCCCTCGGGCAAACCCATGGGCAGCAGCATTTCAGGCCTGAAGACCCCAGAATTACCCACCTCCACCCACTTCTTCAGACCTGAGAGAGGTTCAGTGAGAGGGAATATTTATGATGCTAAATTGGTTCAGCTTTCCGTCTAAAGAGTGCACAGAAAAGCTTTTTCAGCAGCCTTTGTATGGAAAACATTGATGCATTCAAGTGCTGACAAAAAGATCATATTTATGAGCTCAGTGCACATGAATGCCACAAAAAAAGTCTTAATTATGAGTGGGAAACATTGAACTTTCTTTAAGTCCTGAGTTTCTGAGTGTGTGTCTGTGAGAAAACATGATGCAATGGATGCAGCAGCTGTATGTATTAAAATGATTTTTTCCCCCATTTACAATAAAACTAGCTAAGTTGCGTATACAAAATATGATTATGTCAAACAATTACCAATATATAGCGACTCAGTTTACAGTACTTTCATAAACTAAACAATAATAATAATTTTAAAAAAAGCAAAAACACCTAATGCATATTCTTTATTCATTATTTTGTAGAAGTTGCTTAATTATTTGTAGAATCATGGTACATAGCCATCTTACTCATCCTACAAAATGACTCGAACACATCTGAGGTGGTAACTAATTACGACTTCCAAACTCATAAATAGGAACTTCCAAGGGGGACATGAGCACACCAATATATATTGAATCAGGAAAGTATTTTGTGTATTTTAATGTTGACTGACTGTCTATAACTGCAAGGCTATGAAGAAATTCTGTTATCATTTCTGCAAATTATTTCTGTTACTTCACAGAGCCTTACAGACTACCAGAGGGGAAAAAGAAAATGGCAAATAAATCTGATAAAAATGAAAGTTTTTCATATTTTCATGCAGTTCTTTGAAGAAGCCGTTTCACTCGGATATACACCAAAATGGGAAAGAAAAAATGATTAATTTCCTTTTCATGTTGACTTCAATATTAATGCTATTTCACTACTTAATTGAATAGATTTGCTTCTAAAACTAGGTTATTGCATGACCACCTCTTTATCTCTTATTATTAAATTATGTTGTTTATATATTAAATATATCTATAAATAATATAAAATACAATATAAATATAATATAATATAAATATATAAATTTCAATATTTTTCAAAATATATACTGTGTGTGTATTTATACATACATAATAAATATACACAGTATGCACATATGTGACCCTGAACCACAAAACCAGTCTTAAGTCGCTGGGGTATATTTGTAGCAATAGCCAAAAATATATTATATGGGTCAAAATTATAGATTTTTCTTTTATGCCAAAAATCATTAGGATATTAAGTAAAGATCATATTCCATGAAGATATTTTGTAAATTTCTTACCGGAAATGTATAAAAACTTCATTTTTGATTAGCAATATGCACTGCTAAGAACTTCATTTGGACAACTTTAAAGGTGATTTTCTCAGTATTTAGATTTTTTTGCTCCCTCAGATTCCAGATTTTCAAATAGTTGTATCTCAGCCGAATATTGTCCGATCATAACAAACCATACATCAATGCAAAGCTTATTTATCCAGCTTTCAGATGATGTATAAATCTCAATTTCGAAAAATTGACACTTAAGACTGTTTTTTTGGTCCAGGGTCACATATGTTATGTAAACAAAAATTTTATTTGGGATGCGATTAATTGTTTGACAGCACTAGTTTTTACCTTTAGCAATATATAAACGTAGAACATTACACGCGTATGACGTCATATGGAGAGTTTTACCTTCATGATAGCTGAAGACCTCCATACTTGGCTCGGTGTAGGGGTTGTACGCAGGCTTGAAACGCAATTTTGTGATTCCTGAAAGAAAACATTTCAAAATCATGATCAATGAATTTTGGGATGTCTAAAAGTCAGACAGCGAGCAATTTACCATGTTTATTAATAAATTAATGAACATTCAGGATTCTTACTTCACTGTAAATGGATAATTATACAAATAATGATGATTTAAAAAAAAAAAGCAGAATCTCTCACACACTCGTGTATCTTATTACTAAAAAGCAAGGAGTATAGTACCTAGTTTGGTAAAGAACTGGTGCAGGATGCCCATGAGGTTTCCCAGCGTAAGGCCGTAGTCGGCCACCACTCCCTCGATCTGGTGAAACTCCGCCAGGTGAGTAGCGTCCAGAGTTTCATTACGGAAAACTCTATCGATGGAAAAGTACTTCACCGGTGTGAACTTCTCCTGAAAGATTATACCACAGAGACGAGTGAGATCTGAACTAAAGAGCAGTGAACCTAGCAGCGGAGCCTGTGAGTGTGTTCACCTGCTGTGCGAGTTTATACAGCATGCGAGCGCTGACCGCCGTGGTGTGCGTTCGCAGGAGGTTCTTCTGAGCTTCTTCAATCTTCCAGTCATATTTGTATCTTAAAATTGATTTGAGATGTTAAAATTACATTGATCTACAAATATAAAGTACTGTTCAGAAGTTTGAGGTCGATTTTTGGTTTTAAACCAAGGTTGCACTTATTTAATCAAAAATACAGTATGGATATTATGAAATATTATTACAATTTAAAAGAACTGTTTTCTATTTTAATGCATTTTTAAATGTAATTTAGTTCTGCGACGCAAGGCTGAATTTTCCAGTCTTCAGTGTCACATGATCCTTCAGCAATCAGTCTAATATTCTGATTTGCTGCTCAAGAAAACATTTATTATTATTATCAGTGTTGAAAACACTTGCGCTGCTTAATGTTTTTGTGGAAACTTTTTTTCAGATTTATGATGAATAGAGAGTTCAAAAGAGCAGCATTTATTTGAGATATAAATATTTTAGAACAATTGGCTTTACTGTTACTTTTGATCATTTGAATGCAACCTTGCTGAAAGAAAAAAAAAAAAAAAAAAAAAGTATACATAAAATATAATATGTATCATCTTACCCCTGTGACCCGTAACCTCCTTCAGAATGAACCTGCTTCACTCTCTCCAAATAGTCCTGAGGAAACTTGTGAGCAAGGGCTGGATCTGTGAAATACACAAAATATTATTTGAAAAATATGCTTTGAAAGTAAGTGGTACGAGGTCCTGCAGAAGGAGTCTGCAGCAGGTCAGTGAAAGCACAGAGGTGGATATTCCTCACCCGAGATGAAGAAGGTGTCGTGCTGGTCTCTAGCTGGGTGCTGCTGGGGCTGGAACAGAGAATCGAAGTTCCAGAAGGAGCTCTCGATGAAGTTATTGGTGGGCATTTCTGTGAATCTGTGAATGAGAGACCTAATACTTAGGAATATGCTTGAAAAGAACATTGTTATGGAGTACATGTTTTGTATGAAGGCATAATTGATTTAACTACAGTACTCACACATACTTCAAATCAGTATGATTGTAACTGTCATATTGATTTTATAAAATATTAGATTTTAGACACAATAGTGTCAAATTTTCTGTTTCTGGTTTATTTTATCAATGAAAAGTTTCAAAAGAAACCACAGCAGACCCGTTTTGCATCTTTGAGCAACACAACACGGTGCTTCGTTACTGAATGAATGAGTTTTGAACGAATCACTTTAATGAGTGATTCAATAGCCAAATTAATCCATTTGAACAAATCATTTGAATGAATGACTCAAATCATTGAGAGTGACTTTCTGCCACCTACTGGATGTTTTAGATTAATTTAAAATACCTTTCCATTTAAAATAAATAAATAAATAGAAAAATCTAATATTTATTACAAAATAATCCATTTAAATAAATAAAATATTTATTTATTCATTAAAAAAAAAAAAAAAAACTCGCAGGCGTCACAGCATTCAAGCCACCTCTGAGCAGTCTGTGAAAATACATCTAAATGCCATTTCAGACGCGAACCTCAAACACATCGAACTTCTGAGATGGACAACACACACACGGTGTATTAACATACAGACGTCTGTTTCCACATCCACTGAGAAAAAATGTGGGAAAACGCCTCTCTCACATATGCATCTGTTCTTTTCATCCCCTTCCTTCCCTTCACTCAGCTCACTCAGAACGGTCAATAGTAGAATATAATGTTCTACATCAGGGGCGCCCGGGCTCGGTCCTGGAGGGCCGGTGTCCTGCAGAGTTTGGCTCCAACCCCAATTAGACACACCTGAACCAGCTAATCAACATCTTTCTAGGCATACTAGAAACTTCCTGGCAGGTGTGTTGAGGCAAGTTGGAGCTGGGCTCTGCAGGACATCGGCCCTCTGGGGCCGAGTTTGGGCACCCCTGTTCTACATGAATGCAAGTGGTATTTACGGTCATGTTTGGTATCATTTGAATTGTCTCAGGGCGTCTGGTGCAATGGTCTCATTCGCACAAGAAATAAACTAAAAGGTAATACAGATCCTAAGAGTTTAGAGATATTTTGCACACTGTAGAGGGCGGGTCAGTTCCCAGTGCTTTTCATGCAAAATTACCTTCTGTCCAAAAAGGTGTTAACTTGATCAATACAAATTCCAATTGTTAGTTCCTGTCTTCATTTTGGTGGATGTTGGTCTTGGGCTGAGTACTTAAGGACATCTTGCAAGAAGATCAGGGCCTTCTGTAGCCAGAATGAGCCCACAGGATGAAGTGTGTATTTCTCTAAAAGTCAGGTATGCATCTTACTCTTAGATTCATCTTGGAGAATTTGATAGATTTGATAGAGTCTTGTATAGATTTGATATCTTTGAATTGGCTACGTAACTGGCATAATACATATTTACCTGACTGATAATAAATCATTACATTTGATTTTATTGTGACATACTCTGAAATTATTTTCTCAAGTAGATTAAGTGAAGGCGTATGTTTCCGCAAATCTGCGTCCAGGGTTAGTACAGACTAAATCTCAGGTTAGATGGAGCATGGGGCACATCAGGTGAGATCATAGATTTCTGACTAACAGCTCGACTTTAGTTAAGCTGTTATGCAGTTGCATTAACTATGGGGGGCTAGACAAAATAATATTGGAGTACTAGCATATTTCGGGCATACTTCATAGTACTGGCCATAAGTACATTATTTCTAACTATTGGGGGCTAGATAAAAAATACTACTGAAATACTAACATATTTCACAGAACTAGCATAACCTCTGATTATTGCCTCAGCTTTAGTTAAGTTGTACGTAGTTATATTAACTATCGGGGGCTAGATAAATAGTACAATCATAACCCCTGATTATTGTTTGAGCTTTAACGGAGTTGTTACATGGGTGACTGTAGGAGGCTAAACAGAAGAATGGTAAGCATGGGTGACCTATTACATAGTATTAGTCATAACCACTGAGGAGAGTTTGTGATCGTGGGGTACACGTACATCAGTGATACACACTGAGCAACATAGATTCCTAATGAACGAGTAAATATAAAGTAAAGAGTTAACTAGAATAATCTAATGTCAGAAGAATACTAATTATAAACAGACAAACAACCAATTTGCATTTGAACTAAAATTCGAGGTCATTATAAAATGGAGTCAGATTTGAATTTAACCTAAATTTAATAACTTTGCACGCTGAAAAGACCACATGAAACCTTCAGCCCACCACTGGATACCTTCCTTGGGCCAATCGAGTGGACCTTACATAGCTTCTGTCACTTCTGCAGTGCCAAGATGGATTTTGTTGATACTGATTTCATTTGATCTGAATTTACTGCTTAAATGTAAGAATTTGATGTAAAAGGTGATGTGTACATCTAAGGTTAAAAAAGTCATGAAGGAAAAAACCTCTGATATATCAGTTTTAAGAGGCAAATGATGCCTCATAATGGATAGTGGAAGTTATTTTCTGTCACTACTGTGAACTAACCATCGCACAGAATATGAAAACTTGTTTAGGTTAAAGGCACACTTTACTTTTCATTCAAATTTTTACTGCTCCACAAAAACACGTGTGAAATCCTTTTGTCCAAAATATTATGTGAAGACAATCAATCTGATAACTGGTGGTTTATCAGCTGAGGCAGAAGAGTGTTACGCAAAGGTAAAGGACTGACCCCATCTCCAGGAAGATCTGCCTGAACTGTGTCCGGACCTTCATGAGCGGGTGCAGGTGACCGCAGTCTGGAGCGACACCCATCGCCTCGAAATTATACGGCTTGAACTTCTTTTCCTTCCAGCTTCCACTGAGAGAAACAAGTTACAAATATTAAAAGCCAAAGACTTGAAGCGTTTCATTCAACCCAACTGAAAACACAAGTCATGCAACTTACAAATACACAAGGAACTGAAAATGTGCGGCTTTTTAGTTGTTAATAACTTAGCACAAGTCAGAAGTTTTAGGAAAGTCTTGCGTTTCAAAACTGCATCTTTGCAACATGCCGTTCTGTAATACGTTTAGGTCCTCTTTACTATTTTTACAGCCTTTTTCCTTTGAGAAATCGATTAGTCTCACCTGGCAATCATCTCTGGAGTGAGTTCTGTCTCTTGCTTGGTGATGGTGGTACTGAAGCTGCTGCCTTTAGTGATCCAGTATGACTTAACCGTCCTGAAATTAAACATTCATCCATAAACAAATTAGCAATACATTACATAGTTTTCCCATTAAAAAAAACACTGGGATGAAAAAATGGGTAACTGGGATGAGATTGTTATTGAGCTGTAGCGCCTCCTACTGCTCATGTAGCGATATAATAAACAACATCCGAATAACACCAAAATGCATCATTTGCAGACTAAACAAACACACTGAATAAATTAAAATGAAGCAAAAAACACTCTTACACTTCCGATAGCAGTTTACGTTTCTTGAGTTCATTCCTCTCTTTGTCCTCTAGTTTTGCCGACAGTCCCTTCTGCACCAGCTGCAGTTTGTTCCTTACTGTATCCTCAATAGTTTCCACCTGAAACACACACACTACATTAACCACATTAATAACAAACAAATTCACTGAGAGATTCAGGCTTAATTCATCATGTGTGCAGCACGTAACTCACAGTTTTGAAGACTCTTGGTCCTCCCTCATGAGCTTTATCCAGACGGATCCATTTGTTGGACATGGCTTTGCTGAATCCAACCTTCCCACTCGGCATTTTCTAAAAGAATCAGAAGGTACATGAGATATCAGATGCAAAACATACGCAATTTTTTCCACTGTTATGCAAATAAAAACAAAAATGAATTTACTGTATGAGAATTTCTGTCAAAGTTTTTTTTTTCTGTTTATCAAATGCTTCTGTGATGTATGTCCAATTGTACTTTACAAATATACTTTAATAACAAGATTTAAATAACATTATTTTTCCACATAGTAAAAAACAAAACAAAACGCTTTTTGCATTGTAAGTTTAAATAAACTCTCTGTTTTCATGAGATTCATCCTAGCGGTACTCGTTATAGTCAAAATACATTTACATTTAGCAGACGCTTTTATCCAAAGCGACTTACAAATGGAAGCAATCAAAATCAACAAAAGAGCAATGATATGCAAGTGCTATGACAAGTCTCAGTTTGCTCAATATAAATTATATAATAAATAAAAAGAAAACAGACAGAATAGAAAAAGAATAGAGCCAGCTAGTGTTAGAGGTCTTTTTTTGCTGTTGTTAATTGTTGTTAATAATAAATAAAAAATACATGTTTCTCCTGTAGTATAGACTATAGGCGACTCTTTCATCTCTCACCATGAGCTGATTCTGCGGCAGACCCTCGTCTGGGATGGCATTGAACACTCGGGCTTCATGACTGCCCTGCTCCGCGATCTCACAGCCCTCTCCTGTCAGCTCCCAGCGTTTGGAGGACTTCTGCTCCGCCGAGATCACCTGACAACAGCATTCATACAGGTTAAGACAGAGAAACAATTACATGTTTCTATTACAAAGCAGCATATATACTGATACTCATAACCTCAGAGAAACTAACAAGGGTTAGAAAAACAGGAATGTTCTTGCCAATATATAATAATATGTTACAAAATACAGGCCCTTTAATAGAGTTGCAACATGCTTAATGGCATTTAACAGTAACATATGACAAAACAGATAGATAGATGGATAGATGGATAGATAGATAGATAGATAGATAGATAGATAGATAGATAGATAGATAGATAGATAGATAGATAGATAGATAGATAGATGGATGATGGATAGACAGACAGACAGATGGATAGATGGGTAGATGGATGATGGATAGACAGACAGACAGACAGACAGACAGATAGATAGATAGATAGATAGATAGATAGATAGATAGATAGATAGATAGATAGATAGATAGATAGATAGATAGATAGATAGATAGACAGATGATGGACAGACAGACAGACAGACAGACAGATAGATAGATAGATAGATAGATAGATAGATAGATAGACAGACAGATGATGGACAGACAGATAGACAGACAGACAGATAGATAGACAGATGATGGACAGACAGACAGACAGACAGATAGATAGATAGACAGATGATGGACAGACAGACAGACAGACAGATAGATAGATAGATAGATAGATAGATAGATAGATAGATAGATAGATAGATAGATAGATAGATAGATAGATAGATAGATAGATAGATAGATGGATGATGGACAGACAGACAGACAGA
The DNA here is from genome assembly GCA_036784905.1 of Acrossocheilus fasciatus. Taxonomy (NCBI): domain Eukaryota; kingdom Metazoa; phylum Chordata; class Actinopteri; order Cypriniformes; family Cyprinidae; genus Acrossocheilus; species Acrossocheilus fasciatus. The sequence continues at coordinate 29,178,501 of CM071940.1, read as the reverse complement.
CAGACAGATAGATAGATAGACAGATGATGGACAGACAGACAGACAGACAGATAGATAGATAGATAGATAGATAGATAGATAGATAGATAGATAGATAGATAGATGGATGATGGATAGACAGACAGACAGACGGATAGATGGGTAGATGGATGATGGATAGACAGACAGACAGACAGATAGATAGATAGATAGACAGATGATGGACAGACAGACAGACAGACAGACAGACAGACAGATAGATAGATAGATAGATAGATAGATAGATAGATAGATGGATGATGGATAGACAGACAGACAGACAGACGGATAGATGGGTAGATGGATAGACAGACAGACAGACAGATAGATAGATAGATAGACAGACAGACAGACAGAAAGACCGATAGATAGACAGATGATGGACAGACAGACAGACAGACAGATAGATAGATAGATGACAGACAGACAGATAGATAGATGATGGATAGACAGACAGACAGACAGACATCACAGCTGTGTTTCGCTTATATTAGCAGTTATTTTGACAGGTGTGACAGTGTGTAAGATGGTTCTTCGTAGTGTACTGATCGCTGTGATTTCAGTGAACAGAGATCATGTGGATCGGACGGGTCTGGTTGGTTTGCGGCGCTGTTGCATCAGTCAGAGCGGGCTCACCTCTCCCAGCGCCTGCAGGCTCTTCACCGCGCCGACGATCAGCTGATGATCCACCCCGAGATCCGCCGCCACATCCTGGCTGTCGATGCCGCCGTCCACCTTCTCCAGCAGCTGTAAGAGTGCTTCCAAAAGCCCGGTGTCAGCCATGCTGGAGTCGCCTTGAGCTCGGATGGGGAAACGGACGTGACGTCACGCCAGCCCTAACCTCCGTAACAAAAACGCAGCACATTATTTTACCGTAAACCACGACCAGCGGCTCTGTATTTATTATTAAACTTTGAAACATTATTATTATTGTGTTGGTGTCGTTACCTGAGTTTTCAGGGGTCAGCAAACATTTATTACATATATTCTGAACATTTAGAGCTGATCTGTATTACTAACGTTACACCGTTAAACATAAAATATTTGTATTTACTTTATTACAGGCGTTTTCAATTGTGGTTTCCACAAACATTTATTAGAAAAAAATCTGTGTATTTAGAGCGGCTCTCTATTACATTTTTAACAAATAATTAAGTTTTCAATAGCCAGTTTCACAAAGCTTTTTAATTTAAAAATCTGTATATTTAAAGCAGATCTATATTTATTATTACACCTTCAAACATAAAAGATTTGCATAATTATTAGCACCAGCGTTTTCAATCGTGCCGTTCACCCTTGTTAAAAAAACAACCTAAAAAAAAACAAAAAACAAAACACATTTTACATCCTAAAACTTTATTTACAGGTTTAGATTATTTCATTATATTTTGAATACCAGATTTCAATGTGACTTTTGGATCAAACTGTATATATTATGTTTACACAACTATAAGCAAAATACCTGGAGAAGTGCATACAAAAACACAGCAGAGATCAGACATCCTCCAAAATAAAATCCTTTATTACAAACACCACACATTCTTTAAACATTGTTCGAAAAAATAAAGGCCCCCCACCCAAAACAGCCAAATGCTACAACGACCTGACACATCACAACTTTCACTGTCACATAACCATTTAAAACAATGTCACATGTGCATTCATAATTTAAAACAAAAGCCTACCATTACAGGCAAAATCATGAAATGTTGCTGGTCAAATATAGAAAAAGGACAAAAAAAAAAAAAAAAAAAAAAATCATAAAACTAATGATTTACAGCTCGAGACTGATGCATCTTATATTTATGCATGTGTGAATGGTTAAAATCACTCGAGGACTGAGCGTCCTGTCACTGCATATTAACAAATTATCAGGTCTTCGCATGCGTCGCTTTGGGTTTAGATCACTTCTCCCGTTTGAGGGCAGTAGTTTGGGGGAGTTCACAGATTTGAAGTAACTAAAAATAAAAATACACAAACTTCCAAAGAAACATGAAAACACACTATTTTGTGTATCGTCACTATTTCAGTTTAGAGACTGCTATTATTTTTTTTTAGCTCAGGTGTTGGTGATAGAAACCAAAAATTGAGAACGACAGAATCAGAACGGATGATGCTCCTTGTTTGGAAATGATGATGCAGGACTGCACGCAGGAAGGCAGGTTTATCGATACTGGTAGTTCATACTCGGATCGCCCCGGCCGTACCCTGCTGGTCCACTGTTGTAGGAGGCGGAGCTACCGCCAAAATTCTGGTTGGCTCCGCCCTGTGAGCTGTAGTTTGACTGGTTGCTGTAACCTATGAGAGAGACCAGATCAGAATTAGTTATAAAAACAATAAAACACAGCAACATTTAAAATAGAGTTAAAACCCATTCATACCAAGGATGATAGTCGTTCTAAGACCACAGCTATAACGATAATGACACTATATCATTATAGTTCTTGGTGTGAATGGGCCTTAAGGGAATAGTTCACCAAAAAATGAAAACTAATTTTTCACTCATTCATTCAATCATACTCAGGCCATGCAAAATTAGTTTCATCATCAGAACAGATTTGGAGAAATGTAGCATTACATCACTTGTTCATCAGTGGATGCTCCGCAGTGAATGGATGCCATCAGATTGAGAATCCAAACAGCTGATAAAAACATCACAATCCACAGCACTCCAGTCCATCAGTTAATGAAGCAAAAAGCTGCACGTTTAGAAATAAATTCTTACATTCTTACAAAACACACAGCTTTTTATTTCTCAGCTGTTGAACTTTCAATCTGACAGCACCCATTCACTGCAGAGGATCCATTGGTGAGCAAGTGACGAAATGCTAAATTTCTCCAAATCTGTTCTGATGAAACAAACTCTTCTACATCTAGGACGGCCTGAGGCTGAGAACATTTTCAGCTAGTCTTAATTTTTGGGTGAACGATTCCTTTAAGACTTTCTAACTTGTAACTCAGACTGTTTTCATCACCTTCATAGCTGTAGTCCTGTCCTCCGGTCACTTGTGAGGGATAAGCAGTGCTGTAGTTGAAGTTTCCACCACCACCTCCTCCTCCGCCGCCACCACCACCACCTTGAGCCTGGCCAAAGTTCTTCTTCTGTCCGAAGCCCTGGCCGTACTGACCAAAGGAACCCCCTTGGCCCACTCCGGTTCCTTGAGGCTTGGTGTTTTGGTGCATGGGCAGCTTCTTCCCGGCCGGTTTGGGGGTTCCAGTAGGGGACGAGTAGCTGCCATCACTCTGGTAATACGAGCCGAAACCGCCCGCCCCTGCAGCACCTCCAGAAGACGCGTTTATGCCTGGACCTGATGATCCAGGACCTGAGGCCACTGGTCCACCATTAGACCCACCGTTATTATAAAAATCTGAAGAGGAATAATACAGGAAAAGTTAACAGATGGGCATTCAATTCTAACTCAATACACACTATAAAATGAATGCTTATGCAGAATCAACATATTACTGGCTTTTAAGTAACAAACCTAAAAACCTTTTGCTGTACATTGAAACTTGATACAAAATATACATCAATTCAGGGTAATACGGTACTTAACACTACTAAAAATTAAGAAATTTTTTTGTGGGATACGTTATCTTGAAGTCTCAGTTCACCCATTTAGACGCGAGTTACTAACCCAAGCTTCAATAAAACCACCATCTGAATTTCTGGCTTTGAAATAGTAAATGTGTCACACTACACTTTTCTGTAAATTCACCTCCATTTAAACTCATGCTAATGCAAGAGAGCAGAAATGCAAGTTTTTGTTAAAATGTTTCGCAACTTTTCTAAAACATGTTACGAGTGGTTCAAAAGCAATTGCAGTAATAAATAATGGCTTTGCATATCCGTATATAAAGATTTTTCTGGATTGAATAGAAGAGGCCACAAGCTCATTGCAAAATACTAGAAGAGGAGTGAAAAAGTTTTCAATTGTATTACCAGCTAAAATTTTCCTGAAACCTATGCAAATCAGTTTCTTTTCCAAAAAAATCCCTAAAAAACTAAACTAATACTTCTACTAGTAAAAATGTACATAGATATCACAGGTTTGTAAATGAAATCAAATTTATTGCAAAATATGATGTGATTCACAAACATCAAATTTAAAAACAAAAATGCAGCAAATGTACCCCATTTGTTCAATGGTTCACAGAATTGATAACATTCTGATATTAAAAATCTGTGCCTACTCCTCACAAACCCAATTTCTCACTATCAATGGCATTGATTGCAATTACAAAAGAAAAATAAATAAACTTTAAAACGTTAAAGACATGGCAATGTATGAAGTGACAATTAAAAATCCACCGGGAACATTATTCCAGGAAAAACAACTAAACTGTTGGCAAAAAATGGCTTATACAGTGACTTCAGAGTGAAGATGCAGTCATTATGAAATGTCAGTCCGCTACTTTGTGACCATCCATTAGGCAATCACATTGCTCGACTGCGCTGATCGCGGCACAAATAATACGTCAGAATGTCTTGCTTTTCTTGATTTCCGCAGGCAGAAACTCCCGTTCACATCCACAGTGTTGGTTGATCGTTGGTGCAGGTTTTTTGAGGTGAGATTGTGGGCGAAACATCACAAGGAAACGAGTTCATAATGAGGGTAACCAGTGTTTTTTCCCCTCTGTCTCTATTTTTCGTTTCACATTTGCGTGCTTATTGAAAACATTGGGCGGTTTATGTCGCAAACTCGTGGTAGCCATAGGAGTCTGAGACAAAGTCACCTAAAGGGTGAGACAGAGCAGAGAAGCACAGAATTAGACGTCTTCTGTGTTTGGCATGCCATGACAAATGTCACCGGGCATGAGTCAAGGATGTCAATCAGTTATCATCAAGGTCAAAGATAGTTTTCTGTGTATGTATTTTTTTTTTTTTTTTCTTTTTAGATTTCTCTGCTCCGGTCACCCTCAAGAAGGTCTTTCCTCAGAAAGTGGCGTTGGCATGTTGGGAACATTTCTCGTTTTTCGCCGAGGAAAGTTTGCGTCCCATGGCACAACAAAGCAGAGAAATGTAAAATCAAAAGGAAAATACAATAGCGGACACTCCCATTAAAGACATCATTAACATGTCCCCAAAACTAGCAGAGTAGCAGTTTAAATAGATCCAGAGCAAAGTGCACAGACTTAATAATAATAATAAATAATTCATTAATAATAACAAAAATAATAATAAATAGGAAATTAAAATGGCAACCAGTTGTGCCATAAAGACAAAAAAAAAAATAGTAAACAAGGATAACAATGCTAAAGATACGAAGTAAAAAAAGAAAAAAGAAGAGAGTAGATTCAGTGGCACCAGTGAGAAATAGGAAAATACTCACTGTAGCCAGAGTTGTTATTGCCGCCATATCCATACGTTCCATATCCACCTAAAAAGGGGACAAGGATAGAGATAAGAATATTTATGTGTTCAAATGCAAGTCAACAGGACTTTTGTTTTATTAGACACAATTAGAGGCATAATTCATGTATAAATCATAGCTCAAGATAGCCATTAATTATAAAAACCACAATATTTAGGGTTGCAAAATTTCACCACTACTTTGATAAACTAAGACTTTAAATTCATAATTCAGCACACAAATATATCTGAAAAGTAACATGTTTCAACCAGTAAAGATACGGTCAAATAGTGCGAATTCATAAATTTGTCAAATATTCATATCAAAGTATATTTTAAAAATACTAGGGCTGTCGCAATTTTAGTCGACTAGTCGATTTTTAAAAATCATTGACTTCATTTTGGTCGCATCGACTAACTGGCAAAATACCGGAAGTGGCGCATTTCACGGACGAGAATCCATAAAACACATTATTAGACTATTTTCCAAGGCTGCATGATATAATAAACCCATTTAAAAATCATAATTAAGCATAATTGTGAATTCACAAACGCTATGATTTAATAAAATAATTATATGCGATGCAGTTCTAATACAGTATATGCACTTTATTTACATGCGTGTAGGTTACGTTCGTGCGTCTCACAGTGGCTCTGTTCACAGTAGCTCCACAGAAACTGTTATCATTTACATGTGTGGAGCCTCTCAAACTCCATCTCTGCATGTTGTTGTGAGTTTGAGTTTATTATAACGTTCATCTGGGAACGCAACGTGAACCATTTCATCAGATTTGTAAGGGAAATCATTTATAAATCTACACAAACAGGAGAATACATCGCGATTTCAAAATAAAAGCTCAAACCCTTACTCTGAGTTTATAGGTTTTGATGTCCACATATTCATTTAATTACAGTGGCTACAGCATTTCTGTCTGTAAATGGACATTTGAATTAAATGGTTCTTGGTCAATATTAAGCAAGTATTAGATTGCTCAGTAATGTGTAAAAATAATCACCAGGCTGTCAGCGCCCCCTGCAGGCCTTTGTTGTAATGCGTAAAGTACATTAGCTCTATTGTTTATACTTCATGTACTTTTGTTCAATAAGATTCAATATGATTTCTTGCTTTTGATACTTTATTTGAACTAATTATTATTGCATCATTGTTATTATATGTGTATTTTAAGTCATTTTAAAAGCTATTGTTCACTTAATTTTTTTGTGGTAATAAAAATAGATTTATAAAATCATAGGGCCCTATGAAATCCATTTTATTTCCAAATTCAGTTTTTTTTTTCCATTTTCATTTTTTTATACTCTTTCTTTTAATAAATCAGAAGCATCTCCAATTAATTGATTTTATATTAAAATATTTCTCTCTTTTTTTTCCAGAAATACTGCACATTTTTCACCTAAATAAATTCTGGTAAATATTATTTCTGGTAAATACTCTTTTAAAAGGTGTTTTTTGATTATAATTTTATTAGTAGACTAGAACACGTGGGCATGTTGTCATTCTTACAGTATAATACTGAACTTTGATTTCAGTGATTTGGACTATGAGATGGACACTTGCTGATTGTACTCTGTTGCACTTTACTTTTGCTTTAAAAAAAGGATTTAATAGAAATTTGGATTTCATTTGGTTTAATAAAATATTCTTAAGTAAAATTGTTGTTTTTTTTGTGAGAAATTAATCATTTAGATTAATTGAAATAAAAATAGTCGTTAGTGGCAACCCTAAAAAAATACTGCATTAATTTTAATACTACAATTTAACAACGGGAATGCCAAAACTCAAAAAACAGCTGGGAAAAATATTTATATATAAAAAATATTTTATATATAGTACCATTCATTCAATAGGCTTAATTTTATGCCTTTTTCTGCCCCATCACTACACACAAATTATTATTATTTTTTAAAATAGTGCTGTCAAATGATTAGTCGCGATTAATTGCTTCCAAAATAAAAGTTTTTGTTTACGTAATATGAGTGTGTAACTGTGTATATTTATTATGTATATATAAATACAAACAAGAAAAATATGCTATATATGCTTAATATATTAAATATTTTTACATATGATATATAAGTGTATATACATGTAAATATTTTAAAAATATATAATGTATGTGTGTATTTATATATTCAAAATAAATAAACAGTACACATACATATGTAAACAAACTCGATTAATTCGTTTGACAGCACTATTTTTTTAAACATCAAATAAATACTTATTTTGCAATTTATTTTGCATTTGTTCCAAGTGTAAAGAATTTCGGATTAACAGTTAATCAAACTATTTTTCCCACCAGAACTGATGTCAGAATCTTCAGAGTGTCAGCTACCGTTAGCTGTAGTTTTTATCCATATTTAGTGAAAGTTAAGTTTTTAATTGTTTGATTAAAACATTGCTGGGTCTTTGAGTGTTGTTTGTCTAAAAGCCTAATGCAAACTGATGCTTTCAGACAGCACTATTATTGTACCTTGATTGAATCCTCCACCATTGTTAAATCCCCGGCCTCGGCCCCTGCCACGTCCTCTTCCTCTGCCTCTGGGATTGACCGCCATGTCAGCAGGCGGCCCACTCACCATCCCAAATCCAGCGGGGTGCTGAAATTAACAAATCAGTCAATTATTCACAGAATATATAAGTGAAGATCACAATGACACTGAAAACAGGAAGAGTCGGGCGTACCATTGGAGGCATTTTCTTCTTCTTGTTTGCCTCTGAGTTGGAGCCTTCTGGGAAGAGCTTCTCCAGGGCTGCAAGTGCTGCGTAGGCCTTCGCCACCTTTTTATTGGATCCAGCACCTTGAAACTTCTGCCCGTCAATCTCCACCTGGAGCAAAAAATAGAAAAAAGCAGTAGCTTTTTTTATTTGATCTGTCTAGAATATATAAGATGAATTTAATGAGAATTTGACTATACAAACACGTAATATTAAAAACTACAATGTGTCTCTGAGTTTGTGTCCTCACCTCCATGACAAAGCGTTTGTCATGGCTTCCACCAGTCTCCGAGATGAGCTCGTACTTCAGTCCTCTGCGTTTTTCATTGAGCTCCATGACCGGGTTTTTTCCATGTTTGGTTAGGATGGGCCCTTGCTGCCGAGCGCTCTGAGAAAGCAAAAAAGGAGGAATAAGCTCTTATAAGACTGAGTAGGGTACATTACTAGAGGTCTGGTGTGACTAACTAGTCAAAATTAAACCACAATGAATAGAATTTGCACTTTTCTGCATGTATAACATTACAGTTAAAGTAAGTTACTCAGTGATGCCATACACTACTGTTTAAAAGTTTAGGGTCAGTAAGATGTTTCTGAAAGAAGTTTCTTACGCTCAAGCTCAGCAAGGCTGCATTTATATGGTCAAAAACACAATAAAACATTAATATTATTCATAAAACAACAGTTTCTATTATAATATATTCTAAAATGTAACATTTATGTGATGGCAAAGCTGACTTTTCAGCATCATTACTTCAGTCTTCAATCATTTGCTGCTTGAGAAACATTTCTTATTACTATTAATGTCGAAATCAGTTGTGCTGCTAACAATTTTTGTGGAAATTGTATCTCAATGTTCTTTCATGAATAATAAATATAGCATTTAAATAAAATAGAAATGTTTTGTAACAATTCAAGTCTTTTCTTTCACTTTTGATCAATTTAAAAGCATTTATTAAAAAATTTAAATAAAATAAATAAAAAATATACATCTATCTTACTGACCACAAACTGGTGAGACTGAATGTCACTGTCATGTAATTTACTTTAAATATTAAATAGTTCACAAAAAAAATAAATAATAATAATTGAATCCTTAATATATTGTCATTCATAAATCTTCTTTAGAATTTAATGTAATCATTTTTTATTTGCATCCAAAAAATGGCCACAAGTTGCTAATTAATTAAAATCTGTGATATTACATTTTGGTCTTCATGAGCAACTATTTGGATACATGTTGTAAATAAAGAACATGTAAATAAACAAAATCAGTACCTCGTCAGTGGGGCTGTCTGTGGTTGGTGCTGGTTCGGGCTCCATTTGGGTCACAGCGGGCAAAGTCTCCTGTGTGGTCACCGGCTCCTCCTGTTTCACCAGTTCAGCTACCTTTTGCTCCAATCCCGTTGGCAGACCCATATCCTGCAATACCTGGAGAAGGAATTTAAAAAAAATTCAGTTTCTACTGTTTCAGACTGATCCAGTAATCCAAATAATTGATCTTCTACATCACGGTCTCTTACTTTGACAGCTACGTGGAGTTTCGCAGTGCGTTTGGAGGGACCAGAAGCTTCAAAGTTCTTTCCGTCCACCTCTACGGCCATAGTAAACACCGGCACATGGACGGGCCCGGTCTGAGAAATGAGTTTGTACTGCAGACCCGGCTTTAGCTGGTTCAGACGCATCAGGGCATTCATGGCCTGTGGCGGCTCTGCTTTCTCCTCTGGAGCTGAAGGCCAGAAAACAAGGCATGTTTTACGTGCAAAGCTCTGCAGAACTCCACTATAAGCAGATTAAGAACATCTGAACAACATTTACATTTCTTTTGCAATTTCTTCTTCTTCTTGTTTGGATTCTTCTCATCAGTAGCCTCCTCCTCCTCCATGGGGCGTTTCATTGGCGGCACGTAGGTTGTGCTGGGTGGGATTTGAACTATGGAGATGAAAGATGTCTAAAGTCAAGTTTCTTGCTTCAAAATAGATAGATTTGATCCACAAAACATCCATGAAGTAATGAAAAATGTCCACTTTCACTCACTTTTACCTGTGTAGTCAATAGGTGTGTCACTCCTTGGTTTTCTGGGCATTTTTGAAGGAAGCGGGTCCATGCCGAGCACTTTGTGCAGCTGTCCAAAAGCTGAAAGCCTTAAGGCGTGCTGTCAACCAAAAAATGAACAAGTCACCCATTACGCTCAAATGAGATCTCCAAGCGATCAAAACTGTAATAAAAACAGTAAATTGCAGACAAACCTGAGCACTCTGGGTGATGTCCTCCCGCTGCTGGCGGTCCATGTGACTGATGGCATCTGTTGGCTCCTTTTCGCAAGGGTCACAAATGCCTGAACCATCTAAAGCAGACAGATTCACATTCAAATTAAGAAATTTTAAAAGCATCTTTGTAGTATTCTAGACTTCTCAGGCATACATAACGCTGATTGGTCAATATAACACAATATAATGTGAACACGGTGCACTCAAAAATGGTCTTTACACTGTATTTTGATATACTGACAGGCAGTCATTTTGTAATCTATTTTAGATATGAAGTGTGGAGCTGATTTACCAGCCATTAGGATTCCAGATGCGAGACACTCAAGAACTCTACGGAGAGCTTCTCCTGCTCCCATTGGCCGATTCCCAGTGCCAATCGCCTTCTCGCACAGCAGCTCTAAGGGCTTCAAGAAACAACAGCTAAATCAGATAGACGCCAACATCTAAACATTTGCCTATATCTAAAAAGAATCAACAGGGGAAAAAAACAACAACAAAACAATGCTTGTAGAAAAAAAAATTATATCACATTAATTCTTAAATCGTCATGAGGAATCAGCATTTGATATGAAAAAATAATTTTAAAACTACTAAAAGAGCTTACTTTTTCCTTGAATATTCAAGTAAATTGTAATAAAACAAATTAATCAAAATTAAAATCAGCATGTTTTAAAGACTATATAGTAGGGCTGTTAATAGATACATTTTTAATCTAATTAACTGCATGATGTGCCGATTAACCAATCGCACAACAGCTCTGCTGTGGCTTTCTTTTTTTGGAACTACTTTCATTGTCAAAATTGAGCAAAAACACAAAACTGACAATATTTTGTCTTGTTTATTAAGCTTGTGTAACATTTGCAATCACACAGATATTAAAGAAAATGTGTGGGTGTGCTCAATGTTAATTTTATTATAAACACCAAATTAAAGCATTAAATTGACAAAAATGTGTAAATGGGAAATTTAAATGCAATTCACTTGAGTCTACATTTCAATGCAAAAATAAATAAGAAACGTTAAAACTAAAAGATCAATCAGAAGACATGCTACAACAGCTTGTTTTACAATTCTCCCCTCTCTTGCATGGCGAGGCAAACCAAAGTTCATCACAGGACAACTTTTGGCATTTCTGATGTAGACTACATAGATAGCTATGGCTTACTGGACGGACATCTCTTAATTTTTGTGATTAGAATGAATATTCATTCTCTATTAATGCAGCACTGTTTCGTGCCACAGTGTAAACCAGGGATTAGGGATGCAACAATATCATTTTTTCAGAACCAATCCCGAAAATTCGGAGTATCTGCCGATACCAGCGCAGGTTTAAAAAAAAAAAAAAAAAAAAAAATAGAATTTCTACTCTTTCTACTGTGTTAACCTGATCGTCATTCTTTTGTGTGTTAAACACAATCTACTACATATAGATAACTTCATTTTAATGAAAAATAACAAATGAAAAAATATAATCAATCTATGACAAAAATACTATTATAAACTAGGTTAGTGGATAATTCAGCAGCAAAAGATACTTTAGAGAAATCATGGGTGCACAATAATTTTATAAAACCTAGTGAAACATTTTTATTTACAAATATAAGTGAGCAAGTGTAGGACTAAATCTAGTAAAATGGTACACATTGCTCTTTGTATTGTTGTAAAATACATTCATTAAAAACAATCAAATACATTTATATATAAATATATACTATAAATTAATAGACATTTATTATAAATCTATTGCACAGTAATGAAGGCAGCAACATATGATAGATAGGACAGAACAAAGACTAATAATAATAATAATAATAATAATAATAATATTTCATTGCGCAAAAGTATTATAATATGAAAGGCTCCAATACAGATTGGCACAAAGCACTTATGCACATCCCGAGGGCAGAATGATGCGCTTGAAGCGACGCGGAGTCACATTGTGCAAGCTGCGCAGCCCTCCGAGTCCACACAGAAAAGTTCAAAGTACAAAGGGAAAAGATATTGATGCGTAGTGTATTAAATCTGTGCGTTAGTTTATTAAGCCTTTTCTTTTAACAGTTTTAAACCTCAGTTACTGTGCGCACTTGAAGAGAGTTTGACTGTAGTAACCAAACGTGACAGACAGACGCAGCGGAGAGAAGAGTTTACCTAAACTTGAATTTAACGACTTAAATATTCATCTGTACCTTTATTTAAACTATGGAACAGCTTCAGAACACTTGAAATATAGTGCACGAAAACTTTATGGTGCTTTATAATGTTTTTGTGCCTTTTGTGGGGCTCAACAATAACACAGAATAGTATACACACAATATCGGATTTGGATCGGTTTCATCTGATCGATACCCGATCTGCAGAAAATGACCGTATCGGAGCCGATACCGATCCTGAATATCGGATCAATATATCCCTACTAGGGATGTGCGGATCTAGTCGACTGAACAGTACAGCTCCTGCTAGTCGACACTGTTGAGTAGCTATTCCTCTTGAGACCCACTTCGGTGGTGGTGCAGAATTTCCAGGCTCTTTTCGAAATTGTCTGCTTGCTTATAGTTATCTCTCTGTGGGCCTGTGACTGCAGTTCCCGCTGAGCGTGTTTTTTTTTTTTCAAGTGCAGAATTGCCTCTAGACCCGTCTTTCGCCAGACCACGTTAACATGTTAAATTCACTGAACAAATGCGCATGGTCTGAGTAAGTAAAATGAGCATTGTTTTGTTTTTAGACAATATAGACAACATGAAGTACATTTTTAAAAGCCGTTTTAATGCTATTCCTTAATAAACTTTCCTATTGTTTTTGACTTGTGTTTTAGTTTGCTAACGTTATATTAAAGTGAAGAATTCTGTCAGTCTATTCTCCATTTCTGCATTGCTCCAGATGATCTGAATAAACTATGCACTGGTTTATGTTGAGTGTGTGCTCTTTTTTTTTTCATCTTTAAAGACCGCCCATATCCCTAGTGTAAACACTACATAATTTTACAACAGCTTGTGTTGCAATTTAAATATCAGTCACGCCTATATTCTCGGGTTGTTTTGTACTTACCCATCCTCGTAGAGGGGCCCAGGTGGGAACACGCGCACAGAGGTCCCTCAGGATACGGATGACAATCACACAGGAGCGTAGTCCATTAGCCCTGGCCTAGAGACAAAAGCAGGAGGGATACAATCCAGCGGTTTATCTCATGGAATCATAATGTGACAACACCAAAGCAATAAACAAACAAAGAAAAGGGGTGAGATTTGCCGATACTGAATAATGTGTCGATAAGCATTAGCAATGTAGAAAGGGTGGCAAATGGTTAAGAGTTACAAAAAAAAGCAATTACTCAGTTGAGAAGCTACATATATAACAGATATTAAGAGAGCAGATTAAAAACGTCAAGCTCAAGAGAAGAAGAACACAACAGGGCTTGTGTTTGTGGCTGGCCTTGTGATTAGCTATTAAATATCAGAATTGAACTGATACAAGCGAGAATGTACTAGAAGATACTAGATATGGATTAAATCTGGGAAATGTAGCTGCTTTTTAAAGCATTGCATGACATCAGTGAAAGCATGAATACACTAATATGGTGGAAAAGGTGCAATATTCCTTTTTGGCATAAATGAAAGCTGACAGATTTCTGCAGGGACCTGCATTAAATATCTAACACTTACAACAATGTTCTGGGTTCAATACAAGTTTTAGAGGCAGCATTTGTGGCATAATGTTAATGCAATTAAAAAAAAGTCTCATGGCTCAGCAAGTTTGCATTTTGTTTTTTAAATAAAAAAATGCAGTTAAAACCGTAATATTAAGAAATACTACAATTTAACATAAGTTTTAATTTATTTTATATAAGATTATAATATGCATATAGTCTACTTCTATATTTCTACATATTTCTTTATTACCTTATTGTGGAAAATGTGATACATTTCTTCAGGTTTCTTTAAAGAATAAAGAGTTCAAATTGAACACCATTTTTTTGAAAAAGAAATATTTTGTAACATTATAAGTGTATTTACTTCTGAAAATATGTTCTAAATGTTTTTTCTAAAGTTCATTATTCTATAATAAATGCAAGATAAATGACTGTAAAAATGTTAAAAAGTTCACATGAATGTTTTAAATGCCATGTTTTTTCCTACTGGCCAGCCAAATAATCCCTTTCTAGTTTCTTTCCACACCTCATACAAAAGCTACAGGGTTTACTGGCTTTACACCAAAAGTACAAGTGTTGAGATACTAGATATAACTATACTTATATACTTAGATATAAAGTTGTGTATTTTAATGTTTGTTTCCTCTCTGTATTCCATTATAGCAATACAAAATGTCAAAATTAATTGTGGCAATCAATATTATGCCAAAAAAAGCTTGACTGAAGTTAAATTGCACTGAAGCCAGAGCATTCCTATAAAGGACAATTCAAATGATATTGGGAAAAAATATTCTCCAGCGAAGTGTCAAAAGGTATGGTGGGCTGCAGAAATATTGCACCTGCCATTTGCACTGAAATATTTGAATCTTAAATCAAGGCGTTCAAATGTTAAACTGGACTGTAAAAGCGGCAGTTGATACTGGCAATAACGTCTCAAAAAGGTAATAAACAGTTTATCGATGCGACAATACACTTAGTTAAATTAGCCAGGCAGTGGTCAGACAGCATTGACAAAGATGTCCTTGGCAACGCAATTCAAAACCATCCAGCAAGAATATGACATTCTACCGGAGGCAAATACACTCCCACAAATAAAATCTACACAGAAAAACACATCCACACAAACAACTGAAAAAATAATACAGCATGAAATAAGGTTAACACAGAAACAAAAAATAAGAAAGTAAACTCAACTACTAGAAGACAAATAAAGACAAGATGCAAACCTGGAACCACTTGGCGTGGCGGAGGGACGCCAAGGCAGTCAGGCATTTCTGCCTGTCCAGTACATCCGGGGGATCGTTGACTGATAGCGTTTCTATTGGCAGGTGGAATAAGAAGACAAGGTACAGTTTGACCAAGGGGTTTTTCTGTCTCACGGCCGGGGGGGAGGAGGCAGATAACCCCTACCAAAGGCAGTGGAGGGGAGAGGAGGGGGAACCCCCCCAAACCAGAGCAACCCTTCCTGTGCTAGTACACAACAGCAGGACAGAAATCTACAAGTGGCCGGAGCATCTGGCTCTGTTCCAAACCCAAGTGAGGCTACACTCAACAATAAAACCCATAAATCTAGTCGTTTCCTACCTTACATTATTAACACACATATATTGGACTTGACATTGAATGAGCCTTTTTATAAAAGCATAATTAAAATTGCTTTACCACAATATTAGAAAAAAAAATTTAATTAGTAGATTATTTAAAACTGCAGTCCGTAAATTTTGCCTCTTTGTAGCCATCTCTGTTTGAAAACCTGGAATTGCAGCTGTGCGCGGAATTATCTTCCTTGCATGCAAATTATTATTATTGTTATACTTTATTCTCAAATTAATGTTAACAACATCACGTGCGTGACTATGAGTAGTGTGTATTAACATGTAGATTTCAGTTTCTGTACAGTCTAATCTAATTGTCATACCATTCGAATTTCATATTAAGAAATTCTTTTAACCCAATAAGCAAATTATGCTCCCTTCGAAAATCCTGTGTAATCCCAGGCTAATCTGTAATCAGAAGCACATTTAAAACTGGAATATAATTAAATTTCATCCACATGCGTTTCATAAACACAATCCTTTCTGGATTACAATCCGCCATCAAAATGATACATTTAATTATTCCAGCTGCTGTGAGAAAAGGCTATAAACGATCTGCCACCTGCGGGATCCTCACATGCGATAGCATACTAGCCGGGACAGCTTCTTTATGTTCACAGACGTGACGTAATGACGCGGCATTATTATAAGCTAACCGTTGTGAATCGGGCTAAAGTAAGGTGATAGTTCTGAACACTGCCTGGTTATGTACTTGCTCAAATATTGATTTCGGATCATTTTTAACCAAAAAAAGTTACAGACTGCAGCTTTATATTGCATTAAATTTTAAACTAAAAACATGTACATAAACGTTCATGGTTCATTCCAATATGTGCATGTAAAAAAAAATATAAAGCACACAGAAATATTGAGTAAAACTGTCTATTTTTTAAATAGACAGAAACATTTTAACAATACTTTTGAATTAACTGATAAAAAGATTTATGTATAATACCACTTTACATGAAAGTACACCCTTTCAGATAAAATTTAGGCACAAAACCATCATAACGCTTGGTTGGCTGGTGTTTCAGTGCCATGATTCCTTGGCAATTTTCATGGTAAGTCACAAGTTGAAATTTAAAAGCCTATATATAGTTTGCTCTACATAAACTAAAACGGATTAAGGGTTTACTGTTAAAAATGTCTGTGAAAGTGTTTTAATAACACTTTGGATAAAAGCATCTGCCAAAATGCATAAATGTAATTTATGCTTAATGCATTCTGGACTAACTATGGAAGAAATGTGATGATTTCGTCAACAATTTTCTGCCACTGTCTTCACCTATGATGCCTCAAGGTGGCGTCTAGGTAGGCAGCTCACTATGATTTGGAACAGAGCCCTTGTGGCTGTATTTTGTGGCATGAAGGTGTACAGTGAGTGAATGTCAAAGGGAGGTTCTTCTATGGCTTGTGTATCAGTGAGAACTGAGTGCATTTGTGCATTCATGTGACATGGGGGAACCCCTCCCCCTCACCCCCTTGTTTTTTTTTCTGGGTGCACTGCCTTGCCCCTTCCGAGACAGAGAGCGTCCAGTTGGTCAAAGGTCCAGCGTCCCTAAAATTGACAAACTAGAAGGCTTGACAGAGAGAATCAGATTTTGAACCACAGGCAGCAGTAGTCAGATACACAAGAGGTATGATCAAAACGAGTCCACACTGCAGCAAAACTGATGGCTCGTGATGGTCTAAGGCAGGCGTCACTAACCGAGGGGTCACAGATAGGGCTAGGCTTTGACTTTGGCCTCAAGTTTGCTCTCGATTGACCCTTCGCTAAGCCCCGTCACCCTTTGGTTACCGTTCCATTGCTCATACAATTTTTGCAGGAACCATCCATATATTTGTGCTAAGTGTTATTTTTTAATAAGATGTGCTTAAATAGTGGTAAAACTTGATTGCATATTTTTATATTAATTGGATTAAATTGTGACAATGCAAAGTATCATAATCTGCCATTTTCTTCAGTAGAAGTTTAGAGTAAAATGACTAAAAACAGCAAACGGAGCAGCTTTATTTTAAAATAACTGTAAGATGGCAATGTCATACAATTATTAACATGTAATCCACTGTAATCTTTAAAATGGTAAAGATTTAGTAGCAACATTTTACCATATTTCGGTTTAGAAACTTACACAGACCAAAGACCAGCAGTTTGTCTGATAAAATGAAGAATGGCAAAAGCTGGCAAGATTGTAAAAACAGGGTTTAGCCAAAGGTCAATTGTTTTATCTTACCGAAACAAGTTTTTATTTTGGTGTTTTCCCTATAAAACACTCTAGCCCTGAAAAAGCTCTTTACTAAACTTAAAAAGGTTGCCCACAATTCTCTAAACCACAGATCCATTGAGTTACTGTGACCATATATTATCACTCTGGGTCTAATATTTTATTTACACTGTATCCTAATGTCTAGCATTATCTATAACCCTCCTGCCCTCCGTCCAGCCTCTTTGAGAAAGGCTCTGTCAACAAGTCCTGGCGAACAAACCAGAACTCGACAATACTTCTGCTTCTCATTTTTGCTGCAATGCAAACCGTTCCCTTTCTTCTCCATTATACGAACACATGCAAACAACAAGGTTTGTGATTTTGTTTCTTAATTCTCAGTAAGCCTTCAGTAAACTCTCCTTTTAAATACTTCAAAGCGAACTGGGTCTTATTTAAAGCTTTACCCATCACTTATGTTACTGTATATTGGGCCATCAACACTCTAACATCACGCTGCATGGAACTGTGAGACTTCAGGTGACAGTAAACATAACAATCTGTGTTACATGACTAGTCTGTACACAATATCCCCAAGCTCCATTGAAGGCCCAATAAACAATATCCCTGCCTGAGTCCATCCCATCTGCATTTGCTGTCTCTGGGGTTGTAGGGTGGTTAGAGTAACCGTAAGGCACGTGATTTCAAACCTACCTCCGGCGGCCTGCTTCTCAGCCTCTTCCCTCACGAGAGGTGACGTCAGGTGAATGGTGAGGGTCAGTGGTGGCTCCTTGGAGTTCTTGATGACAATGGTGGCATCACGGATGCACTGTTTAACGTCATATTTTTCTTCTGTGATGAGCTGTTGGTAAAATCATTGTGGTTCACGCATGTTTATTATTCTGCCTTTGTAAACCATGTTTAAAATTAGAGATGCAGACATACCTTAAGCTGCACAGCGAGGTTCTCGGAAACTTTCTTTAACAAGGTGATGGTGGGTTTGTCTTTGCACAACAGCACAAGCTCCAGGTCAAGATCTCCCTTCAGCAGGAGACCTTTAGCTACCAGCCCCACACGCATGACTCCACGCAGGGACCGCGTGAGATGCTCCATTGACTTTGGTTCACTGGAGAACAAAATATGAGGGTCAGTTACATGAGATACTAACTCACTCCAGTAACTAATCATGCAGTCACAGTAAAATTAAACAGTGAACAGACAAGATGTAATTAAATATTCTCACGTCTCTTTCTCGGCATCTCCATCGGACTCTAAGGAATTCACTTTGGCATTTCCTTTCTCCTGGTCGTCCAGCCAATCAGAGACAGCCTTGAGGGCGCGTTCGGTGTGGGACACCATGTTCTGCACCCCTTCCAGTTCCTCCTGGGTGGGATAGATGCCAGAGTGTTTGGCCATCACATGGCGGTCGTCGTTCACAAAGATGCGCATGGAGCGATGACGAATAGGAGGCGGCTTCACAGAAACAAAGAGAAAAAACACATTAATACACGACAACTTAAACCAAAAGGTTGTGCACATACACTACTGTATGGGCTGGGTTCACTAAGATTTTTATTTTAAGAAATTAATACCTCTATTGAACAAGGACGCATTAAATTGATCAAAAGTGGTAAATACATGTATAATGTTACAATATATTTCTATTCTAAATAAAGAGTTCTTTTGAACGTTTTATCAAAGACTTCTGAAAAACATGTAAAAGTGGAGAAAAAGTAACTGTTTAACACTGATAATATTAATAAATGCTTCTTAAGCAGCAAATCAGCGTATTAGAATGATTTCTGAAAGATCATGTGACACTGAAGGTTGGAGTAATGATCATAGGTACAAATTACATTTTAAAATATATAACATTATTTATTGCAATATTTAAACCACTGACCTTACTGTATTTTCATTAAATAAATTCAACTTTGGTGAGCATAAGAGACTTATTTCAAAAACACCTAAAGTCATACTGATCAAGTTTTTAAACACTAGCGCATTTGCAAAATTCAGCCTTTTCTCTTTATATTAATAAACAAGCTTCAAGTAAACAAAAACATCCAAATTTCCTGTTTGTTTGCAAACAAGCTGGATATAATTTTCCTAATCAGTGTGGCTGCTCTTCTGTAATTACAGGCATATTAGTATAATTTATTAATAGTATATAGTACATAATTAGCACTTGTAAGTAGATTTAATGCAATTTAAGAAATTAGGGCTGCAAGATAAATTGCATGTGATTCCTAGAGCTGTAGATCACTGACAAGCTACGCAATAACATGTTCATTATCGAAGGCGATTCATGTGCGATTATGAATGCGATATTGCGTAGCTTGTCAGTGATCTACGGCTCTGTGTATTAAATGCTGCTCCATCTGAGAGCACGTGATGGAGATTTACTACTAATCACAGAACCGGCTTTACTGATGAGATGTGCATGACAATCACATATGATTTATCGTGCAGCCCTAGAAGAAATCAGACTGCTGAAGCATTGAAGTATGTATACTTTACCATAATGGATACAAAGTGGTTCTTCAGTTTGGCAGTGTTGGTCTAAATGTGGCAGAGGAATGCTGTTCCAATTGGTCTGTAATGAAAAACAATCAGTTTCCATAATCAGTCGAAACCTATAAAGCAGCAAAAACATAATTCTTTCAAAGCTGTTTTAAAAGATGGTGTCAATCAAAATGTAGTACAATGTATAATTATGGCTATAGGGTAAACGTACCTATTAAGCTCACCAAAATCTACATTGAGACATTTTTAGTGCACAAGATATTGGTTTCAGTACAACAAGTTAATAAATTAAATGTTAAATATTAATAAATAAATATTAAATATTAATACACTACAAGATTTTTGCCCCAATTTTCCACAGATTTACAATCTGGAGAAGTTGATGCTAGTTGCCAAAGATCAGAGCCAGTCTGCAGATTTGAGTCGACAGAATCCTTAGAAAATTGATTACCTTAAAGTGACAACCATCAGTTAATATTTAAAGTCTGTTTATGAAGTATTTACAGACGTTCAATGTGGAAGAGCTTAAAGAGAGCACACTGAGCTTAACTGGAGCAGCAATGATTTTTAATACATTTCATGTAATATTTATTAAAATGACAGGACTTTGCTAAATAAATAGTCTAGGTCATGTATAAAGTTCATACATATTTTAATATGAACAACTATTATTAACAATATCTATGAAATTATACTTTTTCTCACTGATGTCACACTGAAGCTGTGTGATTTTCATAGTATTAAAATAATACGAAATCTTTAAAAATTACAGCACTGTAAAATGACAGACCAGCAATAAACTGTCAATTTATAATATTATGGATGTAAAAGTACAAGCCAGTAATGCCTGTGAAGTAAAATGTTAGCGTAGCACATAATCTTATACAGCTAGTCAGCTAACGTCGAGTTCACACTGCACGATTTTTCACTCGCCGACAGGTTTTGCCTGACAAATGCCCTATATCGGAGGCAAATCGGAGCTCGTTCACGCGAGTGACAATCATGCAGTGTGAATTATCAAAGACGCGATCTGAGGGAACTACTAGTTATAATATAGCTGGGGACTACTTTCAGGCGCTGCGTAATATCACTGCACCTGCTGCGGCCATGTTACGGCAGCAAAGTTCCTTGATTATTACGCCGGAATGAGAGTATAGTTCCTAATCATATCAGCCTAGAAAATCGCAACTTTTCATTTTCTGCCGGTCTTAGTACACGATATAACTACAGAAGAGTCAAGTTTTAAATAGGACAAATATCGAAACTCTTTGGTCATTTTTGAACGCGATGCTACTGGTCTTAATTGGATTCAATGATCTATGCTAAGCTATGCTAAAAGTGCTATCGCCAGACCCGGAGATCGGCTGAATAGATTAAAAAACGGTAAAACTCAACTTATTAACTCTGGGGGAGTTGGAGAATGAGCCTATTTCCAAAAAAAGTGGAGTGTTCCTTTAATGGGTACGTGAGCTTAATAGGTACGTTTACCCTATTTATTCATTCAGCTGACACAAATACAAGTTTCAAGATAAAAAAAATAAATCACTGTCACTGTATTTAACAATAACTTAAGCCAAAAAAGGATTTGAAGTAAAATCCAGCAATTCTGATTTAGCTTCAGATTCCACACAAATCAAGGCCTAATCCATATAATCCTTCTACATGCACCCTGGGAAATGTTCACAGATCACAGGAGCATCACATATTCAGATCTCCATGGAAACAGTGACTCATTAAGACCCATAATATCATCCAGGCATGAGAGATACAGCACAAGCAGCTCAGAACACATGAAACCTCCTTTATGCTAACCCGTTTAGATTGAAAACCCATTTCATATATAGACTGAAATCTTAAACACATAACTGACATGATTTTTGAATTTTTCTGAACCCTGAAACTCATTTCCTGCTACTGTCTCCATGCTTGTTGCATAAGTGCTAAATCAGTTGTTCACCAGTGCCGTTCTCACCTCTTTATCTGGGCGAAACGGGTTTTTCATTGATAGCAAACTGGCAGGAAATGTTTGCTGACCTCACAATTCACAAGGGAACCATCTCACGTCTGCTCTACAGCTGTGAGCCACGTCTTTTATTCCATTAATATTGCTATAAAAAGCTACAAATATCACAAGTATACTGACCCGAGGCAAAAATAATGAAAAGAAATTCAACTGTAACGGTATGAAAATTTCTTATCACGATTATAGTGACAAAAATTATCACGGTTATGAGTATTATCACGGTATTGTTAAAATGTACTGGAGATAAATAATTCTACATAACATAAGCTTGTTTTTCATCAACCGGTCAAAATTTACAGCAGGGCATACAAATTCGGACAGAAGCTGCACACAGGCTCAATGTAAATATAGCCAAGTCTCTGTAGGTGGCACTTATTGAAAAGCTGAATTACAGCTGTTCCCGTAAACTCCTTAGTACTGCGATTGAGAACACTTCCTTTAGGTATTACATGGAGCAAAGATGACCAAAAAAACAAATAAATAACATAAAAAGATGCCATTGAATCGTTTCTGAAGACAGTCAGAACCTTCAGAGGTACATTCATATAATTAATTCATATATTCATTTGTATAATTTCCTTAGGACTCTTTAAAAACCTCCCAGCTTTTCCACCCCAGTTTCACTCAAACGAAACTCTGCACGCAGGTGAGACTGTTACTTAAAACTGTGCTTTATGCTGGACAGTATTTATTTATCATGAGTTGTTCAAATCCCAGTAATCGAATACGGTTTTAATGATAATTAAAATATGAAACAGTAATACTAACCGTGGGGAATTTTATCATGATTTATCGTCAAATCGGTAATCGTTACATCCCTACTCGACTGGAATAAAATAAAAGCAGGAGTTGGGACAGACAGGCTATATTGTATTAAATCAGGATTTTTTTTTTTTCATCTTTTATATGCCACAGACCCTTAGTGTTAAAAGCTAGCAATGTATTTTCATATATGAAGAGCCAATTTATATTGTTAAAAATTTGTGTGTAAAATAGTTTATATCGTTACATGATATAACGTTCTTCTATGCATTACACTATACCATTTGTACATTTTATTTCCTTTAATCATCTTTTATATTAAGATTAACACTTTATTTAAAACGTTCTTTTACACCCAGAAGCCCCTGGGGCACTCCAGACCGCAGTATGAAAATATCTGTATTAAATTTAAGAAACAAAACAAATACATAATGCATATAATAGTAATAATAAATCTTGGTTTTGGCACTGGTGGGACTGTACTCCTCAATTATTATCATTAAGCAATAAGTACCTGAGCATTAATGCAAATACACTTTGGAGAAACAAAAATGTGTAATTATTAAACTTAAATGATCTTTTTCACTGTGAAACTAATATATCACTGCGTTATATAATTTGTGCTCATTTAACAAGCAGGACACGCACTTGTTGACGCCGAAACCGCCCCTGCATCTCCAAAATCTAAAAGAGATGAGTAAAATAAAAATAATAACAACGTACCTCTTACATAAAGAACATACAAGTAAACGTGATATTGTACCTCAAGTAACACAATGCTGGAAGTAAACAAGGGAAACGCAGTACACATCACAGCTGTGCGGCCATTTTATCGCAGCCAAACAATGGGGACAGTCTGCGCAAACATCTACCTTCATTAATACAACATTTGGTCCTTAAAATTACATTCATCGTGATCTACTTAGGTTTGTACACGTAAATCTGGCTAATTGTGCCCCCCAAAAATGCTTTCTGACCAAGATACGCATTATGTTTTGAGACACGGCCAGAGACACCGAAAGAGATAAAATGGTCGTGACCCTGCCCCAAAACAACTAAAAAGGAGTGTCGGAGTGTTGATTTAACTAGACAATGAGACAGAAAAGAAGACTATTAAGCTTATTTATTAAAAATGTAAGAGGAAAAGCATCAAGCAATGCTTAATTCTCGCTGTTTTTGTAAAACGCATAAAGAGCTAGCGTGCTAATCGCTAGCCACAGCCGTTTGCCATCGAAAAAAATACATTTCTGCTGCATTTAAATGTTGAAACGATACATTTATGTTAAATTAAAATGTAGTCGTTCGACATATTTGCACCTCAAAACATTTTAAAACACATAATGTTCAAGAATTTTACGTTTTTTCATCTACTCACCAGCGCAGCGACAAGATGTGTCCTTCCACTGTTCTGCCGCTGTAGAGAATCAGCGTGCGCTAAGCTGGAACAGTGACACGTGATCTCAGCGGACCAATAGGATCATTCGATGGCGAGTCAGCGACAGACAGGAGTGAATGGAGAGGGCGTGGCTTTGTCATTCAGACTCGCGACTGCAAAATCGAACATTTCTTTCTTTCTTTCTTTCTTTCTTTCTTTCTTTCTCTCTTTCATTCTTTCTTTCTTTGTTTCAAAGGAAGGCGTCAGCTGAGAAAATCAGTCAAATTTAGTGTGCATCAAGATAATGCAAAGTGCAATTGAGACTGTATTTAAATAAGACAAATGAATGACTATTATAGGACTTTTTTCTGTCAAAATAGGTCCATACATAGACAGCGGTAGGACACGGGCTCGGTCGTTTGGGGGCGATGCAACACAAAGAAAAATGTGGCCTCTGGGGGAACGGCCACATTACCCCCCACCCCCCATAACCCAAGATAACTGTTTTGATACTTGTATTATTTAAGACGGTTTCATTTTGCAATTGGGTCAATTTGTCACTAAAAAGGTAAAAACAATTCTAAAGATCTTGTTTTGAGAACTGATTGATATTAGCAAACTGCTCTCCACTCTCAGAAAACAAGGTTTATAGTTGTCATTAAGCCAGTACCTTTTCAAAAACTACTAATATTAATAATTTAGGTATTAATATTTACACTATAGGAACTGTAGCCTATTTAGGCCTATGTACTTTTGGGGTAGGCCTATATAAGGTACATGTTAGGGGAACGGCACGTTACAGCTTTGTACCTTTTTTCTGAGAGTGCCAGTTTTTAAAAGAAAGCCAGGCCTAATGTAAACATCCTGACACAGACAGAGACAGAAACTGAGATTCCTCCTGAAATGAACCTTTATTGGTCAAAATAATATTCAATAACTTCTACATTCCATAGCTTTTCAAGATCACACATAGTAGGGCAAGACACAAAAATACAGATACAAGAACACTGAGACGGTTATCATGCACATGAAAAAGTTCTGCCTTTAGGTTGCAGTGATATTTACACTATTTCTTCATTATTTGACTTTTATATACTGCATGTAATACTGCATGTTGACTATACAGAATCCTGTGCAATAGCTCTGAAGCCAAACAAAAGCTTCTTGTTCAAAGATTTTGATTAAGTCACTATAAGAATCATTTTTACAATGAATCATATAATGAATCACCAAAAGAGATGGTACATGTTAATCCTGAACAGTTGCAAACTAGCTTATTAAATTCCAGACCCAAACAACATATATTTTCTTTGCTCCTTTGACTCCTCTTGCCCTTTTCCTTAGCTTGCATCATGGGAAAAAGGGTCCTTTTTAATATAATAAAAATAATAATAATTGAGGCATATGTGCAGTCCATTTCACATTGTCATTGATCAGACTCATTCTACAGAGTGCAACTGCGACTGCCAACTTTTTCCAGCAGCCTTGGTTTCAGAACTATCTTCCCGTTCATTTTCTCCATAGGCATTCTAGAAAATTCTTCAGTAGAGTTTTAAGATTTCAATCAACAATACAAACCAAGGCAAAACAGTATTTGAAATGGAAATGAAACAAAAGTACAGTACTGCATACTTAATTATTTATGACAGAATGAGTTACTCATACCATGAAGCATTGTGAATGATGTAAATAAATAATAAACAATGGTAATGTCTGAAATTATGGGCTATAAATGAATAATGATCGTGTAAAATACAATATGTATAAAGTTCATTCAAATACAAACACTTTTTTTTGTTGTTGCATGGTAAGGAATTTGCAAATTAAAAACCCCAAATTTGGCAATTTAAATGTCAAAAAATGGAAGGTCTGTCTTGAAAGTTGAAACATTTATACATTATTGTTAAAGTCAATTTCTTTATGGAGAAAATGAATGGGATTTTTACTTCCAGAACCCCACTGTGCTCAATTATTATGCTTATTGAAGTGTCTTCCAACTTCCAGTGCGCTGCTTCTTCATCCACCATTTAAGCAATAGGAACATACATCTGCCTTCAGTAATGCTGCACTGCAACAATTTTGGTTAATAACATCCTATTTTTGACCTTTTCCCAGTCTCTTCCATGTGGTAGAACACATACTCTGAAATCCCTCCATCAGTTACGATTAATTACGCTTTTCATTGAGTTCTGGAGGGAGCTGATCTCCCACCGCCGGAATGTGCTCCCTCTAAGGTCACTGCGGCCGGTGGTTATGCGGTAGATCTTTCTAAGGACAGCCCGGCGTAGTAGGATATAGACCCAGGGGTCCAGAATCTGGTTCCAGGAGGCCAGGCGCACTCCCATTACCATTAAAGTCCTGTAGTTTTTCAGATCATCCCCCATCATCCCCCAGCTGTACGAGCGGATGACTGACATCAGACCGAAGATCTGTCAGGAAAACAGAGAAAGTTAGTTGTAGTCAGTGGATGAAGAAATATAAAGTCATGGTATAACAGCAAAAGAATAGTAAGGACTGGTCAGAACCAAGATCAAACAGGAAAATTTCATTGATCAGATGTTGCTCATTTATAGCACATGAGACATAAGAAATCCTAAGTTGTGTTTCATCCTTCACAATGCATTCAGGTCTGTTTTAACCTCTGAAGAGATAAGTAAAAATATTGAAAAAACGCATGGCTTTTAATATGGGAACCAAACTTTTCAAATGTCAAAATACAGAATTTTTTCTTTGAAGAAATGTTCATATTAAAATTCTTTGAATTTTGACTGCAGACTTGGCAAATCTACACACAGTTTGAGATCGTTGACATATTGTGGAGGTAATACCTGGAATTACTTTTCTTTTTCTCATGAGAAAAATCAGAGAAGGAAGCTGTTTTCTATTTAATCTTATTGCTGTATAGAAGAAATAATTAAGACATTTTGTCCTACTTAAGGGATTCCTACACAGACAAACTTTTAAAAAATCTTTAAAATAATAAAATAGTTGTACTTTATTCTTAAAATGCATAACCAATTAGATCTAATTTTAAACATATAAATCAGTATTTTAAAAAAATAGTGTACTTTGTCACTTCTAATATTACTATATCTAATCCAAATAATAAAAATAAATAATAAAATCTATTATAAACAGTATTTTCAACATTTTTTTTTTATGACAAGCTAATTTATATCTATATTTGTGTACTAATTCTATATACTTTTATTACAATTATGAGGTTGGTTTCGTCTCGAATCTTTATTTTTTGCATGTGCGTACTTGGAGCTTATTGTAATGCTTTTTCATTCTACAGTCAGATAGATAGATAGATAGATAGATAGATAGATAGATAGATAGATAGATAGATAGATAGATAGATAGATAGATAGATAGATAGATAGATAGATAGATAGATAGATAGATAGATAGATAGATAGATAGATAGATAGATAGATAGATAGATAGATAGAATGATTAAGTTGTTTTAAGGATTAGGTTTTAATGGCCATACTCACCAGCAGAGGGCTCCAGCAGATGCAAGAAGTGACCATAATGCCCACCAGCTGCACCACCATCTCAATGTCATGTGATTTAGCCGATCTGTGGTGGCACTTCTTCCTGCGCAGACGGGCGATCACCAGCGTCACCCCACTGATGGTGTTGCAAACCATTGCCACGGCCAGCGCAGCCAGTCCCAGTCCAGAAAACAGCAGCACAAATATCACGTCTGTGATGCTGGTATTGTCTAACACGTTTATGAAGCACCAGGTGCATGGGAACTGGTAGGTGTATGTGCCCAGCTGAAAGAAGGGCAGCAGCGCTACAGATAAAGCCAACAGCCATATCATCATCAGCACCATCTTGGTGTGGGCCATGCAAATCACACGGGCGTGCAGGAGAGGCCGCGTCACACCCATGCACCGCTCCGCCGCCATGACGCACCCCAGAAACAGTGGGCACAGACCGAAGAACACCATACTGCCGCCCAGGAAATGGCAGGTGGCATCGGGTTGGTAACAAAGTCCTCCAGCGGTGCCAGACATGTAGAGATGCAGAACCAGGGCCCCTGGAATAACATGACCGACAAGGTCCGTAGCCACCAGAGAGCTGGCGAACAGCAGGAACGTGGCTTTGGAGCGCTTCCGCAGACGAGCGTATGCTTTAGCCAGGATGATCAGTGCTACGATGTTGGACACGATGCCCAGGGTCATGGACAGGCCCGCTACCGTGGGGTCGGTTGTGTTGTTCAGGTTTTCCTTGTAGCACACCAGTGCCTCTCCAGGCACCTGCTGGGTCTGATTGTTGAACCCTTCATTCACATCCAGGGCTGAACTGTTGTAGTGTTGGACCGCTAACATCTCCAGGCTATGGGATGAGCACCATTGAGCTTAGAGATATATGTCTATAGAGAAAAGAGCATAGAAGTGTGTTTAAGAAAACTGGGCTTTTAAAGCTGCGATTAATTCTAGCAAACAACCTGTAATCAAATATGTAAAAATAGGAATGCACTGCTTATTTTGGCTGCAAAGTTCATCCATTTGGGACATTTTAATCAGTTAACAAGCAAGCGATTACATGCCTTCCTGTTTTTTTTCCTTCATTCATTCCTACATTCAATGAGGAAAATTACGTCCAGAGGTCTGAAATGATACACTGACACACCTTTCAGAAAACTTTACTGAATAGGAACACTGTTTTTGCACAATTTCCTCTCCAGGGTACATGAGAAAGCAAAAAAATAAAAAAATAAAGACACGCAGTACAAATTTCAACACTTCTGACCATTCACCACTGTAATAAGAAGAACGAAACAACTGTTTGAAAATACCAAGATAGAAAAAAAAAAAACAGATAAAAAGAAATACACAAAAGTACAAATAATGTTTAAACGCTTTTCCAGGAAACCACAAAAAAAGGTCTAAATCAACTAGTTATCAACCTGATTACATTAATGAGTCAGATAAAGTAGATTATATTAAGTTTTAAGATTGATTAAGATTACATTAAGATTATGTTTGTTAAGTTTTATATATTATATTTATAAGTTTTTTATTATGTTATCATGTTTTTATTGTGTTAGTTAGCTGTATTTTTTAGTTATTTTTTAACCTAATCAATATAACCCAACAGTATTTTGAATGAGATTCATTGGAATGCACAATGAAAAAACATGAAAACTGTTAAAAACGAAGTTATCTGTTTTTGCAAATGAACTCTGTGCATATGTCTGTATGTGTTAAAAATGTATGTATCATAGCAATTTGAATTACTAAACTGTATCTTTTACCTTTTTTCTGATACTTTAATATTTTATTTGTTCTGTCGCTTTGTTAATATATTTTGGAGTAGCCTATATCACAAATCTTTGTATATTTCAATGCAAAATGAGAAAATATTCACCATTTACGCGTTTTGTATTAACCATGCTGATCACCTCACCTGAAAATCTTCATTTTATATCTTTCCCCTCCGCCGAGAAAAAAAAAACGGCCTTGAAACAGTCCTTGAGAATCGAAAGGTGATATCAGACTCCCATCATCCGTTTAGTCCGGAGTCTTCTTACTTTTTCCCGGTTAAAAAAAAAAACTTATTCCAGTACGACTAAAAGTGTCTTTGCAGTCTAAATATTGATGTTCAGTAGTGTTAATGGCATTGTGGTCTTCATTGTCTGAGAAAACATCATGCAAAGGTGTATAAAGTAGATCAAATACGCAGAGCTCGCGACAGACTGTGAAGTGACCCGCGCGCGCTGCTGTATTTATAGCTCTAGTGCGCGAGACGCGAGAGTGCGCTGTAAATAATGACGCGTCACTGCATCTCACACAGCAAAGTGAGTGAGTCTGCATGCGCCTAGTGTTTGGGGCGTCATGGACGCGTGTAACATTTTAAGCATCATGAGCACACACAGTAGCATAGATGATTCCCAGTTATTCTTTTTAGGTAGGCAGCGCATTACGTTTTATCAGTGACGCGTTGTAGCTGTTATGGACATTATAGATATCAACATATAGACATGATATTTTGGAGTAATCTGCACACAGTTATGATGCCCGGAAACGATGCTATCTATAGGTAGCACCAGGGGCGGCGTTTGCGTATGGGAGAGTATGGCAGTTGCCATACCCTAGCCCAGTCAGGTGCTGTGAAAAATTATACAAATTTGAGTCGATTATAATTCGTTTTTATCATTTTAAATCAGAGAGTTTTAAAAATAGTAAACCAATGATAAGCACTAAAGTAATTTGTCAGTAAAACTTCGTGACGCCATTGGATCATCAAGCTCTGAGCGAGACCTCGTAACTTCACCCCGCCTCCATTCAGATTGAGGCGCCGCGCACAGCCTGGAGGAGACAGATCTCTGCTTTTTCGCAATGCAAGGGTAAATAAATAATTGATGTTTGAATAGTACAGCGTTTTCTTTACTCAAACACTATGTCTGTAAAGGATAATGTTTTTGTGTGTTTGAAGAGTGGAGAAGAATTAGTTATTTGCCGTCTATATACTTGTGTAGGCTATACGTTTTAAATATCCTGTGCATAAGCGCTTAATTTGAGATTTTGGCCAAGTGTATTAAACAACAAGAAAAAACTAAGCGCCCATATAGCTACAATCAAAGTTATATAACCTATAAAAGTTGATGAAAGCATATAATGCAATGCACTTGCTGCTTCAGATAACAGTTACAGCCGTTCTTATGACAGAAAAAACACGCCATCTCCGTCATTCTCTGGTGGAAAACATTATTTAACTCCATTTGATTTTCATATAATGTTATGTCACCCCCCCCCCACCCCCCCCACCCCCGCCTATGGTTTTGTGAAACGCCAACACTGGGTAGCACACAAGGTTTTGAGACACACTAAGCTTGGCAAGTGAATGGACAGGGCGCCATGGACCTGTCTGCTGAAAATATAGTGTCAAACGTGAAATCAATAGGCAGCATTTCAAGTACTCATTATAATACTTTACTGCCCAGTCTCTCAGTTTAACGGCCTCATTCAAAGTGACAGAAGTCAAATATCCAAAGCAGATCCCCCCCCCCCCCCCCCCCCCCCCCCCCGAATTGGATCAAAGCTTTAACTATAAGCAAATAAAGTCCAATTTGGCATTGATTTTATTTTTATTTTTTTTGCATTTTATTGGAGTCCTGGATTTGACAGGTCTAGGATGGGACCAGACATGGGACCAGATTTATAAAATGTTCTTAAAGGGATAGTTCACCAAACACTGAAAATTACCTTGTGATTTACTTACCCTCAAGCCATGACTTTCTTCTTTCAGATGAATACAATTGGAGTTATATTAAAAAATATAAGAGCTCTTCCTGTCACGGTTGTGGTTGTAGCAAAAGGCGAGGACCATGGAGTAGACAAAAAAGGAGGCTTTAACAAACATCAACACACATTTAACCATTGAAAACATTAAACCAAGACAAAGAAGAAGACAAAACTGAAGGCTTATAAGGACTAAAAAAACAAAGGATCAAACGAGATGATTAATTAACCCTTTCACACGTGAGTTTAAAATATTCTGGCTGGACCAGCCCCCAGTGTGAGTTTTTTTTAGGCGACCGTTATTTTAGAATGTATAGCCTTATTGTTTCCGGTTGTCATGTGACACACCGCAGCCACAATAGTGCTTGGATCACTTTTATTTAGTTTTTCCTTTTTTGATTATTAATATTCACAAACATACTCACTATATTGTGAAATATCTGATATTCCGATTCTGAAATATGTGTAGTTTAAATACTTTTATAATGATGGTGTTAGTTGATCTATACTGGGTAATGGGCGCCGCCATGTTTGTTCGAGTTGAATCTGAGCTGTGGGATTAACAACACATAAATTCATCCTCTCCTCCCGAAACACGTTAAAGTAAGTCTCAGGTCAAACTGGGAGAAGAGCAGAGTAAACTTTAAAGTTATCTACACAATCTGTAAATGATATCAATAAAACATGTCGTCAGATTATATTTGTAAGGGTCATTATTGCTGCTTCCATAGACATCAGCGTCTACAAACTATACAAACTATAAATGTATGGTTTTGCTAGTACTTATGTGTATTTAAATGTCTGAAACCTAAAATAAGCATTATATGGTTGAAAACACTGAATATTTGTGGTAATATGACAAGTGTTCAGCACGTCCGATCTGGCTCTGCGCCAGAAAGTAGATTTGAATTCAGCAGTTGATGACGTGACGCACTGAACATTCTATTCACACCGGTGTGATCGTACGCTCCTGGGACCAGCCAAAACTGATCACACCGGTGTGATCGTACGCTCCTGGGACCAGCCAAAACTGATCACACCGGTGTGATCGTACGCTCCTGGGACCAGCCAAAACTGATCACACCGGTGTGATCGTACGCTCCTGGGACCAGCCAAAACTGATCACACCGGTGTGATCGTACGCTCCTGGGACCAGCCAAAACTGATCACACTGGTGTGATCGTACGCGTTAAAGGGTTAACACAGGCGATCAGAATGAATGAAGATTAACTAATGAGAACAGGAAATACTAAACAAGGGCAAAACGGAACAAAACAGAAACAGACACGTGACAGATATCGCCCCCCTTCTGGAAGGTGCGTCTTGCGCCGTAACAGTCCCATCGGGCAGGGGGGGAGGGGGGCACTCTGGAGGAGCGGGCTCTGGTGGGCGCTCTGGTGGGCGCTCTGGAGGGCGCTTACGAGGTGCGGGCCCTGGAGGGTGCTTGCGAGGAGCGGAGCTGACTGCCACAGGGGCCGAAGGAGGCTCAGGAGACGATGGGGAGCTGGACAGGACCAGCGGAGGTGAAGGAGACTCAGGAGACTCAGGAGACGGAGAAAGGCTGGACAGGAGACTCAGGCACAAAAGAGGGCTTTCTGGAGCGGCCTCTGGGGTGAGGACAGTAGCCGAGAGCTCCGGTTGTAGCGCCATATCCATGAGTGCTGGGGTAGGAGCCGGCGGGCTTGAGTGAGCTGCGGATGGCAGCAGGCTTGAGGGACCCATGGGCGGCGGTGTTGATTTTCCCGTGGACGGCGGGCTTGAGAGAGCCGCGGATGGCGGCGTTGATTTCCCCGTGGACGGCGGGCTTGAGGGAGCTGCGAACGGTGGCGGGCTTGATTTCCCCACAAACGACGAGCTGGTTCTGGCTCGGACCCAGACACTTCCCAGACACCAGAAGATCCCTTCTCTCCAACTCAGTCCTGTGGTGTCTGGGAGGTCCACGGGGCGATGGTAATTGGCCAGAACAGATGATTGATGGCCGCGCCGTCCAGCGCTGTCCCCGAGGAATAGAACAGAAACAGACATGTGACACTTCCAAGCTTTATAATGGCAGTGAATGGGTGTTGAGATTTTGAAGCAAAATTAAGGGCATCCATCCATTATAAAAACTGGTCCACACATCTCCAGGGGGTTAATAAAGGCCTTCTGAGGTGAAGAGGTGTGTTGATATAAGAAAAATATGCATATTTAAAACTTTCTAGACCAGTTCTTCCCAAACCTGTCCTGTAGGACCCCCTGCCTTGCACATTTTGTATGTCTCCCTAATCAGACACACCCAATTTAGTTCTTGCAGTCTCTACTAACGAGCTGATGAGTGGAATCAATCCAACAATGTGATGTTAGAGCTCGCACTGTGCTGACCTGTCATCGGCGCCGCTCAATGGACCAAGCCATGCAACCGGCTTGACAGTGCAGGAGGACATGTTTGCTAGCACTACCGAACAAACAGCGCGGCGCAAACTAATTTTACAAGTATGGCACTGATCAGTTAAAATACTTTGATGACGTATTGTGACGAGTATCCCGATTGCTCATCAGCGTTGCCCTGGAGACAAAGGCGGAACACCTGCGCCGCCTCATCAGGGCTGGGCCGGTCGCACCTGAACCTCATTAGGTTCCACCATATAAGCCGGACGCGGCTGGGTGAGAGGAGAAGACGCCAGGCTTCTGTCCCATGAAGGCTTATGTGTGCACTCTCTATTTTTGCGTTGCAGAGACCAGCGACTGAGCGACCGACCCAGCCCCGAAGAACCGGAGCCGAAGATTGTCACAGCACGACTGGATCCACGCACGGAGAGCACCGCACCGCAGCCACCAACCACCTTGCACCTTGCACACCACCTTTACTAATAAATCCGCCCTCCGGGGTATTTATTTTGAGCTCTCCTTGTCGCGTGATTCTTCCACCCCGTCACAGTGGTGGAGAATGCGGGCATGAGTGGAAGATTTCACCGGCAAGTGAACTCCACCTTCTAATCAGCGTGTTTTTTTTTGTGTGCACTTTAGGACGGTTGGTACTCCTCCCCCAGGATGGAAGACCTATTGCGGCAATTGACCGACGTCAGCCTGTGCCAGCAGCAAATTGTTGAACACCTGGCCACGCGCCAAGGCCAGGTTGACCAAGAAATCGCCGCCCTTCGCACAGCCGCCCGCCAGCGCGTTCCGTTACCCGACCCGCGCGTGCAGGCCACTCAGCTACTGCCGAAGATGACCGTGCACGATGACGTCGAAGCATTCCTGCAAATGTTTGAGACTACAGCGACCACAGAGAGATGGGACCCCGACGACTGGGCACGGGCATTGGCCCCCCTTCTCACGGGCGAACCTCAACGCACTTTCTTCAGCCTGCCCGCAGAAACAGCGGAGAACTATGCGGAAGTGAAGAAAGAGATCCTCGCCCGCGTGGGGCTCTCCCCGACGTGCGCAGCCCAGGCCTTCTTCGAGTGGTCTTACCAACCCCGTCGACCCGCGCGGGTCCAAGTCGCCGAACTCTCACGTCTAGCCCAGCATTGGCTGATGGTAGGCAACCCCACCGCCGCCCAGGTAACGGAACGCGTGGTCGTCGATCGTCTCCTCCGAGCCTTGCCCCGAAGTGTTCGCCCCGCCGTAGGCATGAGGAACCCGACCACCACCGCAGAATTAGTGGAGGCGATCGAGCTGGCGGAGGCGGCCCAACGACGCGAGGCAGGGGAGCGAGTACCACCATTTCCCCGGAGGGCGGCTCCAGAGCAGCGCGCGCCGGAGGGCATCTCGCGGCCAGTGGACAGGACGGCGGCCCCCGAACCACAGGATGAATCTATGCCCACGGCTCCCTCTTCTCCCAAAGCCCGAACCTGGTGGGCAGGCTGTGTGGTCCACCGAGAACTGCCAAAAGGAGCTCCGATGGCTAAGGTTAGAATTGGTCACCGGCGTTATAAAGCAGTTTTGGACTCCGGAAGTGCCGTCAGCCTCGTCCAGGCAGGCATAGTGGCCCCGTTGCGTGAAGCCAAAGCCACCCTACCTCTTACCTGTGTTCATGGGGATACCCGGGAGGTTCCCGTCCGCCGCATTACCATCGCCGCGGGCCCAGGGGCGTGGCCAGTAGAAGTCGGAGTGGTCAAAGACTTACCCGTGACGGTCCTGTTGGGACGAGACTGGCCGGGTTTCGAGGCCTTGCTTCACACCGCCACACAGCCTGCCTGCCCATCCGGGGGTCGCCGTGGACGGCCCGCTACCAAGAAGCCTAGCGGCCGCCCCGTTCTCCTGGCCTCCGACAGTGGGCGAGATGGTGAGTCCCCTCCCCTTAATACTAACCTCTTTTATGATGTCTTCCAGCAGGTTACGGGAGGGGGCTCATTTGGCCGGGCCCAACGAGAGGATGAAAGGCTAAAACACTGTTGGACCCAAGTACGTGTCTTGGAGGGGAAGGACACTCGGCCCAAGCCCCATCCTCTCCCCCACTTCCTTGTGGAGAACGGCCTGCTCTACTGTGTCGCCGAGCGGAGGGGGGAGACAAAAAGACTCCTAGTGGTCCCCAAATCGCAGACAGAAGCGATCCTGCATCTGGCTCACGCCCACCCTCTAGCCGGCCATCTCAGGGCAGGCAACACCATTCAAAGAATCCGAGACCGGTTCCACTGGCCCGGCCTGGAGGCCGAGGTCCGCCGATATTGTCAAGCCTGCCCCGAATGCCAAAAGACGTCGCCGCACCATCCTCCCCCCTCCCCGCTCATTCCGTTGCCCATCATAGAGGTGCCCTTCGAGCGCATCGGGATGGATCTGGTGGGGCCGTTGCCAAAGTCGGCCCGGGGACACGAACACATCCTAGTCATCGTGGATTATGCCACCCGGTATCCCGAAGCCATCCCTCTCAGGAAAGCCACCTCCAAGGCCATAGCGCAGGAACTCTTCTTGTTGTTCAGCCGGGTTGGCATCCCTTCGGAGATCCTGACCGACCAGGGAACACCATTCATGTCCCGGCTAATGGCTGACCTGTGCCGCCTGCTCCGGGTGAAGCAGGTGCGGACGACTGTATACCATCCCCAGACAGATGGCCTAGTGGAGCGGTTTAACCAGACCCTAAAACAAATGCTGCGACGGGTTGCCACCGACGACAGGCGAGACTGGGACCAGATGTTGCCCTACGTCCTCTTCGGAATTCGGGAAGTTCCGCAGGCGTCCACCGGCTTCACTCCGTTCGAGCTCCTCTTCGGAAGGCAACCTCGGGGACTGCTCGACGTCGCTAAGGAGGCTTGGGAACAACAACAACCCACCCCACACCGGTCCCTGGTCGAGCACGTCTCCGAGATGAGGCACCGGATAGACCGTGTCATGCCATTAATCCGGGAACACCTGGCCAAAGCCCAACAGGCCCAAGCTCGCCATTACAACCGGCCAGCTCAGCCCAGGGAGTTCCAGACGGGCGACCGGGTTATGGTACTGGTCCCCACCTCCGCCTGCAAGTTCTTGGCCACCTGGCAAGGGCCCTACACAATAACGGAAAAGGTCGGACCGGTGACCTATCGGGTACAACAGCCCGGGAAACGAAGTCCCCAACAGTTGTACCACATCAACTTACTAAAAAAATGGGTGGGGACCAGAGAAGAAACCATAGCCCTGGCCGCCGTAACACCCGTCTTGGTAGACACCAACCCCGACCTGTCGGCGACCCAGAAGGCTGAGCTGCAGCACCTGGTCGGTCAGTTTTCGGATGTGTTCTCCTCAGTCCCCGGGAAAACCCAGCTGGTCCAGCACGACATCCGCACACCACCAGGAGTAGTCATAAAGCAACGGCCCTATCGGATCCCAGAGGCTCGTCGGCAGGCTATCGAGGAGGAAATCCAACAAATGCTAAAGTTGGGGGTGATTGAACCATCACGCAGCCCATGGTCCAGCCCCATCGTCCTGGTCCCAAAGACCGACGGCACCCTCCGCTTCTGCAACGACTTCAGACGCCTCAACGAAGTATCGGAGTTTGACGGCTACCCAATGCCCCGAGTGGATGAGCTACTGGACCGCCTGGGAAGGGCCCGGTATATATCCACTCTGGACTTGACTAAGGGCTATTGGCAAGTTCCCCTCTCCGCCGAAGCCAAGCCAAAGACGGCCTTCTCCACTCCGTCGGGGCACTGGCAGTACCGGACCCTTCCCTTCGGCCTTCACGGGGCCCCCGCAACATTCCAGCGGCTTATGGACATCGTTCTCCGGCCACACCAGCAATATGCCGCCGCGTACCTCGACGATGTGGTAATCCACTCGGAGCGTTGGGAGGACCATCTAGACCGTCTGCGGAGGGTGCTGGCGGAACTACGAAGGGCTGGACTCACCGCCAACCCGGGAAAATGTCACCTAGCGCTCTCCGAGGCCAAGTACCTGGGCTTCAGAGTCGGACGGGGCCTGATCAGACCCCAGGAAAAGAAGGTGGAGGCGGTCCGCGATGCCCCGCGGCCCATCACGAAGACCCAGGTACGAGCGTTCCTGGGATTGGCGGGCTACTACCGCTGCTTCATCCCCAACTTTTCCTCCATAGCCGCCCCCTTGACAGACCTGACCAAGAAGGGGTAGCCTGAGCGTGTCATCTGGAGCCCCGCAACGGAACAAGCCTTCCAGCAAATTAAACACGCTCTGACGGAGGGACCCGTCCTGCGAGCACCGGACTTTGGCTGCCCCTTCTTGCTGCAGACGGACGCGTCAGAGACAGGGTTGGGAGCCGTCCTGTCCCAAGTCCAGGAAGGCGAGGAACACCCTGTCCTCTACATCAGCAGGAAGCTGACCAAGGCCGAGAGAAACTACGCGACCGTCGAAAGAGAGGCTCTGGCCATCAAATGGGCAGTCCTGGAGCTGCGTTATTACCTATTGGGCAGAAGATTCACCTTGCTCACGGACCACGCCCCGCTACAATGGATGGCAAAGGCAAAGGACACCAACGCCAGGGTGACGCGGTGGTTCCTCGCGCTCCAGGACTTTTGCTTCACCATCCAGCACCGGGCCGGAGCCTCCAACGCCAACGCTGACGGACTCTCCCGGATCTGGTCAGCCTATGCAGGTCTGTCAAGGGTCACTCCCCGCCCACCCCCATATTCCCCCTTACTGTTATGTCATTTTTCCTCCAGGACCAGGACAACGCCTAGGGGGGGGGGGGAGTGTGACGAGTATCCCGATTGCTCATCAGCGTTGCCCTGGAGACAAAGGCGGAACACCTGCGCCGCCTCATCAGGGCTGGGCCGGTCGCACCTGAACCTCATTAGGTTCCACCATATAAGCCGGACGCGGCTGGGTGAGAGGAGAAGACGCCAGGCTTCTGTCCCATGAAGGCTTATGTGTGCACTCTCTATTTTTGCGTTGCAGAGACCAGCGACTGAGCGACCGACCCAGCCCCGAAGAACCGGAGCCGAAGATTGTCACAGCACGACTGGATCCACGCACGGAGAGCACCGCACCGCAGCCACCAACCACCTTGCACCTTGCACACCACCTTTACTAATAAATCCGCCCTCCGGGGTATTTATTTTGAGCTCTCCTTGTCGCGTGATTCTTCCACCCCGTCACAGTATGCACACAAATACGGTTAAACCAGCAAGCACTGTAAGGACATGACATTCAGAAAGCAGTCTGGAGTGAAATGATTTGCGCAGACATAAATGTATTTAGGTAGATTTTGAGGTGCATTACCTTGAAAAATAAAAGTAATCCGCTGCGTCCTCAGTAGGTCAGATGTTGGGAGAAAATGAAGACTCTTATGTCCAGTCTTATATCTGAACACAGAGCACGGGGATTGCTTATGAGACATTGTTGATGTTACAGCTGCTTGAGCGCAGAGAAAATGGAGGACAGAGTAAAACCGCTGAGGGTGGAAACTACAGTAATACAGGACTGTCAGTCATATTGTTTAGAGAATCAAAACGGCAGGCCTAGTGAGACTGATTTGATTTAATGGGGATTAAAAAATGAGTGGGTGTATTTTTTTATCATTATAGGGTGGTTGTGTTCACACACTGCCAACAAACATTTATGTCCAAACACCAAGTAAAAGTGGATTTTGAATAATAGGTGCCCTTTAAAGAATGACATTTTTTTTAAAACTTAAAAAAAAAACTTTAAAAAGTAGGAATATTTTTATATATTTAATTCACAAAAATTATTCTTAAAAATGTTCTTTTTTTCTGAACATTGTCTTTAAGACAAAACTTTTGTAGAGTTAAAATTCTTGAAAATAATCTTCTTAAATTCTTAAGTTACACTGAAAAAACTGCAGAGAAAAAAATCACTCAGAAATTGCTATTAAATTTCACAATTAATAATAAAATTATTTATTATTATTTTTTTAAAGAAGAAAGACTAAAATAGTATTTTCTTGACTTGTAAAACATACTTTTTACGTTTCATTTATAATGTTGTTTCAGATTAACTGTCCATCTGTTAATCTTCAGCAAGAACTGCCATCCAAACACCAAGTGTGTCATGTTTCCATGAAAATACATGAAAACTTCTAAAGAACTTTTCAAAAACTGAACTTAGAACATTCTTAAAAATGTCTTAGAATTTATCTTTTGACATTTATTAACTTCTGTGACTGTCTTAAGAAGATTTTCATGAATCTGGCCCTACTGGTTCAAGAACCTGGGGAGGGGAGAGGAAGAAAGAGTAGCCTATGTCAGAGGTACTTTTTAATTTTCTTTCATGACCATAAAAGAACAATTCCTAACAGATTTAAAAAGTTCCAAGGGATGTAGGCTATACAAAACTTCTTGCACACATAAAGGAAAAAAAGTCTCTAATTATTGAAGAGTACAGCAGCTGGCCATAATTGGATGAGAGCAATCAAGTGAATCTAACAAAAGACCTTTTCATGTTAGCCCTCCTCGTACTGACCTTTTTTCCCAGCCTAATTTGGCACTAAACGGAAAGGCACAACAAATAGTGGCCCATCACAACTGGAAGGGTTGGTCGGTTATGCGTCATCTCTTTAAACACTCTGAGGAAGAAATAATCACATGATGTCAATGTTGAATACCTTGCGACAGTATGTGGTTTATGTGTGTATTTCCAAGTCATCAGTTAATAAAAAAGTATCTGAATAATGCAGTGCTAAATATAGCATACATTCCAGTAGCCTACACTCTAAAAAAGATGGTTCTTTAAAGGTTCTTTACATGTAGTAACGGTTATATTTAGAACCATAGCATCTTGAAATGCTTCTTTGTGTTGGAGTTTAGGGTTCTTTATTCCCGCCCTTTTGTTTTTCAAATCTGTAACTGTCAAAGCACCTCATTACTGATTTTCTGGAGTTCAGTGATACACCTACACAGACTGTCAACACACTCTCAGCAGGTAAATGATTTCATTCTTAAATTTAAATACAAATTTAAGTAAAAAATTCTTACTGGTTTCCAAACAAACATGTTCTATTCTCTTTTTAGTTTTTTGGTCACATGTAAGTGTGAGCAGCTCTTTTAAGCTGAGGATACTTCTCTCCTCTTCTCCACTAAGTAGGTAACAGAGATATTGAATTTATAATCCATACTGTTAGAATTTTTTTAATTATTATTATTTTTTTTTTTATCTGCAGATAAACTGTCACTCAGTCACACCATAATGATGAACTATGAAGATATTTCACTGGAATTTGGTCTTCATCACATCTATTTTTTGTTTTTATTTTGTTTTACTTCTTTGTGTATTTATTCATGTTCATTGTCAATTGTCATTTTTAATGTATTCAACTAAAATTTTTGTTAAGAGCACTGACATTTTTGCTACAATATTACGTCAATAAAAAAGTACCCAATCCACACAACATTGTTCTTGTTGTTGTTTTAATGTAAAACCCTAATAGGCTATATATAAAAAGGCTCAATACCGCTTTTCTGGAGCTCAGCCATTCAGCTACACAGACCGTCAACACATTCAACAGGTAAATAATTTCTTTCTTAAAATGTCTATAATTTAACTTTCAAATTGTAACTGGTTTCCTACCAATGTCTTTTTGTCTCTTTTTAGTTTAACAGAATATGTAAGTGTGACCAGCCCTGTTCAGTTAAAGATACTTATCTCCTCTTCACCACCAAGTAAGTAACAAAGATAGAATTTATGTGAGCTGATGATTATTATTACTATTATTATTACTTGGGTTTATGCATAAACATACCCAGTCACAGCTATCCCATGACTTTATATCACTTTTTCCTTTTAACATACTACTTTTGACCTTCATAAACAATTGTTTTAAACAAATGGAAGGAGACACATTGTAACTGTGAACTCAATCGTGCATTTCAGATGCTGTCACATCCTACAACCTCGTCATCTGCAGAGAGAAACTGCCA
This sequence comes from Acrossocheilus fasciatus, assembly GCA_036784905.1. Taxonomy (NCBI): domain Eukaryota; kingdom Metazoa; phylum Chordata; class Actinopteri; order Cypriniformes; family Cyprinidae; genus Acrossocheilus; species Acrossocheilus fasciatus. The sequence goes on along the minus strand of CM071940.1, from coordinate 29,136,432 downwards.
CTCAATCACAACAAAATATGCATAATGATGGACTTTCAGGCATCATAGAAGATTATGAAAATACAGTATTTCACTGGAACTTGGTCTTCATCATACTATTTTCTGTTTCTATTTTGTTTTACTTTAAGTATTTATTTATGTTCCATGTCAATTGTCATTTATTAATGTATTCTGCTAATAACTGTTGTTAGAGCACTGTCATTTTTGTTACAAGTTTGTATGTCATTAAAAATAAGTAAAAGTACCTAATTGACATGTTATTGTTGTTGTTTTATTATGTAAAAACCCTAATAGGGGCTACAAGATAATATAAGACCAGGCAGATAGAGGGGTAAGAAACTATATTAATAAATCATATATACAAATAATATTAATAATACTATTAAAGATATAAATATGCTAATGTACTAATATTAATGAAAATAAACTATCATTAAAAAGACCATTAAGGTCCTATATAGCATTTTCAAAGTGTGGTTCTTTATGGAACCCTATAAAAAGGGTTCTATTTAGCACCAAAAAGGGTTCTGCTATTGTTACAAGCTGAAGAACCCTTTTCTGGTACTGTTTAGAACCATTTTTCTTAAGAGTGTATAGAAACTATAAAATATAATGTTCTGCCTTATTTTGTGATCACAATTGAAAGTATATGAACAAATCATTAGGAAAATATAGGAAAAAATTTAGGTCTACTGGTAGTCTACTGTCTACTGGCCTACTGTCCAGTAGTGTAGTTGATTAAAAGTAAGAGATAAAATAAATAAATTAAAAAAACATGTCAATTAGACTAAAAGTATTGAAGAAAAGTATTTTTCTGTCCCCCTCACTTCTGAAATGATTGCTACACCCCTGTAGGCAGCGACTATTTGCACTAAGAATGGTGATAGAGTCTATTTACACTAAGTGCAAATAGAAATGAGATACTATTTACACTAAGTGAAAATGGCATATTTTCTTAGCAATATGCCATTTACACTATGTGCAAGTAGCGATAGAGTCTATTTACACTATGTAAAAATATCAGGATTTTCTGCTATTTAACAAGGCTGCCATCTCACGCAACTGACACTGTTCTTTCTTTCTTCTTGATAAAAACAGATTTAGTAAAGGCTCCAGTGCAGATTTGTGTTTACACCCTGGAAAGCGCCAAGATTTCGTAGCGTTTTCGTAGCGCTGGGCAATGTAGCCAATCACAGACATATCTGTTGATTTCACGCTTGCAAATCCTCTCACTGTCACACGATATAAATAGAGGTTCATTGATTATAAATGAATCGACATCTCATCTTTGTGAGATCGAGATGAACTGAAGTAAGTGACACCTTTTAAGTGATTATAAAAGAAGGCCCTATTTGCGCACTTTCTTGGCTAAATATAATCTGTTCAGAATTTGAATAAAAGTTTTGTTTTTCGTGCTGCTAATGGCCATATACCCTATACAAACAGCAAAGTTTCGGGAGTGACATAGCCTCCCAGCAGGCAATCTGACATCAAACATTGGCATTAAAAAAATGCAAATCAAACTGATGTCAAACACCTCACGTCCATTTGACATCCAACAAGGTGGGCTATTTGCACTTAGTATAAATTTGCACTTAGTGTAAATAGCCTCTTCCAACAAGGCGTGCTATCTGCACTTAGTGTAAATAGACACTCTGATATAGGATATAGGCATAAAGTAAATCTGCACAACATGAAACATCTTACAACAAATGAAAGAAATGAACATGTACAGCATCCTCCAATTGTGTCTGTTTTTCCACATTCATTAGCTTTGCCATTTCTTTACATTGTTGCTTCCATGAGGCTTGTGTTTGCTGGACATACACTATAGTTTATGAAGAACGTGACCCTGATAGGCGGTTTCAAAGTTTCACATGCATGCAAAAATTTTCATCTGGTCATATTTTTTACTGTCAGCTCAACACTTATTTTTTCAACATGAGTTCTAAGTCATCTGGTGCACATCAGGCAATCTTGTGTTTTTTTTTTTTTTCCCACCATAGGCAATTGTGGTCTCATGGAAAGGATTGCAGATCACCTTGGCCTGTGATAATGGAACATGCACTAGAATTTGATTTCCCACCATTCCCGGAGGCTTTCCGGAGAGAGAAATGCATAAAGACACGGTTTAGATAAGAATATAAGTCTAATGTTCTCTTGTAGCCTTCAGGAGAAGGAGAGGGCAACAAAATAGTCCTCCAACAGCAAAGAAAAACATATTTACATTTAACAGACCCTTTTAATAAAAGTAACAGTGTATTCAAGCTATGCATTTCATCACTTCATGTATTTTCAGAATTGAAACAATGACTTTTGCTCTGCTAGTGCTACACTGAAAAAAACAAACAAACAAACAAACAAACAAATAAAAATAAACAAATAAAGTAATTAATTCATTACTTAATTAATTTTCAGAACATTTCTATTAACCGTAAAACCTTGGGAGTAACATGAGCTATGTAATCAGATTACTATTTTCAAGTAACAAGTAAAGTAATGCATTACTTTTAATTTACAAAAAAAAGTTTGAGTTACTTTTTCAAATAAGTAACACTAGTTAATTTTGTTTTCCCATTTATTGACAGCTAAAAACAGAACTTTTTTACATAAAAAAACAAACAAACAAGCAAGCCCAGCCCAGACTTAAAAAGTAACGCTAAAATAATATAACGCATTACTATCTGTAATGGGGCGACAGAGACGTGAGATGTGCGGATCCATCTGCATGCTTTTATTTAAAGGCATGGTCATGAAACAAGCATGGGTCGATACACAGCAAACAGTAATAGAAGAGGCAAGACGAAGAGTAATCCAAAGGCTAGCGTGGGTCTATGATCAGCGAACAATATCCAGAGCGCTAGGCATAAGAGGAATCCAAGACAGGCAGGAAAATCAGGAAACAGGCAATCAGGTACAAAACTAGACGTGACTAGACTAGAGCTAGGAACTGAGAACTAGACTAAACTTGGAAATGGCTCCGTAACTTTGCTATCTCTGACGTATCGATAGGTGCAAACAATACTCGGCGATCTGAGCAGGGTCTGAGTGGGTGTTATATAGTGTAATAGCTTTCAGGTGAGCGTGTTGATTGGTTACAGCTGTGTGTAATCTGTACAATGGATGATGGGAAATACAGTCCAGGGTGATGTGTAACAGTCTCTGTGTTGTGAGAGTCAATAATGGATGTGCGATCAGACGGAAGACCATGGACCGGATTCGTAACATTATCCATAAAAAAAACTGAATAAGTGAATTTGTAATGCATTAAAAGTAACTTTCCCCAACATTGCATAAAACATAAAATAATAAAATGTAAAATTCAAAATACAGTTCAAAGTAAAAACATGACAATAATCAAAACAGAATGAAATGAAAAATTACACTGTGGGCTAATTTCTGGATATTATTACAGTATGCTCTACTGTTTGTCTTCAATGTAATGTAAGTTGCTTTGGATAAAAAAATCTGGCAAATGCAAAAAGGAAACTGACATGAATTATAAGTTAATGTCATATAGGAATTTTGGCCACATCTCCCACTTCTCAGATGTTTTTCTTGATAAAATATCTCTTCCAAGTTTCCAAAGAGATCTCACATTATAGCAATATCAATGACTGACTCATTCAGTTTTATTTCCTAATGGAATTTTGGGGAAAAAATCTGATACAAAGTTATACTTTATATACATAAACATAACTGAGAACTCATATGAAAGAGCAACTTCTGAACAATGCGACTTTTTACTTTGACTCACATTTCTAACCACCTTCCTACAGTTTGCTGACATAAGGCATTTGCTGAGGCTTTGGTTGTGCTGATTGACAACACCACATATTCATACAGTACCACAAAATTGCAGGCCGTCACCCAAGCACTTTCCTCGGGTCATTAAATCTGTGAGATCTATCTGAGACTCGACCTTATCCAAAGTGGATTTGGAGAGGAAATGAAAGTGGATGAACAGGATAAATGTGCTGGAATTAAGTGCCTTGCAACCTAAAGCGAGAATCAAGCACGGTCAATTACACGTTTCACACATGCAAGATCATTTAGCAGACACTTTAGCCCAAAGCAAGCATTTATTCCAGGAGGGAATCCCACTGGAGCAACATGAGGTGTTTTTTCACAATGGTAATGACTGACAGATCCTTCCCTGTGGAGATCGAACTGGCATTCTTCTGACTTTCAGCCTCAGGCTTTAACCGATATGCCACATCTTCAGGTTTGTTTCGTTTTTCACTAAAAGCTGTAAATGGACTAAGTACTGCAGTGACTAATGATTTCATTGGTCTCTAGTGAGAGGAGAGTCTGGCAGAGATAAATGACCAGCTATCAAGATGTCATCGGCTTTTAAGCCCACAAAATACACCACAGGGGAAATTTCGCTCATCCATTTGTCTTATGAGAGGAAATAATCGGATATTAAAGGGAAGCACACACCTCGGAAATTGCAGAAATTGCATTTTAAAACCAAACTAGACTTTTAGATTTTCTAAAGACAATCAGAGTGCCCACATTTCTATGATAATCTGATAACTGTATGCAATTTTGTAGCTGTTTTATCATCTACCAGGTAAAATTTGTAAAAGTATTCAGAAGCAATGGTTTAAATGTAAAGTTGAATCAATCATTGACATTTCTGACAGTGATGCTGACGAAACATTTTAGATTTTGATTTACATCGGGAAAATATTCATCCTACTCTCAGGAAAAAAGGTACGAAAGCTTTCACTGGGGCGATACCTTTTTATAATATTGTACATATCAGTACCACCTTTTTTCTGAGAGTTTGATGGATTTTCTCTGCCCACAAAACAGTACTGCATATTTTATTATTAGTACCTATATATATATATATATATATATATATACACATATTTTTCAAACTTCACTTTGAAATAAAGGATACACAAACATATATATATATATATATATATATATATATATATATATATATATATATATATATATATATAGACAACATTTACTTGTTCTCTCTGACATTAAATACAAGTTTGTGATACTTTTTTAATGTGTAAAACGATTAAATTAGTCTCTCTAAATTTGTCTCTCAAACACCAGTCCACCCTGTTACACTGATGCTACTTGCCCTTCAAAATTGTAAACATATGCCCTAAATCACAGGACTTGCTAGAAGAGACAATTTCCTTGGAGGGAAAGCAATTCCAAGAACAAAGTAATTATTAGTTTAAAAAAAGAAAAGAAAAGTAAAACACAATATGACCACCCTGTCATTTATAAATATTTGTTTATTATTTTTTTAAATAAAATAAAATAAACAATTAAATAAGTAATAAACAAGAAAATAGATTAAAAAAAATTTTCCATTGCACTGTAAAATGGATAAATTCAAGTTTGAAATGTTAAATATTTGATCAGGATTATTACTACGGAGTGAACAGAGGAAGTGTGTCGATCCATATGCAAGCTTTATTCCAAAACATGGTCACAAAAAGCAGGAGTCAAACAATGGCAAACAGGAAAAACACAGGCAAGACAAAGAGTAATCCTAGGGCAAGCGTGGGTCTACTATCGGCGAACAATATCCAACAGGGCAAGGCAAAGAGAGATAATACAAGTACACAGCAATAGTCCAGGCAAGGGCAAACAGAGTCCGAACGGCAAGACAAAAGGGTAGTACGAAATACACAGGCAAGAATCTGATACACGGGAAAAACAGGCAAGGCAAGACTATGAATAAACTAGGAAAACTAGGACAGGCTCCGTAAAGTAGCTATCAGCTAACACAGTGATAAACGCTTAACAATACTCGGCGATATGAGCAGGAACTGAGTGCATGTTATATGGTGTGTAATAGCTCTCAGGTGAGCATGTGATTGGTGACAGCTGTTCGATTAGTGCAATGGATGGATAAGTTTAGAATACTTATTACATTTCAAATTTGCACCTAACATACCTGTACATACTAAATTGTCTATTTTGAATATTGTGTTTGTGCTATTTGGCACATTGTATATTTTGTATATTTGTATATTATTATCTTTATTATCTGTGTCTTGTCTTGTCTTATCTTGTTACTGTCATTCTGTCGCACTGTGGAGCTTCTGTCACCAAAACAAATTCCTTGTATGTGTAAACATACCTGGCAATAAAGCTAATTCTGATTCTGATTCTGATTCAGAATACAAATGATTATTTGTAAACTTTAAAACCGATGCATGATTCACATACAAAAACAACTACAACAAATGAGTGGGAAATGGCTTCATAAAACTATTACAAATGCAGAAAATGATCTCACCCTGTCACAGAATATATTACACATGCTGGTATTTCACAAGGGAAAGTTTTTGCTTTGTGGAACCGAGGTAAACATTTGAGAATTGGGACTGTTTAGTGTCAAACAAAGGTTATGTGCAGTGACACTGGCCGGACCTGTCCGGGAAATAAACAGCACAACTGACTGGAATAAAAAACACAGACTGAATGCATTTTATGCAGGCTAGTTCATGCTACTTTGGTGCTGTTATACTCATACTTGTACTGCATAGTCAGAATATGCCACTGTACGGTTCAGTTTGGGTCGGCGTTTAGTATGATAAAATCTTTGCTAATGTTGCATGATTATTAGTGGAAGCAATTGAGCTTTCTACGCCTGGCTGATGGGTGCATGGGCACAATGGGAGTGCAATTAAGAGTAATTTCCTTATAAAGAACTACATTTTGTTGTGTGTAATTGATAAACTCAAGCAGAAATCGCATGCTTGGCACCAAAACAGCATAAAGCAACAGCCATGGCGGAAAAACTTTGACGTAAAAAGGAAAACATGACAGAGTTGACCATGTAATGTACATAAATACACAAGGTATTTATTAAATAAATAAATTAGTGAACATTGTCAAATATAAAACAAAAGTATATGGATGTTATAAAATAAATGTGTGTGTGTGTGTGTGTGTGTGTGTGTGTGTGTGTGTGTGTGTGTGTGTGTGTGTGTGTGTGTGTGTGTGTGTGTGTGTATATGTATATATATACACACACACACACACACATTTTATAATTGCTATATTTAGTACGAAAATAAATATGATTTGCAAACACAGAAAACAAAACATATATGGGTTCTTTAATTATATTTATTTATTTTTATATGAATGAAATAACTACCTATGATATTTAATATGAAAATACATGCGATTAGGTTAATTTACAAAATGTACATTGACATCAACATATGCTATTTGCAGTGTCTTTTATATGACTATATTCTAAATATTTTAAGACACTTCATTTAAGATCCAAAAACACAGTGTGTAGCTGATTTTACAGGCCACTATCAGTCAAATCAAATGCACATATTCTTTATTAAAATTAAACAAGTGAAATGTTTTAAAAGAAGTACTGCACTTGTGAAACAAAACCACTCTGCATGTTTCTGTTTGATTTGTGAAATGTAGAAATCATTCACCCAAAGACACTGCAAACTCATCTGCCTACCCACATATAGACACTTCAGTTTGTAATGTGTGACTGGCATGCATTATGTGCTAGTAGATACCCTTGAGTATCAGCAAAAAGACAATCACAAACTGAGACGGCATCAATATCTGTAAACACACGGCTCACAAATCCCATTTAGCTCCCTGAGTGATAAACTCCTCCGTCTCGCAGGTTAATCAGCTGTGCCACACTGCGAGCTCCTGATAAACAGCTCATCCTTGAAATAAAGTCATGCCACTGCCAGCTCCAAGTGCCTCCGATGACAGCTACCAGAAATAACCACAGATTTATTACTATGAGGATTTATAAAGCGATGTCTGAGAGGAGCTTCGGCCTCCTGAAGCTTCCAGCGAGGGCCTCTGGTTTAGTCACTATAACTCTTGCTGTAACGTCCTGTTAAATGTTTCACTGGTCTCTTAGATCAGTCACAAGCTGGCTGAATTGTTAATGCGGGGATTTGAGTGTGGTATCAATCTTGAAGGAATGTCCCTCATAAAAAGCAATTGCATTTAAAATGGAAATCTATGGGGCAAGAGTGCTTAAAAATAACATTGCACAGAAAGATTTTTTTGTGTGTGTATGTGTTTTATATGAGTGTGCAAGTCTAAATCATTCTTTTGGAACAACTGTTTTAGATTTTCTGCTTTTGTGTTAGCAATAATTTTGTGGCTGGATTTTCTTTTGTTATTGTTGAGCAGATCATGTTAAGTTTACTGACTTTACAAGAGTTGAAAATTGCATGTAATTCTACACAAACTAGGCTAGTAAACAGTTTGAAGTCTTGTGGTTATACTTAAAAAAAATCTGTATTCTAACATTTATTCCAGTGCAGTGGTTTTCCCCTTTGACTCAAGTGTTATTGTTAACTAAACTATATGTTTTTAATTTAAATAATGCTGAAATGAAGAGGAAAAAAATTAAATAAAATAAAATTATGAAATAGAAATAGAAACAAGGTTTTAAAAGTAAAGGTAAATCAATCATTAACATATAAATGATGCTGTCAAAACATTTTAGATTTGGATTTAGTTTGGGAGAGATGAATGAGAAACTGAATTAATGTTGAATTGAATTAAAAATAATTGAAATTTATATAGAAACATTTTCAAAAATATTTTTTGTGTATCCCTCATAATAAATGAAATGCACAAAAAAGTATTCTTGTCTATGAAAAACTTGCTGCCTAAATGAACAGCTAAATGAAATAAAATAAGTTTAAGTTCAAGTATTAAAATGACTAAAACTGAAAAATAAAGAAGTTAAATGGAAATATTAAAACACCATTTAAAAATGACAAACTTACTAAAACTAATTAAAAATGACAACATTACTAAAACTTAAATTAAAATTAAAATATAAAATAAGGGCTAAGTAAAAATATGAATAATAATACATAAACACTACTAAAATAGCATGCTTTTGTTCTGTCATTATTTTTAAATTATTTAATCAACAGCATGTCATGCTTAACTTGCACTAAACCTGAACATTGGTTTTATTGCTCATAATGGTTTGGACAAATATTTAGTATTAGCAAATATTTAGTATCCCACAAGCCCTGCCACATAAAACATATTTAAAGAGGCAATTAAATGCCTATGTCTCTGTTTCCAAAATCCACAGTCCAGGATCAGATGGAAAAAAATCACGGTACTTTTTGTGAGAGATCACCCTCCCAAAAAGGCATCCAGACCCTTAGGCCTTAATGAAATGATTGAGTGTTTAATATATTAAAACGTGAAGAACTAAATTAATTGTTTCTAGTTTCCCTGACACACACACACACACACACACACACACACACACACACACACACACACACACACACACACAAACATGCTGATTCACTCGCACACATTCAAACAGGTCTCTTCTCATGCAGAAAAAACGTTCTCAGACTGACAAATTAATAAACAGTCTCATACTGCGGTTGACAGATGATACCTCAGTTTCATCATTAGCTAATACCAGAAACCTCATCTGCAGTCTCAATGGATTCCCTTATTCTTAACAATCAAGACAAAAAATCCTCTATTCTTACCCACAATAACCTCCCACTGTGAGACTAACGCAATTATTGACTCTTTCTGACTTTATTTCTGGCACAGTGCACTCTTCCTTGATCTCTGATATGAATATAAACCTTCTCAAATGATGAACTATCTATCAAAAGCAGAATACTGATACTTATCTCACTAATTACACTGATGATTTGGCATCACTGTGACCTGCTGATTGCTAAACATATCTTTCACTCAAGCAAAAAAACAGCAAATTTCCATGGAAAAGTACTGGCAGCTGCTTTTCGTTCTCCATGACTCAAGTCCGTCTGCCCCAAAACCCTTCTGGGACATGAAAAAATGAGTAACAGTTGAAGCGTGGATCAATACAATAGAATTATGGATCAATATGGAAATGCAGCAAAACTCATCAGAATATTTGTATTTCTATTTGCTGTATAGATACTTTATCCGTTTCTTTTATACATTAATCAAGATCTTTTAGGCTTTAATGTGCATACATGAGATTCTTTACAAATCTAAAATTTTTAATGCAAATTTTAGATTTAATTAACATTTTAAACCACATAATTCTTGTATGTATGAGCGCCAATAAATATCTGAGTACTGAGCCATAAATTCCCCTATGCACAGTGCACCTGACTTAAGATAACCTGGGGCGTCTCTGGCGACACTTAGAAATGTATACTCTTTTAGCACATCTGCAACACCCTGTCGAGTCGGATGACATTGTTCCTTTTGAATATTATCACTCAGGTCTGAGATCTCTTGTTCTCCACTACACTACAGAAAGACTGTTTCAAGAGAATCCCTCCAGCAAAAAGGATACGACAGTTTGGGCTATATAGAAAAGCAAAGGTAGCAAAGCAAAGCAAAAACATAGCAAAGGTAATATCATGTCACATTACATAACTGTCCTGTAATATGATTGGTTCATTTATATGGCAAATCATATTAACCCTCCTCTAATACTGGCAAGGCAAATTTGTTTTTTGATTACCTCAGCATGTTACCCAAGTCATGAGGGCTAATGGTTATTATTATTTTCTGACAGAATTATAGCTGTCTTATCTTGTCCATATGTATCCGTGATTGCATCACACTAAAAGTATTTGAATATTTTGTCCTCAAAAGGCATACAAATGTTAGGCCTGCAAAGGAAAGTCAAACATTAAACTGCAAGGAAGGGAAATGTTAGTTTTTCTGAGGCTCTGGATTATAAGAATGGTAATAATAATAATAATCAGGTAATAATGTTGTAAATGATGTTCAGTTTCTTGCACAGACCAATCGTTTCGCTTCATAAGACCTCAAATTATTGCCAAGAGCCACAGGTATTCATTTTGGGATGCATTTTTTTATTTTCAAAAACATGTAGCTGCTGACTTGCATTTTATGAATCACAGAAGTCCACGTTTTCAGCTAAAAATCTTCTTTACTGTTCTACTGGGGGGGGGGGGGGGGGGGTCACCTACATCTTGGATTGCCTGGGGGCGAGTACATTAACAGCAAATTTTCATTTTTGGGTGAACTATTGCTTTAAGCCACCAAACTTGGTGATATTGGCACTCAAAAACGGGCAGTCGTGGCCTAGTGGATAGAGAGTCAGACTTGAACCTGAACCTGAAGGTCAAGGGTTTGAGTCTCGGGTCCGGCAGGAATTGCTGGTGGGGGGAGTGAATAACCAGCACTCTCTCCACCTTCAGTAGAAGTGTGTTTTCACGGTGTGTGTGTGCACTTGGATGGGTTAAATGCACAGCACAAATTCTGAGTATGTGTCACCATACCTGGCCACACTTCACTTTTTTGAAAGTTAACTTTTTTCACATGTTTCTTATAGTACAAGCTGCATGGCTAAACCATGGCATTTTATCTGTAAAGCAAAAGCTCTTATTCCCAGCCCTTTTTTTTTTTTTTTAAGTTGCAGGATTAGAATTCCAGAACACATTCCGCCCTTCATTCACATCTGTATTCTCTTTCTTGGTTTGGATCACAAAAATAAATCACTGTGCCCAAATTACAAACTCACAATTACAAGCACTCAAGCTTTACAATAGCACATAGCAGTTTATTCTTTGATAATATATTTTTTATGAAAGGTTATATATGAAATACAAAAATAATATTTACATACAGACGCCCTTCATCTGCAAAAAGACCATATTTTTTTATTTACAATTCATAGTAAAACCACACAAAATCTGACATTACAACATCAGTAAAACATCAGTTTTTTAAATGTCAGAAACAACACTCTTCTTTCATTATCCACTGAGTTATGAGTCTTAGGGTATGACATTTTCATTTTCATCTTCATTAAGTTACAAATGGAAAAATCTGTGTTCCTACTTTTAAATGATTTAAGAATTAAAATAAAATACAATATCATATTCAATAATAATAATAATAATAATAATAATAATAATAATAATAATAATAATAATAATAAAAAACTCTAAACAAAACTTCACACAAAAATGAAAAACGTTGCCTCTGCAACAATTAAATTTTCCTTTACGGTAAGTAATTAGTCTCTTTTGTTATTGTTGAGCAGATCAAGTTAAGTTTACTGGCTTTACAGGAGCTGAAAATTGCATGTAATTCTACACAAATTAAGTTAGTAAACAGTTTAAAGTCTTGTGGTTATACTTAAAAAAAAATCTGTATTCTAACATTTATTCCAGTGCAGTGATTTGCCCTTTAGATTCTTGTTACATTACTGTAAAGTTAAACCATATATTATTGTAAACTAAACTATAAGGTTTAAATGAAATATAGCTAAAATGAAGCGGAAACAATCAAATAAAATAACAAATGGAAACAAGGGTTTAAAAGTAAGGCTAAATAAATCATTAACATATGAATGATAAATGCATGCTGTCAAAACATTTTATATTTGGATTTAGATGGGGAGAGATAAAAAACTGAACTGATCATAGGTGTAAATCCCGGGGGGACGGGGGGGACAGGACCCCCCCTATCTGAGGGTTGTCCCCCCTAAAAATATCATTACAAGCAACGCTGTGTAATGAAAGTAATATAATGGACATATACTTAAAATAACTATGTGAGTAGTAAAACAAAATAAACGCAAAAAAAAAAAAAAACGTTTTAAATTCAGAAATGTTTTGATTCCCCCCTCCCTTGCCTCACAGTGGTTTGGTCCACGGCCTGCTTCCCTCTTTTACCAATACACACACACACACGAGTCCGGTGAGAGAGAGCAAGTTAGTTATGTGTAAGTAGGCTGTCAAGGCTATTTTATTCTCATTAAACATCGGGTGAAATGATTATTTCTCTTTAATACAGATGATGCTGGATCATTAATAAATTAGTCATGACAAAAAAAATTATGACATCCGATATTTTCTATGAGCGATTATAAGGTTAACAAGCTTAATACCTTAGCTTGTCACCCACTACAACTAACACGGCGATAAGCCTGTGTGTGAACTGATATATATTGTAGACCTATGTGCTGGATTTCGTTCAATATGATGTTAAGTGGCAGATCAGTGGGTTTAATGCAGTTGAATTAATGCGAAAGAGACATACTAGGTTTCAGACGAAACCTTAAATACTATGGATGACGCAAAATAATAATTATAATATGACCGCGTGGTGAACCATGAACTCATATTTAAACACGGTCTCCATGCTATGTACACATGCTGTGTACACATATCTATCCTTACAAGTACAATTTTGGCTGTATTATTTGTGACCCCCTCAAAAATTGCTCTTGAGAAATTTCACGTTTATTGTCCCCCCCTACTGTTAGATGAAATTTACGCCCCTGGAACTGATATTTAAAATAGTTGGAATTGATATAACCCCCCCTCCCCCCTTTCTCCAAAATCTTTTTTTTTTGTATCCCTCTTAACAAATGAAATGCACAGAAAGTATTTTTGTATAAAGACTTATTAAAAAATATTAGATGTAAAACCTAAACTTAAAAACTTTAAAATTGAAAATGTTGCCTTCGCACCTAAAGGAAATGAAATAAGTTGAAGTTCTAAAATGACTAAAACTGAAAAATAAAGAAAATATTTAAAAAACTACTTAAAAAACTATCTATCAAAGGCAGAATACTGATACTTATGTCACTAATTACACTGATGATTTGGCATCACTGTGACTTGCTGATATATATAATTGCTAAACAAATCTTTCACTCATGCAGCAAAAAAAATAAAAATAAATAAAAATTCCATGGAAAAATTCCATGGAAAGTACTGGCAGCTGCTTTTTGTTCTCCATGACTTAAATATCTGTCTACAACTCTTTGGGACATGAGTAACAGTTGGCGTGGATCAATACAATAGAATTATGGATCAATATGGAAATGCAATGAAATTCCTCTGTGTATTTTTATTTACTGTATATATATATATATATATATATATATATATATATATATATATATATATATACACACAGGTGCTGGTCATATAATTAGAATATCATCAAAAAGTTGATTTATTTCACTAATTCCATTCAAAAAGTGAAACTTGTATATTATATTCATTCCTTACACACAGACTGATATATTTCAAATGTTTATTTCTTTTCATTTTGATGATTAGAGCTTACAGCTGATGAAAGTCAAAAATCAGTATCTCAAAATACTAGAATATTTACATTTGAGTTTGAATAAATGACCATCCCTACAGTATAAATTCTGGGTATCTCTTGTTCTTTGAAACCACAATAATGGAGAAGACTGCTGACATGGCAATGATCCAGAAGACAAACATTGACACCCTCCACAAAGAGGGTAAGTCACAGAGGGTCATTATTGAAAGGTGTGGCTGTTTACAGAGTGCTGTATCAAAGCATATTAAATGCAAAGTTGACTGGAAGGAAGAATTTGGGTAGGAAAAGGTGCACAAGCAACAGGGATGACCGCAAGCTTGAGAATACAGTCAAGCAAAGCTGATTAAAACACTTGTGAGAGCTTCACAAGGAGTGAACTGAAGCTGGAGTCAGTGGATCAAGGGTCACCACGCTCAGACGTCTTCAGGAAAAGGGCTACCAAGCCACTTCTGAACCAGAGACAACGTCAGAAGCGTCTTACCTGGGCTGTGGAGAAAAAGAACTGGACTGTTGCTCAGTGGTCCAAAGTCCTCTTTTCAGATGAAAGTAAATTTTACATTTCATTTGGAAATCAAGGTCCCAGAGTCTGGATGAAGAGTGGAGAGGCACAGAATCCATGTTGCTTGAAGTCCAGTGTGAAGTTTCCACAGTCAGTGATGATTTGGGCTGCCATGTCATCTGCTGGTGTTGGTCCACTGTGTTTTCTGAAGTCCACAGTCAACACAGCCATCTACCAGGAAATTTTAGAGCACTTCATGCTTCCTTCTGTTGACAAGCATTATGGAGATGCTGATTTCATTTTCCAGCAGGACTTGGCACCTGCCCACACTGCCAAAAGTACCAAAAGCTGGTTCAATGACCATAGTGTTACTGTGCTTGATTGGCCAGCAAACTCGCCTGACCTGAACCTTGTCAAGAGGAAGATGAGAGACACCAGACACAACAATGCAGATGAGCTGAAGGCCACTATCAGAGAAACCTGGGCTCTCATAACACCTGAGCAGTGCCACAGACTGATCGACTCCATGCCACGCCACATTGCTGCAGTAATTCAGGCAAAAGGAGCCCCAACTATGTATTGAGTGCTGTACATGCTCATAGTTTTCATTTTCATACTTTTCAGTTGGCCAAGATTTCTAAAAATCCTTTCTTTGTATTGGTCTTAAATAATATTCTAATATTTTGAGATACTGATTTTTGACTTTCATGAGCTGTAAGCTCTAATCATCAAAATGAAAAGAAATAAACATTTGAAATATATCAGTCTGTGTGTAAGGAATGAATATAATATACAAGTTTCACTTTTTGAATGGAATTAGTGAAATAAATCAACTTTTTGATGATATTCTAATTATATGACCAGCACCTGTATATAAATATATATATTATCTGTTTCTTTTATACATTAATCAAGATCTTTTAGATTTCAATGTATGAGATTCTTTACAAAACTAAAATTAATTTTTTTAATGCATTTGTTTTAGTATAGATTCCACATTCAATTTTTGTCATAGTTTGGCAAGGGAGGACCCAGATGCAGAATGAACAGGGGGAACAAAGTTTTTTTTTTTTAACAAAAACGGGGACGCAAAAGGATGAGGCAGGAAGACAGTCCACACAATAGGGCAGGGCACACGACAGGAGAACCCTGACAGTACCCTACGCCGAACGGACGCCTCCAGGTGTCCTCACCATGCAAAGACCAAGGGGATACCAACTGGGAGGGTGGGTGGTGAGCTAAACATGGAAACACTGAGGTGCAGGGCTGGGAGGGTAGGAAACAGTCCAGGGAAGTTGTTTTGGGCTGACCAGGGAGGTGCCCACTTTTGAAACCCACTAGACCCAAGTAACACAGAGGGCGGGATGTGAATATTACTAGAAGCCCTTTTAGATCTATAGGTCCCATTAACTGGTGGGAACTTGGGACTGGGCCTGGTGTCTTGGGCAAATTTAGGCATGCCATCCGGGGCTGCAGGCACTGTCTCAGGAGCTGAATCTGAAACACCCTATAGGATTGCAGAAACTGGCACAGGGGCTAAATCTGAAACACCCTCCAGGGCTACAGGAACTGGCTCAGGGCTATATCTGAAATGTTCTCTGGGGCTGCAGGAACAGGATCAGGGGCTGAATATGAAAAGCCCTCCAGGGCTAAAGGAACTGGATCCTCAGGAACGGGTTCCTGGACTGGTTAAAGTGGACTCTAAAGCAGGCTCTGGAGCAGAACCTGGGAGAGACTCTGGAAAAGACTCTGGGACGGGCTTGGGAGCAGACTCTGGACTCGACTCGACTGGGATGAAGCAGACTCTGGACAGGACTGGGATGGAGCAGACTCTGAGACGGGCTCGGGAGCAGACTCTAAACTGGACTGGACTGGGATGAAGCAGACTCTGGACAGGACTGGGATGGGCTCGCGAGCAGACTCTGGGAAGGGCTCAGGAGCAGACTCTGGACTGGACTGTACTGGGATGAAGCAGACTCTGGACAGGACTGGGATGGGCTCGCGAGCAGACTCTGGACTGGATTGGGATGAAGCAGAATCTGGGCAGAACTGGGATGGAGCAGGGCTAAGCGGGCTGCTCAAAACTGGGCTCTATGACCTTGAAAGGGAGAGCAGGCTGCTCAGGACTGGCCTCTGTGACCGTGACAGGAAGAACAGGCCACTCAAAACTGGCTTCTGTTGCCGTGACAGGGGAAGTGTGCTGCTCAGCACTACTCTCCATGACTGTCTCAGGGAGAGCGGTCTCCTCAAGACTGGACTCCATGGTCATAACAGGAAGGCCAGACTGTTTAGGGTTGACCTCTGTGGTCATAATATTAAGGATGGGCTGCTCAGAACTGGCCTCCATGGCCATAACAGGAAGTGCAGGCTGCTCAGAACTGGTCTCCAGGGCCATGACCAAAGCAGAAGGCAACTTGAGATCCTCCAGGATAAGTGCATGAGGGGTCTCTCAACAAAGGGTTCTAGCCCTCTATGCGTCCCGGGGTAGGAGGTTGTCAGATCTCCCACTTCTTGGGTGACTTGGACCGACATAAACACAGGATTATCAAGACTGGACATGACTGACCTTGACTTAACTGGGACAGACTTGACAGACACCGTAACTGGGAGACTTCTCTCGAAGCTACCTTGAGCTTGTCCGCTTCAGGGGACTTGGTTGACTCAGGGGTGACGCGGTGGGTTCAGCCGAGACGGCAGAAAGCGCATCCTGTTTTTTTCTCTTTATTTTATAAAAGCACATTGTTTTATTGATAGTATGAGTGCACACAAATAAAAGTAGACTCTTTACAGTTCTGAATGATGTCTTACTCTTACCTTTATGAGCAAAAAAGCTGGCGTATTTTAAGTTGTTTCCACATCACGCTGGAGCCACAATGTCCTGCTTTAACTTCCACTTTCTGCACAATTGATTGGATATGTGCCTAATATGCATTGCTATAGAAACAATTATCGTTCTGAGACTTTATTCAACAATTTCTTCTCTCCTGGAACAATCCGCCACCATTATCGAGAAAATGCATGTGCCCAGAAAAGAAGAAATCATTGAATAATGTCTTTCTTACTTTTACTTTTTATTATTGTTTTCTTTGCGATCAAAAAGTATTTTCGTAGCTTCATAAAATTATGGTTGAACCACTGATGATATATGGACTGTTTTAGCAATGTTCTTCCTACGTGTCTGTAGCTTAATCGTGGTAGTTACATTGCTATCTATGGAGGGTCACAAAGCTCTCGGATTTCATCAAAAATATCTTAATTTGTGGTGCTCCGAAGATGAACAAAGGTTTTACGTGTTTGGAATGACATAAGTGTGAGTAATTAATGACAGAATTTTCATTTTTGGGTGAACTGCTGTGAACTTTTGTTCAGAAACTGCTGGAGTGCTGAATGAGTTGGCAAAAAACAGCATCAAAGGATCATATACGCCAGAATTTTGGCTCATTTAGAGTCGGAGTGAATGTCAGGCTTGTCCAAAAGTGAGTTCATACTGTTTTTCTGAGGCTCTGGATTACAGGTAATAATGTTGTAAATAATGTTCAGTTTCTTGCACAGACCAATCGACTCTTTCATAACACATCATCAGGAGTCACAGGTATTAATTGTGTGATCCTTGTTATGCTTTTGTCTCTCTCTCACTTTTTTTCTCCTCACTTTTTTATGAATTACCAAGGACCATGGTTTCAGCTAACATTCTTCTTTACTGTTCAACTGAAGAAAATCGCCTACATCTTGGATGGCCCAAGGGTGAGTAAATTGAAAAATGAAAAAAAGATTTTCATTTTTGGAGTAAACTTTCAATTTAAGCCACCAAACATGTTTCTTATGGCACAAACTGCATGGCAGCATAGAGTCAGAAATGTTAAATGGACTGCATAAGGACTGTATTGCAACATTCAAGACTTACAGTATGTTTTTTTTTTTTTTTAATTTGCAACTCACTTTAAATTACATCAAAGAAACAATGCTTCTCCTTTGTTATTCACTGAGCTACTAAGAGACTTGTAATGTGTGTTTAATGTTCATGTAACCTCAAAAGGATTTTTATAATATTAATTTTCCCAAATGTTAGTTGTTCAGAATCACCCTAAACGGCTCCAAATAGTTTATGCTTTTCTATTCAGTCCATTTGTATTCATTTAAAATAAGATCAAACTTGTTCAAAGCTCTTTGGGCCACTGAAGGCTGTACAGATCATGGTCAGCTGTTACGTAAAAGGGCAACTCCATTAACCCACCACCAATTGAGGTGGTGATGGATGCCACTGACCGCTATGTGCGTTTTGGGTGTGTTTGTTTGTTTTTGCCAAAAGTGGGGACATTCCCATAGGCGTAATGGTTTTTATACTGTACAAACTGTATGTGCTATTGCCCTACACCAATCCTACACCTAACCCTACCCTGACAGGAAAATTTGTGCTATTTCAGATTTTCAATTCACTCCATTCTGTGTGATTTATAAGCATTTTGAAAAGTGGGGACATGGGGTAATGTCCTGAAAATTCAACTTCTCCTTGTAATACCTATATCATACCCTTGTCATTATACAAATTTACGTCCTCATTTGTCACAAAAATGTGCACCCCCACCCTAAAAGGGGAGTAGCGTGATCCTTTTTTTCTTTTTTAAAAGAAATCTAGAGGCAGCATTTTGGACCAGTTGAAAACGGGAAATTTGGGCTTTAGAAATGCCACAGTATAACGAGTTACAGTAATCGAGACGTGTTTTAATGAGTCATCTAAAATAACACCCAGGTTCCGTACCTGCAAGGACCTAATAGCTGATAGGGATCCCAGGTCAAAATTAAAAGCTTTCATATTTTCTGAAGGGCCAAAAACAATTACTTCAGTTTTCTCCTCATATAAGGATAAAACATTTTGAGATAACCAGGATTTAACCTCATCTAAACAGGATGAAAGAGCAGTCATGGCCAATGGATCATTTTTTTTCTAAAAGGTAAATAGATTTGAGTATCATCGGCATAAAAGTGAAACGATACCCCGTGTTTCCTAAAAATAGATCCCAGAGGTAGCATATATAATGAAAATAGAGAGGGGGCCAAGATAGAGCCTTGCGGAAGGCCACAGGGGAGAGAAGCAGTGGAAGATAAAAATTCTCCTAGCCTAACCACATATTTCCTGTCAGATAAAAATGACTGAAACCACTTTAGAACTGTGCCAGAGAAACCCACCCAAGATTTCAATCTATTGATTAATACAGAATGGTTAATAGTGTCGAAAGCAGCTGATAAATCTCAGAGAACAAGGACCACAGAGTCAACCGTATCAGTGGCTAAAAAGATGTCGTTTAACACTCTCAAAAGGGCAGATTCAGTACTGTGGGCAGTCTTAAAATCAGTGCTCAAACAAATTATTTACAGCAAGGAAAGATTGAAGTTGGAAAAACACAATCTTTTCCAAAACCTTGGAGATAAATGGTAAAAAAGAGACAGGGCGATCATTTTTAAAACTGACAGATCGAGTGAAGGCTTCTTGGGGAGAGGTGTGACAGTAGCCACTTTCAGATAAGTAGGAAACACCCCAGTTGAAAGACACTTATTTAAAAAGGACACTAGACCCGGACCTACCGAATGAACAATTTACTTTAAAAACCTAGGGTGGATAACATCATAAGAAGAAATGGCAGGTTTCAACTTGGCAATAGTGTCCTTGAGTGACTGAAGGGAGACAGGTTCAAAAACGTCCCAAGATGCAGACAACTGCGGGGGGAGAGGCAGCTCAATAGGGGGAGTATGAGTTACCAGTCCTAGTTTAACTACTTTATCCTTAAAAAACCTCGAGAAGCTTTCACAAAGAGCAACAGAGGCAACAGACATAATATTGACCGGGGGATTAACAACAGAATTAATAACAGAAAACAAGACTTTAGGTCTAGACTGACTATGTACTATTAAATTTGCATAACAGGCAGGGTCAAACAGTGGCAAACAGGTATAACATGGGCGAGACAAAGAGTAAACAGAGACAAGCGTGGGTCGACGATCAGTGAACAGTATCCAAAGGGGCAAGACAGGAGAGGTAAACCAAAACTTCAGCGATAGTCCAGGCAGGGGAAAACACAATCCAACAAAGGCAAGGCTAGGCTAGGCAAGGCAAGGCAAGGCAAGGCAAGGCAAGGCAAGGCAAGGCAAGGCAAGGCAAGGCAAGGCAAGGCAAGGCAAGGCAAGGCTAGGAAAACTAATAGGGCTCTGTAGGGCAGCGATAATGCATACAATACTGGGCCCTGAGGCAGAGAAAGTCCATGGCTTAAATAGAGAGTGTGATTGGTTACAGCTGAGTACGTGTGATCAGGTGAGCATGTGATTGGTGAGATGGCTGATGGGAAATGCAGTCCATTGTGATGTGTGGTGTGAAAGTCAATGTGGTGAGCGAGTGACCTCTGGTGGTGAATGAACGGAAGTGCAGACCAGATTCGTGACGGTCAATGGGTACCATGTAGCAACTATTGGGTTACCAACATTTTTCAAAATATCATCTTTTGTGTTCAAAAGAAATAAACTCATATAGGTTTTTAAAGCTGCAGTCTGTAACTTTTTCGGGTTAAAAATTATCCGAAATCAATATTTGAGCAAGTACATAACCAGCCAGTGTTCAAAACTATCACCTTACTTTAGCCCGATTCACAACAGTTAGCTTATAATAATGTTTTCTAATTTGAGAGGTATACGGGTAGGTTTCCGTGGGAAATTCAAGCATGGCACTGCATCATTACATCACATCTGTAAACATAAAGAAGTTTTCACGGCTAGTATGCTATCGCATGTGAGGATCTCGCAGGTGGCGGATCGTTTATAGCCTTTTTTCACAGCAGCTAGAATAATTAAATGTATCATTTTGGTGGCGGATTGTAATCCAGAAAGGATTGTGTTTATGAAACACATGTGAATGAAATTAAATTATATTCCAGTTTTAAATGTGCTTCTGATTACAGATTAGCCTGGGATTACACAGGATTTGTATTTTAAAGACAACCAGTTCGAAGGGAGCATAGTTTGCTTTTTGGGTTAAAATAATTTCTTAACATGAAATTCGAATGGTATGACAATTATATATTAGACTGTACAGAAATTGAAATCTACACACTATAATCATTGTCATGCAATGCTGATGTTGTTAACATTAATAATTTGAGAATAAAGCAAATCAATAATAATAATTTGCACGGATAGATGTGATATGAGCTATCCGATCGTTAGATTTAATCACCATTAGCGTGATTTATTGTAATGCTTTTTTTCTCAGTTGGTCAGAACAAACATGGCAGACTTGTTACTTACTTGTTCAGATGGCAATATATGGTGAAAATTCTTATTTGGGTCATATTTCCAAGACATAGGCTAGAATCTGTGATTCCTGAGTACAGTATCCACACCGGTTCGGTGACTGACAGCCACACATTCACTTCAAAACATTAGATTCATCCGCACTAAAGCTGTGCCGACTCACATCCCACGCAAGCAAGATAATTCCACAAGCAGCTGCAATTCCAGGTTTTCAAACAGAGATCGCGACAAAGAGGCAAAACTTATGCAGCTTTAACTTGAGGGTGAGTAAATGTGGAAAATTTTTAAGTGAATTATCCCTTCAAACCATCTTTTCTTCATGTTATTCCTAATTAAGGAGTTGTTTCAGTCACTGTGTGTGGACTTCCTGGAGCACATTATGCTTATAAAATTCTAATTTTGCATGGCATATGATATGTAAATGGAGATATTTATGTTTTATGGTTTCTATATTGGAATACTTTTAACTTTTTTTAAGCTTCTTCGTATGCTGGTGTGACACCAGGGCGTTTAGCAATATAATGCTAAAATTGAGAGCACTGAGGTCAATTTCTCAGCTGCTAACAACGACCAGGGAATGTTTGCAAGGGCATCTGTTCTTGACATTCATCTGCAGCCTCACCGTAGTGTAGGAAAATACTGAAATTATTTAAAAATTCCAGTTGTGCTGCAGAAACGAAATGGAACAAAAACAACTCAGCCTGAAACGCATGGCAATGATATACTGCGCAGATCTCCAGACTAGCCATTTTTAGCAACACAGGCCTTCTGCATGATGCAAAAATGGAAAATACGTCAACAAACTCCAAAAAGCCTGGCTTTACATACTTTAATCCAAGCATGATGAGAATTAGGTTCTAAAATTATCCAAAGTTTAACTTGCTCATTGGACCAAATGGAAAGGTCAAATCATTTCACGCTAACTTATGTCATTACATAGAATCAGCAGCTGTTTTTTAAATGCACTGACCCTTGTCTTCCTTTATGTCTTTAACTGCCCTGTGGGGGAAAGAACAAGACAAGGCAAAGGTCTATGATCCTGAAATTCTGTAGTCAGACTGCATTTCCTTGACTTTCTGATACAAGCCATCTATTTGAAATAATACATAATATGATAAAATACAATTTTTTAAAGAACTATTTATTGATTGATTGATATCAGTTAACTTTGGTTATTCCATATTAATGTTACACCATACAATGGCATTTTAACTTTGCAACTTTAACTTTAACTTTGCGGGAACTTGAAAGTCCAGAATTCTGTAGAAATGTAACTTTATCACCATACTTAGCATTAAGGAGAAACTTAATCTTAATAGTAGGCCTTCTAATTTTGGTAATGTTTCTATATTTTCACAACCAGTTCAGCAGAAAACTGTTTTTAGATTCAAATGTATTCTCTGGCAATGCTTCAGGAAATCATATTGTATCTTCAGTGAAGCTGTGGTAGGTCTTCAAAAGGAAATAAATAAAAAGCAGCAAAAAATAAATAAAAACCAAAAAAGCATCACTAAAACCACACTTTTGCCATCATTTACTCACCCTCACCTTGGATGTTGTTACTTTTCTGTGGACCACAAATGAAGACTTTCTGAAACAACTTCATAACTCTGTTTTCCAAACAGCCATAGTAAAATAAAACTAGTCCTAGCTCTTTATTCACAGATAATCTTTCCATCCGATATGATCCTTTAGATTTAAAAAAAGTGCGACAAAAATCTGAGTTATGTGATGATTCCTCAAAATTTCTCTTTCTGTGTTCTGATAAAGAAAGAAAATCGTATGAGTTTGAACTGACATGAGAGGGAATAAAGAAGGAACTATATCATAACATAAAGCCTTTGCATGATAAAGCCACTTATGTTGTATTGTGTGTGCGTATGTGTTTGCTCAACACTGTCCAGCTCTACAATAGTTGAATTCACTGAATGCCAGGTTCACTTCCACTGTGGGAGTCCAGTGGAGAACTCAAACCAAATGGCTTTACCCCAATTCCACATCTATTAAAGCAATCTCAAGATTACAATATTGAGAAGACTGTCCATCTTCATTATGATCCCTGCATCACAGCTACTGCCTCAAGCACTTACTGCTCAAATATAACCCAGTTCATTTCCATTAAATGATCAATTACACATGAGGCAAATGAGATCTGCATGAAAAGTGATACTGATCCAGATGATATGTATATAGGGTAAGATGCACCCCCCCCCCCCCCCCCACACACTTAATTTTTTTCCCTTGTTCATAGATGGCACAAAATATCAACTCAACACTTTTGATGAATGGCTATGGCTATTTTTAATTTTGTGATTTCACTTGAATGTCAACATTTGAGAGATTTAGTCATTCGAAAGGTTAACTAATATAATTGTATGTCTCTGGAAAAAAGTGATCTATGACACAGAAGACCCAGATTGGCATGTTGTTGCTAGTAAGTAATATTATTATTTTTAAATTTAATACTTTTTGTAATTTGTGGGGTTATTATTCATGAGTTACATTTTGGACATCTTTGCTTTTCATTAAAACCTAATTGACTGAAATAATTCAATTTGCATTTATAGTGCTGTTATTATTACATATCTTCAAATATCGGCAATTAAATATGCAAATATTAAAATGCCTGTGGGCTATATATATATTGTATATACACACACACACATATATATATATATATATATATATATATATATATATAGTGTTGTCGGTTGAGCAAAAGTAAATTTAGGACTTCCCGGATATACTTATTTATCATGGGAGTATCAAGGGATGATGTCCAGTGAGTTGTTTATGCTAATCTAATGATTTGTGATAACAAAACCGGGAAATAAAATTACTAAAACAAACAAATGATCAGAGAGCAATACAAACACACAAATTATAATTTCTCTGACTCTATTTTAAGATTTAGCCAAAAACAAAAAACAAACAAACTCTGTGATAAAGATTTGATGAGCAATAACTGCTGTGGTTGCTAGAAGTTATAAAAATAAATGAAAATGCTTCTGGCAGAGCATTGTGTTGGCAACGCCAAGGTCATGGATTTGATCGCCAAACAATAAAATTATAAATTACCCCGAATTCACCGTAAATCTCTTTGGAGTGTCTGCCAAAACAATAAAAATGTGAGGAGTAATGCAGGAATTTATGTGCTTTTCCCTGTAAATGAAAAGGAATTCATTCTAACTACACAAAATTGTTGGTACCCCTCCATTAAAAAAAAGAAAAACCCACAATGATGTGGGCTTTTTTTATGTTTTTTTTTTTTTTTTTTAAATGGTAAATGTTGTATAACAAAAGTATAACAATATGTAGCCTGAACAAGCTTGAAAGACCAAGGCAGTAGGCTATGCTGTGTACAAGGCATCAAGTAAACTTTGACCTTGTAAGGATCAATGAAACATTGTAACACTGCATGTGTAAGTATGTGTAAAGGTGCAGTTGATTACCAGTGGCTGATGATGTACTTTCACAGCTTTAGCCCATTCACATCTCCATTCATTGATGTATATAGTGACCGTGGAATTTTCAACACCATCCCCAACACTTAAGTCAGGTTTGGACGGTAATGTTGGTATTTCTTGGCAGCTCCTTCTGTTGGCCTGCTGAACAGAGAACAGGTGAAACAACACTGCGTTAATCCACCACAAGGGTGTATTTGATATTCTGCAAAACACCTGCAGTCATCTGGCCCATACAAAACAATGTTTAATGTGCAACTGCAATGCACATTTTAGTTAAAAAAATATGAGTGCCATATGATTGTGATTTACAAGTGGAGTAACAATGAAATGGAATTTCTTCCCGAATGAATGCTTTAATCAGGCTGTTTCAAAAGAATAATCTCCACACAATTCTATTACGCAGCAGCTGGAAACTTGGAAGA
Organism: Acrossocheilus fasciatus; assembly: GCA_036784905.1. Classification (NCBI taxonomy): domain Eukaryota; kingdom Metazoa; phylum Chordata; class Actinopteri; order Cypriniformes; family Cyprinidae; genus Acrossocheilus; species Acrossocheilus fasciatus. The sequence goes on along the minus strand of CM071940.1, from coordinate 29,110,642 downwards.
ACAGGCCAATATTTGGATCAACTTTTGAACTAGACTTCCAAACAAACCCATAAGGCTTTATTTATCATACGTCTAGAACACAGAACTATTTCCTGTGATGTTCAGCTGTAGGTGTGTGGAGGAGTAGACAGACTGGAGTTTTATTTTAAACCAGGTCAAACCTGTTTGCACAGCTCTACAGAGAGAATACAGATCTCTCATTATTCACTCAATACTTTAATTTCTCTGCTCCCTGGAAACCAACATCAATGCTGTGACTGTACAGATGTGATTGAGGTGACAGGCCAGATGTTGAAAGCATGAAAACAATGAAGCAGAGCTTCGGGAAGGATGTAGTGATCTGAATTCCTTTATTTTGTAACTTTTTGCCTCTAATGTCAACCAAAAATGGCAAAAATAAATGTGATCTTCAAACAGGTTTTCCAAGCACTTCCCCAAGATAGTCCAGCCCTCAAACTCACACGATTGGTTAAGCTTTAAAAAAAAGTTTTGAAAGCAGCACAGAGATGCATGACTTTTTTTTTTTTATCTGATCAAAGGAATACTTTTTTTTAACGTTTTTAATGTTCTCACCAAGGCTGTACTTATGATAAAATAAATTAAAGTAAAAACAGTAACATTGAGAAATATTATTACATTTTAAAATAACTCCTTTCTAATTTAATATATTTGAAAATGTTATTTATTCCTGTGATCAAAGCTGAATTTTCAGCATCATTACTCCAGTCTTCAGTGCAACATGATCCTTCAGAAATCATTCTAATATGCTGATTTGCTGCATTTATTATTGCAGCTCAAGTATTAATAATGGTTCTTATTATTATCAATGTTGAAAACAATTTTTGTTGCTTAAAGGGGACATCGGATGCTCATTTTCCACAAGTTGATATGAGGGTCTTTAGGGTCTTAATGAGAAGTCTATAACATACTTTGGTTAAAATTTCTCAGTGGTAGTGTAAAACACCCTTTTTACCTTGTCAAAATTTGCCCTTTTTAGAGCGAGCAGTTCTTTTGCATTTGCCTTTAAATGCTAATGAGCTCCGCTCACCTTGCCCTTCTCTTCTGTGGGCTGACGAGCCATAATGTTTACTTCAGCCGCATTTAGCCATGAAAGTTGCTAACTAGCACATTAAGAAAGGCGATTTGCAAAGATGCATTAAAAACCCTTATAATCACTTCTGCTGTTGGTGAAGCTGGATCACGAATTATTCTGAAAATAGATGCATTTATGTAGATCACCGGGTGCATTTCCTTCAAAAATTAAAGCAACGTTAATCCCCTGTGTCAGGAGTAAATGACGACAGCTATGTTCATTATTACATCCAACAACAGAACACCTCAATCGCTTAGGAGGCATTCTTGTCTTCCCCTGCATCGGAGTCGACACAATGGCGGTCGGACTGTTTACAGCTCACTCAGGGTGGGTCTAAGGTAAGACGGCCGTGTCTTCTATCATGGGAGCGGCCTTTGTCGGTGTGATGTCACACCGACAAGAAGCTGAGAATGGTCTGATTTGAATAAGGGGATAATACTTATAAAGATTAAAAAAATACCACTGGGTGGATTTTCATCATTATATTGTGGATGTGTACACACACTGCCAACACACATTTATGTTCACACAACATGTAAAAGTGAGTTTTGCATCCGGTGACCCCTTTAATATTTTTGTAGAAACCGTTTTTCCCTTTCTGTCGTTAGCAGTCTCTCCCTACTCATACACAGATAAGTGTAGTGAGAGCACCCCTGGGTGCTTCAACGGTGATCTCTAGAAGAGCAAATTTCCTCTAAAAGAACAATTTCTCTGAAAGAGCTACATGGGTGGAATTGTGTGTTACATCATGACTTTCCGTCCGTGTGTTTCTGGTTGCGGTTGGCTCGTCTGGAAAGACAATCGACATGAGCGCTGTATTCAGTGTTTGGGCTGTGCTCACGCTGAGGCAGTACTTGTGGATGGTTCATGCCCCTCTTGCGAGGCACTTCCCATCGGCACGTTGCACTCGCGGCTCAGGTTCTTCGCCAAAAGACCCCGAGTCACTGTGGCTGCTTGCTGCTCTGGTCCTTCTACCTCCAGGTATGACGCCACAGCGATGTGTGCCGTGGAAGTGCGTGGGGAAGAAGGATCAGTTTCGGCGGGGCAATCCCCGTGAGCTTCCCGTTCTTCCCTTGCTTTGTGCTTACTGGTCGAGTTTCCAGATGAGTTTGAGAGCCCGTCCCTGGGCAATCTCTCCTTCAGGGCTCACGAGCAGGACGAGCTGTCAATCGCAGCATCGAAGGGCGAGCTTGAGCCATCAGAAGCAGACGACTCGGCTGAGCAAGCACCTACTTGAGACTCCCATTCAGGGCCTGTAAGTTCTTTTCATCCCTAGTGGCGAAGGCTTATGCGGCTTCTGGACAAGCAGCGTCTGCCCTGCACGCTATGGCCATCCTGCAGGTCTACCAGGCCAAAGCGTTGAAAGAACTGCACGAGGGTGGTCAGGTCCTGCTCCTGCACCCTTGAGTCAGCAGCCCCCGTCTGCTCGTCGCTGGGGACGGCCCCCTGCGAGAATTGCTGAGGCCCCGCAACAGCCTGGGCCTTCAGTCAAGCCTGACGAACGGCCCACCAAGAAGGAAGGTGGCACCGCCAGCTCGTCATCAGGGCACCAGGAATCCTTGCAAGGCTTCAAAGCTTTCTTGAGATGGGTGACCCAGGGAAGAGGGACCATCTAGCCAGTCTGGATCCACTTCCGATGGGAGGACAGGAGGTGGATTCGGCTCCACCACGGCTGTCTGCCACCTGGAAGATAGCCACTACCTGGTCAATAAAAGAGCAATTTCCTTCTTCTCTGTATCACACACATAATGTTTTTGGCCCTCCCATTTGCGAAGGCCAGACGCTGAAACCATGCATCAGAACCTGTTTGGACACATTCTGTCTCCTCACGTTCAGATGCAAAGGGTCTATCACTCAGCCATTACTACCCATGCTGGCAAACTCATGTTCCCTCATCCATCGGTGGCACATGTGACAGACCCTGCGGACAAGGCACAGTGTGTTTCTACAGGACGTAAAACTCCTACCACAGCGCCTTCCACTCCGCTCAGCCAAAGGAACCCTGCCCAAGGTACGTCGAACATGGCTCCTTTGAGACCATTGGCAGGGTATCTGGATGCTTGGTTAAGCCTCTCCAATCCCTCCTGATGGCTCCTCAGAACCATTCGACTTGGCTCTGCGATTCAGTTCGCCAGGCGCCCGCCCAAGTTCAGGGGCATTCTATTTACCTCAGTATGAGGCGTGAATGCGGCTGTTCCTTCTCAAAAAGGGTGTCGAGCCTGTCCCCCTGGCCAAAATGAAGAAGGGGTTTTACAGCCTGTACTTCATTGTGCCCAAGAAGGGCAGGGGGCTCAGACCAATCCTGGATTTTGAGGAGCTTCCGTTCAGAATGTTAACCCTCAAGCACATATTAACATGTGTCAGAGATCAGGATTGGTTTGTGGTAATAGACCTGAAGGATGTGCACTTTCATGTCTCAATCCTACCAAGGCACAGGTCATTTCTTTGGTTTGCCTTTGAAGGACGGGCATATCAATACAAAGTTCTTTCCTTCGGGCTGTCCCTGTCATCTCGCATCTTTACGAAGATCGCAGAGGCTGCCCTTGCCCCTCTCAGGGAAGTGGGCATTCGCATTCTCAATTACCTTGATGACTGGCTGATCCTAGCTCACTCGCGATAATTGATTTGCGCACACAGGAACATTGTCCTCGACCACCTAGCCCGATTGGGACTTCGGGCCAACTGGGAAAAGAGCAAACTCTCCCCTGTGCAGAGTATCTCTTTTCTCTGTGTACTGTAGAATAGGACTCAGTTAGGATGATTGCACGCCTCTCTCAGGATCGTGCTCAGTCGGTGCTGGAATGCTTGAGGAACCCTCGTTCCCTGATGGAGAGAACGGAGACGTTGTGTCCTTCATGCCACAACTCCGAATTGCCTCTGGGTGGGTTGAGATGCAGATGGCACGCTGGCCTATTTATACCCAAATATCCGGGGCATGGCCAGCTATGCAAATACTGCACACCCAATTTAATTGGTCTTTTCTCAAAGATGTCAGAGGTGTTTGGGCTCCCAAGAGCGACTCCTAGTGACGTACACTCGACACAACGTCTCCATTCCCTCCATCAGGGAAGGAGGGTTACTGTCAGGAAATAGGCAGGATTTAGATACAGGTACAACTGATACTTTATTGAGCAGAATAACCAGAAATAAAGTAGATCGCTTCAGCAGACAGTTTGTGAGAACGTAGATTCTCCTACCACCCGGATGGGTGGGTGATGAAGGCCGGCAGGGATGGCGGATGCCGAGATAAGTCCACCTTAGCGCATAGAAGGGTGCAGGAAAACAAACTTGAAGCTACGAGCACTGGAGCCTGAAAGAGACAAGACAGGACAGGCAGCAATAATAACCTATGGCAGTCAGAACAATGGTATAAACCACAACAGTCTGACAAAAGACAGTGAAACACGGGGAGTATAAAGGGGAAGATAACAAGATGAACAAGAACCAGGTGTGAGAGAAGATGAGCTAACGAGCAGGGAAACAAGGTGAGCGGAGACATAACAACGTGAACAACGAGCATGTGGCGAGCTGTCAAAACAAAGCCATGCACCCAACACAACACACCGCACAAACACAGAGACAGCAAAGATACAAGTGATCAGACCCGAGACCCGACAGGTTACCATACGCAACTGAGACGTTTTTTTTTCTTCTCAGTATTGTTTGATGAATAGAACGTTCAGTGAGCAGCATTTATTGAAAATAGTTATTTTTTGTAATAATATAAATGTTTTTACTCTGACTTTTGATCAATTTAATTTAATGTCATAAATAAATAAATAAATAAATAAATAAATAAATAAATAAATATTCAGGACACACAAAATGATCTATATGCAGATATAGATTTTTTTTAATTTTATTTTTTATTTTATATTTACCCCAAATGTTTGAATGGTAGTATATCATGGTTTCCACAATAATCTTAAACAGCAAAAAAATAAAAATAAAAATTAACATTGATAATAATATTTCTTAAATGAATCAGGTTAAGTGGTTAACCATACATTTTAAGATAAACACTAAAGTTTTCAAAACATGGAGAGGTAAACATTACATGGTCCATCTAAACACTAAGACACTGGTGAAAGATTTTTTTTAATTGCTGCTGCATCTTCTATTTTTGTCCTTAAGTGTGTTATCTAGGGAACGTGATTTATTGAGCACTACTCACATTAGTGTTTATCTTGAATATGTAGCTCTCCAGTTCAAAAGCATCCAAACTGTCTGGTCTGTTTCGGGTCGAGTGCAGCTGATCCTCCTGCCTGCTGGTCTGCCAAACACTACAAAGTTAAGCTGTACAGAAATGAGCGTTTATTCTGTGGAATTTTCACCCACCCTGCTATATTCAGTCTTTGGTGTCTTTGCATCCTGGGACTGGACATCTTCCTAAACAAACCCAGTGGGATTGTCAACCTTATTTTGGAAGCTATCATCCCATTTTCTCTTCTAAACAAGTCATTTTAGCATGCAACCATACATTTACAACCTCTCATTTACAACCATATCAGTTCCTACAAAATCCCTTTTTTTCCAAGCCTCTACCAACACAAACCTGGCAACACACTTGACCTTGGGATCACAGGAAGCCAGCCAACATCCTGAGCTTACTGTGACGCCCGCTATTGTGTCTGATCTTGGTTCTTCCTCCCATGTTTGACTATTCTGTTCAGTTTTTGATGGGCTAATCAAAATAATTTTACCACAAAAGCTAAAACATAAAGTAGAGTCACTAAAACTCCTGTTAACCATGAGAAAATCACTGGAATGCACAGCATCAGGTGGCTTGTTGCATTTATAAAACATCAGCCATAGCAATTTATAAAATGACAGCATTAAATGGTTACTGTTACGTCCTCTGTCGTGTGTGTCATGTGTTCCCGCCTCTTGTGTCCATATTTGGTCTTGTTCCTGTCCCCGTTAAGTGTGATTATTAGTTAAGTCTTGTCCAGCTGTGTTTTGTCCAATTATCAGTTATTGTCATGTGTATTTAGTTCCTGCCCGTTTAGTTAGATTTCGTCTGGTCTACTCGTTATTCCCTGGTGTTCCTGTCTGTCTCAGCCTTGCCTTGTCTTGCCCTGCCTTGATGTCACCATTAAAGACTATTATTTGAAGTTTATCCTCGTCTCCGTGTTCCTCGTCCCTCCCTGCTGTGTGCACCGTAACAGTTACATTTATCAAATCAGAATAATTATTTCATAATGTAGTTCATTTAAATCCTGGGTATTCATAAGATGGCATTTCACACTATTCCTAAACCCCGGGTTAATATTCTAATTTGCATATTTGTGGCATAACCTTCATTTATTGGACAACCGCAGCGCGCGACCATGTTAAAAAAAAAGTGGAATAAAAGAACGCAATGTTGGGCAATCCACTGCAAATAACTATCAGTGTGACAGTAAAAAAAAATCTTGCCTTTCATCGTTTTTTCAAGTAAACGCCTGTAGTCCCATTTAGCAGCTTGTTAGCAACCATCTTTTTTAACAGATTAAAAAAATCACGAGTGGGGTGTGACTGGTGTGTTTTATGTCGTAGAATAAAACGTGAAAGTATTTTGAGCCTGTGTGAACCACGGACCTTATTTTAGGGATTTAACCAAAATCCCATTCAAAAAACCCATTGACTCTGGGACGTTGGAACCGGAAGTGCTAAAATGCGAACTTGCTTCCGGGTTTTCGCCTACAAAGTGACGTCATAGTTCCCCCACTCTGAGTCTGGGAATGTGTCGTCACAGCGGCAATGCATTGTGGGAATTTAGGTCACGGGAGCTACAGCGGAGACTGAGTGGTAGTGAATGTAGACTTTTATATTATTTAATGTTTATATTATTCTACTTAAGATCGTGTTGCAGTGGTTAAGGCTTACTGTATCATCAAATGTCATATCCCTTTGCACGGCCGGTGTGAAAAATGTGCTTTCTCCGCGTTAGAAAGCCGAAAAAGCAGAGGTTTTACCTGCAGACATTGATGATAAAGGCTGTGGTAATTGATCATTACAACGCGATCTAAGTTAAATCATACATTAAATATGTCTACATTCACTACGGAACTGAAAATTAAACTGAAAATCGGTATGGTAAATATCTAAAATAAAATGCGTTTTATAATTCATCTCTATATTTAATATATTATAGATACAGTGATTTGCATTAAACTGTAAGCCCTCACACCACTAATAGAAGGAAATCATATATGGAAATGTTATTTGCGGCAGCTCGTTAATACCCGGACGCTTTTTGTACGGATTAAGTTTCCTTCATTCATTTGATCGCTTGCATCGTTGTTCGGCATCTCTAGGAGTCTTCAACTTGGTTCAGTCAAGTCAATGTATTTGTTTGCATAGCATCCACAATACACATCGTTTCAAAGCAGCTTCAAGTTCTGTTACCTCTATAATGGCTTAACTCTTAACACTGAGCAGTTTTACCGGGCAATATGACGATATAACAATGATCCACTGTTTAGAGATCTAGCTGTAGTGTATTCTCCCCTTACAAAATTAGCCATGGTTTTGCTACTGTAACCATAGTTTATCCATGGTATTTAAGACTGTGGTTATACGAATGGTAATACATACACCACAAACACGGTCGCTACACGTTTACTCTAGTAAAACCATGGTCAATTGTCGTAAGTGTTTTAGCAGTTAGCATATATCAGTACCACTGTAGTGAAGGAGACTGAATAGTAATGAATATTTGCAGCCTCTCAGACAAACAGAGCGATTTTTTTTTATTTAAAGAGATTTACATATTAGTCGTTTTATTCTAAGCATAAGATGTTTTTTAAAAAAATATGAATGTAAAACGGTCTGCTTTTTCTGTGGTGATTTGCATTTGTTTACGCTGTGTGCTCCTGAGCGTGACCTAAAACATGGCGGAATCCGACGCGGCGTGAGGTAGGTTCCCAAAGTATATTTCACTTTTTAATGCTTAAAGGAGGGACAGCGTACAGTGCGCGTGACACGAATTGCGTCATCAGAACAGTACCTGCATACTGTACGCGCACCACCCGATTTTTGTTACTGCCTTACTGCGCATACGCTCAGGTCGCACATGCCCAATGAAGTTATTTTGCAGTAATCAGTTTTTCCACATGGTGGCAACACTGCCTGTTGTTTCACAGTAGAAAATTAAACTAAAGAGACGGACAACGACAACAAAATAGCGGAGACTGCAACAACAGACGCTCAGATTGACAAGCGCTTGTGAGCTATTTGTTATCAGTCATGACTTAACGGGAACATGGATGAAGCTTTCTAGAGCGTTGACCGCTAGTTTATGCGTACAAAAAAATGAAGTATACTGCAATCAAGCGTTTGCGATAACTGGCAATGAGTCTTTCACATCGCTTTGGAGGAATTTTGGCCCACTCTTCTTTGCAGAATTGTTTTAATTCAGCCACATTGGAGGGTTTTCGAGCATGAATAGATTGTTTAATGTCATGCCACAGCATCTCAATCAGATTTAAGTCCAGACTTTGATTTGGCCACTCCAAAACCTTAATTTTGTTTTTCTTGAGACATTCAGAGGTGGACTTGCTGCTGTGTTTGGAATCATTGTCCTGCTGCATAACCCAAGTGCACTTGAGCTTGAGGTCACGAACAGATGGCCGAACATTCTCCTTCAGGATTTTCTGATAGAGTGCAGAATTCATGGTTCCATCAATTATGGCAAGTCATCCAGGTTCTGAAGCTGCAAAGCAGCCCCAGACCATCACAATTCCACCACCATGTTTGACTGTTGGTATGATGTTCTTTTTATGAAATGCTGTGTTGGTTTTACGCCAGATTTAACAGGACACACACCTTCCAAAAAGTTCAACTTTTGTCGCATCAGTCCACAGAATATTTGCCCAAAAGTCTTGGGGATAATCAAGATATTTTTTGGCAAATGTGAGACGAGCCTTTGTGTTCTTTTTGGTCAGCTATGGCTTTTGCCTTGGAACTCTCCCATGGATGCTGTTTTTGCCCAGTCTCTTTATTGTTGAATCATGAACACTGACCTTAACTGAGGCAAATGAGGCCTGCAGTTCTTTAGATGTTGTTCTGGGTTCTTTTATGACATCCTGGATAGGACCTTGTCTTTGTGCTCTTGGAGTAATTTTGGTAGGCCGGCCACTCCTGGGAAGGTTCATGTTACGGGGCTGACGAGACGTGAGACGTGCGGATCCAAGTGCAAGCTTTTATTAACAGGCATGGTCATAAATACAGGCAGGGTCGAGCAATGGCTAACAAGTATGGCAGGGACAAGACAAAGAGTAATCCTAGGGCAAGCGGAGGTCGACGATCGGCAAACAGTATCCAGTGGGCAAGGCAGAGAGATAATCCAGGGAACACGGGCTAAAATCCAGTAGGGGTGCAAACAGTGTCCAAACGGCAAGGCAAGGGTTAATCCAGGAAACACGGGTTAGAAATAAACATGGGAAAACACAATCCAAAACAGGCTGGGGAAAACAAGGAAAACTGACAGGGGCTCTGTAGAGTTGCTACGGCTAGGGGAGCGGTAAACGCATACAATACTCGGCCACGAGGGAGAGAATGTCCTGGGTTGAAATAGTGTGTGTGATTAGTGATGCTGTGTGATCAGTGCCTACAGCTGTGTGTGCAATCAGTGCAATGAATGATGGGAAATGAAGTCCAGTGTTATGTATGGTGTGAAAGTCAATATGATGAGTGACTTCTGGTGGTGAATGAACAGAAGTGCACAGATAGGATTTGTTCACCACTGTTCCAAGTTTTCTCCATTTGTGGATAATGGCTCTGACCATGGTTTGCTGGAGTCCCAAAGCATTAGAAATGGCTTTATAACCCTTTCTAGACTGATACATGTAAACTATTTTGTTTCTCATGTGTTTATGAATTTCTTAAGATCGCGGAATGATGTGTTGCTCTTTAAACATGCTTCACTTTGTCAGACAGGTTCTATTTAAGTGATTTCTTGATTCAACAGGTCTGGCAGTAATCAGGCCTGGGTTTGGCTAGTGAAATTCAACTGAGCTTTCTAAAATAATGTGGTTAATCACAGTTCTTTCATGATTTAATAGGAGGGCGCAAGCACTTTTTCACACAGGCCATGTGGGTTTGGATTTTGTTTACCCTTCATAATAAAAAACTTCATTTAAAAACTGCATGTTGTGTTTACTTGTGTTATCTTTGATTAATATTTTAATTTGTTTGATGATCTGAAACATTAAAGTGTGACAAACATGCAAAAAATGTAAAAATCAGGAAGGGGGCCAACAATTTTTCACACCACTGCATTCATAGTGCCTTCCAAAATATGCAAGCTGCCCATGCTTACACTTACACTTATGCACCCCACACCATCAGAGATGCTGGCTTTTGAACTGAACGCTGATAACACACTGGAAGGTCTAATCTCCTCTTTAGCCAGGAGGACATGGCATCCGTGATTTCCAACAAGAATGTCAAATTTGGACTTGTCTGACCATAGAACACTTTTCCACTTTGAAACAGTCTATTTTAAATGAGCCTTGGCCCACAGGACACAACGGCGCTTCTGGACCATGTTCACATATGGCTTCCCTTTTGCACGATAGAGCTTTAGTTGGCATCTGCAGGTGGAACGGCGGATTGTGTTTACTGACAGTGGTTTCTGGAAGTATTCCTGGGCCCATTTAGTAATGTCAATGACAGAATCATGCCGATGAGTGATGCAGTGTTGTCTGAGGGACCGAAGACCACGGGCATCCAACAAAGGTCTTCAGCCTTGTTCCTTACGGACAGAGATTTCTCCAGTTTCTCTGAATCTTTTGATGATGTTATGCACTGTAGATGATGAGATTTGCAAAGCCTTTGCAATTTGACGTTGAGGAACGTTGTTTTTAAAGTATTCCACAATCTTTTTACGCACTCTTTCACAGATTGGAGAGCCACTGCCCATCTTTACTTCTGGTGTCGTTACTGAGGTAAACTCATAGTAAATATGTAAGTTATTGTGCTTTAAATACAAATACCACAGTAAAACTACGGTTACTGAGGTAAACTCATAGTAAATATGTAAGTTATTGTGCTTTAAATACAAATACCACAGTAAAACTACGGTTACTGAGGTAAACTCATAGTACGTATCGAGGTTATTGTGCTTTAACTGCAAATACCACATGTTGTATTGAACTTACTTTTACAAACTATAAAAAATACAATGGCACACGAATTCCTTGGATCAACAGCACTTTAATCCAGACCGAACACACTTCTCTCTATCACCTCTTTCTTTCCTGCTCTCTTCATTATCTAGTGCTATATCTCCCCCTAGTGTTCCTTATTTGTAATAACAAATGTGTAAACACAACATCCCCCCACGACATAAGATCTAAACCTTACAACTAATTATGAATAATAATAACAAAACTTCCCTATAAGCAATTACCCAGTGTACCCAGGAAAGTACAATTATTTGAATACTACTTCCCATTTAAGAACTTACTGAACAGATTATTGCTTACACTATAACCAAATGTATGTAACAGGAACAGAACCAACGTAAAGGCAACATGTAACTATGCATTTACATCTTGAAATCCTTGAGCCACAAGGGAGGCCTGCATGTTCTTGACGGACGCCCCTCGGCCCGCTGAGAGTTCTCTGTTTTATTACAGGCAGAAGTTTCCTTCGCCTGCTCAGGTGACGGATTAGGCATCTGAACAGCTGGTGCCAATTGCGACAAATGCCATTTCCTTCCATCCTCTAGTAAGTAGGTACTTGGGCCCACTTGTTCCTCAATTCCAACAGGGTCTGAAAATTTGCAATGTCCCTTTGGCACATGAAATGGCTTACGCACTCGCACCCGGTCCCCCTTTTTTAGGACACGTGGTTTTGCACTGCGTTTAGCATCAGTGTAGCGCTTCATCTGTGATTGCTTAAGGACAACTCGCTCACGAACAGTCGCTGGCTGGAGGATACTGGCAGGAAGATGAAGTGCAATGTTCAGTTTTGTTCTCATCTTCCGCCCGTGGAGCAATTCAAAGGGTGAAACTCCCGTGGTGGCATGTGGAGTGGAACGGTAAACTTGGAGAAAGTCAGTAACCGTACGCTTCCATGGCTTAGACTGTACTATAGCCGACTGTACACAGTCCTTAAGAACCCTGTTAAAGCGTTCTATGGCACCATTCGCCGCTGGATGATACACAGCTGTTCGTACTGGAGTAATTCCTCGTTCTTGCAGGAAGGTTATGAACGCATTTGAAGTGAATTGTGGCCCGTTATCTGTAACCAACTCAACCGGGTAACCATGGCGACTAAAGACACCATTGAGAAAGTCAATTACAACTGCAGTGGTCACGGATGATGTAAAAGCCACTTCCGGCCATTTGGAATGGTAGTCAATCAAGGTAATAGCGTACTTGCAATCCCAAACAGCAGTGTCAAACGGACCAACAATGTCCATGCCCAGCTTACTCCATGGTACATCTGGGAAGAGTACTGGTTGGAGAGGGGCGGTCACAGTCCGTGCAGATTTATCCAATTTTTGACACAACTCGCATGAGGAGACCTGCGTCTGGATCACTTTATCCATTCCAGGGAACCAGTACAGCTCACGTAAGCGCTACTTTGTCCGTACGATTCCCTGGTGACTCTCATGTGCGAGCGCTATTATTGAGTGTCGCAATGTCACTGGAACTACTAGACGGGTGTCTCTGAATATCACATTGTCCTTGACACTCAGTTCATTCCTTACATGATAATATGGTTGCAGGTCGGTATGCACAGCTTTTATGGAACTCGGCCAGCCTTTCTCGATTTGCGTACGCACAGAGGTCAGTTCAGGACACGAGGCTGCAGCAGTTTCAAACTCGTTTGGTGAAATCGCAATCAAGGAGGTAGACAGCAGCGCAACCAGCTCTGGTTCATCGTCCGGGTTGGAAGCAGAGGTAAGAGGAAGGGGTAACCGTGACAGGCAGTCTGCAACATGGTTTGATGAGCCAGCACGATACACCACATCGTAAGTGAAGCAAAGAAGGCGGGCTGACCACCGTGCAATACGCATCCCGGCCCGTCCGGCTCCCCGTGTAGACAGCAAGGTTGTCAATGCCTGGTGATCAGTGCGCAATGTGAAACGCCTGCCCCAGAGGTATGTCCGCCACTTTTCGACTGCCCAGACACACGCTAAAGCCTCCTTCTCCACAGTTGAATAGCGCCTTTCAGCCGGAGTTAAAGTTCGTGACGCAAATGCTACAGTACGTTCACTGTGGTCTGGGTGCACCTGTGATAATATCGCCCCCAGACCATAATCAGATGCATCAGTGGACACCATGACAGGCAGTTCTGGGTTAAACAGGGCAAGTGCTGGACTGTTCACTAAGTATTTCTTTACCTCCATGAAGCTTTGCTGGGCCTTCTCAGTCCATTCAAATTCAGAATCCTGGCGCAGGCATGCACGCAATGGTTGAACGAGTGTGGCATAATTAGGTATGAACTTGTTATACCAGGATAACATACCCAGGAAGGAGCGCAGGCTGGTGGCATCAGTCGGAGCTGGAGCCTGTGTTATTGCTTGCAAATGTTCTCCATCAGGTTGGATACCGTCTCCATTCACCATGTGCCCGAGAAAACGCAGACCGGACTGACTGAAATTGCACTTTTTCTCATTCATTCGCAGACCAGCCTCGCTGAGACATTTGAGCACTGCATTCAATGCAATGTCATGTTCTTGCTGTGTACGTCCGAAGCAGATGATGTCGTCTAAATAATTCTGTACGTTGGGGATGCCTTTGAGTATGATCGACATCATTTTTTGAAATGCGGCCGGGGCTGATGCTAGACCATACGGAACACGGCAAAAACGAAACAGCCCGTCGTGTGTAATAAAGGCTGTAAGGTCACGGCAATCTGGGTGGAGCGGAACCTGATGGTAAGCATTTTCCAGGTCAATAGTGGAAAAAACTGTTGCACCTGCCAAAGCAGCTAGAGTCTCATCCATGTGTGGAAGAGGGTAAGCGTCCACTATAATGGCCTTATTAGGCTCCCTCAAGTCAACACACATTCTGATTCCTCCTGTTTTCTTTTGTGTCACCACAATAGGTGAAATCCACGGTGAGGCATCCACCTTCTCTATTACACCTGCGGCGAGAAGGCGCTCCAGCTCGTCGGACACAGAAGCACGCACTGAGAAGGGAAGACGTCATAATTTTTGTCGCACAGGTACAGCAGTGGGTAAGACTTTCACCTTGTGCATGAAACCTTTCACACAGCCTGTCTCAGTGTGAGGTGTGGAAGGGCAAAGCTGCATCAGCGGCCTCGGAGGAGGAGAAGCAGGTAAGTTGGAGACTCGTGCAGAAGTAATTTTGTTCCCTTCAATGCAGAGCTGGAGAGAAGATATCAAGTCCATCCCCATTAAAGCAGTCCCTGACTCTACAATGAAGAAGGTGGCAGGACATTTGACGTTGTCTTTAAGAACAGTAGCTGGCATGCAGCCAAGCACCTCAATAGGCGAGCGCGAGTAAGTAACTAATCGTGCAGCCGATGGCTGCAGGTGTGTGCCCATGAAATTCACTTCATACACCGATCGAGGCAGAACTGAAACGGATGCACCAGTATCCACGGTCAGTTCCACCGTTGCAAAGGAATTTGGTGTTTGAATGCCCACAGCACACTGAATTTTATTTAGTGTGCTGGATTCTTGGATTAACAGTAAGGTGTACTCAGGTAAGACAACTTCTCTAACGGTGTGTGTTGGAGTCGAACGACACACGCGTGCAAAGTGTCCTTTCTTTTTACAGTTCTTACACACTGCTCTTGTTGCTGGGCACTCCCTTGCATTAGCCAAGTGTTCACTAGAACCACAACGAAAACATGAGCGTGCATGCGCAGCAGGTGCATAAGGTTTTGGAGTAATCTTTTCGGTGGACGTGGTTCTTTGCTGTTTGCGCTGATGAGCCTTTTGATGAATTTGAACGGCTTGCACGGGAATGCTCCGCTCTCCTATGGCCTTTGCTTGTTCTGATGCAGACTCAACCTGGGTCGCAGTTGCGATGGCTTCTGCCAAAGTAAGGTTAGGTCTTAGGAGAAGTCTCTCACGAATCCGGGGATCTGACACATGTTCTATGAGTTGATCTCGGATCATGTCCTCTGTATTAGGAAAGTCACAAGTCGCTGCTAACTGTCTCAGTGCAGCTATATAATTCACTATGGACTCATGAGCACCTTGTACTCGTTTCCGGAAATTATGACGCTCCACCACGACATTTATGGCAGGTGTGAAATGTGTGCTCAGTGCAGTGATAGCAGTTTCTAGTGTATCTCCAGTTTCTGGTAAGGTATAAAAAATCCTCTGCCCTTCAGTTCCTAAGCAATGAAGCAGTAAGGCTCGTTTCCTCGCCTCTGGCCAAGCATCACCTGTAGCTCCCACGACGAGGAGATAGTTGCGGAACATCCTTATCCACGTTGTAAATGGAATGCTAGGCTCACCCGGGCAAGGTAGAAATAAATCTGGGAATGGAGCATTCAGTGTAGCCATTGTTGCATAGTATAGTTGTAAAACCACCTCGTCGCCAATTTGTTGTATTAAACTTACTTTTACGAAATATAAAAAATACAATGGCACACGAATTCCTTGGATCAACAGCACTTTAATCCAGACCGAACACACTTCTCTCTATCACCTCTTTCTTTCCTGCTCTCTTCATTATCTAGTGCTATATCTCCCCCTAGTGTTCCTTATTTGTAATAACAACTGTGTAAACACAACACCACAGTAAAACTACGGTTACTGAGGTAAACTCCGTAAGTATCGAGGTTATTGTGCTTTAACTACAAATACCACAGTAAAACTATGGATACAGTGGGACAAGCATGGTATATTTTGTGGTTACTGTGCATCGACTACACATGACATGGTCGAACGACAGTTACTATGGTAACAATACAGTAAATGTGTGGACTTTTTACATGATCCCTTTCCCACCATAGGCAAATTTTAAAGGGGTGGTTGATTGCGATTTCATTTTTTTCATTTTAAATAGTGTGTAATGTTGCTGTTGGTGCATGAACAGTATCTGCAAAGTTGCTGCGCTGAAAGTTCAAAGTAAGCGGAGATGTCGTCTTTTAAAAATCAGGAAGTTTAATGCCTTCAAAAACGACTCATATGGGACTACAACTGTCACAGTCAAGGAACTTTGTTTGTGTTTTCATTCCCAATGTGTGACCTAGTTTCTGTCTCATTTATGGTATCATTATGTTCAGGTGTGTCCCCTCATTATCCTTAATTACGTCCCCCTTATAAATTGCATTCAGTTCTGTGTTTCTTCGTCTGATCTCGTCAATGTATGCTTGTGGTGCCTTCCCTTGTGTTTTGGATTACCTATGTGGATTATTAAAGACTGTTTCTCACTATCCTCCATCGTTGTGCTTCTCTCCCGCACCAAACCGTGACAACAACTAGATACTTCCCGGGTTGCATACGTCACAAACCCATAAATTTACATCAACCCCTCCCTCCGGAACATGCAAAAAAGGGGGCAAGGCCATGTTCTGCGGCTTTGTTGAAGAGGAAGAGTTATAGTGGACAGTTGTAGCCATACCGTCGAAACTGTGTTATTTTCACACAGCTATTAGGTCTTCTGTGTTCGGGCTTGCTATGGACGCTGTAGTTTGTCAACAATGGTTAAAATTTATGTTTGATTATGTTCCTGACAATTAGAATCCTAATTTAGCTCTCTGTGCTGCGCATTTTACGGAAGACAGCTTCCAGAATCTACACGAGTTCAATAATAAAATAAAAATAAAAATTTACCATTCAGAAACGTTTTGTAAGAGCCGTGCTTGCGGAAGTTCTGCTTGACTCTCTTCATTACCGCTTTCTGGGTCTGATTCTGGCTCAAACTGATACGGCAATATTGACACCATTATTTACATTTGACCGGAGCACATGCAGCTGTCGCTCGTGAAGGTAATGAGCGTGAAGTTTCCGGACAATGTGCAGTACGCAGTTTAGCCAATCACAACACACCGGCCCAACTAACCAATCTGAGCCCATCGCCTGTTTCTGAGGGAGTGGTTTCAGAGAATCAGGAAGTCAACCGGTCGTTCAAATGACAGAGGAGAAAGCGGCTTACAATAAAGGTGAAATATATGAAAAATAAGGCATTTTTTAACAAACGAAACATGAAGACATGTTATATTGCACCTCATAAACACAATCAAGCAAAGAAAAAAGGCAGTAAACCACCCCTTTAAATTAATAACTTCATTCATAACCATGGAACATGGAGTAGTTTATGAGAAGGTACCTGTATATGTGTCTAAATCCATCTTTTAATGCGCTGTTTCGCTGGTCTTTGGTCCGTGTGCAGTTGTTGGCATTGGGGAAACGATCGCCCCTGCTGGTACTCCAGTGGTAACTTCATCTTCATACATGCGTGTGGTGATTAACCATGTGGATCAATGATAACAGCCTTCTGAGCCTTTAGAAAGTAAAACCATGTAAGGTGATCTATTTTATATTTGATACTGTGCATATTTTACAGTCTGCACATATTATCTAGTCACATTTATGTAGGTGAGGCATGCACGAGTCTTCGTTCCCTCTCTCTCGTTTCCAGTTAATCACCTCATTTTCCTAACATGTCTAACAAGAAACAGACAAAAGCCTAAACAACTTAAAGGAACACTCCACTTTTTTTGGAAATAGGCTCATTCTCCAACTCCCTCAGAGTTAATAAGTTGAGTTTTACCGTTTTTTGAATCCATTCAGCCGATCTCCGGGTCTGGCGATAGCACTTTTAGCATAGCTTAGCATAGATCATTGAATCTGATTAGACCAGTAGCATCGCGTTCAAAAATGATCAAAGAGTTTCAATAGTTTTCCTATTTAAAACTTGACTCTTCTGTAGTTATATCGTGTTCTAAGACCGGCAGAAAATGAAAAGTTGCGATTTTCTAGGCTGATATGATTAGGAACTATACTCTCATTCCGGCGTAATAATCAAGGAACTTTGCTGCCGTAACATGGCCGCGGCAGGCGCAGTGATATTACGTAGCACCTGAAAGTAGTCCCCAGCTATATTATAACTAGTTACCTAGCTGGGGACTACTTTCAGGCGCTGCGTAATATCACTGCGCCTGCTGCGGCCATGTTACGGCAGCAAAGTTCCTTGATTATTACACTGGAATGAGAGTATAGTTCCTAGCCAAATCGGACTAGAAAATCACAACTTTTCATTTTCTGCCGGTCTTAGTACACGATATAACTACAGAAGAGTCCAGTTTTAAATAGGAAAACTATCGAAACTCTTTGATCATTTTTGAACGCGATGCTACTGGTCTAATCGGATTCAATGATCTATGCTAAGCTATGCTAAAAGTGCTATCGCCAGACCCGGAGATCGGCTGAATGGATTCCAAAACGGTAAAACTCAACTTATTAACTCTGTGGGAGTTGGAGAATGAGCCTATTTCCAAAAAAAGTGGAGTGTTCCTTTAAAAGGATGAAATTAGGATAAACGTACCCGTTAAGCACACTTCCATTTTGAGATCAGATTATAAAAAGAAAAAATCATTTATTTTCCTAATTGATGTCTTAACCAATTGATGTGTTTGTTACTATATACCTCCTATAATTTCAAGTCAATCAGATCATTGCACACTGAGACATGAGTCTCCATGTGTTCACACTGTCTGGCGGCCATTTTGAAAGCTGTCTAAAAACTTTCACCAAAAGAGGAGCCCCTTAAATGTGCTTTTTTTAAAAAAGATGTTTAAGCCTTTATTTTGGGTAAGTTTCACTACTTATTGTAAAGTTAAGAGATTAATGTTCAGTCTTTTGCATATTATAACCTGGAACTTGGATGTGGGAAATAATTTGATCCAAAAGATAGTTTTAGCAACACAGCGCAGATGCTACAGAACACAGTTAGCTGACTAGCTGTATAAGATTGTGTGCTACGCTAATATATTACTTCACAGGCATTACTGGCTTGTACTTTTACATCCATAATATTATAAATTGACAGTTATTGCTGGTCTGTCATTTTACACTGCTGTAATTTTTAAAGATGTCATATTATTTCATGGTGAGCTTAAATAATAAAAAAAAAAAAAATCACACAGCTTCAGTGTGACATCAATAAAAAAAGTATAATTTCATAGATATTGTTAATAATAGTTGTTCATATTAAAATATGTATGAACTTTATACATGACAGACTATGTATTTAGCAAAATCCTGTCATTTTAATAAATATTACATGAAATGTATTAAAAATCATTGCTGCTCCAGTTAAGCTCAGTGTGCTCTCTTTAAGCTCTTCCACATTGAACGTCTGTAAATACTTCATAAACAGACTTCAAATATTAACTGATGGTTGTCAATTTAAGTTAATCAAATTTTCGAAGGATTCTGTCGACTCAAATCTGCAGACTGGCTCTGATCTTTGGCAACTAGCATCAACTTCTCCAGACTGTAAATCTGTGGGAAATCGGGGCAAAAATCAGTGTATTCCAGCCTTAAGAGACTATAGATAAGTTGACATCCATTTAACAAGAGTTTTCATAATGAGGCTAGTTTCTGTGTTCATTCCCATGAAGAAAATGTTTTATTGGTTTATTTTATCTGATTTTTGAATGTCTTACTTTGATATATAAGCTTTGATTAATTTAAAGACCATTTGTTTCCTATTTTGGCCAAGTCATTGCAATCAATCTTATAACACACACACACAGTTGGTTACATATCAACCCGACAGTTTGCACCGTATTTCACCAGAAGCCAGAGAGAAGGCCTGGTTCATAAGAAAGTAAGATTTCCGCTGCACACATAAACATACTCAAGCCCACTCATTTCAAGAACTGCCGACGCTTCCTGTAAAGCTTAATATAGTGGTTACCAATTTGGTTTGTAGAGTTACTCACAGTGTGACTCTTTAATAAGCTAGTTTGAACTCAGTGTTCCTCTAATGCTCAAGCGCAATGAATTCAGCCAAGAGACTGTCCTTAAATTTAACCTGTCTCCCAAAAACCATATATTTAGAGGCAGAGAGACTCGGATCTTAATCAGCGTTGGAGAATTTATGTCTTTGATCTTTTGCTTTGGCTTCGCGGGAAGAAGATGCGTCACTTCAGTCTGTCAGGAGGGAATTATGTGAGAGATTCAGAATAAACAGTGCATTATCACTGTTATTGTAATTACTTGTTTATATTTTGGTAGATGTAAGGATGATAGAGTAGTAAACAATGTCACACTAAATAGTTTCTTTCTTAATTTTTCTTGAGAATTATACATTCTCCAAAGATCAGCACTGTGATGCTTGGTTGGTTATCAGGTGTTGCTGGGTTGCAAAGGTGTTCTGATTGGTTTAGCATGTAAAGCACTGCATACAGATGCTTGGTGAACTTTGACCTGTGAATCTGCATACCAAAAAAGGATAGAGCTGTTGAGGTTCGTAGTGCAGAAAACTGGAAGACAAATAACATTTTCAAGCCATGAGCCCTCTGGAAATTCCTGGATGTTTTGTTTTTTAAAAAATGGGGATGCTCAATTTATGAGTAAAGTAAGATTTTAATCATGGACACTTTGTTCTACAACATAAATTACACATACTTCATATCTCAAAAATGAATTTTGAAGGATTTGTTTTAGTAACATTTTTAACATCAACATCATTCGTCCATCAAAATTTTCACAATGTTGTAAAATTTATGTTGTAGAACAAAACATAAATCTGCAGATAATGTTTACTACAGACCTTATTTTGGTCATTAATTGAAAAAAGACATTACAAAAACCCAAAGGAAAATGCTATGGCAAATTTGCCTTTTGGATTTGCCTACAAATTAACCTCAAGGCTGTACCACTCTACAGAGGATCTTAATGTCACAGACTGACCTCTAGGCTCAATTAAAAAAAAAATAAAAATAAATAAATAAATAAATAAATAAAAATATGAAAAACCATGCAAAGGTAAAGCTGCATGGTTTACAGGATCCAAAGTAACTGAATCCAAAGGATAATGTGAATGCAACTGGGGTTGCGATGACGGCCATGAACTTATATTACAATGCCTAAAAAAAATCCCGTCTTAACATAGTACAGTATTGCTTGTCAAGAAAATGTAAATAGTTTCAAGAATATTTAAATATTTTCATGTGGAATATATATTAAATCTGAAAAATTAAAATAAAATAAAAAATAGCCTAGAAAAATACATCTTTTTAGAGAAAAAAAACAAGCAACCAACAGAGACAAATATGCTGAATAAAAAATACAGAAAAAAGACAGTTTTCTTAATATGCTGTGCAATATACATTGTGCAATACTGTGTATACAATACTGTGTATTAATATATTGTGTAATACTACAATTTAAATTTTTTAATGTTTAATCATGTGAAAATATTTTTAGGTGAAAAGATATTTACATAAAAAATTATAGAAAAAAAGTGTATGAACTTTATACATGACATAGACTATTTATTTAATAGTGTCTAAAAAAAGGCAAAATAGAGGAAACCACTGATTTAAAAAGTAACTTTTTTTAAAGGGGTGGTTGACTTTTTTTTTTTTCTAGGCTTGATTGTGTTTATGGGGTGCAGTGAAACGTGTTCATGCTTATTTTTCACATAATTTACCTTTATTCTGCACCGCTCTGTTAGCCTGGTAATACCAAACTCTGCTACTTCACTTTGCTTCGTAGACAGAGTTTGGAAAGGCATAATTGACAAGCGTTTACCTTCTCGTGGGTTTGGGGGGGGGAGGGGGGGGAGGGGGGGGGCTTGTCTGAAGTTTAAAATCATTGGTGTACCCGTAAGCCAATCGCATAATGTTTGGTTATGACGTATGTTATGCGCCGGCTCAGTCGCCTTGAACTTCTGTTGTAAACACAGGTATGCGGTGAAAACAAAACCTTCGAGCGAAATACCAGCGTGAATATTCTCCACAACAGAGCGAATAGCATCCCATGTCTCCATGTCCGCTGTTGTTTTAGATTTCCCTAACCTAAACTACAATCTTAAATTCGGTGCTTAGCATCTATGTCACGGCCCTCAGCCCGCCCTCTTTTCGTTGGTTGGACGGCTGGGAGCTAATCTGGGAGCTGGTTTGCTATATCAGACTGAGTACAGAAGCGAACTGAAATTGAGCGGAAGTACGAAGTCTGACGTAGTCAGGCTACCGCTCTGTCCCTTCTCTGATAAACACCCTGATTATTTCCTGGTTTTATGAAGCCCCTCCCTCAGAAATAAGCGATGGGCTCTGATTGGTTAGCTGGTCCAGTGTGTTGTTATTGGCTAAACTGCCTCTAGACTGCGTCTGAACATCCCGCTCCTCGCCACAGTGGCATGTGCTCCGGTTGTATTGTAAACAATGACGTCATCAATATTGCTTATCAATTCTCTGTTTGCATTGAACTTTTAGCACCGCAACTTTGCAGATATTGTTTATTCTCAAACAGCAACATTAGTTACATATTAACTAATGTTAAAAAAGTGAAATCGCAATCACCCACCCCTTTAATAAAAAAAAATTAATAAATAGATAAATAAACAGACAAAAATACTGATTACAAATTTTCCAGAAAAAAAGACCAAAGATAAAAATTACTGATTAAAATATATTTTTACAGAAAGAAAATACAGATTGCAATTATTTTAATAACTGTTCATTTTAATTATGAATTATTATAATTAATATAATAGAATTATTATTTTATAGAATATAAATATATACATTTTTAAATTTAGATTTGGTTTACTTTTACAGAAAAACAGACAAAAAATGTTTACAGAGTAAGGCGGCTATAAGACAGAAAGCTGTGAGAGTATACTTATGGAGAAAAACTGAGGTAGACATAGGCTTTGAATAGAGATGGATGTAAGTTTCATTCAGTCAGTCTGGTATGTTACTCCACTACCTCTGTGTAAACACCCCAAAATACAGTGTTTAGAAGCAGTGTTTCAGGCACTGAAACTGTAATCAAGCCCTTAGGTCTCTTGTTTGAATCAATCACTCCCTGTTTAAGGTCATGAAGCAGACATTCAGACTGTGGCGACGGGTACATTAGCTGTGATTATATGTAAGCGATGTGTTAATATTCATAATCTCCACCATCTCTCGCCTCAAAGACTTGCAAACATAACCAGAGTTCATCTGCATGAGCACACACTCTTTAAAGTGGTCTCATCACAGTATAAAACAAACATTAACCCATTTTACAAACATTAAACTCCTTTTTGGAGAAGATTTAGATCTCAGAAAGAGCTCCGAACTCTGAAGTGTTTTAGATCTTCTCTTACAAATCCCAGGTGCCAATAACAATCCATAGTTAGGATTTAAGCAACACAGCAGGACTGAAACAGTGATATAAATATACAAAAGCATTAAATTGTTAATGGCTGTTTAAACTACCCAGAGGAGCATTTTATTGCTCAGATATTGCCCTTTCAAATTAAACATCGATATGAAAGAGCAACCTCTTTCTTAAAGCATATAAACTTTTCATATGCAATATATTGTTGTTTATCTCATATCAACTATATTTTCTGCTGGCCCAAACAGCACAGTCATGACACTGTCCTTGCCACGTAACATTTATGTCACTGGCTTCCAATGCTGATTAATTTAGAGCAGTAATATAGAGAGACTCATTCAATATGTGGTGAGGAACAGACATTCATATGATATACTGATCTCTGCACGTAACGTCACTGATGCAGACTGTGGAGGACATGCAGGACAAACTGGTGTGACAAGTGAGCTGTAACATACACTGGGATGAGAAGAGCCTTAGATTGATAGTGGCTGCTTGAGGAACTCAGATCTTTGGAATGTTCTGCTGGAGGAATATGGAAAGTGAGAATGTGACTCAAGTATCTGAACATGGAGTTCATCAGCAGCAGACACTTTTCACACAGAAATAGGGTAACAACACAAAGTGTAACCTGTCAAGAACATGTCCGAGTCATATTTCACCCTATAATTGAAAGAAAGGTAGAGATAGCTTGTACTCTGTTTAATTGTAATAAAAAATAAATAATTCTAAGAACGAAAATACTGATTAAATTATGCAGAAAGACAAAATGGACAAAGTACTGATTAAAAAAAGTTTTAGGGGGCAAAAATACAGATTAAAATTAGTTTTATAAAAAGACAAAAATACTGATGTTAAATACTGATTAAAGTCAGCATTATATATTGTTTTATATATGGTTTATTATTTTGCACTATATATTACATAAACAAAAAACTAAGAATAAGTCAATTAAAACAATGTGTAAATGTAAATAAAGAATTTAATGAAATAAAAATTATATTTTAAGGTCTGATAAAGTACAATAATGACAACATTTACTTAATTGTCTTTAAAATAATTTCATAGTCCTTAAATTGAACAGGTCATAGCAATAAAAAACAAAAAACAAATTTTATGATTGTCAGACTCGAGACAGGCGAGTTAGAATCAAACAGACGGGTTTATTGAACGGTATGTGGGAGATCAAGGAACTGGTGAGTATAGCAGATTCAGAGTCTTTAACTGAACTGGAGATGATACTGATAGTGATGTTCTTGATTACCATGTCTGACCAAGACGTCAAGGATAGCGGGTTTTCCAGGAGCTTGTATGATGGAGCTGGATGCAGGCAAGTAGACGGAGCGCACACACACACACGCGCACACACACACACACACGAGATCAAGGAGACTTGGAGCAACAGGCAAGTAATTCAGCATAGGTTTGAGTCCTTTTCCACTTGGGAGACCAAACAATGTGGCTGTGTGTACTGGGTGTTCTTATAGTGCTGTGTGGGTGATTAGTGAATGACAATCAGGTGCGTGATTAGTATTCTGGTGATTGTGAGCACTGATAGGTGGAAGAGCCTGGCGTGTCCGTGACAGAACCCCCCTCTCCACGACCCACTCCTGGGGACCGAAGATACTGACGTCATGGTGGGCAACCCCTACTGCGTGGAGCTGGATCGTGAGAATGGGAGGCGTGGAATTCTGTCAACAGATTGGGGTCAAGGATGTCATCCCTTGGAACCCATGACCTTTCCTCGGGGCCGTACCCTTCCCAGTCTACGAGGTACTCCAATCCACCACCACGACGTCGGGAACTCAGGATCTCCCTTACGGAGTATGTTGTTCCATCTTCCAGCACCATCGGGAGAGGGGGTTTGTCTGTGGTGCCAGGCTCTGTGGAAACAGGGAGAACAGGTGGGTGATAGGGTTTGAGCAATGAAACATGGAATGTGGGGTGAATCCTGTATTGTGATGGAAGTGAGAGTCATACGTGACTGGGTTGATTTGCCGGATGACAGGGAAGGGACCAATATATAGATGGGATATGGGAAACGAGCCATGGGCGCCCCAACACTATCCCAGTGGTGGATTCCTCCAGAACCAATAAACAGATCCCTTCTTTGTGGAGCTGACCGACTTGTAACCAGATGGGACCCACACAGTGTTGAACTTTCCCCTCACCAGGGGCTTGCCCGTTATTTACTGAATCTTGTACAAGACATCTTTGAGTCTCTTGAGTTGGAGTTGGTTACATAAGTTAGCGGAGATGAAGTTGCTGGCTGACCCAGAGTCGAGGAGTCCATAGACTGAAACACAATGACGAGGAGTGGTAATCTGAATAGTAGTGGTTAGAAGTTTTATATTGACTGAAGAGGTAGAAACCACACTCAGCACGGGTCGTGGAGGACGAGTAGGACATGTCCTTATCACACTTCCGTCCTTGCCGCAGTACAAGCATAATCCCTGGGTAAGCCGGCATCGACGTTCAGCCAAAGTGGGACGGGCACTGTCGATCTGCATGGGTTTGGAGTTTGGTTCTGGAGAGCTGGGATATTCTGGCTGGCGGAGAAAAATAGCTGGCTTCTGGCACAAATGTTTCTCCATACAGCCCTGAATCCGATTGGCAACACGGATGGAGATTTGAAGGAAACGCTCTAGCCCCATAGTGTCGTTGTAGGCAGAGAGATGCAACCGGAGCGAAGGCTCTAATCCTTGACGGTAAGTGGTCAGCAGGGAGCACTCATTCCAACCACTAGCAGCTGCTAAGGTGCGGAAACAGAGTATACTCTTGAATAGACTTCTGACCTTGTTTTTAAATGATATAACTGCTCACCAATTGAAGCATCTCCAGCTGGTCATCCGAAAACCTCTCGGAAATGAGTGCAAAAAGCCCCCAGTGTTTGTGTGGCCGGTCCATTCTAGTGCCATAATGACTCCACCCATTGAAGCGCTCGACCGGTTAACAGGGTTCGAATATAGGCAATTTTAGCTCTTTCTGTGGGGAAACGATGCGATTGCATCTCTAGGGCGAGCGAACACTGCATGAGAAAGCCATTGCATTCCTCCACCGAGCCAGAGAAGGGTGCTGGATTGACCATGGGACTGGCTGTGTAGATCGGGGGCCGAAGAAGAAATACTGGTGCAGGATCCGGGGCTGGTGCTGGTGCAGGTCCAATGGTGGTTTGACTGAGAACTTCTCATAGCATCCACCAGCTCCTGGAATGGATCAGGGCCTGTTTGATTCGTGATGGTATGGTCTGGTCTTCTGTAATGGGAAGTCAGACTCGAGACACAGGTGAGTTAGAATCAAACAGACGGGTTTATTGAACGGTATGCGGGAGATCAAGGAACTGGTGAGTATAGCAGATTCAGAGTCTTTAACTGAACTGGAGATGATACTGATAGTAATGTTCTTGGTATGACAGAGACGTTGAGTATCGTAGGTTTTCCAGGAGCTGGTGTGACGGAGCTGGATGCAGGTAAGTAGACGGAGCACACAAGGAAAACACAGGAGATCAAGGAGACTTGGCACAACAGGTAAGTAATTCAGCATAGGTTTGAGTCCTTTTCCACTTGGGAGACCAAACAATGTGGCTGTGTGTACTGGGTGTTCTTATAGTGCTGTGTGGGTGATTAGTGAATGACAATCAGGTGCGTGATTAGTATTCTGGTGATTGTGAGCACTGATAGGTGGAAGAGCCTGGCATGTCCGTGACAATGATCATGGGGTCAAATATATTTTTCTTATATTCAATTGCATAAAATAATACGCATAAGGATTATATTTTAAATTTTGTCCCCTTGAAATCAAAGCTTTATAGATTAGCTGTGTTTAATTATGGCTCATTTGTTAAGAATCTAAAACATATTTTTTCAGAGCAGTAAACCTACTATTAAAACATGATCTCATATCTGCATATCCACAAATACCTGTTCTGACAGCTTCATAATTGAATCCATATTTAGCATGAATTACTTTGATGTGGAGGTCAGCAGATACGGGAATATTTCTGATGACACAAGAGACACTAAAGCCTCCTAATGCACTGCACGAATCTTTCTGACATCGATTGTCCATCAGAGCCAGGAAGAAAGCTAGACTATAAATAAAAGATGCCACTTCATGCTTGTCTGCCTCAGATGGCAATTAAACAGGATGCTGAACGGCAAAAGCAAAGGAAGGAAGGGTATTAGTGTCCAAGCCGGCATCACCAGGGACTCTCAGAAAATCAAGAGAGGGGCTGTGTGACGTAATGTGGGCTGTATGTGGGGAGAAGGTCATACAGTTTCTGACATGCTTTTTTCTTTAGGATTGATCTCAGAATAGAAACAGAACATCAGCAGTACAGATACTTGACATTTGCCTCACTGACAGACACAAATGTTACTGTCAAAACGACAAACAAAAATGTGACTGCTGGCATCTTATCAAATCATGCTTCCAGATGCAGAACAGCTAGGTTTTTTCTGAGAGAAATTTATCCTAAACTCCTGAACTCTTTACTTTAGCTCTTCAAAATATATAGAGGAGTACGCTTTACAATAAATTACTATTTAAGTTTTTAGGGGGTTTTTTGCTTCAGAATTTTATGTGTAATTCATTTTGTTACTTCTTTGTAATTGTATGTGAAATTGTAATTGTATTGTGCTGTAGGTAATGACAGCATGCCAATATACAGCCATATCGCACTGCTAAAGTGTGAAATCGCAATTATAGAACAGTTCGAAGGCACGATTGTGTAAATACATAAGATACAAAAACAGAGTGTCTTTAATGTCCCTCTTTTGTGCAGAACTACTTCCTTCCACCACGGATTCAAATCTAAAGTTGACAGTTTAACAGCTGATCCCAAGCCTAAGTTACTAATTCCAAAACGTCACTTTAGAACTAGTAATGAAGGAACGTTGAGTTGTTTCATCAAAAGCTTATTTAAATTGCATTAAAAGCAGCGTATTATGTACAGTATTATGAGAGAGAGCGAGAGAGAGAGAGAGAGAGAGAGAGAGAGAGATGGACTGATGGAGTGTGATTACCTGCATCTGATACAGCATTCATTCTTCAGCTCAATCTCATATTCACAATAAAACATTAGTTTGCTGAGGAAAGCAACGTCTTTGTCTTACTATCCTTTGATCTGTTAAGGGTGATTTCCGATGACAGCGCTGCTCAGTGCATTTGTTGGCTGCGTCCTACAATATGTTGTTGAAACGAAAAATAACTTCCTTGTTTAAAACCCTGTTTCAGTCTCTTTCAATATAAAAGTCTTTACTGCTGACTCACCCATACTGCTGTCTCTTGTCCCCATCTAATGGCAGAATAATGTAACTAAAATGACCATCATGAACACACACTAAATCCCAATACTAAATACTAATATTAATTAAATATTACTGTTATTTATAAAAAATATTATTTATTGGATAATGATACTTAAATTTAAAAAACAACAATCATAATTGTTGCTAGGCAATTCAGTCAAAAATACAAAGGCAGCACACTGATATACATAAAATATAATGTGATACATTTTTTTCCCTCAGCCAAAACTATTTGCTCTGGAAAAAATAATAGTTTAATGAGACCAAAGACTGCCATTAAATTTATCCAACACGAATTACATCTCATGTTTAACCCCTATAGAGACAAATTCCAGAATATCTGGTCGAGGTGAGGTGCTCTCGGTGGGTTTATGAGCGCTGAACAGCCACTGGCGTCCTGGAGCTCACTACTCCGAAAACATTGAAGCAAATTTTCAAATGGACGTTATCTTTATTAACAAACTGCATATTTGAAGTCTAAACAAGTACATTCTCCCCTAAAAAAACTCTTTAAACTACATTCTGTAACACAAAAACAGTATTATTTTTAAAATGATAGCGGATTTGGACATCCGCCATGACACTCGCTGTCAGGAATAGCGCAAGCGGAGTGATGATACAAACATTGAAATGGTTGGAGTTCTGTTATCACTAGAATATCACTCAATCAGATTCTTATCAGCTAATCAGATTCGAGGACCAGAAAGAATTGTTGTATAAATATATATACTGTATATATTTTATTGGTCTCTCAGCAAGGCTTCTCTATAAATGTGATTTGAATACAGAGGGGTTTATGGCAAAGCTCTGTGGAAAACTGATCAATATAACAGGAGCGAGACGTCTGACACCTCACTGAGTCACTAGTCTTTGTTTTCCCTCTAATTCTGCTAGTTTACCCCAGCACACCACCCATTTGGATAATCATGAGACAGCTTGAAACAATTAATCACCAGTTTAGATCAGTTTGGACCAGCTGATGACCAATTTATTTTGAACAAACCACTGCTACCACCTTAAACTGGTTTTATCTGGAGAGTCTCAACATTCCACATCCACATAGTTCTCTGACATTAATTAATGCTGATACTAACAAGACAAAACTCAGTCGTTCTCCCACACCTGCACTTTGTCAATGTAAGATTCCTTGAAACTGATAAACTAAAACAAGTAGTTACAGTTAACATCAAAAAACTTGCATCTGGGTGGAAGAACAGACATAATCCACTAACAGCTGCGCGACTGTGACTGTCCACCAGGAAAACAAGCACATTCCACTGACAATATAAAGCAAGGGCTTATCATGCATGTACAAGAAGCTAATAGTTTATGAAAAAGCCAGTGGAAACTAGTTATCAAGCAGCTTGCCTTGTCCCTTCAAGATCAGGGCCAAACTATGAATCAGAGTTACGAGAAAGCAATCGCAACCTCGATGCACTCGCCCCAGAGAATACTGAGAAACACTCCACACTTTCCATATAAGTAAACGCATGTTTGTAGATGCAAACACTTGGCACTAACATCCAACTTTCACACAATGCAGGCACAAAAGTGCGCCAGATGTCATAAACGAAGAAAACATTAATTGAGCATATAGACTGACACATGCATATTCAGTGTGTCGCATACAATCACATCACAAAAATGGACTGCTGCTTATTTAATCATGTTTCATTTAGACTGCCAAAGATCTCTGTCATCACATCTGGCTGCAAACCCAAGAGAAGGAAGGAAAAGTAGAGCAAATGACATGATGGGGAAATAAACTGACAGAAAAACACTTCAGAAAGAGAAAGCCACAGGCACGGTCCTTTGAGACTGAATATTTGTTTGGAAGCTGATTTTCAGCAGAGACACTCTATCTCTGTCAGATCTGTTTAGACACTGGCAGATCTTCTCTAAACACGTGTTTTGCTCAGAAAAACACACTTTCCATCATTTTATCTTAATGACATTAGAATTGTAGCTTGTGGCCAATATAAACACTAACCCACTAAGCAAGACCGTGAACGCAGAAAAGAACACAACAACCATGAGAGGAGGAGGAAGATTATTACAATTTAAAATAACAGTTTTCTATTGGAATATGTTAAAATACAATTGCCGAGTTTTCAGCATTATTACTCCAGTCTTCAGTGTCACATGATACTTCAGAAATCATTCTGATACGATGATTTGCTGCTTAAGAAATATTTATTAATATCAATGTTGAAAACTTGTGCTGCTTCATGTTTTTGTGGAAACCATAATGCATTTTTAGGATTTAAAAAAATAAAATAAAATAATAATAATCACAGTATAAGCATGCATAAAAATTTATATTTCAAATAAATGCTGGACTTTATTTTTTTTGATCAATTGAGTTTCTTAGGGGGAAAAAAAATGCACCGATCTCAGTCTTTTGAAGAGCAGTGTAACACAAAAGCAGAAATGTTGGATTCGTTTAAGCTGTCAAGCTCAAAAAGAACAAATAAAGCCAAAAATGTGTCATAAAAGTAGTTCATATAAATCTATCATAAGACTTGGAATATTGTTGTTGTAATGTTTTCTTTTTTCATGGTCACGATTAATTGTCACTCTATGGAAAAAGCTGTATTTACAGTGGTCCAGTAGTGCACAACACAACAAAATCTCGCAACACAACGGAAACAAGTTTCAACACAGCAAAATTGCCCTATGAGTTGTGTTGTGGCGATTTTGTTGTGTTGTGCACGACTAGGCCGCTGTACGTATTATATACTGATGCTCAAATATGAACTCGTGTTCCACAGAGGGGAAAAAAAAAAAAATTAAAATAAATAAATAACATACTGGTAGAAGGACATGACAAAATTTTCATTTTTCTATCCCTGTGATTTTTAAATTGTTACCCCAGTCCTGAATATGTGGTTCCTTCTTTGCTGGATGAGCTGCTGTTCTTCTAACACAGCTGCGTTTGGTGTATTTTGGAAGGAAAGTTTGTCTCTAAGGTCCCATATGCAGGAAGAGGAATGTCTGTTCTGTAAGGGTTTCTGTCCTTGGCTTTCATCCTTTATCACCATCAGCAAGACACCGAACCTCAAAGGCCCCTGTAGTAAAACATCCTGTGCTTTACATCAGTCCCGTATAGTGAACAAACATAATATCCATTTAACGAGAGCAACACAGAGTTTCTTTAAGAAAAAAGTGCAATTCTGTCATCATTTACTACCCCTCATGTCAAACTCAAATTATTTTATTTCTTCTCTGGAACACAAAAAGACATTTTAGCATAATGTTCATAATGCAGTGAAGGACTGTCAAGCTCCAAGAACTGCATAAACATGCTATGAATGTAGCAATAGTCCACATAACTCATGCACTGTAAGTCTTGCAAGTCTTCTGAATCAGTATGATTTATTTGAGGAACAGAGATAAATTTACAATATTATTAATTGAAAAGCTCCCTTAGCATATTTACAGAAAAGACCAGCATAAACATTTAAGAAAGTCACTTAGGTTTGAAACAACATGATATAAATTTATATTTTGAAAGACAGTCTTACTGAATGTAAGCGCATGAGTAAGACTTTGAGTTGGTGTGTGTTTTAACAGAGGAGGTGTAAATACAAGATACTCCAATTCATCAAAACAATGATAAAACTGATAAATGCACAATTTCCTCCACTGTTGGATGTGCTCCTGTTCTTTGTTTAAAACTTTGAATTACATCTGTGGATGAATAACCCTGGTGAGGATTTTAGTTCGGTGTCTGAGCTTTACAGGCTCATGGGTGACCAAGAAACAGTCATCACCTTCATATTACAATGAGTTATCATGGAAATATCCATTGCGCAACACTCAAGAGGGAATCCTGGTTTAAATAAGGGCTGGACAGTCAGTCACCATAAGCTGGAATGGTTTTATTCACATTTTATGCATTTCATAGCTTGATGGGTATCAGGAATGCATTAATAAGCAAAGGTTTGCTGGGGAAAAACACGTCTCTTATACAGAAGACTGGAAACATGAACATGATTCAACGGTGAAGCAGATACATAAACGGTACTTGCAGGTTGGCTGCTATGTTTGGGAAAGCATACTACAATAGTACTCTAATACTATTCTACATTATATGTATTCTGTGAGTAACAAGCATTTTTAAACTTGTGCTAAAATGCACTGAGTGAACTCCATGTAATATCCCACAATGCAATGTGCCTGATGTTCCTTACATTTCCAGGTCGACAAATAAACCAGACATAATATCAGCCATGACACAATACATTTACTTGACATCTAAAGGTCCATCCAATGTCCATAGCAATGGCCTTTTTCTTTTTGCAAGATAATTTGTATTTTATAACTTCATGTTGCACGCTTGGTATTCTTTTTTTTTCTTTTTCTTATTCCATTCTCTCATTATCTTAATGTTTGTAATTTTTAATGTTATGGTTGTTTCAACATCTGGCCAACAGATTACAGCTGAAAATTAGCCAGCTAGCTAATGCTGACATATTTACAGAAGTGTAAATTAATGTGTATTGTAAAAAAAAAAAAAGTTCATGTAATCATTATTTGATCAGTTCAAAATTTTAAATGTTAAGACATTTTTACACAAATTTAATTAAGAAGACAAAGTAATGTTTTAAAAAATATTGTATTATATCAATGATAATGAATTAAATATGCAATGAGATCATGTGACAAGAATGTAGCATTTTACTGTTTTAAAACATGCTTGCATAATACATTCTGTTGCAAATGCCACTTAAAAAAAAAAATTTGGCAACACAAGTAATAAACCGAGTGAACGTGATCGTCTGTATCCAAACCACAACTGACTTTTGACCTAACAACCAAGCAACCACCCACCCTGCTAACAAAAATATATTCTAAGAATGTTTTGCTATTGTTACCTATTTGCTATTGTGCATGTTAAGTATTGCAAAACTAATAGAAACCCAGAATTTTTCAACAAGTTTCCTGCTGTAATATCTGTAATATCTCAGCAACTACCTACAAAAACACACAAACATACTCAAAGCATAAAACAATGGTGTCATTGAGCTGCCGTGCTGTTTTCCTATGACATACACCCAGGGAATTAACCTGCATCCTTTCTGGAAAAAAAACGAGCAAATGACAAGCTAAATATGGCTCTACAAACACACAACTCTCAACAGAAACAGCCTGGATCAAGCTGAACTACACAGAAAAACATCTCGTAGATGTACAGTCTGGATTTTCAAATGTGGGTAACTCACTGGACACTGAAAACAGAAACGCCAGAGCCTGGCCAGATGAGTTTACTGTATGTGAAGTCATGGAAGAGGATCTCGTCCAGCTGCTGAGTGATGGATGAAAGAGCTTGGAAAGCTGGAAACAGAAGATGTTTTGTTGTACAAAAGACCTGCACTTCACTTCAATGCAATATGCCAGAATTCTTCATGAAGGCTTCCTGACCACAATTTATGTCAGTTGATTTGGGACTTCTGGAAAAAAACAAATGCCCAACTATGTCATGTGGTTTTGGACACCAACAAAAGTTGATTTATGAAATCGTTCGAGTGGTGGGATTTGAAAAATGACTGTAAATGAATGCATCAATGTCAAACAAATAAAACAAAGTTAAAATATTGCGGCTTAGAGAAGGGAACTGGTATAAATATGTAAATTGCATTGTGTGATTCATTTCTGTTTCTCTCCTTCCATTCATAGCGAAAACACTTGAACGTGTTGTCTTCAACCAGGTCTCATTGTTCCTTTCGCAGAACAACAAACTGGACTCTAAACAGTCAGGTTTCAGGAGTGGACATTCAACTGAGACTGCCCTTCTCTCTGTCACTGAAGCCCTGCGAACTGCGAAAGCTGACTCCAAATCATCAGTCCTCATTCTGCTGGACCTATCTGCCGCGTTTGACACTGTCAATCATCAGATACTCCTCTCCACCCTCTCATCACTGGGCATCACTGGAATTCCACTTCGCTGGTTTGAATCCTATCTCACTGGTAGGTCTTTCAGGGTGGCCTGGGGAGGGGAGGTATCCAAAGCACATACACTGGTCACTGGGGTTCCTCAGGGATCGGTTCTTGGACCCCTCCTCTTCTCCACATACACTACATCGCTGGGTCCAATCATACAGGCACATGGATTCTCCTACCACTGCTATGCTGATGACACACAACTTTATCTCTCCTTTCAACCAGATGATCCAACGGTAGCTGCAAGGATCTCAGGTTGCCTGGCGGACATTTCGGCATGGATGAAAGAACATCACCTTCAGCTCAACCTGGCAAAGTCTGAGCTTCTTGTCCTTCCCGCCGCTCCAACTCTACAGCATGACATCACGGTCCAGTTAGGTTCATCAACTATTACCCCATCAACCTCGGTCAGAAATCTTGGTGTAATCTTTGATGACCAGCTGACCTTCAAAGACCACATTGCAAAGACTGCTCGAGCTTGCAGGTTTGCACTACACAACATCAGAAAGATCAGGCCCTTTCTGACGGAGCGTGCTGCACAACTTCTCGTCCAGGCCCTTGTCATTTCTAAGCTGGACTACTGCAATGCTCTTCTGGCTGGACTTCCATCAAACACATTCAAACCTTTACAAATGATTCAGAATGCAGCGGCACGACTGGTCTTTAAGGAACCCAAAAGAGCCCATGTCACACCTCTCTTCATCTCATTGCATTGGCTACCAATCGCAGCCCGCATCAAGTTCAAGACACTGATGCTTGCTTATAGAACAACCACAAGCTCAGCACCCGCCTACATGCACTCACTACTAAGAATCTACATCCCCTCCAGAAGTCTGAGATCTGCTAGTGAGCGACGTCTCGTGGTACCATCACAAAGAGGCTCAAAATCTCTCTCCAGAACATTCTCGTTCACCATTCCTAGCTGGTGGAATGATCTTCCCACCCACATTCGGAGTGCCGGATCCTTGTCAATCTTCAAGCAACAGCTGAAAACTCATCTCTTTCGACACTACTTGACTATACCCCACACATAAAAAAAAAAAAAAAAAAAAAAAAACTTTCTCCTTATTTATTCCTTCCCCTGCTAGCTTGTACTTATTTAAACAACGCCTGAGACTTGGTGTTACAAGCACTTTGTTTGTCGGATTGCCTCCTCAAGATGAATCGCTTTTTGTATCCCCAATTGTAAGTCGCTTTGGATAAAAGCGTCTGCAAAATGGCTAAATGTAAATATGATATGCATTGCTAGGATTTAACAGTAATGTCTTACAATAAAACACTCTACACATCAGTACATTCATATCAGCAACATAGAGGAAATATTTCAATGTTTGTTCACCAAAGACATTTATAATTCACCCAAAAATGAAACCTTGAATGTTGATAACCAAATAGCTGATGTTAGCCAATGATGAAGTCAATGGCTACCCTCTACCAATCACTGCTATAAAAATCTTACTGACCGCAAACTTTTGGACAATTGAACTTACTGAATATGCATTTGTGGGAGTTTCCCTTTCAGATGCAGAATTTATGGAGGAAGAGTGTTAAAATGAATCACACAATGCAATTTACTAACGCTTGCGCTCGTCAAATTACTAGTATTTGCGCCATTATTTAAACGCAAACAAATTTAGGTTATTAAATCTTTGTGGGAACATTTCTAAACTATTGACATGTACAGTTTTTTTTGTCATCATTATTTAAAGTTATTTAAAGGTTCCTAAAATGTTTCGCACAACAATCTACTAACATTTTCACCCAAAATATAACATTATTTGAATGTCTAAGAACATTAAAATGTCAACTTTTCTTGTTGTGATTAGAACATTGTTTAAAGGTGACTAAAATATTTCTTACAACATTGCAGTTTTATTTTTACCCCAAATATAATTAATTAAAACATTTATTTTTAGTATTCTAATGGCCCGTTCATGCAGACCTCTTTTTCCCATTCCAATGCGCTACTTTTCCATTGTTTTTCTATGTAAACACACGCTAGATGCCAGTTCCAAAACAGTGGACCAATCAGAAGACCCCGGAGGCGGGGCAAGAGTTGCAAGCTTTTTGTTTACAGTAGCAGGTTGGCATGGTTGACAGCTGTTTTATTTGACGGCAGTATGGCAGAGGCGGCATTCTACGTTGCACTTTTTTAAAAACCATTTCTGAGCACTGCATCTCGCGTTTATAGATGCAAAGACGCATTCTGTGTGAACGGCTCCTAAGAACGTTTTCTCTCAACATTATGAGAACATTCATCAAGAACAAATAACTTCATGAAAATGTTCTGAAAATGTTGTTCTAAGAACTTTTTTTGTCTCAATGTTATGAGAATGTTCCATAAACATTAGTTTAAGAGCATTTGTCCTAACATTTACATAACTTAAAACATAAAAACATTAGTGAAAGTTGGGAGAACGTTCCCTATTAGCTGGGATAGTGCCTATGGGATTCAAACTCTGTGTGGATCTGAACCATCAGAGCTTCACCTCATCATGAATAATATAATGCTGAAAGCCCAATACTAACGTCTAAATCAGATCTGGCAACAAAAACAATCTGGGATTGACAGTAATGTACGTCTGCATGCAGAACATCAGCTCAATCTTAATAGGACGGTTCAAATATGAGGCATGGATGGACAATCTGGTGGATCAATGCAAACTTCATCTTTTAAGATGTCTAGAATCTCTCTGCGTGTCTCATGAGGGAATCACTAGCAGCTCAGTGACATCTCCAGAGACCTCTGTTCTGCTGCCAAGAACTGATGCAGATAAATGATGGGGATTAGATAGAGATCAAAAGAAACACGGCACGCTGTCCTTAGAGAGAACGCATGATGGCTTATTAGAAACGCTTAGAGCAGCTTGTCCACTCATCCCTCATCTCTAACCCACTATGAAGGAAAACATGGCTCCTTCTAATCAGCCTAAAAATCTGATATTGATATTTTACATAGAATATTTTGACATGATAAACATATTGCGTGTATACATTAATTAACAAAATAATTGTGACGATTTATAACCTTATAATATTTCATTTATAATAATATGCATTAATACTTATGGTAAATATTATAGTAATTTTATCTCCACTTATTTTAGTAATTTAGTAATATTTTAGACATTTAAAAACATAATTTCTACAGTTTTATGAAAAGTCCATTACAAACATTTCCCATATTTTTTTGTGGATTAAAAAATGGACATTTTTGGAATTGCAATTCTCAAAAATGGGCTGCACATTCCCAAAAATAAACATTTGTGACCCATACCACTTTGCCAAAGACGCTGCTAAAGCTTTATGAGTCAATGTCCTGTGAAAGTTGTGTGAAACACTTGAGTTGTGTACAGCCTGTGGTATATCTGTATGCCAGACCACTCTTTCATAAGATATATAATGACAGGAAATCAGCAAGCTAGAAGAAAGAGTTAGTGTTGTTCAGTAGTAAAACTAGACAGCTAATCTGTACCATTAGAAACCGCCATAAAGTAGTAAACTAATCTCAAAATGTGTATAAATCAGTTTTAACCAGCATTTAAATGGACAGTTCACTCGAAAATTTTTATTCTCCCATTAGTTACTCACCCTAATGTCGTTCCACACCTGAATGCAGTTCTTTCTTCTTCTGAACACAAAATAAGACAGTCATTGCCTTTTACAGGCAATTTTTTTTTTTACCATATTATGGAAGTATGGATTTTTGAGCGAACTATCCCTTTAAATCTCCTCAAATGTGACTTAATACAAATACTTGCTAAAAACATGATTTGAACAACCTGGAAAACTTATTTTTTCATGACTATACTTTTTGTGAGAGGTTACATAAGTTATATTATAGGCCTACACATGCCAAATTATCTTCTATACTGTATACAAAATAAATAGTACTACAATGGAAAAGTTTCATAAAGCTTCATAAATTCTAATGATAATTTAATAATCTATTTGATAATCTATTTTGACTACTTGATAATCAGTCACTAAACTGATATATTGGCAGAAAGGCAGACATCAACAGAAGTGTTAGTTGCTTCTTATTTCAATTCCAGAATATGGACAAACTTTTGTGAAAATACTGTCTAAGTGATTTGCATATGTCTCATTTTAGAATAAAAAAAAATGAATATAACGGTCAATATAATTCTGATACACTGTAAAAACAATGCAATAAAAAACTATATATGTATACAGTAAACGGTCTATGTACTGTACATATCGCAATCAGCATTGATCATTTTAAAAAAATAAATAAGAATCAGTCAATCAGTTGATCAGACCCATTATTATATAATATATTAAGAGATACAACTGTTTATTAATTGTTAGTATTTTTCATTGTTAGTTCATGTTATCAAATGTAGTTAACTAATGCAAACAAATAGTTTTACCAAGTTGCTGTACTTTGAGAAGCTGCACAAAAAATACACAAAAATAGGCCTTGTGGTTCCTTGTTTCTTGCAATGTCTTCGATCAGATTTAGCCTTGACTTTGAGTCTTTCCGCTTGATGTGAGACACAGGACTGGTATTTTTCTCCACTTAAAAGAGAAACAAGTGTGTCAGTATAGTTTATGTCTGAGCTATTTCCCTATCCTGTCAGACACAGATCTCTCACAGCATCTCGCCGTGTTTCCGCCTCTTTGCTCGGATCTGGCATTGTTTGGCTTTTAAGTCTGCATTGATGTTTGTTTTAGTTTGACATATACACCCCCATTCACAGTAGCTCGTCTATCGTTCCACTTAACGCCAAGGTTCCTGGGAAATGTCTGCGACTTTTTTTTTCGTTTGTGCAAATGTCCTAAGATTATTCACACCGTGTAATTATTATGCATATAATACATCAGACAGCTCACACTCAGAGTACAACAATAAACTGAGAAGTATATTAATTCATAAATATGCATTATAACAAAAAGCCTTTCCAGGTTGGGTAGCAATCAGATTGAAATGGTTTGAAATGCCATGTGCTCAAAAATGTTTATCTAGAGATGGTCAACTGGACTCATTTTATCAGTTCTGTCGGAGAATGTCAATTGCACAAAACCACTGAACATGGAATGCTTTCCATACTTCCTGCCATCAAAAGCTTCTGTATGCATCCAACCATGTCGAGAAACTACTGTAATACTATCACAAAAAAATAAAACGTGTCCTTGTTGCACGTCACAAAAGAATTAATTACTTACTATTATAATAACAAAAAATTGAGCACAAACCCTAATCCTAACTCTAACCATATAATAAGTACATGTATTTAATTAACATCACTCAGTACTTGGAAGTGCATAATATACACTGTAACAAGGACACCTTAAAAAAAGTTGTGACCGGTTAGGATTAGGGTTACTTGTATGTAATTAGGCTATGCATAATTTATTGTTATTATAATAGTAAGTACATGTAACGTGTAACAAGGACACCGTAAAATAAAGTTTTATGGTTATTTCTTTAGTGGCCATGATTCATAAGGTTGATAAGAAGTCTAAATATGTTCCGCTCTGTAGCTCAATAGCGCCCTTCTCTGGTGTGTGTTTGTAATATGTTCCACATTTACTTGGTATTAATATTGTGTAAAATAAAGTCTGAAACTCTTTTTAAAAATCCTAAAAATATATTATCTTTCTTTTTTTAGATTCTTTTTCTTTTTGTGAAAGCCACCCTCAGCTTTTTATTTTATATGGTATAAGAATAGATCTAAATCATGTTTAAAAATGTCTGCAATGCAATACAATAAAATTAAATAAAAGGTAAGTTTAGCCTAAATGAAACTGCCACTCAATAGAGCCTATAGCTAGTTTAGGACTAAATATTGGTTCACAATATTTATAGACTTGACAAAAGACATTACTTCACCTTTCTTAACTTAAAAATAAAATAATCCGTTAACCAGTAATAATAACTAAAGAAATTGTTGTAACACTTTAAAACAAGACACCAGTAGTTAACATTAGTCCATTAAAGAGTATTAAACGGTACAACTTTTGATTATAATAATGATGAAATTAACAGATTAATAAAGGTTTTAGAACTATTTTTCATTGTAATTAACTAATGTCAACAAATAGAACCTTACTGTTAAGTGATACAAAAATTAACATACTGTGCAAAATAAAATAAGATACTAAGATAAAATAAAATACACCAGACTGGGTAACTGGGTCAAAGGTTTAGCTTACATTAAACTAGCCTAGCTAGTTTAGGACTAAACATTGGTTCATAATATTAATAGACTTGACAAATCAATGAAATCACCAATATTATTTGTCTGTAGAAAGAGTCCAAATCATGTTACTTTCGCAATTTTTACTTTAGCAAATGAGTAACAAAACAGATTATGTTAAAGTTATGATGTACAGTAACTGCTGCATAGTTAAGGTCAAGACTTCTGAGACTGGACAGACCAAATCACCATGTTGATTTTGGCCTACATCCTGGGTACAATGTGTTCAAAAATGCTTCTCATGGCAAGCTAGTTTTACGTAATAGTTTATCTAACATAATGTAAGTAACATGGGATTTGTGCCCAATTCATGAAAAGCAGCATGCATTTGACAAATATAGTACGGCAGTTCAGGAAGCTTGTTATCACTGTGTTCCCATCGCGTTGACTTCAACCATTTATTTACCAGCTCTTTGTCTTGCTAATGTACTGTTTTGCTAATGTAACAGTCCCAGCGCTGATAAGACATATGCAAAGGAATGTTGCTGTACTCCGTCCAATGAAATACGCCATTGTTGATCATCCTCCTGTGTTATAAATCAAAAAATGATACGTGCACAACTTGCTGAGATTTCAGATCACATTTAATGATTTTCATTCAAGAGCAGATTCACACGAATCTTCCTCTGGTCAACACTTCCATGGCATTTCTCTCTTTCGGCCACAAAAAGTCTTTTCTTCTCTCTCATACACACAAATACTTGTACAGACACTGCAGTCTAAACCAGCTGAGGAGATATTTAGGAGAACGTACACCATCAGCTGTAAAGCACATGCCAACTGGGCAACAGTCACAAAATGACCCAACTAACCAAGAACATAATGTACAGAGCAGTTGCATTTAAGACACGTTTTTAGAGTCCTTGCGCAAGGACTTAACAATCTCCCTTTGGAACAATCTTCAATTAAAAATCCATTCACATCCACTCGTCCGCATGAGCACCAATGTACTGTATCTTAAAAGAGAAACTGACAGAATAAAAAATAAAACACTGATCTATTCCACTGGTATGTAACTGCAAGTAAAGGAACGCACGTCTCATTAAAAAATACACAGCATTAAAAATCAAAATAAATTCACAATGATCAAGATCACATTTGAAGTGTTAAACTGTTAATATCTTCTTCTTGTCTATACATATGTTAGGTTAGATATATCAATAATATTCCCTTTTGGAATACTAAAAGCCTAACAGTCAAGAGTTAAGTCGTGAAAGCTGAAACAAACATCCATAGTGGACCGGTTTGTTATTGCTTTCCTGTGCAGATATGGAAATTTAACCAAAAGCACTCGTATGTTTGGGAGGCAGTCACCATATTCGCGGTAAAAATCGTCATAATTCCTGGCACCATGAGTATGGTGTACTTGTATAGTATACTCATATAGCATAACTCAATTGTCAGTGTCCTTTTTTTTTTTTTTTCTTTTTTTTTTTTTTTTTGTCCAAGCAAATCCACAGCAGCAAATCTGCTGCTGCCATCCACTGCTCAAAGACAAAACAACGGACTTGCAAAACACTTGCAAAAGCTAAAGCTACAGAGACATGTGTGACGTTCTCTTTGGCACATTCTGTCACTGGCAAATTTCTACAGTTTATGTTTTTGTGAAAATGCCTTCAAATTGGTACAGGGAAAAACATTAAGAAAAATGGTCATAAACTTAGCACTTTATGCTCAGAAAAACAAATAATATATATGTATTATTTATATATATATTATTATTATTATTATATATATATATATATATATATATATATATATATACACACACACACACACACACACCCCCTAATTCTTTGCAGATAAAGGTGCATTAACCTTTTACTCTTGTGAAACATTCAAATGTAGTGTAGCCAAATAGTTCAGTTCGTTTAACATTCACATGAGCCATAATTTGGGTTATGGGAAAAAAAGTGACTTTTATGAGCATAAAATACTTCGGGCCATCAACGTGTTCCAAGACAATTTCTCAGAAAGCTTCGTTATCATTTAAAAAGCAACAAAGAAGACTTTTAGACAGCAGCGTCGACTGTTTCATTTAGAGTTTACTTTGTGCTAAGCACAGAATTAAATGAAGAGAAAATGGAGCGATCTAGGATCGGATTCATCAAAGCATTATGCAAAGCATCGCATAAGCTTGTGCAAACGCGCTACAAAACAATGTGCCATACAAAAAAGCAACGAAGGCATAAATACGTATGGATGAATACAAATGGAAGGCATGACAGAATTTGCATGCTCACTTTGTTGGTCATGTGCTAAAACGATGCATTTAACTAAGTGTGCTTAGCTTATTTAAATATTTAGCAGCAATCGGTTCCAGACAAATTTGATCATCAACTCTAAGTGGCAAGATTCAACTGAGATTATCAACGTCTAGATTACAGTGGGACTGCAGAAAAGAAAAGGCATGTACAGTTTGGACACAAACCCATCTGTGTCTGCTTAAAATGAATGTCTCGTATCTTTTGAAAACTGCATGGCAGTGCAGGCTTGTAGTCAATTATCACAGCTAGAACAGTTACAAACTGTGAACTTGCAAATGCTAGAAACAGATATGCTTTGTTTCAAAGGGTCAAGGCCTTTTGTTTAAGTGCTTCATAGTGAAACCATTTAAGGTTGAGCTTTACATCTGTGCCTTTTTGATTGTAATTCTCTGATTTGTCGACCATTTAAGAATACATTTGGTAAGCTAAAGAGTTTTGTGAGATAATTTTAAACAACAAATATTAGTCATTGGGCATAAGGGCCAAATAGCTTACTGAACTGAACCCACCACACACTCATTCTGCTTTTCGAAACAATCAAAGCTTGTCCACAAAACAAATGTAAAGTTGCATTGTACTGGGACTTTTTCTTGTTCATAAATAACGGTCGATCCTTACGAGACAAAAGGGAGATGAGAACTGTCATGGCAACACACCTACCTCACGCCTGAATCATAACAGATGCTCGTGATGTAGGTCAGGGTAAGTGGG
This sequence comes from Acrossocheilus fasciatus, assembly GCA_036784905.1. Classification (NCBI taxonomy): domain Eukaryota; kingdom Metazoa; phylum Chordata; class Actinopteri; order Cypriniformes; family Cyprinidae; genus Acrossocheilus; species Acrossocheilus fasciatus. The sequence continues at coordinate 29,066,831 of CM071940.1, read as the reverse complement.
TCGCTAGCTGAGATTTTACGAAAAATCTCTCCCTTTGATCAGAGATTGAAATAATCAAAGATGAGTAATACAGAAACAAATCATGGAAATAACTGGTGAAGATGATGGCATCTCATACATATGTAGGAAGGACACATGGCCTAATTAGCAGGAGAAGGAACTGGCTCTGCTGCGGCCGCCCGCCCCGCGGAGGCTTGGCTGGGGGCGGGAGTAGGCGTGGAGGCTGATGTGGGTGTAGTTGTGGGCTTTGGGGAGGGCGTGGACAGGGTCGTGGCAGGAGCTGTGGTTGTAGTTGACGTGGAGGTAGCAGCTGAGACTAGGGGCTTGGGATCAGGAGTGTCACTTTGGGCAGGAGTGTCGTTTGCGGGTGAAGCAGTCTTGTTGTAGTTAAGATTGAGAATGTGCTGCTGTAGGTGCCTGATCCAGTCCTCCTGTACTGAGAGAGGGCCGTGAAACTCCACATCACAGAACCTAGAAGAAATTAATTACACATAAATGACAATTGGTTCTGAGGGCTTACACATTTATGGCTATTTTAAACATAATGCCACCAAAATGCACATAAAAATGCCACAAAGGACATAAATATGATTTTGAATAAACAATATGTTTCACATTTTAAGGCATCATAGACAAGCTCCCATTACAAAGACTGTTCCAAAAGACAGATACATAGTTTTAGGCTGAAAAAATATATATGATCTGAAATATTTTATGAACTGAGAGAGATGCTGATTATAAATATAATTTTACATAGCAAAACATATCACTTTTTTCATATTATTTTTGCCTCCAATAACTCCTAATTTGCTGCTTATTAATAGTTAGTAAGGTTGATGTTAGACCCCATTTTCATTTGAAAACTCTGTGGTTGCGTTTCAGTGTAAACGGAACAAAACAGAAACTTTTGAAAACAATGGCGTGGCTGCCCACATTCGCACTACTGTAAACGTAGCCTTAGTTGTAAGCTGGGCCTGCAAGAAGTGCTGTTTGTGTAGCACGTGAAATCTCCACCATTCTAGATTGTTCTAAAACCGAACACTTACAAGGTTCCGTTTTGTTTAGCATGCTAGTAGGCAGTCAAGATATCAAGGCAGCTCACTAGGTTATGGAATAGATATAATAACTAAGTACAGATCTAATAAATGAAACTCACCGGCACTTGAGTGAGTAAATTTTACCCACAAGTCTAACCAGTGGGGTGGAGGGGGGCTTTGGCACAAGGGCAGGAACGGTACCGGAGCGAGGCTTTGGGGGACCACTCTCTCCCTCCCCTCCTTCAGCATGTGATGGGTGTTTAAGTGGCCGTCTCTCAAATCCTTAAGAGAAAGAAATTGGTAGATTAGGTATAATTTTCCAGGCAGACAGGAGAAAAGGGATAGGAAGAGATTGAGGTGAAGCTGTGCTCTGACCTCGTGGCAAACGCACGTTGAGTTCACTATGCGCCACCTGCGCATGTGGAAGTGCATTATTGGAATGATGAGCGCCAGGCTGTGGAATAAGGCCATGCTGAGTGGAGCTTCCACTTCTGCTTTTTGCGTCAGTTCCCCGTGATGACAGCCCCCAGGAACAACTGTTGACATCCCGTCCAATTGCTCTCTTTTGAGGCAAAGTGAGAGATGCCCATTTGGCCAGAGCGGGCTTTTGAGAAACAGGAGTTGTAGGGTCAGAGTCACAGGACGGTGAGAGAGCAGAACTGCACCTCTGCAAAAGATTACAGCCATTTTAATTGATATTAAAAAGCAAGTTTTTCAAACTTTCACAGCAAGACGCCACAGAATTGCAATGACTGGGCAAAATTGTTCAGTTGCTTTCATACTTTCTTTTGGGCATAGCGGGCTCCTTGTGCATAACTTTGCTGCATCTCTGCTGCCTTCTGTGGACGGCTGCGTATCCAGGCACTCAGCGTCTCGATAGGCGAACCATTTACACACCACTCTGTCACGCCAAACTGTCGTAAATGTGCTCGTGCGTGACTGGCCAGTGCCTTCCGGTTCTCAAAGTAGAATCCACAGAGTTCACAACTGGCATCTGAAAAGGAAAAACAAAAAGATGAAGTCACATTGTTCTTGAGACTATTTGCAAAGCAAGGAAACCAATAAATATTGCGCCAAACATGCAAACAATGAGTAGTTTACAATAAGACCAGAAACATCTAAAGATAGGGTCAGTTTTGATATAATTTTTCACATATAACCACCTGGTTGGACTGATAGTGTGCAGGATTTTACTTTTCATTAATTGGATTCGACATTGTTGTTGGAATATTTCTCCCAACCGCCTATCAATTTCTCAGGTGTGCTGAGTTTGTGTTGATCACTTATAACCATGATTGAATCTATTTTAAGTCTTGGAATTCTGAATTGGGCTCTTTTATTTATTTGAGAGTCATTCTTCTGCAAACATGGAAGCAACACAGGCACTGCACTGCAAATAGTCTTCAAACAATGTCATAGAAAAGAACCAAATAAGGAGTCTGGCAAAAATATAACCTTACCCATGTGGCCTACCCCATGCTTCTCCACTGAGGCTTTACCCTTAAAGGAATAGTCCTGTGGGGGAGGAGAGAAGTTTTTAGATTGGATGAGCAGTGCTTTCTCTCCTGGCTGTGCCTCCTCCACCAGCGCCTTCTTCTTCATTGAAGGCACTCCAAAAATCTTCCCAACAGGTGAGGTGGAGGACAAGGCAACGCTTCCCAGCCCATGTTTATGAAGACGTGATCCCGAGTGGAGCAGGTTAAGAGGTGACTTGCGGGACAGGGCAGAGGACTGATAGCCTGGACTGTTCAATGAAATCCCACCATCCTGACCCGGTTCCTCCTTTATGCCCAAGGCAACAGATGCAGGGGTAGTGCCTTGTCTCCTCATGACTTCCCACAGCGTGTCAATGGGTGAGCCATTCACAGACCACTCTGTGATACCCATATGCCTCAGGTGTGAACGTGCATGGCTTGAGAGGCCTTTACGGTTTTCGAAGAATTCGCCACAGAATTCACAGCGAATATCACGGGAAGGTTCCTTCTCCTGAGTCATAACTGTAGGAAGAAAACAATAAAAAGACAACAGATTGAGCTGGGAATGATTCAGTCATCCATTAAGATCATTGAAAATGCTAAACGTAAACAAACAAAGATATATCACAATTGTGAAAACAGAAAAACATACCCAAGTTGACTGGATAAACATTATCTGAAGTGTTTAAACTGGAATGTAGTGGCTCTGGGTTGTAGCTTTCATTTACTCCCATGTCTGATCCTTTCATGGTAACCTCTACAATTTCAGGCTCTGGTTTCGGTTTAACCAGCTCTACGGTTGGGGAAGAACTGGCAGTAGATGTCGAAGGAGACATTTTGCGGGTAGTAGGCTGGTCGTGGCTTGGAGTTTGGGCAAAATGGAAAGGAAGGCGCCCAAGCACACTCCCTGGTGGGGAAGAGGACTGGAGTGCGGGCCGAGGCAGTCCAGGGCTTGGAGAAGAAGAGGGGGATTTGGGGGACTTCAGAGGTATGATGGACGGCAGGCCTCGGCGGACTATAATCTCTTTTAGTGTGTCAATAGGTGAGCCATTCACAGACCATTCTGTGATCCCAAGTTGGCGCAGATGGGAGCGAGCATGACTGGAGAGGCCTTTGCGGTTCTCAAAAAGTTCTCCGCAGAATTCACAGCCCACGTCTTTCATCGGCTCTGTTAGAGAACAATTTAGTAGACTTAAGTCAGTTTAGGTGTGTAAATTACCTCACATAATTGAGGAAGCAAACAATAGGCAAGGACATGCAAAAACACATAAAAGTTGTTACCAATAGGAAAGGACATCACTTCCCCACTACTGAAACGAAGGACCTGCAACGAGGATGCTTTCAGCTTCTTTGGGGGTGGGCCCAATAAGGGGTGGGTAGAAGAGGAGGTAGCTTTGGAGCCAATTGTTGTCCTCAAAGAAGAGGTTGCTGTTTTATATAGGACAGGGCTGGAGGGAAGAGATCTCTTAGGGGAAGTGGAAGTGGAGGGTAAGAGGGACGTCATGCTGTTCTTCTGGGACCTCAGGTCTTCTGGACCATCTGAGAGAAAAGAATTTGCTCTGTGCTTAAAGTCATCAGTCAAGATGAACCGATTGAGTAAGTCAATGGGGGAGCCCTTGGATTCTGAGTACTCAATCCCAAAATGGCGCAAATGGGCACGAGCATGACTCGAGAGGCCTTTTCTTGTTTCAAACCATGCACCACACAACTGGCAAATAATGTCTTTAGAGTCCATGTCCATTGCTAGAAAGAAGTGTGAGAGGAACAGAAAAGTTAAAGAGATTGTAAAAAGGACAGACAATAAACACGCAAATAGAACAAACCGATGACCACAACACTACAAAAACAAATCACAAACAACTTATTGAAATTCTTTATTTGTATATAGTACATTAATGGCTTTCTTACTAAGATTCAATGGGGCATCCGTATCTTGCGGTGCCCAGAATGGTTTGTTTGGACTGGAGAGGTTTGTAGACTGGCTCTTTCCTAAGGTCTTATGCTCCTGGGATCGCAGTGGGGAAGACACGGGTAGGAGGGAAGAGATGGGAGCCTTTCTCAGCACTGGGGAAGGGGACCGAGACTTTACAAATGGAGAGGAAGGCAGGGAGCCAGCTGCAGAGTGAGTAGTTGGGGAAGAGGAAACTTTAATAGCAGAAGCCGCAATAGAGAATGGGACAGGGGGCTTGGTGTCCAGCATTCCTTCTTCAGTTTCAACATCTTTTGTGGGGCTAGGTATAGGAACAATAGGGGCATGGTGCTGGAGCTTCTTAGGAGATTCCACAGTAGGGGAGGTGCCAGTGAAGTGTGCATCAATGGAGCGTTCCTTAGTAATCTGGTAGAGGAGATCAATGGGTGCGCCACTGTTCTCTGACATACCGATGCCGAGCTGGCGTAGGTGAGAGCGAGCATGGCTAGACAAACCACGACGCGTCTCGAAGGCAGCACCACAAAACTCACATTTCAACAGGTTAGAGCCTGGAAAACAGAGAAATGGTGATTCAGGACCTATCTTATGCATTTTGATAGATGGGACTGCTAACCAAATTTTTTCAATTCATTCACTAAGAAGAGTTAATAGACCTTTACTGACTATCCACTGTGGAAATGAAAACTAATTTTTGTAAAATGTCATGTAAGGAGACAGAAAATCAAGGTGACAGACCAGACTAATAAGGACAAATATATGTAACATAACATCCCATCAGCTCAAACATTCATGTTCATGCAGTTAAAGGGTTAGTTCGCCCATTTAAGACATGAAGTTGTATGCAATCCTTACCAGCACTATAGTGCATACACACTGACCCACCCTTTAGTCACCTCCCTGGTCAGAGTTCTGGCCGCTGGAAGTTTTTCAAGATAGTACTCCCGGTTAGTTTCCGGGGCCGCAAAACTGTGCGTTTTTACGTGAAAAAAGTATTTGCGTTTCAGATCAGCTGTTGATAGCGCGACTCGCTGACAACGTGTCTGACTACGAAACTTCTGATGACGAAACCAATTTTAGCACAATGTCAGACGGAACAGATGTACAAATTGTACATATATCCCTATATACTGTTTTTATATTAGACTTCTTTTCACGTGATTTCCACTGGAGTCTAAACATCAGCTTGTTTACCGTACAGTTTAGACATTGGATCATAAAGTTAGTAAATAGAGCTTACCCGTGGTACTGGTACAGCAAAACTCTTTAAAATCATTTTTTTTCTTTTTCCTCCTTGGTTGGGGATGTAATCGTCTTCGCTGAAGTGAGCACTGCACACACGGAAATCCTTGATTCTCGATATTTTAGCTCCCGCAGAGTAGCCGATGGCAACCAGCCAAAGCTGTCTCGTAGCTATATCCGAAACTGGAAAACGATGGAATCTGAACGGTGATCCCGGCACATTCTTGTGGTGTCAGCCTGGGAATTTACAAGTTCGCACCATTGTTCATTTTCTACTTTTTATGTCGTTGTCATTCGATTGTGTAAACACTATGGAACAGCTGATCTGAACGTGCGCACTGTTGACGTTGACAGCAGCGCGGATTGATAGAAATGGAAAGAAAATAGTGCCGATTAAAACTGAGGTATGAATTTTGTCAGGCGTGTTTTTTGTGATGTAAATTATTCAAGCTTTGAAACGCAAATACTTTTTTCACGTAAAAACGCACAGTTTTGCGGCCCCGGAAACTAACCGGGAGTACTATCTTGAAAAACTTCCAGCGGCCAGAACTCTGACCAGGGAGGTGACTAAAGGGTGGGTCAGTGTGTATGCACTATAGTGCTGGTAAGGATTGCATACAACTTCATGTCTTAAATGGGCGAACTAACCCTTTAACACTAGCAAATTCAGATGTTTTTTAAAGGATTAATTCATCCATAAATTACCATTTCTGTCCATATTTACTCACTATCAGGTTATTCCAAACCTGTATGAATTTCTGTGGAACACAAAAGGTGAATGTTTAAAGAATATTCTCAGATGTGGAACAACATGATAATGTGTGTAAATTATGGAGTTTTCATTTATGGGTGAGCTATTATTTAAAAAATTGATTAAAATCTAAAATTCATATTACCCATAGCGTCTGTTTCTTTGGATTCAGGGCTCTGTTCCTCAATAGAGAACAGGGTCTTTTCTCCTGGACTTGTGGCCAATTTATCTGTAACAGGCATTTGGGCCTCCTCTTCTTCCTCTTCCCCATCATCTGCCTCCTCCCCATCTGTATATGCATAGACAGAGACAACATTTTTTTAATTAGCTAATTATAGAGTAAAACCCACCAAGGTCTCAAATGAATGTTTCCTTTAACCAAACTGTAACTAGCTTTACCTTCATCTGATGCACAGAATAAAATAAATTAAAATATTTATAATTAATTCATGCTTAATTACCTGGCCACGTGATTCTGTAAGATTATCTGTTAAAAGACATCTGCTATGTATAAATATTTGGTCCGATCATGACATTACAATCTCTCAATTATTTTGCCATAAATGTTACAAATTCATCTGTGACTAAACAACTATTTCTACCTCATTTATTCTTTTTCTCTCTCAAGCATCATATTGCACAGAGAAAATGTTAAAGGGGGGAGCCCACCCCGGCACCCTGCTAAACTTTCACGGCTCTTTGATTGCAATTATTGGCAGCAATTAAACTTAATGACTGATGTTTTTAAAATGGACAAACTGGCGATAAAACCAGACAAACAACTAGCAATGCTGACTGACAGCAACCAAATAGATTATAAAACAGGTCTGTCTGACTAAAAGTTGTTACAGACTGATTCACTCCAGAGGTAAATTCAGCAGGTCTACATTCAAGCAGCACACAGAGATTTTCTTTTGAAGCTCCTGCTGGTCTTGCTCTTCTCAGCATATTCAATATAATAAGCTGTGAACGCGTTCCTGCGGTGGGCGTTTCTGTTCTGTCATTTGATCTGTCCTAGACACAATTCTAGCAACATCAGCCCTTTTTCTGCTCAGACTGAAAATGAAAATTCACTGTAATGGCATACTCCATGAAATAACCAGACAATAAAAAGAAAAAAAGACATTAAATGCAATAAGTTAAACACAAAATCCACCGTTTAATAACTTGTTCAGGACAGCGTGAAAGAAAACAAGTAGCGCTGACATTTTCTTTTCAAAAATGTTTTTGTGAAAGTGCGCGGAAAAAGAAATAAGAACCAAGAAAAAAAAGAGCTGGCGCGCTCCATTTCAACATTAAAAAAGCACCTCAAGTAAAATGGCGAAGACTCAGCCTAATTTCGAGAATCATAAAGACATATATGCATTGAAAAAAGATTCCGTCATTTTGACAGGACATCAAAAACTGCCTTTATTAAGCACACTGAGCGCAAAATGTCACATATTGTGACTTTTCAGACCGAAAACTGTTCAGGCAGCAGGGGAATGAATCGATCTCGTACGTGCACTCTCTGTTTCACTGGACCATTCCTGGCATCAGTGATTTAAAACGCACATCGGGTATGACAGGAGCTCGTCTTAAATGTTAACACGATTGCATGCCATGCAAGCTTTAAAAGTGGCGAAGCTCCGAGCATATGCATCTCTCAAGCATCCCCATGCACGGCGCGGAAGTGCATGCACTCACCATTCAGCGGCTGCAGCGCATCGGACTTATTACAGCACCTACAGTCAGACAATTTTTCCGCTATTGTTTGTGTCTGCGGGGAGGTGGAAGCAGCCATTTTGCCCCGCACACATGCACTAACGCACCAAGGCGTGACGAGCCGAATAAAGGCGGAGACTAGGCAAAATATTAAATGCCAGACATCAATTGCATTAATGAAGATTGCATTAAGAAATTAGCAAGTGTTCTGCGCCATATAAAAATCTTTACAACTTCCTTTAACAATTGCCCTCGACAGCAGTACAAAAATCCCAAGGCATGCACAAGCTTTTAAGTTTTCTTTTAGTTTATTTTGGACTTCTGACTACAATGCAGATGAGGTAAAAGCTATTTATTTAACAGAAAAGTAACATGAGTAAGTAATACACACTTAATGTATTGCCTCGTTAACCTTTGAAAAGCCAGTTAAAACATCTAAACATCAAGAAAAATAACTAAGAAACAAAAAAGTGATCAAAAGTAAAACCACTATAGTGAAACATGTCTGAGCCCACTAGAGATTGTGCATTTTTTGTTAATGCAGTTGGCCTACAAACATTTCCACCACAAATGATATTATGCTCAGGTTCATATTTCGATTTCATATTTGTAAAACAATCAATTTTTTATATTCCCCTTTTCTTTGATAACAGCATGCACTAGCATGGACTCCACAAGTTTGTAATAGCTCATTATCCAGCATGACTTTAGTGACAAAAAAATAATGCAGACTCTAAAATACTTCTTATATATTATACAATACAGTTAATTAAAAAACAAAACAAAAAAACTTTGCAAGTAAGAACTACGACATGATTCGTGGCCTAATTTTACAAAGTTTTTGAGAAATCAAGGAGTAGTAAAAACCCATCCACTTACCCTCTAGTTCACTTATATTGTGCTCTTCCTTCCAGCACCGTTTTGGAGAGTCAGAAGAAAGAGTGGTGGGTTCTGCTGTCATGTTCTCCTCATCCTTCATGTCTTTCCTGCACTCTTGCTCCTCATCAGAGTTTTGCTCTTGACTTGACTGGAGAGTATGAGTGGGTGCAGTGGGTAGAACCAGATCTGGATGCTTGGCAAAAAGCTCTCGGAGAATATTAATGGGAGAAACCGTGACTTCCCAGTTGGTGATGCCAAAGTCTCTGAGATGGGCTCGGGCATGACTGGAGAGACCAGCTCTGGTGTCAAAGCCGGCACTGCAAAACTCACATCTCATTACGCTGAAGGTCGACGGGTCAAAGTTGGCAACTAGAGGTAGCAATGGAGAGAAGAGCATCAAAACAAGCCTTTGGTTCTGTGTGGCAGGCAATTAAACTTTAATGAGACATCAAGTTAATAAACATTAACAAAGTTACATTTACATTTAAAAGCATCCTCACCTTTTTTCTTTTTTTTCTGGTAGGAGAATTTCTTTTCAATGGCATTGACCTCTTCCGGAGAGATGAAGTGCCTAACATTGTAACTGACACCCACTCTGTTCAGGTGACCCCTAACATGATTGGCTAGTCCGATGCCATTATGAAATCTATCTGGGCAATAAGGGCATTTTCTTTCCACACTCTTCAACAACCCCTCTCTATCATCATCTTCCTCAGTTAATGCATCAATAAGACGACTAACAACATCCTCTTCATCTTCGTCATCAATATCATCATCATCATCATCATCATCATCTTCTAGTTTTGCAGCAACAAGTGTGTCTTCTCCACTCTTCTCATGACTATCAGATTTTTCTTCTTTGAGTTTGGGTTCCTCCTCCTGTGCTTCAAGCTTTTTGCTGTTCTTTTTTGGCGAGGCGGAATTGGCTTTGAGATCCGGATCACTGGCAGGTGGCTCCGTCTCTGGGGTGGGGTGGGGTTAATGTGGAGTGTTACAGAGTGTTCAACAGTTATATAAAAAAAGACCAGTATTGCACAATTTAATGGTTAAATGCAAACAAAATGTATGTGGAATGCAATGAGTATGGTGACAAGCTGAGTTAATAGAATAGTTGAACTAAATGGAAAGTCTGTCATCTGTTATTCACCCTCATGTTGTCCCAAACTTGAATGACTTCCTACGAAACATGAAACAAGATATTTTGAAGAATGTCCATGCTACTTTTTTCTATAAAACAGAAGTTGCTCCAAAAAAAGTAAAAAGTGTTCAAAAAGTGAATGTCTGTCAGAATTTCTCTTTTTGTGTTCCATGGAAGAAAGATTGTCATGTGGGTTTGGAACATGATGGTAAGTAAATGATGACATAATTCTCATTTTTGGGCTCATTGTATACAAAAGGAACAGCTTGGCCTGGCTACTCTGTAACCGTTTAAGATCTCTGTGGCTCTGCTCATCACTCACCCATCACCCTGCTGCATAAGAGGGGAGTTTGGAGGTCAGAGCTGAGAGACTCTATGAGGATGAGGGGTAACTTGTTTCTTAGCTGGGCTTGCTGCCCCTCAAGCAACCCCAGCCTCTCTGCTGCCCCTCGGAGGCTGGCTGAGAAGCTGCTCTTCAGCTGCAAGGCCAGGGCAGGTACCTCCACAGAGTCTGCAGGGGAAGGGACCAGGTTCAGACCAGGGTGAAACCTGGGATTTCCCCAAGTTTATGGCCAAGCATGACTCAAGTGAACTTCCAGAATTTCAAGGCTTGCCATTTGCCCTCCATTCAAGTATTGGTCCTTGCTGACTATTGCCACTGACTGGGTTAACTGTTTGGGAAAGGTTCTTCTCCTACTATAAAAATTTAAGAAAGAAAGTCTGTACACCACCAGCAGTGGCTAATAGTGAGCATCGGCCAATGGAACAGGAAGTAACTCCTCACAATTATAACTGGCCAATGGAATGGGGATAGTCACTACACTCCTTTAACCAGCGGCCAATCAAACAGGAAGTAGCACTACACAAATTTCAGTTTAAGGATGGTTCTGGCACATCAAATCCAGGCATCACAATAACACAACAATGCATATAGTGCACACACACACATATACATGCTTCACTACAAGACAAAAGACGGTGCAGGTAATGTATTTACTCAGATTTTGTCTATATGAAATTGGAATTGTGAAAGCAAATTCTCATTGTTCTATTGTGGTGGTTAATGACAGTATTATTTCATGTAACAATGTTATAAAGAGATGGTGAGAAACTGATGACAAAATACAGACCTTTCTGAAAATACATTAACAATTTAGTAATAAATACATCATTAGTTTATGACATTTTACAGCCTCTCTTTTTCAGTATGTACATGTTGCACTGGTAAGTATAGTGTATCTAAGAAACTTTTAGGGCATTCAAGTTTTATACAGTGTGTATATTACTGTTCTCTGAGCACAGAAGTCTTGCCATTGTTACCACCTTTCCAGTTTAGCTACAAGGCTACTGACTGGTCTTGGTGTAATAACCCGTTATTGACTTACCGGTTTTGGAGTCTTGTTTTGGATCATGTTCTGGTTCTGGTGTTGGAATGTCTTCTTTCTGGCACTTATCTTCGGTCTGGTTTGAGATTTGGACTTGTTTTTTCATAACGGGAGTAAGGGTGGACTTAGGATCTAGTCTTGTACTCGCTCTTGTGCGCCCCAGTTTACCCCTTGTGGCCCGGACTGAGCGTTTATTCCCTATACTTTTGAATGCCACATCCTTGCGCCGCGGAGCAGCCCTGGGATTTGGCGGAGACGACATGAGATGCAGAGGTTGTGGAACATTCTCTTCCACAGGATTATTCAGAGTTGTCCTGGGCTCTTCTGTTTGTCTCAACTCCTCCACAGGGTCTGTATTTTCAAGCAGAGTTGTATTATCAGGTTGCTCTGTGGCCTCTCCTGGGGTTGCAGAAGCACTTTGACAAGACAACGAACTAGAGTCCACCTGTGAAGTGCCACTTTCGGGCTGTGTTTCTTTAGATTTTTTGGATGCCCGGATGGGGTACCTCTTGTTGAGAGGTGATGTGACAAGAGTTGACGCAACATCTGCAGAGGACTGAACTTGTCCTTTCTTGCAGGACTTCTGTTGAAAGCGGGGTGAGGTTCGATAGACACCAGCTCTTGTTCGAGTGTTGTGCGTCTTGGTATGCTCAGCAAGTTCTTGAGGCAAATCAGAGCTAAAGTTGCACTTGAGACACACAAACTGGCTAACATCTGTTAACTCTTGGTTGACTGGCTCCGTTGCCTTACTGCAACTGGCTTGCTGTGTCACCCGCTTATCCCCCTCTTTTAATTTTCCAATCTCTTCAAGGATTTTCTGCCGTGACTCCTCATGACATCGCTGATGATCCAGCAGCAGTACCTTGTCTACAAACTCCAGACCACACTCTATACATTCAAAAGCATTTTTATTAAGATGTCCACTCCAAGAGTCTTTTTCTCCACATTGCCATTTCTTCCCAGATCTACCAACCTGGCCATGCTCTTGCATGTGTTCACGTAGATGTGTGCGTTTTTTGAAGTAAATGCTACATTCTACACATGTAAAAATCTCTTGGGAGAGGTCTCCATCCAGTTGGTGCTCTACTACTGACCTCTGCCTTCCCCGTACCTTCTCTTCCTTTTCCTCTTTAAATTCAAACATCCCTTCCCCAACCTTTGTGGTTTTCCTACGCTCCTTTGCTCCCGAGGGTTTTCCTCTGATCTTCCTGCCGGCTCCCGTTGTGCGCTGCCAAGTATCTAAGCCAGAGAAAGGCCTCAATATGGCCCTCTTTTTTCTTCGTCGTTGAATGAAGGTGCAGTGCGCCCAAGGCCCAGGTGGTGGACTTTCTGGTTCAGAGTCTCCTGGGAAGGTGTATACATCTGGCTCTTTGGTGATCTTCTCTTCTCGCCCTCTACTATTAAGCATTTTCTGCTCATCTTTTTTGTCTTTTTGGCATCCCTCTTTCAGCGAAGTATCTGGTAGATGGCTCACTTTGTCTTGTTCCACTGCTAGAAAACAGCAAAAGGCTTTATTGACTTAAGTAGGTTTTTTTTATATATGACAGGGTGTTATTGACAATCAAAACATGCATTGAGGTACTTTAAGCATTTTTACGTTTTGCTGTGCGTTTAGGTAGGCTGGAGTCCGTAGTTTTAATCTCCTTGTATGTAACATCTCCTTGATTCTCGACCTCCAGGGGGGCAAGTGGGATCTTCTCAAGAAATAAGTGCTTGGTTTCCACAGGTTCTTGGCACGGATCGATGTCAAATCTGAAAGCATAAGGATTAAAATGGATGAATAGGTTACAGCTTAATATTTATTTCCATCAAACCCCTCAATGTTGAAAAAAAAAACGTGATGAATGCACTTTTCTATACACCTGTTTTTCTGTATAATCATCTGTATCTCACCTGTCTTCTTGTTGTCCAGAGGTGGGACTTCCTGGGCTGTGAGCAGCCAGACCATGAGGGTTAGAAAAGTGCTGAAGTTCTTCCTCTGACATAAACCATTGGAATCCACACAGAAACACAAACAATATACACATGACTTAACAGAAATCAGTAGACTCACAGTTATATCTACAGCATGTAGACAAACAAATCTATTAACGCTGTTCACAGAGAGACGAGTTTCACAGTACAAACACAGAATAGTTCAGTCTGAAACTAGCTTTCTAGTCGGTCTGAGTTTCTTACACTTTTAGTAAAAAAGGCACCAAAGCTGTAAAGAGTGCATATTGCTACCTTAAATGTACATATTAGTACCTAAAAGGAAAAACTGTGTACCTTTTTAAAAAGGTACTGCCCCAGTGACAGCTTTTGTACCTTTTTTCTTAGAGTGTATGATTCAGACATGCATTTTTCTCTGGCTTGAAAGTAAGAATGAACCAAAGAGACAATTACCGTCCAAGGTTTCTTTCTCCGAGTCTGAGTCCCATGTGAGAGAAGAGGGGAAGGCTGAAGATCGTGGACTTCTCTGTACTTTACCACAATGCTCCAGTGTGGGGAAGAAGCATTTTGGACCGTCTGAGTCTCCATTTCCATCACCCTTATCCATGTCATCACAATGCAATAACCCCCCCTGTGAGTTCAAAGGGTTGAAACAAGTACAACATTACATAGTTCTGTTTAGGGAAGAAATAAAACGTTGCACGATTCTCACACAGGTGTACACTGATTGTTAAAAGATAGGAATCAAAAATGTATATAATCACTGTAAAATATAATAAAAAAATATTAGACTATATAAAAGCAATGTCTCCCACGTATTTTTTTAAATTAATAGAGTAACAGTTTATTTTCTATTTTATAGTTATATTTTATGGTTATAGTATAGATTTGTTTATTTTCTATAAGTCTATTTTCTTCTTTCGTTGGAAAAGTGAATAAATTAATCCAAAAAAAAGGGAAGTTAAATGCTGTGTCCCAAATTGCATACTGTCCTTCCTGAATAATAGTATTCCAAAATAGAATTAGTGTGTCTATATATATATATATATTGACGTTAGTATCTACAAACACAAATAAAAAGTAAAAAAAATAAAAAATAAACAATAAAACATGGCAGATTTGCGAAATTGACAATTAACTAGAGAGGTTTAGATAAAGAGTGAATAATAATCAACATTTGAACTTGATGAAAAAAATATTTATGTAATTTCATGCACATTATATTTAATCTGCAACAACATTGTGAACTTTTATAAAGATGCATGTGGTCATTATATTTTAAGTAGGTCATTATGCAAACACATGAGAGCGCTCTGCACGACAGACCTGCGACTGGCAGATAAACATGCTGCTTCATTTAAAATATGGTAGGAAATGAAATGAAATGAATGTGGAGGATTTAAACTGTGAGAAGATGATTGACAAGGCAGTTTAAACAGTGACAGGATGCATGTAACTAAGTAACAGAAGTATGATGAACTAGTATGTCCCAAAGCTTGTCTACTCTTTTGCTGCATACTCAAAAGTAGGTATTTTTCTTCACAAAAAGAATACATATTTTTAGGGCACAGTATATGTAGGTGAACTGGTAGGTGCCTTGACTATACCAGGAAGGTGCAGCTGAGTAAGGAGGTGGATGTTGAAGGCAATAGCCCTGGGCTGGACATCAGATCTTGGGGGTCCGTGGTCGAGAGATCCTCCTCAGGCTCCATGGTCCCCTGGTGCACTAGCTTGTGTGCAACTGCTGTCCACCTCTCCTGTCCTACATTATGAAGAGCAATTCCATTTCTGGACAAAAATACAAACAACTAAGATGCAATCTGACCTTATGCAAGCATAGACATGGACCTGATGCCTCAAAAGTCAAATTATTATGGAGACTTTAAAGAAAACCTACAGAAGAAAACTTGCAAGATGTTTATCAACTCAAGAGATTAATTTGGTGATTAATTAGCTATAGTGTTCTGTGCTGTCCGACCTTTGAAAAAATGCATTTTGAATAACTAAATCTTTGTGTTTAATTCTTGAGGAGTGTCACTCTGCCTGACCTATTTTATCATGTCTCATTTCCTATGCTGATAATATCGAAGGAGGCCGTTTTTACTGGGGAAAAAACATACACCGGCTCCCGAAATAATGGGGCTCGTCTATGCAGTTTGCATGCGTTTATAGCTTGCGATGTCAAGACTGGACTATCAGCAAACGCCGTCCTACTCCAGGAACACAATCTGTTAAACATCTCTCTGGATGTGTGCGGCGAGGATGGAATTGTGCAACACTCACGGAAAGCGGCCTGTCTTTGGAATCTTCTGCGTCCAATCACATCGCTCTCTCCATGTCCTATATGGATTCAAGTGGCACGAACGCACTGACGCTTATAGAGCATGTGTGCGTTGCGCTTAATGCGTCCCGGAGCGTCGCTGCCTTCCCTCAGGAGCAAAGAGAAAAGCATATAGATTTAGCCAACGGTGAAGACCGCCTTTGCACTCTAAACACCGGACTCCATGTTGTTAGTTTCGGAGGGATGGTGACGTTGGTGGGGAGGGGAAAGGAGTTTGTGTATCAGCCACGCTGTAACTCTTTCACAGCAGGTTGAGAGATGAACGACACCTGATCAGTGCGCTAACAGCGGCTTTGCTGCGCGCGCGGTGCGGAGCGCGGACTACTTCAGTACACGAAGTGCGTGGAGGATGACAAAATGTCATTCATTTTAAGACTAAAAAGAATGTAAAATGCTAAAGTTCAAAACTGTAAAATAATTTGATAATTTTAAATATACACATTAAACATATATACAACTGTAAAATAGAAAACGTAATATTTTATAGGGATTTTATGTAAAAATGTATTAAGCATTAATACATAGGCTAATATGATATAAGCTTTATATATATATAGAATAAGAATTTTAAAAGTCAGCTGTTATAAATCTGCTATATGAATATATGTAAAATCAGTCACATGATAGAGTAGGCCTAATATATCAGTCTGTCTATCTGTTCCATATGTCTAAATAATGTTCAGTCTAGTACATAGATGACTTTAGTGACTGTTAATATGCGCAATTTTAGCACAAAAGTGCTTTAAAACGTTTAAAGCTCTGTAATTATTTAATATAAAGTTTAGAAATATTAAAAAATAGCTATAGTAAAATCGAGCTGCATTTAAGGTGAATTGATTAAAAACACTGTTTTTATTTCCGATTTTATTATATTCTAACAATATGAAATTAGTAGATGTGTGTGATCAAAATAATGTACTTAAACATTGTCATTTTGTAAAGGAACTTCGCTTTTGACCAAAATAATTCAAGGAAAGTTTGATTTTGCCAGTTTGCCTTAAATTGCTTGACTAGATTCATTTCTAATGTCATGTGAAAAAAAAAAAAACAATAGATATGATTTTTATTATGCATTTATTCTGAGTAACACATTTAGTACATGTACTGTTTTCCAGAGACATATTTAGTTGTTCATTCATTGTTGATGCCACAGTCATCAAGGCAAATAGCTCTGTAGGGAAAAGCAGAGAAACACACACAGAGACACCGTTATGGTCTGAACTGTACCAAAGAGAAGTCAGAACCTCATAAATACAATAAATCCCAAGAATCAGCAATCTTTACCTCCCAATGAGACCAATTCTGGATTTCACGGTAGAGGGAGTTTCCTGGGCAGTCAGTGGAATCGGCTTGTCTGTGTCCGTATAAGGAGTAATAAGAGGACAGTCGGCCTCCGTTTATAGCGCAGCTTGTGAAGTCGTACCGCACCATGTCCAGCGCACTCTTGATGGGAAGGGTGGAGGTATAATCTCCAATGAAACAGACGCCATAGCTTATGGAGTTGTACCCGTAAGCATGGGCACCGACCCAATTCCAGCCACGGCCTTCATACAGGCTTCCATCAGAACCTGCAACAAAACTACAAAAGAATAACAATAGTTATTAGAAATTAAACTGCAATAAATCTGTACAGCACATGAAATGCAATTGAAAGGGCTTTATACAGAATGTTGCCAAACAAACTGGGGCTTTTCTAACCTGTATCCAATGTCAGACCATCCATTGGTTTGCTGGTGGTAGCGCTGCATGGAGCGCATGTCACTGGCACATTGATCAAAGGTGGTGCAAGGCTTGGAGGGTTGATATGTGTGGTGGATGAAAAGGTACGGCACAGGAAGAGACAGATAGGAGGGAGAACCAATGAAAGCTGCAGCTCCCCATTGAGACCTCGTGACGATCTTGGGACAGACTGTTTTTGGGAAGAAAAAAATATGAGAAAAGGTGAACACAAAAGTGCAAATTTCCAATTAAAAACAGTGTAAATTCGTCAAAACAAGTGGTTTACTTGGTAGAGCTTGAATGACATTATTGTAAAAAAAAATTATGAGTAAAAGAATGTAAAGTTTAAAATTGCTAAATAATTGAGTCATTGTAAAAATTATATGAAATAATAGTAGGGTACAACGGGGCTAAAGGCCCCCCTTAAGAAAAAATATTAGGCGCTGCTAATATTAACCCTGCTATTAAGCGCTATTCACTGCTGCGCACGATCGTGTCAAAGATCAGACAAATATACACCTGCATCTTGAAAAGTGGATGTTTTGCAAAGTGCTAAGCCACGTTTTTCTGCTATCTAGTGGTTTAGATGAAAATAATATCAAAGGCGCCTTTAGCCCCGTTGTACCCTAATATAAAAATGTATATAAATTAATATACGATATTTAAAATATTTTATAAGTAATAAGTACATTTATACATAAATAATAATAATAAAAAAATTAAAGTTTAAAAATAATTCAGTCAGCTTAATGTTTTTATTTATTTATTATTAGTTTTATTACTTATTTACTACTTAGAAAACACAAAATTAAAAGTAAATATTGTTATATTAAGGCAATATATTTAAATAAATATATTTAAAATATTTTTGTATAAGAAATTAGTAAAAAATGGTTAAAATAATAAATTAATCAAAGAATAAATAAATATGTTTAATTACCAGCATACACATGGACAAACTGGTCAAACCCTTCATTCATAACGTCATCCACCCTCTTTCTCTCAGACTCGTTTAAGTTGCGGCGAACTGTTAGAGCCTGGACCATCTGGCTTTTGAGCAAAGAGAAGCTGACGAGCTTTTTGAAGTTCATCCTTCGTTTCTGACTGATCAGACGGGGCGATGCGTCCAACCCTGCGGCGTCAGGCTGGTGGCTGTAGTAACTCTTCAGCAGGTCACTCAGTGATCGCTCACGATGGTTGGACGTGGAAACTTCTGACCCGAGGATGAACCCATCTATACCTCCGGTTATTACAGCGTCAGTCGCCAAAGAGGGCAAATCAGAGAGAGTGTAGACTTTTGGGGACGAAATGCTATCCCAGAATCCTTTAGTGCCAAAAGGAACAGTGGTTTGCTCATTGTGGACGTGATGTAAAAATGAGGCGACCAGGTTGTCGGTAAAGATTAAAGGGTAAAGGGCTTGGACGGTGGACTGCAGCCCAGCCTCAAGTCCGAGGAGCATTGGGGCCAACGCCACATTTGAACCATCTAACGTGAGAACCACACCTTTCTCCTTACCCAACTCTGACAGGCTGTGATTAATGACCTCGCTTACATAGGAAGTGACTGATGGATCTGCCACAAGGTCATGTGCATCACTGAGGTCGCCGAGGTAACGCTTGATGAGGTCGGTTTCAAAACCAGCAGCCTTACGTAGACCTTTCACCACATCGAGCATCTGAAGACCTGGATTCACAGTTTCAATGCTCTCCACAGCTCTGATGAAGTCCTTCATGTGCTTTGTGGTGGTGGCTGATGGAAAACCAGGGGGAAAAACACAGAAAACAAGAAAACTTTAATAGGAACCTTTTTTACTTAACTGCAGCTATTAAAAGAGTCATATTATGAGTCAATTTTTTTTTTTAATTTATAGAAACCAAGCAGTAACCTTTATTTAACCAGGTAAGTCAATTGAGAACCAGTTCTCATTTACAATGATGACCTGGCCAAGAGGTACAAAACAATAAAGACATTATACAGTTACAAATAACACAATTATAAACAGTGACATATAAGAACAAGCAAATAGCTAAAAACAAGTACAATATTCTTGACTATTGACTGAATTGAATTTTTAAAGGAAGAGAGTGGAATGAATGAACTTTTTTGGATGAAAATCCAAGCGGTAAAATCGGCCCATTAGAATCCCAAAATCTCACATATCTATAGTAAATTAATTTAAGACAATCGTAAACTTCACCGACGTCAATGATCATAAAATATTGCAGGTTCTTACATTTTGCCATTAATATCAAAGCCGTTAAAAATCAAAAGTAACATAAATTTTGATACTTTCATGGTACTTTATTTGATATTTTATGACTCTATTGAAAAAAAGAGTGCTGTAGACATGTAGTCGTTCATGGCCAAAGAAAGTCATCTGTGTTTGAAATGACGCAAAGGGTGAAGAAATTACATAAATCTAACTTTTGAGTGAACAAAGCATTGGTAACACATTTAGTGCTTGTAAATAAATTAGTAATTATTCAGCATAGTGATTAGAAAACTGAATATATGACTTACCTTCAGCGGCAAACACCACAAGCACAGAAAGAAGCAGACGCAAGTGCCAATCCATGAAGACAGAATTTGAGAGCACTGAAGAGTCTCTGTTCACTCAGTTCAGTTATGCATCTACCCTGCACCTCATACGCCTTATAAATGCTAACACTTACGTAAGCACATGCTGATAAACTAGTGTGTTCCATTATATAAAGATCTAGCTTTGAGAAAGTTACAGATGCTTTCAATCTGTCTCAAATAAACTTGCAGTTTTATTATTAAATTATGTTTACATTTATACATTCAGATACACAGTGTTGGGAAGGTTACTTTGGAAATGTAATAGGTTACAGATTACAAGTTACCCTATTTAAAATGCAATAAGTAGTGTAACATTTCAATTACTTTATTAAAGTAATGTAACATTACATTTGATTACCTTTCTAAATTTCTAATATTTTCAACTGTTAATCATTTTCAAACTTTTAAACCAGGCAGGGTTAACCTTACATAGCACTCAACACTGATCCTTCATCAATTGAATTAAGACTATAATTCAAAATCTTTATTTTGCGATAACAACTGGCTGAATGTACATTATTCCGCTTATTACATGGCTGCTTGCCACAAAAGTAAATAATTAGACATGAAACACTGATCTGAGTTGAAATATTTGAACGCAAAGCTTCCATGAAGAAAGCAGTTGCTAGTAAGCGGCAAGTTCAAACTAGACGGATATTTAAGGGATATGGTGCAGTCATACCACTTTTATTACACATTTCACCACATAAATAAGTATTAGTACTTACAGTACTAGTTTGTTAGTTATCTTATAGTCCATTACTGTGTACAAAACAAAATGGCAGCAGCTGCGTTTGTATGAAACGAGAGAGCAAGTTCACGATACCAGGTTGACAGAATTAATAATATTGAATTGAGTTTTAATATTTAACTAGCTAACCAAACGCAAAGCTTCCACAAAAAAAAAAAAAAAAAAACTGTTCTTAGCAAGCGTATAGCACCGACTTAAGTTACCCGGATGAGTCTGTGTTTTGAGCTTTTACGAGATGTTATCGAGGAATAACATACCTTGGAATGTCACGACTGACCAATCAGAATCAAGCATTCCACAGAGCCGTGTAATAATTTAATTTAAAGCACAGTCACCACAAAATCAGACTTAACACCTCTTATTTACTTTGAGATCATTCTGAGGTTAAATACAGATTTAAAATCATAATAAGAAATAGTTAAATAATATGATACTGGTTTTGAAATCAAATGTTTGCATAGTTATGACAGGAAACATTGGCATCTAACAATGCCTTGGAAAAAACAATTCATCTTAAAAAATAAAGCATATGCATAAAACCAATTAGGAAATAAAACGGTTATCGAATAAGCATGTGTCCTATTCTGTGTCCGAAACTCCTGAAACACTGGTGTCTCATTTTAGATCAATGCAGTTTATGAAAGAAGTCAATTAAGTTTGTATGTCAGGGAGTCTTACCTGTTTGTGACAGTATGTGGGTGTGTGAAATTCAGATGTAACCCCCTCTGTAATCATTAACATTTTCAAAAGTAACTAATTTAATTACACTTTTTTTCTCTCAGTAACTGTAACTAATTACAGTTACACTTTGTAATTAAATTAAATGATGTAATTCCATTACATGTTGTTACTCCCCAACACTGCAGATACATAAATGGAGAAATACTATAACATCCATTTCAAACCTTTCCTTTTTATGTAATCTTAGAGGTAAGTGTTTTCTTATTGCTAGTAATCAGATTTTTTTTTTATTATTATTCTAGAAAAAAATAACAGTATTAGATTGTCTTGTGAATAAGTGGAAACTGTTGATAGATAAAGCTTCTATTTTTTCTTATCAGCCTTTGATACCCTTCATTACAAGGTAATTTACCTTGTGAAACAGTTTATCACAAGGTAATTTACCTTGTGAAACAGTTTATCACAAGGTAATTTACCTTGTGATATGGTTTATCACAAGGTAAACAACATTACAAATAGAAAAATGGTTCGTTTTTTTTTTTTTTTCCATGGACATTTGGTAAATTTTAAATCCTGAAACAGAGCTTGATTTAAACACCTTTAGCCTTTTCGTTATAAGTTATCATGGGATCAAAACTATGTTTCTATTCTATACTACTGCAGATAATCAGCTGCATGTTTAATATATTGCAATGGATTCCAATTATGAATAAGGACAACACTAAAATATAGGGTCCAAAAATTCATATTGTTGCTGCCTCAGTTTTATGCTTCTGAATCTTTTTTTTTTTTTTTTTTTAAGATATTAATTGAAGGAATAGTTCATCCACAAATGAAAATGTGTTGTTTGTTTCCTAACCCTCATCCAAGATGTAGGTGAATTTCTGACTTTCTTTCTCCAGGAGAACAGTAGCTAAACACCATTTTTATCTGAACCCACGTACTTGGTGATTCACAAAATGCTAGTTAAGGCATACAGTAACTTTGAGAGTGAAGTCTTAGGAAGCGAAACGATCGGTCATGTGTAAAAACCAGAATTTTATTTACAACTAGGGATGTTCGTTTCGGTTATTTTTCCTAACCGACAACCGGCGCTCGTTAACCGATTATTAACCGTTAACCGACAAGATTATTTTAAATTAGAACTAAAATTAAATTACAAAGAAGTGTCTGTGACCCGTTAAACATACTAACATTTGTTTTCCGGGGATTAATTTTACATGCGCAAAAAGCAGCAAACAACCCTAACCTTTTACAATTCCGATTATCTTCATGACTAAAAGGAGTAGTTGCTTCCACTGTTAGAAGAAAAAAAAATCAAGTGATTTCTCCAGTGCCGCACACAGTTTAGCATTCAACCTTGACAATGCAGCCTGTTCACTATCATTTAAAAAAAACTATCAGTCAAACATATGGGGGAAAAACAAAAAAGCCTTAGTTTAAATATGTAGTAAAATCTGTGCGTTATCACCGTACCACCGCGAAGTTATTTAAAACATTTTGTTTTACGTGGATATTGGAGCGCGAGTGAAGTAGGCCTATACATAAAAGGTAAATAATATTTTGGCATTCAAATACATCACGAATACGGAAACATTTGATTTTGTGTCGAACCAGAGACCCAACATTGGTTTCAGTTTCGTTTAGCCTTAATTCGTTTTGGTTTGGCGCTATATAGCTTCTTAAATTTCTAAATAGCCTAGTGTTAATTGAAAGGATTTCTTGTGGAGTGAGGGGAACTAAAATAGCATAGCTATGTTTACAGTGTTTATTATAATATTTGTAATTCGCGTCGGCCTATTTCTGAATGAAATAATAAAATGCGACTTATGTTTTTTTTCTCTCTCTCTAAAAAACGCTTTTTTATTATTTATTCTTTTTTATACGCGTTGCTTATTTTAACCATGCATTAAACCTTTTAAAACATCTTGATAAATTACTGAAAAAAAAATAAATAAATAAGTGACTTTAAACCGTTTAACTGATGTATTAATCGGTCAAAATTCTTATCGGTCGGTTAACGGTTAAACGGTTAAAATGAACATCCCTATTTACAACAGTAAATAGTAAACTCACACCATTGTGTTTACAGCTGGATCATCACACAGTCATTCAAGAAAAAAAAAAAAAAAAAAGTATGTACCATTTTGATGAACAACACTAAAACCAAGGCTCCGGCTGCACAAGCGTCCCCCCTCTTTTTTTTTCTTTTTTTTTTCTGAGCAGGAGGAGGCGGGAGAAACGAATTTTGAATTTGCTGCAGTACCGATTTCAGCCGCTAGCTGCATATTACACACTTCACCTTTACAATGAAAGTGTAATCAAATGCATTTTATGAATCATGGGTTCATAAAAATGTTCTACTAAAAGAAAAAAAGTCACATCATCTTGGGTGTACTGACTGTGAGTAAACAAACAATAAATTTTCATTTTTGGGTGCACTATTCCTTTAACCTAGAACTGCTTAAATTAGTACACATTTATTTTAAATCTACAATTTATATACATTTATGTCATGGTCTGCCTGAATACTCTATTCTGATTGGCTGGCAGGTGTTTATTAAATTCGTTGAACCGCACAGTTTAATCACGTTCTACATTACTGCGCTTCCATTGGTAACCATAGTAACATACAGTTAAAGTTGAATGGTAATACAGACGAAAATAACCGTCATTTTTATCGTTCCGGTCAAATATTGCAGCGCGAATATTACGGTATTAACATCTTTAATATACGAATGCTGGCAAATGACCATGGTATAAACGGGATAAAATATGACGCTGCGCGTCGGGTGGTTCTTCGCCTCCACTTCGTGCATTCAAATCGTTTAATGCACAGCTAGCCGTTGATTATCCCTTACTTATATATAGTTGTATATTATGCCATTTGTTCAGATGTAATATGAGGTGTAATGGATAAACACCGTAATAACAAACCGACTTATTATACAAAACATACAAATTCATAATTGAATGTCAGCTGCTTGTAAACGTTTACAAAATTTCAGCTCCTCCTACAGAAAAGAAAAATTGTCAAATATTTTTAAGTCATTACGAAACGTTGTTCTTGACCCATTTAACTTCCAAAATGTGACATAAGCAGAAAATTCAGTTAATATGCTTAAATTCATCTGGAACTTACTGACTTTAGTATTATTTATCCTTCTATGGGACTAATTGTGAATTCACAGCTTAAAAAATAATTGACTTTATATTTTACATACAACCCGAGTTCCAGAAATGTTGGGACGTTTTTAAAATTTGAATAAAATGAAAACTAAAAGACTTTCAAATCACATGAGCCAATATTTTATTCACAATAGAACTTAGAGAACATAATAAATGTTTAAACTGAGAAATTTTACACTTTTATCCACTAAATGAGCTCATTTCAAATTTGATGCCTGCTACAGGTCTCAAAAAAGTTGGCACGGGGGCAACAAAGGGCTGAAAAAGCAAGAAAGTGATACACTGTGCTGTTCTGCTAATAAATGTGATATAATTTCAGTTATGTTGCTTTTATATGAATCACTGTCTGGCCATCTGGGATTTCAGTATGGAAATAAAGGTTAGGGTTATAATTTTTCAGTATTACATGACATCGTGTGTGTATATTACCACAGTTTGGTGTTTTTTGGGGGTCTGGCAGAGCGTTAGGACCCAGAATTGGTGAAGCGTGATGTCAGATGTAACAAACAGATATTCTTAGCCACTCCTATCCAAACGTGAATCTGCTCTAATATCACCAGCTAAAAAGTAACTAGTAACTAGTACTCTGAGTATTTTTTGAGACGAGTACTTTGTACTTTTACTTAAGTACTGTTTTGGCACCAGTACTTTTACTTGTAATTGAGTATTATTTCAGCAATGTAACAGTACTTGTACTTGAGTACAATTTTTCAGTACTCTTTCCACCACTGCCGTTGTCTTCGGGCCCT
The DNA here is from genome assembly GCA_036784905.1 of Acrossocheilus fasciatus. NCBI lineage: Eukaryota > Metazoa > Chordata > Actinopteri > Cypriniformes > Cyprinidae > Acrossocheilus > Acrossocheilus fasciatus. The sequence goes on along the minus strand of CM071940.1, from coordinate 29,041,350 downwards.
CAGATGACACTGCATCACTCATCGGCATGATTCTGTCATTGATTTGACATTACTAAATGGGCCCAGGAATAATTCCAGAAACCACTGTCGGTAAACACAATCCACCGTGCCATCTGCAGATGCCAACTAAAGCTCTATCATGCAAAAAGGAAGCCATATGTGAACATGGAAGCGCCATTGTGTCCTGTGGGCCAAGGCTCATTTAAAATGGACAGTTTCAAGGTGGAAAAGTGTTCTATGGTCAAATGAGTCCAAATTTTACATTCTTGTTGGAAATCATGGACGACGTGTCCTCCGGGCTAAAGAGGACGGAGACCTTTCAGCATGCTATCAGCGTTCAGTTCAAAAGCCAGCATCTCTGATGGTATGGTGGTGCATAAGTGCATACGGTATGGGCAGCTTGCATGTTTTGTAAGGCACTATGAATGCTGAAAGGTATATAAAGGTTTTAGAGTAACATATGCTCCCCTCCAGACGACGTGTATTTCAGCAGGACAATGCAAAACCACATACTGCAGCTATTACAACAGCATGGCTTCGTAGTAGAAGAGTCCGGGTGCTGAATTGGTCTGCCTGCAGTCTAGATATTTCACCTATAGAGAATATTTGGTACATCATTAAATTAAAAATACGTCAAAGATGACCATGAACTCTTCAGCAGCTGGAAACATATATCAGGCAAGAATGGGACCAAATTCCAACACCAAAACTCCAGAAACTCATAACCTCGATGCCCAGATGTCTTCAAACTGTTTTGAAAAGAAGAGGAGATGCTACACGATGATAAACATGCCCCCGTCCCAACTATTTTGAGACCTGTAACAGGCATCAAACTGGAAATGAGCTCATTTTGTGCATAAAATTATAACATTTCTCAGTTTAAACATTTGTTAGGTTATCTATGTTCTATTGTGAAATAAATGGTGGCTCATGTGATCTGAAAGTCTTTTATTTTTCATTTATTCAAATTTAAAAAATGTCCCAACATTTCCGGAATTCATGTTGTATATTTGGGAGTAAAATCATTTTCCAAAATTTGTTTTCTACATCTGACCTTTGACCTTCTTTTTAGGGTTCCATCATTTATAACTGACTTTGTCCCATTAGGGTAAATTACTTTTGGCAAATTGTCTGAATCTTCACACACAACCAAATGCTTTTTACTATCTGAAAAGAAGTGAAAAGGTCTTACTGTTTAAAAAAAAAAACATTAAAAAATCTTTAGGAATAATTCTTTTATTTTTTTAAATAGAAAATATAAAAGACATGAAAAAAGCAACCCACGCATAGCGGCACAAACAGCCTTCTTCAGGGCCACACCTTCCCATGTCTTTTATATTTTCTATTATGAAATAGTCAGTAAAATAAAGGCTTTTTAAATCCTTTTGATGAGTGCCTTGGATTTCCTTTTTTTTTTTTTTTTACATTTACTTGAATTCCCGAACCCATAAAGCACCTTCAGACATCTCATTGAACTCCCTGGACTTTTTTTTTGTTTTATTCTTTTATTTTTCTTGTGCTGCTATATTTGATTTGGAACTCACGCATGAAAATGTCTAAAACTTGACACAAATTCGGATGCAATTTCACTGCCTGAAAATCATGTCTTAGTGATTCAAAAGCATTAAAACAACTGTAACATGGTTTCATCTTGGAATTTCATATCAATTATCTTAGCACAAGTGAAAGTCAACAAGACTCTTCTTTTTCAGTGTGCCCCACACATCCCACACGCAAGTAGATGTTGACTTGTGCAGTCATGATTGGACCATCACTGCCTGTCAGTATAGTAATGCCAATAGACATTGCCATCTTTCCTAACCTCTGGTTATGGATCACATCTTTTAAACTGGCATACAATAATGTACCCAAATGCCCGACTTCCATGGCAACCTGTTCTTCATCACTGCCCTCACCCTCATTTCTTCTATCTTCCTTGGTCCTCAACAACTTCTTTTATTGCTACAACCTGATTATCTGATGCACTCCTATTGCTAGCATCAATACCTTCTGAAATAAGTACAGATTTGTCTCTCCAGCTTCCAAAAATAAACCTAAAACACATGCATAAAGGCTATTATAATGCCTGCCAATGCTGGTCAGTAGTGCCAGCTACAACAAATATGCATTCCATAATAAGAATTCATCAGTTATGCATGACGCTCAGATTCTTTTGGTCTCCGAGTTATTGTTTTTATAAAAGTGCATTAAAAATGACAAAAAAAAACTTTAGAAAACACATTTGGAATTATATTTTTTATAAATTATTTGTATTTTCTAGTCTAACTGAGCTCAATATGGAGCCTTGAGAGCATGTGACCTAACATGTGCTAATGTCTTCTTTACTACTTTGTTGCCAAAAATGTGAAGCACATGGCTAATAACTTTTAATTTTACTGGTTGAAGGGGATGTCATTTGACATCACTAATATAACATTTTGTTGGTTGAACATTAATATTTTATTTTACATGCAATTTTCTTAGCGTCATTTATAAATGACGATATCCCATAGAGGGTTAAATACTTTATTTTATTAATTAATTATTTTAGATTTAATTTTCATATTTTTAGTTTTAATTTAGTTGTCATTTCATTCTAGTTAAATGTTTAGTGCTTTGTGTATTTGTCATTAAGCATTATCTATTTATTTTTTTTCTGTTTAGTTTTAGTTTTATTTCTGTTTAGTTTTAGCAATTATATCACTTTATGTTACTTATTATATTTCCGTTTCATTTTTTTTTTAAGTTTAAGTTTTTCATTTAAGATTTATATTTTATTTCAAATATGAAAACAATTTTTAAAGTTTTGATTAGTTCATTATACCATCCGATGATTGGCTTATGAAAGTGACAAATCTACATTTACATTACATTTAGTCGTTTAGCAGATGCTTTTATCCAAAGCGACTTACAATTTGAGGAATACATCAAGGGATCCATCTCAAAGAGGCAAATAGACACAGGAATTGCTCGTAAGTTTCAGGCACTGATCAAATAAGTACAAGCTAGACTGGGGATTAAGTCAAGAGAAGCAAAGGGTTTTTTTAAGGATGAAGTCAAATAGTGACGAAAGAGGTCGCTTGAAAGTTGTCAGGGAATCAGCATTAAAGATAAATTCCAGCATTCCAGATAAATATAAGTCATCATTCGTGACGTGGGCCCTTTTGGGTTTGTTGAAGATCAGTTGTGCCGCTGCATTCTGAATCATTTTTAGAGGTTTAGAGGTTGTGTAATTGTGCATGATGGAAGTCCAGTTAGAAGAGCATTGCAGCCCGCTTACCAATTTACCACCGGACTGATAAGGGCCTGAGTTCGAAATTCTAATTGATCCTTTGTCTAGCTGTGTTCTGACGGAAATGGATCACTAACTGATTACTTGTTAAATGACATTCACTTCAAATACTCACTGTACGATCCAATCAAGCAAATGGAACACAACACAACACACTACACAATTAAATGAGTGAATTCAAAGATGTATTAATATGAATTCACGTAAGCAAACGCCAAAAAATGTATGAATGCTGTAGAGGTTTTTAACAATAAATGAATTCAAAAACAAAAGGAGAGAATCACAGTGAAATACTATTTTAAAACCGGTCAGATTAACGAATATGTGGATCCACACTCACTCTCACTCATACACACACAAAGTCCCACTGAAACCATCCCGCTGCAGGCCTGATTGGTTGCCTGATTCAATGCTTGCGATCGTTGTGGCCAGTAAAAACAAAGGCCTCTTCGCTCAGCCGAGCAAACAAAAATAAAGTCTGTTACCTCAATGATCCGATGTGAGCAAATTGTTGGTGTAGGTGCAAGTTCTAGACACGCAACGTCCCGCGATGCCAGAGGACCTGTTGAGCTCACGGTCCTCACAGGGCTGTCTGTTGACGTCCTCTGTCCATCTTGTACCGACTTTCAGTTCACTGTTACTCGAATGGGTTTTCAGAAAATAAAGTCCCGAGTCCGAGGCTGATCACACAACATACGCTGAACTCACAACATAAAACAAACAGCTTACACTCCACGAATCATACGAAATCTTTATAATCTTTCTCACTTCCGTGAACTTAGATACTCTAATTTAACCAAGGTGATAACAACGTTATATTCATTTGGAAAAATTTTTTTTAACCTGCAATATGCACTTTAAGCACATGTTCGACCAAGTGCATTTCAATACCGAACTCCCTGTGTAAGCGAGTCTCTTAAAGAAACAACACATAGTACAAAATGCATACATTCACCCACTAACACACAAAAAACATGTTTTCTAGTAACAGGGTTACACTAGAAATGACTAGGGCCTGGACAAAAAGTTGTGCAGCATATCTCCGTTTGAAAGGGCCTGATCTTTCTGATATGATGCAGCCACCATTGGATCATCTGGTTGAAATGAATGATAGAGCTCTGTGTCATCAGCATAGCAATGGTAGGAGAAACCATGTGTATATGGAGAAGAGGAGGGGTCCAAGAACTGATCCCTGAGGAACCCCAGTGACCAGTTGGTGTGCTTTGGATACCTCCCCTCCCCAGGCCACCTTAAAAGAGCTAACAGTGAGATAGGATTCAAACCAGCCAAGTGGAATCCCTGTGATGCCCAGTGATGAGAGGGTGGACAGGAGGATCTGATGATTCACAGTGTCAAAAGCGGCAGATAGATCCAGCAGAATACGAACTGATGAACTGGAATCAGATTTATTGTTTATTGTTTTTTGTTATTATTGTGTTTTATTGTTTATTGTTATTTGTTATTATTGTGTTACAGTTGTATTATGTTAATTTTAATCTGCATTTAATCACTGTGTAAGATTTTTAGAAAAGCTGCATTAGCTAAGGGCAGCCTAAAACAAGTCTTTAACATTATTTTATTTTTTTTCACTTTAATGTGTAAATGTCAGCAACCATAACAATAAGCCATAATGTACAACTACACATCTATATATGCAATGTTTTTGTTTGTTTTTTTAAAGAAAGAAAAAAAAAACTTTTGATTGTAAAATAAATGTGAGAGTACTGATTCAAGCCTCCCATTAAGTTTATTTCTGATCTAAAAACAAGGTAGTGAGTTCCAAGATTCAGCAGCATGAAAACACCTGCAAAAATACCGTTTTTTCCCTCTCTTTTTTTATTACACCATTACATTATCAGAAATACCCATGATTCTGTACTTTGATATTTGAAATGAAACAGCCACAATCTGAATTTTTGGACCTGCTATTTTAGTATTGTCCTGATTCATCAGTAAGTTTTGAGGAATCGTTTGTGATTATGTTGTTGAAGAAGATATATAATAAAATACAAAAGAGACATAGTTTTGATCCTTTGATACCTAGGTCTTTGAATTGAGTCATGTTTCAGGACAAGATTTTTTTTTTTAAGCAAATATGATTTAAAGTTAAATTTTACAGAATGTCATTGAAAATCCTAATCATTTTTCTATTTTGGTGAACTGGTTATGTTGTTTACCTTGTGATTAACCATATCGCAATGTAAATTACCCTGTGATATCAAAGGCTTTTCTGATATAGGGTAAGAAAAAATAGAAGCTTTATCTATCAACAGTTTCCACTTATTCACAAGAAGAACTAATACTGTTTTTTTCTTTTTGCTGTAATTTAGTATATCTGAAAGATTATTAGCAATAAGAAAACACTTTCTCTAAGAAAGGCTTGAAACGGGTGTTGTAGTAGAAATTTAAACACAAATCAGTAATGCTTTGCAATACACATTTGTTTATTTTGGTTAACTATATTAGTTAACAGAACAATGAAAAATATTTTTTTAAACATTTATTATTCTTGTTAATGTTAACATTTACTAATACATTATTAAAATCAAAAGTTTTTCTGTATCTGTATCTGTTGTCTAATGGATCTGAGCTAATTTTTTCTAACAATCAACAGGTGTATTTTTCTTAATAAACACAAAGTTTTAACAAAGTTTAATAAATACTACAAAATGTATTGCTCATTGTTAATGTTAGTTAGTGCATTAATTGATGTTAACTAATGGGACCTTATTGTAAAGTGTTACATATAATTCAAATAAAGTGTAGTTTTCCCCCACACCATAATATTTCACTTACACTTTTACAATACAACAGACTTTATTGTGATGTTAGAATTGAAGTTTCTTGACATATTCATTAGTATCATGGGTGGTTTATTCAACTGCAAGTTTATCTGAAACAGACTGAAAGCATCTGTCACTTTCTCAAAGCTAAATCTTCATGGGACACACTAGTTTATCAGCATGTGCTTACATAAGTGTTAGCATGTATTTATAAGGTGTATGAGGTGCAGGGTAGATGCTTAACTGGACTGAGTAAACAGAGACTCTTCAGTGCTCTCAATTTCTGTCCTCATGGATTGGCACTTGCGTCTGCTTCTTTCTGTGCTTGTGGTGTTTGCCGCTGAAGGTAAGTCATATATGCTGAATAATTACTGATTTATTTATGGGTACAAGCACTAAATATTTTACCAATGCTTTGTTCACTCAAAAGTTACATGTCAGGGTTCTGCAAGAAATGGGACCCAGATCCAAAGAGTCCAAACAGAGGGGCAGGGCAGACAACAATATGGGCAGGAGGGATGACCACTGAGCTAGTCCGAGATGGCAATGGACTCGAGCACGGAGGCGGCAGTTCCAGAGGAAGAGCTAGGCAGGAAGACAGGAACCCCGTAGCTTGAAGTGGATCACAGAAATCGCACCAGACTAGCCACCAGGTAGTAAGGGTAGATGGCCAGGAAATCTGGGAAAGGGGCAGGACAGGACAAAACGCGATAAACAAGATGAGACTCAAGACAACAGAAAAGACACTAAAAGACAGACAAAAGTAAACAAAAGAACAAAAGCCAAGCAATAAATGACCTAAACTGGCCAAAGAACATGAATAAAAAAGTAAAAACAAAAAAAAAAAAGCTAAGAACCAAAAGGAACTGGAATGCACAACAAGGGAAAATAAACTCTAAATCAACAGAGAAACAAAACTTGATTAGAATGCACAAAAAAAAACAAGAACTAGGCAGAACTAGAGAAAACAAAAAGGAAACAAGCATAAAAGATAACTAGACAAGAGATCTAAATAACTTGAGCAAGATGAAAGAATAAATCTCCAGGGTAAGAACAGGTAAACACCAAAACTAACCAGCAAAGAAACAAGGGAAAGGAACACAATATAAAGGAGCAGAACACATGAGGATAAGGTGAACACAACCAAGCAAACGAGGACTAGACAAGGACTAAACAAGGGGGTGTGACCAGGGGAAACAAGGAGGTGGGACAAGAGGAGCACATGGCAGACACAAACAGAGACAGAACCATGTGCTTAGACACAAAACAAACAAAGAAACATTGAACAAAGACAAGACAGTCAGGGCAGGATCCTGACATTACATTTATGTAATTTCTTCACCCTTCGTGTCATTTCAAACACAGTTGACTTTCTTTGGCCATGAATAACACTTTGAATCTAAAATAAAAAAGCATTAAAAATGTAATAAAAACCATTTATGTGACTTGATTTATCTTCCTACTCTGCTTTAACATTAATGGCAAAACATAAGAATCTACAACATGTTAGGTTTTTGATCTCAAATATGCTATGCACAAAGTGCATGTTGGTTTTAACAATTTATTAGATATGTGAGTTTTGGTATTCTCATGACAAAAAGGGTCTATTTTTTGGTTTGTTTTATATTTTCTTGTTTTCTGTGTTTTTCCCCCTGGTTTTCCATCAGCCACCACCACAAAGCACATGAAGGACTTCATCAGAGCTGTGGAGAGCATTGAAACTGTGAATCCAGGTCTTCAGATGCTCGATGTGGTGAAAGGTCTACGTAAGGCTGCTGGCTTTGAAACCGACCTCATCAAGCGTTACCTCGGCGACCTCAGTGATGCACATGACCTTGTGGCAGATCCATCAGTCACTTCCTATGTAAGCGAGGTCATTAATCACAGCCTGTCAGAGTTGGGTAAGGAGAAAGGTGTGGTTCTCACGTTAGATGGTTCAAATGTGGCGTTGGCCCCAATGCTCCTCGGACTTGAGGCTGGGCTGCAGTCCACCGTCCAAGCCCTTTACCCTTTAATCTTTACCGACAACCTGGTCGCCTCATTTTTACATCACATCCACAATGAGCAAACCACTGTTCCTTTTGGCACTAAAGGATTCTGGGATAGCATTTCGTCCCCAAAAGTCTACACTCTCTCTGATTTGCCCTCTTTGGCGACCGACGCTCTAATAACCGGAGGTATAGATGGGTTCATCCTCGGGTCAGAAGTTTCCACGTCCAACCATCGTGAGCGATCACTGAGTGACCTGCTGAAGAGTTACTACAGCCACCAGCCTGACGCCGCAGGGTTGGACGCATCGCCCCGTCTGATCAGTCAGAAACGAAGGATGAACTTCAAAAAGCTCGTCAGCTTCTCTTTGCTCAAAAGCCAGATGGTCCAGGCTCTAACAGTTCGCCGCAACTTAAACGAGTCTGAGAGAAAGAGGGTGGATGACGTTATGAATGAAGGGTTTGACCAGTTTGTCCATGTGTATGCTGGTAATTAAACATATTTATTTGTTTATTTATTTATTCCTTATGTTATTCATTTTATATTGATTATTTTATTACTGATGTTATCTAACATACAGACTTATAAAAAATATTTTAAATATATACGTTTTCTGACTAAATATTCCTATATTATTTTATGCTGTTAAATTTAAAATATTTAAATAATAAAATAAAAAAAATAAAAAAATAATATCACTTAGGTAATCCACTTTATTCATGACAGATTTGTAATCTGTCAGTAGCAATACTGTTCTTATATTGTTTTTTTCCCCTCCAAAGTCTGTCCCAAGATCGTCACGAGGTCTCAATGGGGAGCTGCAGCTTTCATTGGTTCTCCCTCCTATCTGTCTCTTCCTGTGCCGTACCTTTTCATCCACCACACATATCAACCCTCCAAGCCTTGCACCACCTTTGATCAATGTGCCAGTGACATGCGCTCCATGCAGCGCTACCACCAGCAAACCAATGGATGGTCTGACATTGGATACAGGTTAGAAAAGTCACAATTCGTATAAAAATAATTTGTTAGGCAACATTCTGTACCATAAAACCCTTTGAACAGTGTTTCATGTGCTGTACAGAATCATTGCAATTCAATTGCTAATAATTATCATTGTTTGTCCCCCTGAAGTTTTGTTGCAGGTTCTGATGGAAGCATGTATGAAGGCCGTGGCTGGAATTGGGTCGGTGCCCACACTTCGGGGTACAACTCCAAAGGCTATGGCGTCTGTTTCATTGGAGATTATACCTCCACCCTTCCCATCAAGAGTGCGCTGGACATGGTGCGGTACGACTTCACAAGCTGTGCTATAAACGGAGGCCGACTGTCCTCGTATTACAACTTATATGGACACAGACAAGCAAGTTCCACTGACTGCCCAGGAAACGCCCTCTACCGTGAAATCCAGAATTGGGCTAATTGGGAGGTAAAAAGATTGTTGATTCTTGGGATTTATTGTATTTATGAGGTTCTGACTTTTCCAAATGCATTGTGGTCACAGTTCAGACCATAACAATGTTTCTGTGTGTCTTTCTCTGCTTTTCTCTACAGAGCTATTTGCCTTGATGACTGTGGCATCAACAATGAACAATTAATTGTGTCTCTGGGAAACAGCACATGTACTAAATGTCATTATCAGTCATAATAAATGCATTTTAAAAATCATAACTATTGTTTTTTTTTTTTACACACAACATTAGAAATGAATCTAGTCAAGTAATTTAAGGAAAATTGGCAAAAATCAAATTTACCTTAAATAATTTTGGTCGAAAACAAAGTTATTTTACAAAAGCGTTAACGTTCATGTACATATTTTGACATATCAAAACTTTATTTTTACATTGTTAGAATATTATAAAATCAGAAAATGTAGCTAATATGATTTTGTATATTTACAAATCTAACTATGCTGTGGTAGAATAAAATAATTAAATATCTTTTTTTAATAGCAAATACAATAGACTGTGTGTGTACTGTATATATAATGCTGTGTAAAAGTGTTTGTCTCTTGATTTCTTCTGTTTTTTGTGTATATCTCATAAATTGTTTCAAAAATAAAAACAAAATCTAACATAAAACACAAAATACATTCTTTAAATGATAATGTTATTTGTTGGAGCAAAAAATATCTAAAACCATTTTTGTTTTAAAACTTGTACGGTATGACTCATGATTTCTCACTTTCCCCCGGAGCTGGTCCATAATTTATGCATTATTTATAATTTATTCAAATTTGGATTTAGATTATGCATAGTTAGAGCTGGGTAGTGACTGATTACATGTAATCTGGATTACGTAATTGTCACAAACTGTGCTGGGAGGAACGACGGAGACGTTCAACGGAGACGCCAAAACACAGGGATAAACGCAGATCAGCATCCCAGTCTATTAGGTCCCCTTCCCCTTCCGCTTTCCCTTTACCCAGATCCATAGACAGCTCACCCTCAGCCATGTTGCAGTGGGCGGAGCTCCTTTCCGCGATCTCACTGACCACGGCTTTCTTCCTTGTGGCAGGCGTGGTTGCTGGCTCTCGCACCTGGTCTGACGTGAGACTCGCGAGGACCAGGAACAGTCTGGTATGGCCCTCGAGCGATCTCTCCCCCTGCTCCAGGAGCAGGAGGTATTCAGGGCGGGCGAGGGGATCCATGGGGAACAACGGAAAAAAAAACACTGAATAAAACATATAGAAAAATGGAGGGGGAAAACGCAGTAGTACTGTTTGTTGTTTGTAGTACACCAAAAATGCAAATAAAAGATCAAGACTAGGAGAACTAGATGAATACTAAAATTAAAGCAAAGAGACAAAAACAGACCAAGTCCAAAAACTAGGAGCAGGACAAGAACAAAGAATTACAAGGGACTAGACAAGACAAGGGCACAAGACCAACCAGGCAAGGAGACAAGAACACATACTCAGCCACATCCACAGAGACAAAGACGGTGACAGTGAGGGTGAGAATGACCACAAATTGGCAAAAACGAGGGCAATGGGAACTATAAATAGTTCAAGTTCAAGTTCAAGTTGAGCTTTATTGTCATTTTGCTACATGTGTGGACATATAGTGGAACGAAATGTCGTGTCTCGCAGGACCACAGTGCTACATACTAATTAGACATGAGATACACATACAGCAATGCAAATATAGGAAAGAAAATAAAAAATAAATAATAAAATAAACACAATAGGGCTATACAACAGTTTAACCATCTGACTATACATATACTCTAAATACTATAACTACTATACCTAGTTGACTACACATACACAAACTGAGACTGTACAAGAACTTTACATGAATGATGTACATGAAATAGTGCTGAAGAGATATTTGTACATGAAATTGTGCAGGAAATATATATTTTTTTACATTAAATTGTTCAGAGGAGAGATTTTGTGGGAAGCAGCGCATAGTGCAAAAGAGTTAGTAGTGCAATGCTCCAGTAAACATTATTTTGTAGTGCAATATTCAAGTAAACATATTATCTTATTGAGTCTTTGTTGCAGGGAGTGTTTATAGAAAGTGTCTAGTATGCATATAGTGGGGCGAGTGCGTTACTACAGGTGGTTTGTATAGCCCACTCACCTGTGTGTAGCACTCCCAGAATTGCACTTAGAAGAAATTTGTCAATAGTTATTTATGAGTTGGGGAGCTGAGGTGTTCATGGTTTCAGAGCGGGGACAGGGAGATTGGAGTTAAGAGCTCTCACAGCCTGGGGAAAGAAGCTGTTGAGCAGTCTGACAGAACGAGCTTTGATACTCCGGTACCTTTTTCCTGATGGCAGGAGCTGGAAGAGGTGGTGGGAGGGGTGGGTGGGGTCCTTCACGATGCTGGAGGCCTTGCTGGAGCATCGTGCAAGGAAAATGTCCAGGATGGAGGGAAGAGGGGCACCGATGATCTTTGCGGCAGTGTTCACTGTCCGTTGTAGGGTCTTGCGGTCAGCAGCACTGCAGTTCCCATACCAGACAGTGATGCAGCTGGTCAGCACACTCTCAATGGTGCCCCTGTAAAAGGTGGTGAGGATGGGTGGAGGGAGACTTGCCCTTTTCAGCCGACGGAGAAAGTAGAGGCGCTGTTGTCCCTTCTTGTTGAGTGATGTGACGTTGGTGGTCCAGGTGAGATCCTTTGTGATGTGCACCCCCAGGAATTTAGTGCTACCGACTCTCTCCACGGTTGAGCCGTCGATGGTCAGTGGGGGGTGGTCAACAGAGTTTCTCCTGAAGTCCATCACAACCTCTTTTGTCTTACCCACATTGAGGGACAGGTTGTTAGCACCACACCATTCAGCCAGCTGTGCCACTTCCTCTCTGTAGTGCGTTTCATCGTTGTTGCTGATGAGACCTACCACTGTTGTGTCATCAGCAAACTTGATGATGTGGTTGGAGCTGGACTTGGCAGTGCAGTCGTGGGTCAGCAGCGTGAAGAGCAGCGGGCTGAGCACACAGCCTTGTGGGGCCCCTGTGCTCAGTGTGGTAGTGCTCGAGGTGTTGCGGCCGATACTGACTGACTGAGGTCTTGCAGTTAAAAAGTCCAGGATCCAATTACAGAGCGAGGTGTTAATGCCCAGCAAGTTTAGTTTGTGGATGAGCTGTTGTGGGATTATTGTATTGAATGCTGAACTGAAGTCGATGAAAAGCATTCTTACATAGGAGTCTTTCTGTTCCAGGTGAGTAAGAGCTAGGTGGAGAGTGGTGGATATTGCCTCGTCCGTGGAACGGTTTGGACGATATGCAAACTGGAATGGGTCCAGCGTGCTTGGGAGACTGGACTTGATGTGATGCATGACTAACCTCTCAAAGCACTTCATCATGATTGGGGTCAGTGCTATGGGACGATAGTCATTCAGACAGGACACATGTGACTTCTTTGGTACTGGGATTATGGAGGTGGATTTGAGACACGTGGGGACGACTGCCTGGCTCAGCGAGATGTTGAAGATGTCTGTTAAGACATTCGTCAGTTGTGCAGCACAGTCTCTCAGTACACGTCCAGTTATGTTGTCAGGGCCCGCAGCCTTTCGTGGGTTAATCCTGGATAGGGTCTTCCTTACATCGGCTGGGGAGAGACAGATTACCTGGTCGTTTGGAGATGTGGGTAGTTTCTGTGCAGGTGTGTCGTTCTGTATCTCAAATCGTGAGTAGAAGTGGTTGAGTGCCTCTGGTAGGGATGTGTCACCAAACCAGACCATAGTTGCAGGATGGTTGTGGCCACGTAGTGCGGGGGTGGGGGTAAATGAAGTCAGAGTCATAAGCAGGCAGCACTGGGGCTGGAGCGAACTCTGGTGACTCACAGGCTGGAGCAGACTGCACAGGAACATCTTCAGAGGTCATGACAGGGAGAGCTGTACGCTCAGGAACAGCCTCCACAGGTGGAACATAACTAGCAGGAGCATACTCTATGGGACTCATCAGAAACAGCAGAAAGCAGATCTGGTATGATCTCAGTGAGTGCAACTTGAAAACTAGCAGGCACAAACTCTGTGGGCTTAAAGGAACACTCCACTTTTTTTGGAATTAGGCTCATTCTCCATCTCCCCCAGAGTTAATAAGTTGAGTTTTACCATTTTTGAATCCATTCAGCCGATCTCCGGGTCTGGCGATAGCACTTTTAGCATAGCTTAGCATAGATCATTGAATCCGATTAGACCAGTAGCATCGCGTTCAAAAATGACCAAAGAGTTTCGATATTTGTCCTATTTAAAACTTGACTCTTCTGTAGTTATATCGTGTACTAAGACCATCGGAAAATGAAAAGTTGCGATTTTCTAGGCTGATATGATTAGGAACTACTCTCATTCCGGCGTAATAATCAAGGAACTTTGCTGCCGTAACATAGCCGCAGCAGGCGCAGTGATATTACGCAGCGCCTGAAAGTAGTCCCCAGCTAGGTAACTAGTTATAATATAGCTGGGGACTACTTTCAGGCGCTGCGTAATATCACTGCGCCTGCTGCGGCCATGGTACGGCAGCAAAGTTCCTTGATTATTACGCCGGAATGAGAGTAGTTCCTAATCATATCAGCCTAGAAAATCGCAACTTTTCATTTTCCGCCGATCTCAGTACACAATATAACTACAGAAGAGTCAAGTTTTAAATAGGAAAACTATCGAAGCTCTTTGATCGTTTTTGAACGTGATGCTACTGGTCTAATTGGATTCAATGATCTATGCTAAGCTATGCTAAAAGTGCTATCGCCAGACCCGAAGATCGGCTGAATGGATTCAAAAACGGTAAAACTCAACTTATTAACTCTGGGGGAGTTGGAGAATGAGCCTATTTCCAAAAAAAGTGGAGTGTTCCTTTAAGCAGCGTATTTATGAGTTTATTGCTAGTGCAATTGATTTTGATATTTTGAGCATTGTTTGTTAATAATTTAAAAATAATTTCCCCCTGGGATTATTAAAGTATTTCTGATTCTGATTCTTTAGCAAGACTACTGTTGTGTATTTTCAGTAGTCATTTTCATTATTTTCTGTGTGTTCACAGCAGTCATGGGAATAACGGCGTTATAAATAAACGGCGTTACTAAAGGCATTATTTTTTTCAGTAAGGAGTAATCAAATGAATTACTGTTTCCGCCGTTACTGACAATTAAATGAGGCGTTACTATATTATATTAGAATTTAATTTTTCAGTTCATCTGAATCGATGCGCAGTGTAGCTGTATTTGACGAACCATAAACTCTAGTGTGAAGGCGCACGACTCGCCGTCGCTTTCTCTCACATACACGAAAGCAAAGAAAGATACAGAGCAAGAGAGTCTTCCATAACATGCAGAATTGACGCGCTACATGTAAACGATATTCTTTCCTGTCAAAATAACGGAGTTCCTTTGGAATTCTTCAGCTTTTAAGAACTGCCGCTTTCTCTGGTAGTGGGCGGAACTAATGCGCAAACGACAATCTCATTGGCTGGCTCTCACCTATTATCGTACCTGTTTTGATTTCAGCAAATCAATTCCAGCGAACGCAAACAACGTGATTAATATTCATGAACCCAGCAGCTCATTAATCCTTAGTGCCTTTTATATTGATGAAAAATATGCATTCATACTTGGTTATTCTAATTACTAAAGTTCTATCATCATATAATATTATATTATAATGCTTGACTGACTGATGCTAAGTGTCAGTAGATAAATAGTGTAGATTAATGTACAATGTTTTATAATAATAATTTATTCTTATTTAATTTAACATATTTAATATTGGGGGCATCCAAAGTTATTTGACATTTGAACATTTTTTTTAACGCAATAGTTACTTTCCCTGGTAATTAGTTACTTTTATAATGATGTAACTCAGTTACTAACTCAGTTACTATTTGTGAGAAGTAATTAGTAACTATAACTAATTACTTTTTTTAAAGTAACGTGCCTAACACTGATTCCGAGTGTGTTTTTATACTTTTCTAGTATCACTCATTCAAATGGGAAGCTTTTTATATCTTGTATGTTATACCTTTTGTACCCTTCTGTCATTGTATTCATCGTTTTTATTGTTAACAAACAAACCACATCCACATCCATCCCCCGCACTTTTGAAAAGCTTGCTACGCCCCTGATTGACCTTGTTTTTTAATGGAGTCACTTATGCTCATCAAGGCTGTATCTATTTGATCAAAATACAGAGAGAAAAACAAAACAAAAAAAAACAGTAATATTGTGAACTCTTAGACTATTGCAAAATATGTATTAAAGTGTTGAAAATGTGTTTTATTTTTTTCTCTTTCAAACATTTTTTTGTTGTCCCACATTATCAAATATGATTGAGAATGTGGGACAGCATGCTTTGGGTAATCTGGGACAGTCTTCAAATGGGGGAAATATGCATTTAGGGACTTTATAAATCTAATGACAAAGGTTAATATATGCCATAATGAGAAATGGGTGTTAATTCTGGAGGTTATAACATTATCACAAGTTTACCGTAGGTAGCAGCTAGCTAGAGAGATGCTACAGAGACGGAATCTGGGAAACGTATTCCAATAGCAAGCAAAGGTATCAGGATGAAGTAAACTGTTAATTTCATTTCCCAAATTCCCAGTTAGTTTAGTATATACAACAGTTCAAATCACTGAGCAGGAGGGTTATCTGCGCCCAGGCCAGTTCAAAATGTTCTGTTCACAAACGCATGCACGCACACACACACACACACACACACACACACGCACACACACACACACGCACCCACACACACAGTCATTAAATCAGCTAAAATATGAAAATATCCATGGCCTTTAATTAACTCAATGAAATATATTACAAAATGCAATGGCACCACAGCGTCAGGAGAAGAGATGGCAATAGAAAGAGCGAGGAAGACAGAGAGAGAGAGGGAAATAATAGAAATACGAAGAAGCTAAACCAATGGAATGAGAGTAAAATGAAGGGAGCTATTGGTGATATTGTGTTTGGCATGCATAAAGTATGGTGAATATAGGCTTTTTTTAGGCCTAATGTCCCAGATTATAAAGTGACCTGTCCCAGATTATCAAATTCAGGTAGAATTTTTTTGGGGGGGACACTAAAACAAATATGTCTCCTCTGGGCATAATATCTACATTATTTCTTCTGGTGTGGTTAGAAAACATCTTAGGGATTTCAGAAAAATCTAATGTGTTGATCTAATGTGTTAGATAGATATCGAAATAAATCGCAGAAGTCAAAATTGCAAAAAATGTCCCAGATACCTGAATTCACCCTATAAAGAATGTTTTTGCTCAGCTGGCCGAAATGTCCGCCCAATAGAGAAAAGTTTTGCGGCACGGTTTGTTGTTTTTTTCTCCTACAGGTGACTTCCCGGGCTCCGTACTTTCCCAACTCATTTTTGCGTGTGCACGGCACATTATTTCTACATTGGCTGCTGTCACATCATCCAGGTGGCTGGCTGCACACTGATGGTGGATGAGGAGTCCCCCCTCACAATGTAAAGTGATTTGAGTGCCTAGAAAAGCTCTATATAAATGTAATGAATTAATTATTAGACATGACAGGTAGGGACAGGGCCGATGCTGGCCAAATGGGTGCCCTAAGCAGGATTGTATTGTTGTGCCCCCTTCCTGAAATATTATGGAAGTTAAAAAAAAAAAAAAAAAAAAAAAAATATATATATAGATTCAGAAACCACGCAAAAGAAAATTAATCAGTTTTACTACGATAAAACCATGGTTAAATTTGGTAAGGGTTGTGATGTCCACATGTTTTTTTGTTGAAGAAATTATAGAAGCTGTGTCATCTATAGCAAAAAGGTGGTAATGGTAATTGGTCACCTTCTATTGGTGACTTGTTAAAACTAATAAATCCTAATGGAATATGTCCCAAAATACACTACAGCAAACCATTTTTTAATGGTTTTAATGGTTATAAATGGATGGTTTGTAATGTTTGTAATGGTATTTGTGATTTATTTGTGATGGTATTAGAATTTTCTGTGTTGGTTCTATTGTTTTGTTTTCTTCATCAGGGTTATCTCATTGTTTTTATATAATGCATTGTAAGTCATTTTAAAGGCTGTTGTTGGCTTAGGTTTGTTTTTATAATCACAAAAAAAATATTTTCTTAATACTTTTTTGTATATTATTATTTGAAGTAACAAAACCCTGGTTAATTTGCGGTTACCATGGCTACAAGAACCATGTTTTTTTTTTTTTTTTTTTTGTTGTTGTTGATGTTTTATTCGTGTTAAAACCATGGCTAACTTTCATTAGGGAACATGGAGCCTCCAAGAGAATATTAGATGTGTCAGTGGTGGTGAAATCAATTATGGACATTAAAACACCTTACTAACCAACACCCAAAATATTTTCACTGGATTATGAATGTAGCTACCTGAAAGTAAGGCACGGCTTTTTTTTCCTTCTTCTTCTTCTTTTCTTGGTGCCGGATTTATGTTTTTTTCACAGGCATAGTTGTCCATCAATTATGATCATTTGCATTCAGCCGCGAGTGGGCGCGGGCGCGATGGCGCGTTACATTTTTTTTTTTTTTTCTGAGCAACTGGGATGGTGCCCCCCCTGGGAGTTGGTGCCCTATTTGCAAACTGCATAGCTACTCTGCGTTAGAGGTCTTCTCGGGTCCTAAAATCCGGTCCGACCCGACCCGACCGCATTTATTTTCGAACCAGACTGGACCCTAAAGTAAACGTCATTGACGCGCATCGGTCAGGAAAAATCTCAGGGTCCTGCTGACTGATTTGGCCGCTGCTCCATTACTTTCATTCAGTTTATTTACTTATTTATTAGCCTATAACTTTATATTTTTGCCTGCCTGATGGATACATGTTATTTCTGAGTTTGGCTTTCAATTGTAACCAGTGGAATTGAAATATAAACGTGATAGTTTTATAAAAATTAAATCGATAGGTTAATAAATCATGGATTTGCTAGTTTTGTCTGCAACGTTATTTACCTCATCTCCGGTGAAGGGCTTCTGCACACAAAAAAGAAAAGCCTTGCATTGACACGCAGCATTATGAAGTGAGTGGGTTTCCTGATGGATCTCAAAACTATAAGATGGATTTCTGAGGTTACAAACGTAGCCTATGTTACTTTTTTACGTGCGTTTCTCAAAAATGAACTTAACATACATGCACAAGTAGGCTACGCATCTGGAAAAGTTTAAAAGAATTCAGGTCTAATCGGATCCAATTGGGAAAAGCACATTTTTTTAAATTACCCGAGACCCGAAGCTGCTAATACCGAACCCGACCCGTGTCCGAGGCACTCGTAGAAGTTCTGGATGTCAGACCTCAGGTTTTCGGATCCAAGTGGACCCGTGAAGACCTCTAGTCTGTGTATAGGGAGTGGCGGTACTGGGTAGGGACAACCTCTGAAGACGTGACCTGACAGACAGGAATAGTCTCCATGAACATGTTGTGACATGACAGGCAGGAACCACTTCTGTGGATTTGGCATAAAGCAAGGACCATTTATACAGACTTGACAACTGACTGGAACACTTTCTATGGACATAACAACAGGAGTAATCTTTGGGGATTTGACAGGAACATCTTCTATGGATGTGATGTGATATGACAGACAGGAACAATCTCAACGGACATGATTGACAGGAACAACTTCTATAGGCATGACATGACAAGCTGGAACAGTCTCTGGCATAATTTTATGGACGGCTCAGGAAAATGCTTTGTAACTGTAACTTGAGGATCTGAGACCAAGGCCAACCAAACTAAACACCTCTGGACTCACAGGGCTTGAGTTCTCTTGACTCAGGTCTTCCTGAACCCACGGCTTGAGACTTCAGAAGGAAGGCCAATAAGTAGAGATGCATGTTCTCTCCTCCACATCTGAGGGGGTGACAAAATATATTGATCAGCTAACACAGGGTTAAGTAAAGCTGACTTGACACAGAGGTGGCTACAATGGTCTGGGTCAACACAGGAATGATAGCATGATGGCTGCAGTGGTCTCGATCAACTCTAGTGTCTGGAACTGACTTCACTGGTTTAGATTGCTGCAGTGATCTTAGCCGACCCAGAGGTGACTAGAACTGTTTTAACTGACACAAGGAAGGCCACAGCGGACTGGTCTTCTCAAGAATGATCTGAACAGACTTGCTTGAAGCAAGGATGGCTGCATCGATCTCAGTGGACTCAGGTGTGTCTAAAACTGGTTTGACAGACACAGTGATGGCCGCAGCGGTCTCAGAATTAACTGGAACATACTTTACTTTGGCAAGGATAGCCACAGTCAACTCAGGGGTGTCTGAAACTGATTTAACGGACATAGTGATGGCCACAGCAGTTTCAGTCAATTCAGGAATAACTGGAACAGAATTCACTACGGCAAGGATAGCTGCAGCAGTCTCGATCAACTTATGGGTGTCAGGAATGGCCACAGCTCAGGAGTATCTGGAACTGACATGACAGAGTTGATTTGACTAGATCAAATCACTGGAGTAGTGAGACTCATCTGCTGGGTCCTGTCTTAGCTGGTTCCAGATGTCAGGGATCTCCAAGGAGGACCAAATCGCATAGTGAGTGACAAGGGTTTATTACAAAACAGACATATACAAGAGGGTAGTGAGGTTTGCAGGTGATTCAACAGCAAGAACAGAATATCAGCAGAGGAAGCAGCAAGACCAGGCAGCTGGAGATGACTGAGAAAGGCACCATAGAGCTGAGCTCAGATACTTGTTGACCACTGTTATACTGTTAACTCTTACAATACAACAAAACAAGACAGGGCAAGGCTCCACAGGAACACAAAGGCAGGCAGGGGGATAGACAAAACAAAAGAACTGATAAAATGTAAAATAAAATAAATAGGAAATAATTAAATTAACCAACACAAATACCAAATATATATATATATATATATATCAGGACAAGGAGAACTAGATGAAAAGAGCAAAGAGATAAAAACGGATCAAATCCAAAAACAAGGAGCAGGACAAGAACAAAGAACTACAAGGGACTAGACAAGGGCACAAGACCAACCAGGCAAGGAATGAGAAACAAAGACAAGACAAATGGGTGTCAGAGCAGAACCCTAACATGTACACATAAATAAGTAATTATTACTTATTTATTAATTATTATTTAATTACAGTAATTATTCAGCACAGTGATTAAAACATTGAATATATGACTTACCTTGAGCAGCAAACACCACAAGCAAAGAAAGAAGGAAACACAAGCCAATCCATGAGGACAGAACTTGAGAGCACTGAAGAGTCTCTGTTCACTCGGTCCGGTTATGCATTTACCCTGCACCTCATACGCCTTATAAATACATGCTAACAAATATTATAAAAACATTATTAAAATGAAATATAGTACATTCATTTAATAAAAATAACACTTTTAAAAATCTGGTTATGGCATCTTTAGCATCTTTAAACTTGACTAGATTAATATGAATTGTAATATGTAATAACAAATAATAACAACAGATATGATTTTCAAAAGGAATTTATTATGCATTTAATATGACCGATACATGTAATACATGTACTGATTTCCAGAGACAATTAGCTGATTGCGTTCATTGGTGATGCCACAGTCCTCAATGCAAATAACTCTGTAGAACAAAGCAGAGAAACACACAGACACAGTTAAGGTCTGAACTGTAATTGCAATTCATTCTACAAAGTCAGAACAAAGTAAGTATAATAAATCCAATGAATCATTTGTTTATCTTTTTACCTGGTAATGCTCCCATGTCTGGATTTCACAGTAGAAGGCGTTTCCTGGGTAGTCAGTGGAACTTGCTTGTCTGTGTCCGTATAAGGAGTAAGATGAAGACAATCGACCACCGTTCACAGCAAAGCTTATGAAGTCGTACCGCACCATGTTTATCGCATTCTTGATGGGAAGGGTGGAGGTATAATCTCCAATAAAGCTGACACCATAGCCTTGGAGTTGTACCCATACGTGTGGGCACCGACTCAATTCCAGCCACGGCCTTCGTACAGGTTTCCATCAGAACCTGCTATAAAATTACAGGGGGACAAATAATGATAATTATAGGAAATTAAACTGCATAATGGGCTTTATGGTCCAAATTGGGGTCTGTATCTGTAACCTATATCCAATGTCAGACCATCCATTAGTTTGCTGGTGGTAGCGCTGCATGGAGCGCATGTCACTGGCACATTGATCAAAGGTGGAGCTAGGCTTGGAGGGTTGATATGTGTGGTGGATGAAAAGGTACGGCACAGGAAACCTTGTAATGATGTTGGGACAGACTTGAGAGGGAAAACGCAATATGAGAACTTTGTCATAAACAAAGTTTGTCATAAACAAAGTGGGCTACTTGGTAGTGCTTAAATGATATTACTTAACAGTAAAATAATATAAAATGTATGTTAAATATAGTAAAAAAATTAAAGATGCAGTATTTAATATTGAAAGCTAGCAGTTGAAATAAGTACTGAATCCAAATTCAGTATAATGGAGAGAGTTGCTTCTCCCTTCCCCTCCTTCTCAGACTCACCTGGGTTGCCAGATTGAGGACACGCAACAGAAACAAGCGCAACTGACAATGGAAGGTGATTAATTAACTATCCTCTGATTAATTAACTAATTTGTTCCTTGATTGGTCTTGTATATATATATATATATATATATATATATATATATATTCCTTGTGTTGATGAGTTTCATCCTGTCTACCTCTATGTTAAGGTGTTTTCCTAAGTGAGTTTTGAATTAAAGACTGTTCTCTTGGATTATTTGTCCTTGAGTTTTACTTATACTACAGCTTCCCATGACAGATGATGGGACCCATACAGTTTGAATTTTGCAGCGTTTTCTTTCTTTTTTTGTTTAGATTCCTCCCCCCATAGACTTGCTATCTGTTCAGCTGCTCTGCAAGGAGATCGCTCCCTCGAGGACCACCCAAGGGGCGTTATAGAACTGGCTAAACTCACCACATTCCCTGACCGCATCCTCCGTGTATTTTACCACACTAGACTTAGTGAGTGGTCCAGGGCAAGCCTGCCCATGATAGGTCCTTGGGGGAATTTTTTCACTTTCGTGTGCTGGTGAAAACAATTTGCCATTCACCATTGGCCTTGCAGAGGACGGTTTCATCAGCCCCTCTCCAAATCCAGAGTCCAGCCAGTCACCTTACCTGCGCTGCACAGAGCTAATGCCTGAGCCCACTGCAGACACAGAGACAGACCCTACGTTCCATTCAGAAGGGCTCATCCCTATGCCCTAATCCCTTCGAAACTCTCACTCTGGACGGTAAACCCTTTGAACGGATTAGGGCACAGGGATGAGCCCTTCTGAATGGAATGTAGGGTGTGACACCAAACAACTTCCCTGTGCAAAGGATCATGGGGCCCCCGAAGTGTCCATCAGTTGTACTCTTCAAAATCCTTCATTCCAAAAGGCCTTTTGAAGTGGTCAGTTTTGAGCGCTTCAATTTGGAACGACCCTTCAATATGGTGGCCATGTTTGTTTTCACTCCAAAGCACCCGTCGGAGGGCAATATATCTCATTTGGAACGCCCCGAGAGTCTGCCACAATGATAGTTACAGAATGAATAACTGAGCCGACCATTGCCCCGGAGCCCAACCAGGTGTGTGAGCCAGCAACATCTCCAAGGGAGTACTTGTTGAGTACCAGGGCATAGAGGAAAGCCATGCCCACACTCCAGCCGCTGAGGGTGAGCTGCAGCTGACCTCTGCAATAGTAACTGATATTCTGGAAGAGCTTGATCCCCTGTTTCTCCCATTTCCATTGGCTCCCCCCAGCCCTGAAGTCGCCTAAGTCTCCTGCATCTTCTGAGCCTCCAGAAACTCCTGGGTTCCCTGCCTGTTCTGCCAGCTCAGAATCTCCTGTGTTCCAGACCAGCTTCCCCCTCCCCCCTCCTCAAGATTCTGTCTGTTCCTTGGTCTTGTCTCTGCCTTTTTAGACTGATGCAGAGTGATATTACATAGCGCCTGAAAGTAGTCCCCAGCTATATTATAACTAGTTACCTAGCTGGGGACTACTTTCAGGCGCTGCGTAATATCACTGCGCCTGCTGCGGCCATGTTAAGGCAGCAAAGTTCCTTGATTATTACACCGGAATGAGAGTATAGTTCCTAGCCAAATCGGACTAGAAAATCGCAACTTTTCATTTTCCGCCGGTCTTAGTACACGATATAACTACAGAAGAGTCAAGTTTTAAATAGGAAAACTATCGAAACTCTTTGATCATTTTTGAACCCGATGCTACTGGTCTTAATCGGATTCAATGATCTATGCTAAGCTATGCTAAAAGTGCTATCGCCAGATCCGGAGATCGGCTGAATGGATTCAAAAACGGTAAAACTCAACTTATTAACTCTGGGGGAGTTGGAGAATGAGCCTATTTCCAAAAAAAGTGGAGTGTTCCTTTAAGCTTTTATTTAAAATCAATATAAACATATAGATAATATGCAATATAAATACGTTTTAGAATCAATAGCTTTAAGCATGACTACATATGAGCTTAGATTTTTAAGTGTTTTATCAACTCTATAAACTAACTTTTACTTGCACTTATACATCTTTTAAGTTTTCCTCTTTCATGGATAGATCGTTTCATGATCGTGCTGTGTAAATGTGTTTAAATTCTTCATATTTTTTAATCTTTTCATCTTCGCACTGATTCTCTCACAAGAAGTGAATCACAGTTTTAAGGCATGTGATTGGCTGCTCGTTACTGATGTCACACTTTCGTGTGCACGTGCTTCATTAACTCAGGATCAAGCCTGAGTTGACAGAGAAAGTTGACGATCAGCTTCATGGTACCAACAAAGCAGGATTGGACTGGTTTGGTTTTGT
Source organism: Acrossocheilus fasciatus (assembly GCA_036784905.1). Taxonomy (NCBI): domain Eukaryota; kingdom Metazoa; phylum Chordata; class Actinopteri; order Cypriniformes; family Cyprinidae; genus Acrossocheilus; species Acrossocheilus fasciatus. The sequence goes on along the minus strand of CM071940.1, from coordinate 29,017,006 downwards.
CAACTCAAAACTAATCCTGTAACCCTGTGTTTGTTTAGCCACCATCATAGTACAGGCCCCAGGTGTGTGTTCATGGTGTTTGTTTACTACTCGATGTGTGTGTGCACTCGGATAGGTAAATGCAGACCACAAATTCCAAGTAGGTTACCATACTTGGCCACACATGACGTCCTTCCTTTTCCACTATTTTAAGTGAATAATGAATACATTTTGGGTTGTTACTCAAACAAAGCTATCGTACAGCTTGTCACATTAAAATCTTTTACTATACTTTTGTTGCTTTTTAAATAATGTTTTGACCCGATTATGAAAAAAGAAGTTTAGTTCATGATGGAAAAATGTCATCTGTGTTTGAAATGACAAGAAAGGTGAAACAATTACATAAATGTAACTTTTGAGTAAACAAAATTTAGGTAATATATCTAGTGCTTGTACACATAAAAAAAAACAGTTATTATTCAGCATAGTGAGTAAAACATTGAACATGGCTTGCCTTCAGCGGCAAACACCACAAGCAAAGAAAGAAGCAGACGCAAGTGCAACTTGAGAGCACTGAAGAGTCTCTGTTATGCATCTACCCTGCACCTCATACGCATTATAAATACATGCTAACACTTATGTAAGCACAAGATCTAGCTTTGAGAAAGTGACAGATGCTTTCAGTCTGTTTCCAGCTGAACAAACCAAAACCCAAGTACTTATTTTCAAAACAAAGTCATAAAAGATGTCAAAAATCTTAACTTCTTTATGGACATCACCAAAAAGTTTAATGTATTGTAAAAGTGTTGTATGGGGGGACAATTTACTTAAATTCCATAACACCCGTTTTAAAGCTTACCTTTGTATGTAATCTTAGAGAAAAAGTGTTTTCTTATTGCTAGTAATCTTTCAGATATTTAATAATTCTAGCAAATAATAATAATAATAATATAAGTTGTTCTTGTGAATAAGTGGAAACTGTGTTGATAGATGAAGCTTCTATTTTGGTCTTACTCTGCAGGCTTTGAAACGTAATTTACTTTGTGATATGGTTTATCACAAGGTAAACAACCTAACCAGTTCACCAAATAGAAAAATAGATAGGATTTTCATGGAAAAGTTTAAATATTATTTGATAGAAGTGAATTCATGTAAATTGGGACAGTTTTGGCACTGAAAAAAAGTCCCAATTATCCTGAATCATTTTAATCTGTTCTGAAACAGTGTTAACATGGGATCAAAACTATGTCTATTCTATGTATATTTTATATATCACATTATTATAATCAGCTACATGTTAAACATACTGCAAAACATACAGGACGTGAATCAGGACAATACTAAAATACTACATCCAGACAATCATTGTGGCGGTTTCACTTCAAACATTACATTCAAAAGACAGAATCATAGTTTTTACTGATTATGCAATAGTGAAAAAGCAGATATTTGTGCAGGTATTTTTATGCTTCTGAATCTTGGAACTCACTACCATGTTTTGTTTCTATTGTTTAGATCAGAATTAAACTTGGACAGAGACTTGGACAGTACACTTTCACATTTACTTTAAAATTTACAAAATATTTTATATTGATGTGAAGTTCTACATTATGGCTTTGCATTTGTATGGTTGTTCAGGTGTAAAGAGGAAAAGTAAACAAGTTGATCCTAAACAGCACATCATTTGCAATACCAAACTGACATATTATACAAAATGTACATATTCATAATATAACACAAGAGTGTTTGTGGACAGTTCATTGTATATGAGTATGCAAGAGCACACATAGCCAAACTGAACTCTGAATATTCAGAGTTAAATGTCTCTTTTTCTCCTTTTAAAAGTATATCTCTTCATCAATTCTATATCTAGTTTTTATTTCTCTCTTGAAAAGAGAGGGAATTCAAACTCCGGTCACTTCTTTTGTGTTGACTGATCACTGCGTAGCAGGAATCACCAATAAGACCTCAGCGATCCATTCCATTGTCGTCCTGCGGTTGCCCTTGGAAACAAGCCACTCGTAAACGTTCACAAAATTCCAGCTCCTCCTGCAGGAAAGAAAATGTGTGAATCATTTAACTCATAATGAAACATTATTCATAACCCATTATACTAGCAAAATATGACATGTGACTCAGAATATTCAATAAAACAATGGAGGAAAATGCTTAAATTCATTGGGAACTGACTGGCTCAGTATTATTTCCATAAATTTCATTAACATTTAGAATTTAATTTTTATATTTTAAATTTTCAATTTAATTTAATTTTTAGTAACCTACTTTTATTATTTTTATTACTTTTCAGTTTAAGATATCTTTTTTAGCTTTATTTTTATTTCATTTTTAGCAATTATTTTAACTTTTATTTCACTCATTTGTTTATACTAATTATTTTATGTCAGTTAGTAGCCAAGGCAACACATTTCTAATTTTCTTTTAAGTTTTTCACCCAATATTTATATTTTATTAAATATAAATGTGTTTCAAAACCGTTCTGATCGAATCTTAAATCGTCTGATTCGCTCTGATACCCTACACGATACCAAACTCTGACTGGCTCGTGAACAGTGGAAAATCTATTGTTATTTGCTAATAATGTGGACAAATTGTATGATGTTAATGTTAAATAGCATTTATTTAATGTGTAAGATTTTAGAAAGGCTGCATTAGCTACAAGGGCAGCCTAAAGCATTGCATAATGCATCCATATTATTTTTCCCACCCACGTTGCTCATATCTACATGCGTGGCCTAGGGTGACATAAGCTTAGAAGGAAAGTCACTTCAGTGGCAAAACAAGTTAGTTTTGATGATGGATTGTCTTTAGAAGAACATGCACCTACTAATCACAAAAAAATAAGACCAGGAAAAAGTAAATAGGGTCCATTTTGATTTCGTGTTGATTTTAACATTAGATTTGAACGTGAATGTGAGAGTGAAGAACAAAGTAAAAGGAACGAAAAACAAATAAAACAATAGTTTACCAGGCTCTCCTCTCGCCCCCTTAGGTCCTGCACTCGCTGGTTGAGCAGCTCCTCCAAGCCAAGCGATGGATCTCTACAATCGCTCACACCACGGGTAGAGTCCTCGACCAGACTACAAATACATGTTGAAAAAAAGTAATCAGAAACCAAGTCTCAAACTCCAAAATGTATTTCCATCAGCATACTGCAGTTTTGTTTTCATCATGCAACAATGCTACTAACCAGCAGAGGGCACCGAGCACATGTTCATGTACAGAGGAATGAGGGGAGCGAAGAACTGACACCAGCTGCTGAACCATCCCCATAGACAACACTGTATCTGAAAAAGAAAGTAGGATTGAGCACATGAAACACTAGCTATGTTTCCATCCAAAGTTGCAAATTTAACTTGTGCGCAAAATTGGAAGATAGCATAAAACACTTACGAATAAAGTACCGTTTCCATCCAACTAGTCAAGGAGAACAAAATAGTCACTTCCTGATAAACTGGCACTAAATATAACTAAGAAAAGTAAGGGAAGCCACTAATGTAATCATTTTAAAATAAATTCCTTGCACCCCAGAGGGAGCAGCCAAAGCACAATAAATGCGATCATTGCTTTCGGAGGTGGACAGACTTTGACGACAGACTTTGCTCAGAATGATTATAACAGCATTTCAGATGCTGTGCAACGAGATCTGTCCGCTGGTTAGTCAGGTTATGCCGTCCCATCACACAAAGTCACGTGACTTTTGATGTGCAAGGAGGAATTTATTCGATAAATGCGTTTCCATCTCCGATTATTCGCATTGACTCTTTTTTCGCACAAGCCAAAAACCACCTCAAGCAAGCATAAAAATAGTGAATTAAGGGATTTTTTTTGTCCTCAATTCAGCATTTCCATCACTCGTTTCTGATGCAACTATAAGAGAATATTTACATCTCCCTCGGAAAGCAGTAGTGCTACCTTAGCCGAAGAATTAAATCTCTTTTATTCCCGTTTTGACAGGGAAAACACAGATCCTGAATTGCCTCTTCTCCCCACCATTGACTCTGCTCCAGTCTTGAGCGCACATGACGTGAGACTTGTTTTCTGCAGCATCAACCCCAGGAAGGCAGCGTCTGGGCCGGGTGCTGAAGGACTGTGCGGCCGAGTTAGCGGATGTCACAGCTCACATCATGGGTCCCTGCCTGCTTTAAGGCAGCCACAATAGTGCACATTCCCAAACAGTCTAATGTCAAGTGTCTGAACGATTACAGACCTGTGGCACTTACCTCTGTCCCAGCAAAATGTCTGGAGAGGTTGATCAAACACTTTAAGGAAGCAAGACCATCAACACTTGACCCATACCAATTTGCATACAGGGAGAACAGGTCGACTGAGGATGCCTATCCAGAGGCAGTGAGGCTGCTAAACAGACCATCTCCCCCCATTCTGCCCATATCCATATGCACACATTACACCACAAAAATAGTTGTGACTGTACTGTATCACTTTGCACTTTGTTACCATTGCTATGCAGTGGGGATGCTCTAACGATATCTCGTTGTTCATTACTATGACAATAACAATAAAGAATTGAATTGCGCATAAAAACAGGGTGATGGGAACGGTTACTCATACAAACTGGACTCTTGATGGTCTAACAGACTCCAGAATCAGAACTACCTTTGTGTTCTGGATGACTGGTCAGAAGGTTTAACAGAAGGAACGCTGATTTAGTTCTCAGTTTCTCACTGTCTGACTGCATCCCCCTCATCAGCACCGAAAAGCCATCATGTGACAGGAAGTCCCGCAGACCTGCTTCCTGTTCCCGGACTAAACCTGCAAGAGACAAGAGTTGAAGATTCTTAATTCCAGAGATAGTATAAAGAGGAGACTTGCCACTGGAAGCCTTTCAATTTAAAAAAAACAATGTTGGGTCACCAAGCAAAAATAACTAGTTTTATCAACTTTTTAAAAGTAAGACCAAAAATTTTCTGTTTCCACAAAGATCATCCCATCAAACGCTATAGTATTTTGAAATAAGTTCGTCTGTTAACTGGTAGAAATGTTTGGTCAAATCAAACATCGGTTTTCTGCAAAAACATAAGAGAATATGATCCTGAGTCATTTAAAATCCGTTGTTTTCTTTCATTAATAATTGCTTGGATTATTTTATAGCTGTACACAAATTTCCCAAACAATGTGCACACGCATATGAATTTGTTCTTGTATCTACGTTGTTATGCAGACGAACCTTGCATCTTGAGCTACATAAAGCAGCTTATTTCAATTCAGATATATTTTAGATTTTCTTCTTAAAGGTGCAATAGGTGATTGTCTTCAGAAACATTTTTTGTTATTCTGGTTGAAAGTCTCTTCACATCCCGACAGCAATCATTAAGTTAAGTGGTCTAAATGTATTTATATATTCTGTGGAAGGTCCAAGAAATGTTCGTCCAATCAAAACACTCGGTCCGAGCATTTTAATTGTCTTTCCTACCTGCCTGTCAACTTATGTATTTGCATACCTCTGCGCTCCCTGTTCTCACAGACAGGATACGTCATCAGCGCGATCACGCACGCTGTGCAGACAGAGCAAGAGCGGCAGGCAAACATCAACAACCCAATCTTCGTTCCTGGTATTGTAGTACTTTTACTAACTGTGCTGTAAAGTTTTCTCACTGGTGAATGACACATGATGTAGCCCAGTGTTTCCCAGTTCCAGTCCTTGCATCCCCTGCTCTAAATATTTTGCAAGTCTTGCTTAGTTAACACACTCAATTTAGATAACCAGCTCGTCAGAAGTGAGCTCCGTGCATGAACTGTGTTCCGACTGACCTGCTCCCTATACAGTGTTCACTGCTCTCTACTCCCTGAGCAGGAAAATCTGTTGAAGTTTATTTCACTTCGGAACATTGATTCACGGATTTGCGCTGCGCAGCATCTTCACACACAGACGAAACTTACAAGATTGTGAAATAATATACCTCTGTAAATAAATACAATTTAAATTCAAGTCTTTAACGCCCTTTATATGGAACATATGCTTTGAACTGGGATCATGGCAGAATATCTGGTGATGTCCACTTGGCAGGGCACTTATGACTTACGATCGAACAGAACAACCGTCGGACATGATAAGATATACATATGAAAAGTGCAGAGCAGGGAGGGCGCGAGGACTGCAATTGGAATCCGTCGATGTAGCCTACTGCAGTAATTTGATGTTGTCTCTAGTATTCTGCTCATTGAGCGTGTGTGCGTTCAGGGGGCGTGGCTTTGGATGGCGATTGCAGGGAAGGTGGGACGTTCACTTTCAGGATCAAGTTAGCATTTTCTGAGATCTCCTACTGCACCTTTAACACAATTAAATAAATTTACATTCATATACGGTCACACGGGACCCAACGGGTTCGGGCTTAATTTATATCATTTTACACGGGCTCGGGCTTGCGCTCCGGCTTGCGCGGTAAATGAGCGGTCATGTGATGCGTTTCGATTAGTGCGAGAAAGATGCAAAAATTGATGCTGAGGAGGTGAAACGGAGGCTTGCCTCTGGCGATTACGTTTTGGTTGCACCAGCAACTAAAGCAAAGTCTGAGGTGTGGAAAAGAAGAGCTGTGTGTGTGCGCACATTTGAATAATGTCGGGCTGTAAATGGGTTCGGGCTTTTAAAAAGCTGTCAATCAAAATGTACTTGTCAGGCCCGGGCCGAATTCTGTCGGGCCTAAGTTTTAAGGCCCGATTACAGCTCTAATTCAATGTAAAAACTTGGCCAATATCAATCAAGACTTCTACCTTTATGCACATTTATACTTACAAGACACTGCGTAGAGTGCTTTAACTCTAACAGTGCTGTTTGCGTCATGATCTGTGAGTTGCAGGAGCGTCAGCAGCGCCCCCTGGTTGAGCAGGTAGAACTGCACCTCCGGCATGTTCTGGGCACAGCTGGCAATGAGATGAGCCACCCTCCACCGAATCCCGGCCTTGGAGTGACAGATACACCTCGACATACACAAATCCAGACCGCCCAGCTTCATCAGATCTGCAAAACGCACAGAGAAGTGATGCATGTGTTAGGCGTTACAAGAAGACAACAAGAAGGTTTGAAGAGTGAGCAAACACACACACAGACCTCTTGCATTGTCCAAGTTCTCGCAGAGCTCAGAAAGCATTTCCAGCGCTTCCTCTCGCTCATCCTCCTCTTCCTCCTCCTCCTCCTCCTCCTCCTCCTCCTCGCTCCCTCTCTCCTTGCATTCATCTCTACACAGCACTTCCAAACAGCGTTTCATCTGCTCGACCTCATCCATCTGTCCTTTACACACTTCCGCAAGAGCCCCTCTCAGAAACTCCATCCTCTAGAAAGTTGGATAAGAGAAAGCATTTTAATATGCAACACTAACATCAACATAACAGAATACACTTGTAAATCTGTCGGGACACATTTCAGAGATCGCATGGTGGTAGGCACTACTGTTTAGAAGGAGCACTGTGAGTTTTTTCAACCTCTTGCGTCATGGGTTCTTGTTGAGCTGGAGCTGGATCTTCAGAAGCAGAACCGGCCTCCACAGCCATCTGAAGCACACCTTGCAAATTACGGGGGTGATGCCTGTTACCTCTGCCTTCCGCCATCTAAGGAGAAAAAGATGCATCACACATCGTTTTCCTGTTAGTCCATAAATGCTTTTTAAATAGACCTAATAAATACATTCATTATTGAAACTTTTTAAAGACAAACGATAGACAAAATCACATTTTCAATTTGTAATACTAAATATTTGTTTGGTTGATTTTTATGGTAACCACTCCTGTCATGATGAGAACTGAAATACTTACATTTTTTGACATATTTCTTTAATTTATTTCACTTACAAATATATTAAATCACAGATGTTTCTGACAATTTTTTTAGTTTACTCACAGATATATACATAAATACTTTTTTATTGCATTTTATTGTAAATAACTGTATCTGTAATAAATATCTGTTAATGTACATTCATTTAAACAATTACAATTTTTCTGTATATAGTGCATTATTATTTAATTTCCTGTTTTTTTTTTTTAATAAATCTCGTTTAATAAATCTCGTAATAAAATCTTCTGACTTACAGTTACAGTTTCACAGATGAAGTTTTTTCACGTATGTATTTCTGTGATTTCACTTACAGATATTTTATCGAAGATAACATGTTTTAATGTATTTATTTCTATTATTTAACTTACAGATATAATTATATCTCACAGACTAGCGTCCAACAGCCAAATATAATGTTAAAACTAAACTGAATCACATTCTGCTCTAGGAACAAAATAAAGATAAACCAGGTAAACACAGGACAAAACAAAGCGGCCTTACCTTCGTGAACGCCGTGTTTAGTAGTAGTATAAGTTCTTCGGCCGTGTGTCAGAGAGTTTCCCAGCAGCAGCAGTAATAAGGTGCAGGAGCTCCGCCGTTATAAACGGCTCTGCGGCTCCAGAAGCTTCCAGACCTCGCCGCGCGCACCGGCGACGCGTAAACGCGTCATCGACTTTACCGTAACCATTTTTGACCATCCATGGCAGGGTTTTTTTCTTCTTCCCGGTTTTACACTATAGTAACTTATATTTGCTTTTTGCTTTCATTTTTACTTATATTTTTAAAGTTTACAAGGTTTAAAAATGTATTTTGGTAGGTGCAACAATATATATATATATATATATATATATATATATATATATATATATATATATATATATATATATATATATATATACACACAACATCAATGTGAACGAGAAGTGCATTAAAAAATTTTTGGTTTGTTTCCTCAAAAAAACAAAGGCAGGTACATTATTTACATTAGCTGCCGGGGGATCTTTTTTTGTTTGTTTGTTTGGTTGTTTTGTTTAGTTTTTTTATGTTAATTAAGAGCCGACTCTTCGGTTTTAAATGGTCAATTTGTTTATAATGTTTACGGTAAGGCGCAAAACGCGTCCAGTGTTGATGGCGTATGTGTGCTTCTCCGCGCATGCGTGTTTGTCTTTGTCCGCAAAATGGCTGCGCTCGTGGGTATCCGCGCGTGCCTCTCCGGTAAGTTACAAAATGTGTTTCTTTTTCCTGTCGCGTGACATTTACATTGTTTTCAAGCTACGAGTGTTTTGCGTGTGGAATCTATCATTTCTATGTTTATATTTGAATGTCAGTGTTGGTAGAGGAAGGATGCTCGGGCGTTCCGTACGCAAGGTCAAGTTCCTCAGCCTGTGTCTTATGTATCATAGAGATACAGTGACTTTAATGACTGTAACACATCAGGTCGTGCATGCATATATAACTGAGAACCTGTCCTGTGTCAAGATTAGACTGCTGGGAAATGGATTAGGATTGTTTCAGTCTCGTGCTATTTTTGACAGCTATGCAAAGAGACTGAGAATTTGATTCATTGATTTTATGGTGGGTTGATTAATGTGACAATGGGCCCTGCTTTTAATTGTTATCATTGTTAAAGTAATGTTCGGACACACATCTGAATCATAAGACAGTATAAATCTCATGTAGATGAATTATTAGGTTTGTGTATGTGACATAAAGCAACCCCCCCTCATGTTTTCCAGCTCTGCAGTTGACCTCCCCGAGTTTACTGCACAGCTCTTATAAACTGGTGAGTATTTTCATGTTCAAATGTCCATAACTCTATACAATAGAAGATTTCATTGAAATGCATTAGAGTAATAGTATTATTTAGGATTATTGTAGGGAGTAAAGTCAAATCAAAATATTGTAAACTGCCACAAAGGTGTATAGGAACATTTTACATAATACAAGTAATGTTGAAATGTATGAATGTTTTTTTTCCCCTCTTAGTGTGCAGTTCCTCTAAGTCGAAGGAATTACGCAGCAGAGGCAAAGAAGGTTTTCTCTCGTAGTAAACCCCATCTGAACATCGGGACAATTGGTCACGTAGATCATGGCAAAACCACACTGACCGCTGCAATCACCAAAGGTAAATTGATGACTTGATTTTTGCTCCTAGTAATCAAAAAGTGTTGCTCTGACTGTATTTTCTTCATCTGTTGCATCAGTCCTTGCCGACGCCGGTGGTGCGCGTTATAAGACATACGAGGATATAGATAATGCTCCTGAAGAGAAAGCTAGAGGAATCACCATCAACGCCTCGCATGTGGAGTACACCACCGCCAACAGACACTACGCTCACACCGACTGCCCCGGACATGCTGACTACGTCAAGGTACTGCTCACAGATCACATATCTGACTACACTAAAGTTTGGGGTCAGTAAGAGAAGAAATGAATACTTTTATTCATCAAAGATGCATTATATTGATCAAAAGTGATAGCAAAGACACTTATAATGTTACAAAAGATTTCTATTTTAAATAAATGCTGTTCACTTGAACATATTATTCATGAAAGGATCCTAAAAAAATGTATCATGGTTTCCACAAAAAAAACTGATGATGATAGAGGAAGAAATGTTTCTTAGTGTTAAAATGATTTCTGAGGATCACGTGACACTGAAGACTGGAGTAATGATGCTGAAAATACAGATTTGAATCACAGGAATAAATTACTTTTTAAAATAGAAAACAGTTATTTGAAATTGTAATAATATTTCACATTATTACTGTTTTCAAATAAATGCAGCCTTGGCGAGCATAAGATACTTCTTTTAAAAACATTAAAAAAAATCTTACTGATCCAACATTATTGTGTGTGTGTGTGTGTGTGTGTGTGTGTGTGTGTGTATACATGACCATTACATCTGTGTTATAAGTGCATGTCTCTGTCTGAAGAACATGATCACAGGCACATCTCAGATGGACGGCTGCATCCTAGTGGTGGCGGCGACCGACGGTCAGATGCCACAGACGCGTGAGCACCTGCTGCTGGCGCGGCAGATCGGCGTGGAGCACGTGGTGGTGTTCGTTAACAAAGCCGATGCTGTGGAGGATAAGGAGATGCTGGACCTGGTGGAGCTGGAGATCAGAGAGCTGCTCACAGAGTACGGCTACGACGGCGAAAACACACCAGTTATTATTGGATCAGCACTCTGTGCTCTAGAGGTAAGGATAGAGATGGAGAAAGGGTGCATCCTGTAAAGAAGAAAAAATACAGTAATATTGAGAAACATTTTTTAGAGGTCGACCGATTGATCAGGCTATTTTTTGGCATTTTTTAAATTAATCGGCATTGGCCGATTGTGCTGCAAATTAGGCTGATTTATTGGCAGGCGCATCTGCGGGCAGCTAAGCGTTGTTGTGAAACGCTGTACCGGAGAACCTCTCTCCCTCTGAGGATGCGTGTGAGACGGAGAAGCTCACACTCTGCAGCCGTGGTTTGTTCACACACAGCTTCAGCTAACGATGGCCAGGCAAAACAGACGAAAGTGTAATTAAGTTTTATCCTACTGGAATTGATGCTGGAAAGTTATCATAAGTGCAACAAGTCATTTGCATGTGGAAGTAGAAACACGTGCAATTCAGACAAAACGTCTGGGCTGATTATAACATGCATGTTAACTTTCCTCATGAAATATGTCTGTGGGTCCGACAGTAGCCTCCACGATGTCATCGCCAGTGTTGCCAGATTGGGCGGTTTTGAGTTTGATTGTGCGGGTGGACAAAAGCTGGGCTGGTTTGGGGTCAGTTTGGCGGTTTTCAAACATATAAATTGTGTAGGCTAATTGGTTAACAAACAAGCCCAAGTGTGCATATATTGCATCCAATCAGTCATCATGACGTTACTAAACATGCGCGCACACTGCAGAGACGACTGCTGCTGACATCACAGCCGCATTTTCATTCAGACCAACCGAAAAGGCCAACAAGTGGGCGGACAATATGCTAATGTTTCATGTTGACATCAATATGAAACGGCTTGGGATTCGTTTTAAAAACGACTCGTTTCAATGATTCAGAGTCGACTCTTTCTTTTGAGAGATAATTACTTTATCCACGGTGCACTTTCAGATTTAAAACTTTGCAGGATGTTTTCATTCACTCAGTGCTGTGTTACACACTGCATGAAAGATAATTTTCAAAAATCCATAATAAGAGCACTTTAAAGTTTTGGGCGTTCTTTTGTTGGAGTGGGCGGGTTTTTGTGAGCTTTTGGGCTGGAAATCGTCCATCCTATCTGGCAACACTGGTCATCGCTCGTGACCAGGCCAGGGCCGTATTAACCATTGGGCTTGGTGGGGCTGAAGCCCCGGTCCCAAGCAAGGAGGGGGCCCGTGATTGGCTGTGGGCCATCTGTAGCGCCGAACGCTAAAGCCCCACCACGCCCCCCTCTTAGCGCTATTATTTGTTGGAGCTTTTCCGAAAATTCCATTCATTATCATTATCAGATTAAAACATAAAATCTGGATTTGGTTTACCAATCAAATGCATTTATTTAACTATGTTCACGTATCAATCAGGTGATCGCTGCCCCATATGTCTGCATTCACCTTCACTCCGATCTGGAAATGGTCACATAGAGAACAATATTCAATTCAATTCAGTTTATTTATTTAACGGAAAAAAAACTTAAAAGACAAACAACAGAGAAAACAAATTACTCAGTAAAAATCCCAGCTATCAGGTTATTTTACTAAAGTTGATGGAGTGGAAGTTGTTGGAACAGCGAGTGGACCGCGCACATGGAGCAGAAAAAAACACCACGTCATCTTCCCCACAGATTTTAGGTTAGTTTGATTATTAATGGATGTATATTGCTTTTTGTGTTTGAACAAATTCTAAATATTTGCTTAAGGGTTGGAAGAAAATCTGGTAGAAATCCTGTCAATCGTGTAATCCTGTAGGCTAAGCTTATCATTTAAACGCATTTTAAGCAGGTAAGATCAAATGGTTTTAAACGGTTCATGAACATTAAGCAGCGGGGCAAAATTCATTCTGGTAAATGCGGGTTCAGGCTGATACGTGCTGCGCGCACCTGCTCATATAGCGACTGAATAAACTTGAGTTCTTTTTCGCTCCTTGTGCTTAAATGTTCAAATACACGTAATTATGTGTCAAAATGCCTGTCTTTGCGAGAATCCTTGTAAACACAGTTATGTGACTTAAATGGTCATTAATAGTTAAAGATAAATCATGTGTAGTATGAGGCTATATGAATGCAGATGATCTTAAAAGGATAGTTCACCCACTGTCATCATATACTTACCCTCAAGTTGTTCTAAACCCATAATATGAATTTCTTTGTTCTCCTCAACATAAAAAGATATTTTGAAGAATGATCATAAGAATGATCTCCATTGACTCCAAGAGTGTATTGTTTTCATACTATGGAAGTCATAGGGGCCCAGCAACTGTCTGATTACCAGTATTGTTCCAAATATATCATTTAGTGTTCAACAGCAGAAAGAAACTCATACAGGTTTAGAACAACAACAGAATTTTCATTTTCGGGTGAACTATTCCTCGAAAGCAGCCTAATATAGCTGCTGTTGCCATTTGTGTCAATAATGTAAATCAAACATCAGAAAGAAAATCACTTACTGTCCTTGACTGAATCACCTTTGTAAAATAAATAAGAATGAATGTATTTTGAATTCATAAAGTGAAGACTATTCAGTCTATTTGTACATTTTCTTTATATAATATATTATTAATTATTCAGTGCTTTAAGTTTATCACGTAGATCGAATTCTTATGATCTTTGTTCTGTTGTAGCCTAATTTGTGACTCTTTACTTGTCTTCAGTAAGCTTATTTTTTACTAAGGCTAGTATTATTTTTTTGTGATATTGAAATTGGCAACAAAAATAATGTAATTTCAGTGCATCAATAGTTTTGATGTAGGATAAAAATCCTATTTAAAGCTAAACCTCGCTCGTGACCAGCACTCTTAAGCAGTTATGTGCTTAATATGCTGTGTAAGGCTGTGTAATATGTGTGAACTCTTTTATTTTTATTATCACTTAGATTATGGCCATTTGACTTATAGCAGTGTCCAGTGTTTCCCATGCATTGATTTATTTGTGGCGGGCGGCTCGTCACAATTTCAAAACTGACCGCCACAATTAGATTTTCCAAATGCCAAATCAGCATCATATATTGGTCATCAGCTGCCCTGATTTCTAAATATCGGCATCAGCCAGAGAAAAACCCATTTCGGTCGACCTCTAAAATTTTAATCATTGAACACCAATAATAATTACTAAGAACTGAGCAGCAAATCAGTATATTAGAATGATTTCTGAAGGATCACGTGACACTGAAGACTGGAGTAATGATGCTGAAAATACAGCTTTGCATCACAGGAATAAATTACATTTTAAAACATCCAAACAGAAGACAGTTTGTTTAAATTGTAATATATGTATATGTATAGGCACTTAGGCAGTGGTGAAGAGACTGGAATGATGTGTTTTGAACTGTGTTAAATCAGTGCTGCTGTTATGATTGTGTGTGTTCAGAACAGACAGCCGGAGCTCGGTGTAAACTCCATTATGAAGCTTTTGGAGGTGGTAGATAATTATATTCCTTTGCCAAAGAGAGATCTGGATAAACCATTCCTGCTGCCTGTAGAGGGAGTCTATTCTATTCCAGGTGTGTTTTCTTCTTGAGGTAGTGCAGATGTGGTATTTGTTTGATAAATTGTGCTTTTTTGCTTCATCTCTGAAATGAATATTTGTTTTTATGTTTGTGTGTTTAACGGTGTGAATCCTGTGTGCAGGTCGTGGTACTGTGGTCACTGGCACACTAGAGCGAGGAATGATCAAGAAAGGAGATGAATGTGAATTTCTCGGACACAATCGTTGCTTTAAGTCTGTCATCACTGGTGAGAAAATATTTCCTGCTCAATGCATAAACATGCAAGTCATCTTAATAGGCAGTACTTTAGTGTGTAAAATATGGTTAATGTGTGTAACATCATTGATGTCTTATTGTGTTGTGATGAGAAAACAAATCACCCTTTGGTATTTGAATATGGTTATTGGACATTAACATTTTAAGCATGAAATTGCATGTATTAACCACTATTATGGCAAGCCAACTGGAAACACGGTTGTTGTGTTTTTGTATTATTAATTTTATCTTTGGTTTTTAAAACTATTAAAATGCATATTATATATAATGACTATTAGATTCATGTGTTTAAACTAAAATAATAAAATAAAACTTAGGTGAAAAGTTTAGAAATGTTTCCTTGGCAGCTAACTGAAATAAAATAAGTTTAAGCTGATGTTCTAAAACTGAAATAAAAATAATTCAAAGCTGAATAGAAATATTTAACAACAACAACAAACAAACTATTAAAAATGACAAGCACAAATTACTAAAACTTAAACTGAACTTAAAATGAAAACTGAATATATAAAAGTACTAAATTATAAAAGTATATAAATACTAAAAAAACAAAAAATGTTATGTTTAAAATAAGTAAAATTGCTAAAACTAAAAAAATACACACAAAAATCTAATAAATCACAACAATAAAATGACTAAAATTAATATGAAAACTGAAAATATGAAGGTAAAAGCTCATTCAAAACATTAATAAATACTATTGTAGTATATAATTATTTCTCATTGGGCTCCTAACAGGATAGCTAAAATCAAATCACTTTTTGGGGTCCAAGAGGGATATGATTCAGCTTTACACAGAAATTCAACTGTCGCTCTGATTTTCTGTGTTTCTTGCACGTTCTCTCAGGTATCGAGATGTTCCATCAGTCTCTAGAACGGGCGGAGGCGGGCGATAACATGGGCGCTCTGGTTCGCGGTCTGAAGAGGGAGGATGTCAGGAGAGGCATGGTGATGTGCAAACCTGGATCCATCCAGCCACACCAGAAGGTTAAAGCTCAGGTGGGTGAATTTTAAAACAATAAACATCAGTTCAGCAGCTCTGTCCTACTTCACAAACCAATTAATCATTTAAACTCTTTGTCTTCAGGTCTACGTCCTGAGCAAAGAGGAGGGCGGCAGACACAAACCGTTCTGCACAAACTTCATGCCGATCATGTTCTCTCACACCTGGGACATGGCTTGTATAGTAGAGCTGCTTCCGGGGAAGGTACGTTTTAGCTGTGCAAATACTGAATATCAGCACCAGAAATGTTTACTCTAAATTTGTTGCTCTCTCCATCTCTTGTCTTCATAGGAGATGGTGATGCCGGGAGAGGACTCGTCTCTGATCCTGGCCCTCAGACAGCCCATGGCTCTTGACAAAGGCCAAAGGTTCACGCTCCGAGACGGCAACCAAACCATCGGCACAGGCCTGGTCACAGAAATCCTCCCCATGACAGAGGACGACAAATACAACTGGGGCTGAGAAAGATGACAAGAAAAGAGGAAACTCTTTGAGACTCTGGTGTCCGAAGCCTTTTTGGACTGAAGTTCTAGAAATGTCCCTCTAGAATTGAATTGCGGCCCTGTTTATATTGCAAAATTAAATCTGTTTGCTATGGAGGATGTCTTTGTCCTTATTGCCAATGTCTTTGCGAACCCTTAGAAAATGTGCCCACCAATTTTCTACACGAAGAAGCAAGTAAAGTATCACTCAGATTAGAAATGTGGAATTATTTGTCAATTTTAGCACATCAAAATGTTCGAAACATTCTCCTGCTTTCATTATCCTCTGTCTCATCTGAGCTGTCAGTTATTCACAAAAAGTGAAAAGCAGTACATTTGAAGAAAGTTTCCAAATTTAAACTGTACTTGGCTTGTCATTCCATGCCGCTCATCTACAGACACACACTGGGCTCTTTTGCTGTCTGTTTTCTGGTCATCTGTCTAAAAAATTGAATAAAATGAATTCAGCAGATCTGTAGACTCAGATTTGTGTCTGTTTTGCATTTAACCACTTTTCGACAATAAAAAATGTAATGGGCAGAAAAATGTACAGTGATAATGTACATTGCAAATAGACTTTTATGTATTTTTAAGATGGTGTCAAACATATGTAGTAACACTGAGAAGCCAGTTTTTCAAGTAATTACTTTAAAGTGTGATGTTTAAATCAAAAAGTGTTATGGTGAATGTGTGCAACAAGATAAAATTATGAAAAAGCTAGGTCTGTTCTGAAAAAGTTTGAATTTTGCTTTTTGACAGTAAACTCATTCAAGAGGTCTTTATTGTGACATTTATTTACATATTATTACAATATTATTACAGCAATAAAACAATAAACAGGAATGTTCAGGAAGTTCTTGACCATTGCAACCCAGATGGTGAATTTCACAAAGAAACATGTGATGTACTACTGTGATATTTTAATATTCAAATAATTTCATTAATTATGTAGAAATAATACTTTTAAATAATGAATTTAAGTGTTGGAAGTAAGATACGGCCAGGACATTTCTTGACATTTTTTGTGATATTTGTCAGTCTCTAAATACAATATAACCTAAATATTTTTCTCCACCCAGATCGCACCAGATAAAAACCACTTGAACAGAACATCTTAAAAGCCCTAAAAATATGTACTCTTTTTGTGAAGAAATAGCGGCGGCGAAAGCTGACTGTTTTGTCGCCTCGCGTCGGCAACGTCGGACAAAAATCTGCACAGACTACAGCCGACGGCAAACTAAATCGGACTTAAAGGGGTAGTTCACCCAAAACTGAAAATTCTGTCATCGTTTACTCACTCCCAAACCTGTATGAATTTCTTTGTTCTGTCGAACACAAAGATATTTTGAAGAAATTTTGTAACCAGGCTGTTTTGGGGCACCATTCACTTCCATAGTAGGAAAAATATACTATGGAAGTCAATGGTGCCCCAGAACTGCTCTGTCTCCCACATTCTTCAGAATATCTTCCTTTGCGTTCAGTACAACAAATGCTGCGTACCAATTCGCATACCATCCGTCCTAAATAGCATGTCAAAGAT
This sequence comes from Acrossocheilus fasciatus, assembly GCA_036784905.1. NCBI lineage: Eukaryota > Metazoa > Chordata > Actinopteri > Cypriniformes > Cyprinidae > Acrossocheilus > Acrossocheilus fasciatus. Next base: position 28,999,237 of record CM071940.1, on the reverse strand, counting down.
TCCCGGATGGTCCACTACTTCCGGTTAGAATTCGAATTCGAATTCGATCCATGCACACTCTAAGGCCGTTTCTCAAATGGAAGGCTGCATCCTCCGGAGGTCGCATTTGTAGGCTGCATACGTCATAAAGAAGATCTTATTTTAGAATATTAACATTTATAAATTTAACCATTATTCTTAGTTAAGCGTAAATTGTTGTAATATGCTTTTGACTCACGAATATAATGCTCAGTCAACTGAAATAAACCAGGCTTGATGACTTATGCAGCCTGCAAATGCGACCTCCGGAGGATGCAGCCTTCCGTTTGAGAAACGGCCTAAAGGCTAATATTGCCCACAACAATTTGCGCGGTGGACGAGGATTCGATTAGAACTACAAACACGCATAGAAAGGGTTAAAATCTACAAACATGGCGGATATGCGCGACCGACGAACAGGTAGAGAAAGGTAATTTACTGATAAATAATTAATGTCTAACTTTATGAAAAAAATACTTATTTAACTTTTAAGTTTTAAGTTTTAAGAAGCAGCTATGACGAAGTACGGTAGTAGCCTAGTCCCAAAGCTTGCCTACTATTCTGCTACACACTCAAAGTATGTACTTTTTCTTCACAAAAAGAGTACATACTTTTAGGGCCTATAAGTAGACGAATTGGGACGCAGCAAAAAGACATTCATACAGGTTTGGAACTACTTGAGAGTGAGTAAATGATGACAGAATTTTCATTTTTGGGTGAACTATCCCTTTAAAATCATCTTATCAAAGTTAACAAAATTCACATTTTAATTAATTTAACATCCTACCATATAGGAGAGAAATAAAGAGGCACCTTGATCTGCCAGTCATGCGTCTATCATGCTGAGAACTCTCTTCATATGTTTGCATAATGATGCATTTAAAAGTTAATGACTAAACGTATCATTATAAAAGTTCACAATGTTGCTGCAGATTAAATATAACGTGCATAACATTAAATAAATATTTTTTAATCAGGTTAAACATTGATTATCACTCAAGCCCTTCTCCCTGCCTGTCCGTCGTTCTGGCTTAACCGCCATGTTTGTGGGTTTTTTAAACACTTTTTATGCGTGTTTGTAGTTCAAATTGAATCCTCGTCCACCTCGCAATGTGTTGGGGGCAATATTAGCTGTTACAGTGTGCATCCATCTGCACTTCGAATTTTAATCTCAAGTAGTAGACCATCCGGGAATCTTATCCCGGGCGTACTCTTTTCAACATAGCCTACTATGATTTGGGACATACTATTTTCGAATACTATTTAGGACGGATATATGCGAATAGAGACGCAGTAACTGTTGCAAACATACCACTGTCGTAATTATAGACCATCTTTGGCTGAACACGTGCATTTGTTGCTGCCGTAAAGCAGTCCCTCCCTTTGAAATCCATACCTGCTCACCAAACTACAAACAAACGCTTCAGGGAGGCAAAGGAAAGAAAAAGAAGGTTGAAGGATGTTGATGCTGATATTTCAAGGTGAAAAAAAAAATTTAAATAAAAAATGTGCTAGAGGAAATTAGCCTTTTAAAATCAATCAATCAAATCTGCCATGCGACATTTCGAGTGAAATTCAGGATTTGGATTCAGGATTTGGATTCAGGAAATTCAGGATTGGATAGTGAAAAGTGGGTTGTGTCATTGTTTCTTTGCAGTGATGAATTGTGCCCTAAATGACTATGAAGCAAGTAAATAATCCATTTTGATTTCAAGTTCAAGGTTGTTTTTGATGTAACCTATACAATTATATAGCTATTATCCAGTAGCTGCTCTCAAAAGTTTAAATTTTAAAAATAAACTCTCGGTTTCTCTCTTTTAATTGCAGTTTGATTGCAGTTGTCCATTTCTCTGCATCTCTTTCATTCACACTGTCTTCCTCCATCCATCTCTGTCTGGAACGAGACTGGGATTCCATTCATCTGCTCATATGAATCTGAAACAAGCGTTTACACAAACACTTAATCACATGTAAAGACATACACATGTCTTCAGCGCATACAAACACACACTCACCATCCTCCGTGGTGTCATGGGCTGCTGTGAAGTCTTTGTTGTTGTAAAGACAGTCTGGCCCGGTCATCATTTCATATGACTCTGGAAGGAAAGAAAATGACAGTTCTTACAGTATTTCATACCGTGCATGTGCATATAAACACGCAGTGCCATATTTACCAGTGTCTGTGTGGTCCAGAGCAAGGTCTTGTTTTCCATCTTCATCGGGATTGATGTAGTCTATGGCATATTTAAGAGAGATTACCACACTTTCATTTGTCTAATATATATTAAAGTTAATAGAATATCAGATCCATGTGTCTGATCCCTCACCCTCGTCTTCAGTGGCGTGTCGGAGTTTCTGTGTCTGTTTGCGAGGTTGAGCATATAAACACCCCTCCATGTTCTCATACGACTCTCCATCTGAAGAGAAATCAGATCAGACCCCAAACACAACTTGGGCTATGTCCTTTCCTACAGGACTCCAGTCCAAACTACATTAATAACTCCGTCCATTGAGGAGCTTTTATTAAGCAAAGCTTTGGAATATATAGTGATAATGTTTATTATTTAGGAAAAATCATTTCAATTAAATAAATATGCCTTGAACAATTTCTGTCCTCTTTATCTGTAAAATGCTGGGTTATTATAGTTAAATAAAATTAAAATTATTGAAAAGTTTTTTTTTGTTAACTGAAATAAATCTGATAAACAAAATAAAATATAAATATTAGATTAGATTAAAAAAAATGTCTTTGAAGAATGATTTTGAAGCAGTAAAGAAAGTAAAAAATAAATTAAACCTATCGTAATATTAAAAAATTATAATAAAAAGGCCAAAATCACGAAACAAAATTACTAAAAATCTGAATTAAAATTATAATAGTATACAAATAATATTACAATAATCTGGGTCTATACTGGCCTTCTGCAATTTTTGTAGCTTGCACTTGCAACAACAAGCCCTATTTTATTAATATCTTAAGTAAAATAAAGTTAATTCAGACCTCACCACTCACCAGTATCTGTCAAATTGCTAGGCAGTTGTAGGGTGTTGTGATGTTCCTGTGGCCCCGCCACTTCCCCTTCCCCAATGGCATCCGGGTTAAGATAATCTAAAACCAACAACTATTTAATTGCACTGTAAAACCACTCACATAATTAGGCCTACTGCTGATCAGGATATACCTTCATCTGCAGAAACATAGTATGTGACTTTGTCTTGATTGCTGTAGATAGCTGCTTCTACATTCTCGTATGACTGAGTCTCATCTGTCGAAACAAACAACAAAATAGTGACTGTGCTTTTTAGGGTTTATTTTTGTGGTGTGTCAATCATCTTTTTCAAAGAGATATTATGTTGAAAACTAGGATTTGAAATATGAACACTGTAGTATGTTACCCTTCTTGTTGTTTTCAGCGCTCTCCATATAACGCTGAGTACCACTCTCAATGTACCTGTGACAACACACATTCAAAAACATGAAATAACCATCTTCTATAATTGTAAGTTTCAATTGTAAGGGCATAGCTTGATTTAATAGTAATATTAAAAGTTCACCAAAAATGAAAATAAGCTGAAAAATTACTCACCCTCAGGCCATCAAAGATGTAGATGAGTTTCTTTGTTCACAAGAACAGATTTGGAGAAATTTAGCATCACATTACTTGTTCATCAGTGGATGCTCTGCAGTGAATGGGTGCCGTCGGAATGAGAGTCCAAACAGCTGATAAAAACATCACAATAATCCACATGACTCCAGTTTATCAGTTAATGTCTTGAGAAGCCAAAAGCTATGTGTTTGTAAGAAATAAAATGTTTTTAACTTTACACCTTCCCTTTCGAAAAAGAAGTTTATTTAAGTGTGTTATTAGTACACTTCTTTTAAACTATAAAATAGGAAATAATAATTTTAGTCTACTTTTTATGTACTTCTCAGAAATATACTTAAAATGACACTTAAGTATACTTAACTTATACTTAGAAAAAGTATAAATATATTTAAGCTATACTTGTGCTCTGAGAATCCATGTTTTCATTGTTATATGGTAGTGGGCGCAAGTACACATCTTCTGTACAGAATTTCTAAAAAAAAAAACAAGTGAAGATGAAACCGAAACAACAGATGCTTCCACACGTAATCTAACACAATCAAAAGACATAAAAAAGCATCAAAACAATGTTGACCAATGAAGAGGTAATAATGATTGTCAAGCTTTGGGGTGTTGACTGACTCCATCTACATTTTGATTATCATTCTGAATCCATTTCATAGTCCAATTCATAGTTTTTTCAGCTTTTTGTTCAAACTGTTGTTTATTTCTTTTTTTTTTTTTTTAATGAAACTTATACTCACATTCAAGTGTTTATAAAAAAATAAAATGTTTTTGTTTACAAGCAGATATCCTGTTCTTTATTTTGATGTTTTGTATGTTCAGATATTCATATAACAAAATATATACAAATTAATACCTAAATAGTGACATAGTAGTATACTTAAAGTATGACGTAAAGTTCACTTAAAAAAAACTTACAAGTATACTTGCAGTATACAACTACTAAACTAATAGTGTATTAAAAATGCTACAAGTATACCTATAACTTCACTTTTAGTATAGTTGCAGTACAAACTAAAAATATAAAATGTAAACTAGTTGTGTACTCAAAGTTTACTACTGTTATACTTAAAGTATACTTAAAAGTATACTTTTATATACTAGAAAGTGGGTCAATTTAGTCCCAAGGAGTATTGAAATAGTACACTTACAAGTATGCTACTAGTAAACTGACATTTGTATACTTACTACATAAAGTACAGGTGCATCTCAATAAATTAGAATGTCGTGGAAAAGTTCATTTATTTCAGTAAATAAACCAGACATGAACCCCATGTCAAGATATTGTCAAGAGGAAAATGAGAAACAAGAGACCAAAAAATGCAGATGAGTTGAAGGCCACTGTCAAAGAAACCTGGGCTTCCATACCACCTCAGCAGTGCCACAAACCGATCACCTCCATGCCACGCCGCATTGAGGCAGTAATTAAAGCAAAAGGAGCCTCTACCAAGTATTGAGTACATATACAGTAAATGAACATACTTTCCAGAAGGCCAACAATTCACTAAAAATGCTTTTTTTTGGTCTTATGAAGTATTCTAATTTGTTGAGATCTGTGTGCATTGAATTTATTTAATACACAAGTTTCACAATTTGAGTTGAATTACTGAAATAAATGAACTTTTCCACGACATTCTAATTTATTGAGATGCACCTGTATACTTGAACTTTACTTAAGTATACTTCATAAAATAAACTTGAAGTATACTTATTTTTGGTAAGGGTTTGCTTGCTAAAATACAAGGCTTCTATCCATGATATTGATTTCTGAATCAAGGAGAGAAATATGCAATATATATGCAGATCAAGATACTGTTTACAAGTGAAAACAGTCCAAAACAGTTCTAAACAAATATGTTTGTGGATTTTGATGCAATAGGACAACAGAAGATGGACTTTTTCAATGGAGGACGTGTTATTATGAAGCGATGGTTTAAAGTTAAAAACAATTTAATGAAGGATTTGTTTCTTACAAACATGCAGCTTTTCACTTCACAAAACATTAACTGATGGACTGGAGTGGTGTGGATTATTGTGATGTTTTTATCAGCTGTTTGGACTCTCATTCTGACGGCACCCATTCACTGCAGAGGATCCACTGGTGAGTGATGAAATGCTAAATTTCTCCAAATCTCTCTCAATGAAGAAACAAACTCATCTACATCTTGGATGGCCAGAGGGTCAGTAAATTTTCAACCAATTTCATAAAAATGTATTAAGTTATTTCTAATAAAAGTGTACATTTTGGTAAACATTTACCCATTTTACACAGAAAGAGACAGAGAGTAAAAAGTAAAGAAAAAGGTAAATGCATCACCCAGAGTCGGCGTACGCTGCAAAGTGTCCATTTGTGTTTGTCCTCTGCTTTGTGGGCACTGCAAGAAAAATGTGTTTATTTAGATCATGAATCTAATATAATCAGTCAGCATTAAGTCTGTGTGAGTATTTCTCTGCGTCAGTGTGTGTATGTGTTTGGGTGTGTTTATACTTACTGTTCCTTTGGCGTTGTGTTTTGCAGATGTACGTGAACAGAACAATCCCAATCAGAAAGGCTGATGCAGGAACTGTGTAGAGTAACCAATCAGGTCGAGATGCTAAACTCAAAACACACAGATAAATGAATAAGTGAATCTGCATTTGATTTATAATGACGTAATGCTACACACAAACATACCTGTGTTATGTGAAGGGTTTTTGACTGCTCTGAGATTAGGTTTGCTCCGGGACACATCGTCAAATGTGGTTGTGATAACTTCTGTGTAGCCTGTGGACATGTATGAATGGTCTTTCTTTAGAGTTTAAAGTTCACTTCATGCTGGTTTATATAAATTCACACACTTGATATAATGAGACACCATGTACACATTACAGAAAAAAATTAACACACTGTAAAAATGATTTTTCGAAGTTGTAAATAAAATAAAGATTATTGGAGTACATTTTACAAGAAAATCTTTCTACTTCAAAATATGTCATATTTAATCAAATCTTGTCATTTCTTTCTAACTATTTATGAAATTTACTAGCAATTTCTGAATGAAAATTGTTTCAAAATTAAATCCATTTTTTTTCAGTGTACTTATCTGAATCAGTTAATTAAAGTGTAATTGATTGCACCAAGAAAAACAAGAAAATAATATTAGAAACAATTCTCAGAAACATCAGGTCACTATCACTATTAGGTCAAACTCTGTTTAACCCTCAAGCATCCTTTGTATAGCAGCACTTAATTTGTCCTTCGTGGCACAAAGCTCTCAGCTGTGATCCCAATTTATTTATTTTTTTTTTAAATAAAAGTCATATCACTGTCTTCGATAAAATAGAAAACTATCAATTTATGCCATTTTTTTATTTACCTCTGAAAGTACCATATTTTTATGTAAAATATGCTTATTTTTATGTTATATTTAATTATAATATAAATAATTGAATTTCAGTATTTCCCATTCATTTCCTATGGGTGCCCATTTTTGTGCACGAATGACAAATTAAGGAGTTTTTTTTTTTTCAACCACTTAACTTTGTTGAATCGAGTCCTCTTTTTGTGTTTGTTTGTGTGTGTGTGTGTGTGTGTGTGTGTGTGTGTGTGTGTGTGTGTGTGTGTGTGTGTGTGTGTGTGTGTGTGTGTGTTCAGGTGGCAAACTTATGAAAAGTAGCCAAGTCTTGAACCGCTCAGATTAAAGAAAATTAAAAAAAAAAAAAAAAAAAAAAATTGTCCAAATTTGTCCCAAATGACAATTGAGAGTTAAATTAAAAAAATAAATAAAATCAGTTGCTGTTCAGATTGGCTTTTGGATTTTAAGTCATTTCAACTTAAAATGCTTTTAAAAAAATCGAGTTGAATCTTGTATAACTTAAAAAAAGGAAAGTGAAATTGGTTAAATTATTCTGATTAACTTAAAGTAATGAAAGAAAGAAAAAAAGTTGCCTTGACTAATTTTTTTAGAGTGGTGTGTTAATTCTGTGATTTTAGCATTTGAATCAAAATAATTGGATTAAAACAAACAGATTTAATCTCTTCTTTAGATCTAAATCTTGTTCTGTATCATTAGTGAAATTACAAGGAAGAAACACGCTACTGAAAAGAACGTAATGACTTTTGTGGAACTGTGGATTTGTCACTTGGTTTGACACATTTCTTGGTAACACTTTACAATAAGGTTCATTAGTTAACACCATTAGTAAACATGAACTAAGAATGAACAATACTTCTACAGCATTTATTAATCTTAGTTAATGTTAATTTCAGCATTTATTAATGCATAGTTAAAATCACAAGTTGTGTTTGTTAACATTAGTTAATGCAGTGTGAACTAACATGAACTAACAATGAACAATTGTATTTTCATTAACTAACATTAACAAAGATGAATAAATAGTGTAATAAATGCATTGTTCATTGTTCGTTCATGTTAGTTAATACATTAACTAATGTTAACAAATGACATCTTATTGTAAAGTGTTACCAATTTCTTTTGAAAAACAGTATTATCTTCTAGACGTGCTTCATGTGACACCCTCACACTTTCAGTCTTACTCTGTTTCTTGTCATACATGCTCACAGACACATCCCAAGGGAGGGACTGCGTGTAGTTTTCTCAGCAGCTGCCACACATTTCCTTTCTTTAACACACTGACCAGAAACAAACAATTGTAACTGTATTTTCTCTGAAGTGATGATTACAACTGCTGAAGCTCAACCATCAAACACACACCCAAATGCAGAACTATATCCAGCACCAGAAATATATAGATATTTTAGTTTAAATTTTAACTTTAATTAACAGAGTGGAAAAATTGCATGGCAATTAGTAGAGACCAAAAACAGCATGCAATGTATTCAATTCAACGTATTGCATATTTAAATAAGTTTAAATATTTAAACATCTACACACACCCGTAATTACAAAAAATATTCACGCAATCTGTATATTATATGCATAATTATAGGGATATATGAACTACTGTGATAATGATAGATACCCCTTTTTCTCTTTTCAAATAGGCTATTATATTAACTGCTGTCCAGATAAATATCAGCACTTGACCAACTCCTCCTCTGTCTTTACCTTCAGTGATGGCCTCACCTGTTGTGTTCATCCTGAAGCATCAGAAAGAAAACCTTGATGTACACGCAAAGATGGGCAAACCAGAACTGACAATAAAAGAGAGGAGGAGAAAGACAGATGTGGCGGAAGAGACGGAAGGAAGGAGTAACAGAGAAAAACATCAAATGAAAAAAGGAGAAGTGAGAAAGTAAACATATTGTAAACACAATCCTCACATGTACATAACTGTTTTCACAAACTTTCACGTAACTTACATGCTTAGCATTTTAATGCAAATAGTGATTAAATGAAGTATCATATAGTGCTGTCAAATTGATTAGTCATGATTAATCGCATCCAAAATAAAAGTTTGTGTTTACATATATGTGTGTGTACTGTGTGTTTAAATACATTACACACACATACATGCATATATTTAAGAAATGTATTAAATATATACTTATACATAATATAAATTACATATATATATATATATATATATATATATATATATATATATATATAAATATACACTGATAAAAATGATTCTGTGGTTATCTAAATACTGCAGAAAAACATGTAATTTCTACATGAAAAAGTTAGTTCAGGCAATAATAAAAAAGTCAATTCTATACTCAATTCTAGTGTTCCCATAATGCACTGGGGCAGGAATAAGTTTTTATTTAATGTTTTTTATTTTTTATTTTATTTATTTATATATTTTTAATTAATTATCTTTTTTTTTCATTAATCATTTTGTTGTTAGGTTTAGTAACGAGATTTTGTTACATCTGGAGTTCATTTTGACACACGTAGCCTACTCAGAAATGATCCGGAGAATACGGTCATTGTGTATTATATTGAAGTCTGTGTGTTCGGGTGAGTGCCTCATTACTTATTATAATTATGTAGATGTGGTATCTACACAATATCTATTGAACTATTTATTCAGATGTTTCTGAGTAACACATGCACTTTAACACTAGAACCGCCAGAGGTCGCTGTATACCTAAAAGCGCCAGCGGGTAAATTTTACCCACACACATGGCAACTGTTTTTATATGGCTAAAGAACATATTATTTCACTGTATTATGCCACTGTCTTCACAAAGAAGTGTCTAGAGTCATGAAATGCTTATGTCTAGTCGTCAACTATATTTTTACCCTGTTGTTTTATGTATAGACTTTTTAATGCAGTCTACACTAATCCATAATGGTCAGTAGGCTAAAAAAAAAAAAAAAAAAACGAAACGAAATTAAAAACGACAATTAGAAGGTAGTAAATATTTGGGTGGTGTAATATTATAATACAATGTCATTAATCAATATATTAGGATAACCCATGTCATTTAAATTACTAAAATAGCCAATAGACAATAATGAGCAATAATAATTCTCCACACTGCATAAGATGATGCTATGACAAAATCAAGCGCAAAGCTTCACCTAGGCCCAATTATTAATTTGTTTAGTTGTATCATTTATAATTTGAATGAGAGAACAACAACAATAAACTTCGGGTAATCAAAAAATATATATATATATTCATTTGGCTACATCATAGATCGGATTTGTTTTTCTTCAGGAAACGGCCAGACTAGAATAAACAGCAACACAGTAGCGAACAATAAACGATATGGCAAGACAAAAAAATGAAATAATAAAGCCAAAGTTTGACCAATTATGAGTAACGTTAGGCTAAAACATCTAAATCATGTGCACTGTCAGATGAGCCGTCAGATGCTGAGCCGACCCAAGACGCATAACTTCCCATCCGACTCTCCATCTCCATGGCATTAAGTGTTTCTAATACCTACCTTCCATAAATCGCCTTCTTTTAATCATTCTGACTTTATTTATGAAACTGATAACCGCTAAATCGGTGAGTGAAAGGCGTTGCCTAGAAATGTACAATGTTAAAACATATAAGCGGCAAGAAAATGACAGCGCGAAAATACATGCATTATATAGCCAGTTAAATTTGACCCGCGCGGTGCTTATAGGTATTTGCTCCGTTTTTTTTATCTGGTTTTATCTAAATGATTTTTAACAATATTGGATTGTAAATTACATAATTTTAGTAAAAGTCAGTGACTGGGAGACTTGAATGTTTTGTTGAAAATCTGTACATTTGAAAAACAGCTAAGAGTAAAATTGACCCCGTGGCGGTTCTAGTGTTAAAAGCATGGTTTAATTCAGTGCTTTTTTACAGCAGTAAAACTTAGGCATACTTAAAATGTGTTAGTGCAAATAAGATTTTATCAATTAAATCCTACAAGTTATTTTTTTTTTCAGTGTAGCCTACACTTAAATATTTTTTATAATATAAATATTTCTTAAAATATAAGTATACACAGTAGCCTACACACACATGTAAACACAAATTTTTATATCGGATGTGATTAATCACGATTAATCGATCTGACAGCACCTGCAGGCATATGTATGTATATATATATAGCCTATATATAACAATTCAAATGCTCAACGTAGTGAAGTCTCTGTACTTTTATTGTCTTTTTCTTTCTTCTTCATGCTTCACACAACAATATCATATAAAACATCATAGCCAAAGAATACACAATCACAGATGTGTCTTTCCATTAGTAAAGTCCACTGATCCCCTTCTCAAAGTTATACGGGTGGGTGACAAGAACAAGTCCGATTCAAATTTCATCCCCAGATCTAACGAGATAACTCTGCGCCGCTACAAGCACGCGCAGCCACACTGTGAGATCACCGGGTAGCGCGCGCGGATCCACGAGCAGCGCCTGAGCGCGCGCGAGCCCTGCTGGCAGCGCCACCGGAGGAGCGTGACGCTCACGGACCGCACCGGCTTACAAAACATGCCCTCCGGTAAAGAGCACGAGCGTTCGGCCGAGCATTGCCCCTCTTTGACGTATCGCGGCCAGAAACGTACGCCCAGATCTTTCCACACCGACAGCACCGGACACCGGGTGTACGACCACAGCCACCGGCGCACCCTGCGCTCCGTTTTCGCCGCCGCTCCGAGACCGGTGAAATCCAGCTGCTGGAACTCGCGGGGAATCGCTCCGGCGAGACTCATATCGTCTTCTCGCGTGATTTCGGACCCGTTACCCGGAGTCGGTCGACCGACCGACGAGAAGACGGGGTCAAAGCTGCTGCCGAGTTTCCTCCGCAGCAACCGAGGGGCTAAATCCTTCTCTCCCGGTTCCAGCGCCGGGTCGGGTTCCTCGTGCAGGTCCGGTACCGGCAGGTGGTCGCTAGGCGACGGGCGCAAGAGCAGCTGAAGCTGAGCGAGCGCGAGGTGAACGGTAACGGACACGCAGAGCACTAGCGCAGGAGACACCTTCATTTCCATTCAAGTCGAGAAAAGTTCATCAAAACTCCGAATCACTCAAGAAAATATAGGTAACGTTTAAGAAACAAAACTTGTTTTGAACAGCAGTTCTTGGTTACAAAATGCTTGTGAGGAACAAATCGTCCAAAACAGTAAGACAGACGCTCCCTGTACCCCATAAACTACATTTGAGCGACAGGTAATTGACTGCTTAAGTAGAGGTTTTAATGTGAGACTGTGTGCTGCTCTTTGCTGACTGAAGCCGGTCTGCTGATGAGCGAGGTTTTCTTTGGAGACGCCGAACGCGTCACGAGCGTCGCCCCGCGGCTTTCAGCTCGACGCGAGTCACCCGGTGCGACGACAGGTGAGCGGACACCCCTCAACACAGAAATAATGAACCTAAACTGCCAAACATTGTCATTTTAGTATCATCTACTGTTCTCTCGCTCTCAAAATAAAAAACAACAACAACAAAAAAAAATGCTTTATTGGCACAACTGTTAAAAAATACAATAGGCCTAGTGCCAAGAAATACATGTGGAGAAATACACTGTAGTCAACATTTGAGGTGGATCAAAACCTTTCATCAAGGCTGTCCTAAAACTAAAGCCAAAATGCGTTCTTGTCTTAGCACAACTTTGATTAACTTTTTTGATCCACTTCAAATGACTTGACTACTATACAGTAATAACAATGAAAATATCATAATAGAAGAAAACATGATAACAATTTAAACTTAAATAAACAGTGTAATGTGTGAACATTTGAACCACAGTGTTTAACATATAAACACACACAAGCTGAGTGTCAGACATACACACATCATTATACACATTCACGTTCATTCCTTGTATTTTATATTCTTTTATTTCATTGTGACCATACCAGTAATAAAAGACCTGCTGTCTCTCAGGCTGTGAAGTGCATAACATTGTCATTGTAGTATTCATTTTATTATTATTTATATTCTCTCTCTCTCCTTCCTTTCTTTTAAGCACTTTGAAACTGCAGTTCATGCTTGTATTTCTTCTAGCACTGATTAGTGTAATTCCCTGTATCTGGGAATAAACAGTTCTTCAATATCTAGACTACAAATGGTCCAAAATGCGGCTGCACCTCTTTTAACTGGTGTTCATAGATACGGACATATTACTCCTGTGTTAATGTCTTTACATCGGCTTCCAGTACGCTTTAGAATTGATTTTAAAGTGCTTTTGCTTGTTTTTAAATGTTTAAATGGCCTCACTGAATATGATCCGGAAAGAACTGTTAGGTCTGCCAACTGATCCAAAGTCAAAATTAAAATCTAGGGGCGATCGAGCTTTTCCCATAGCTGCACCTAAACTTTGGAACACGTTACCGATCCATATTAGAACTGCACCAACATTACATATTTTAAATCAAAGTCTCTTCACTATAGCCTATGACGTGTTGTCTGATGTTTGCTTGGTTTGTATACATGTTTTTATCAGTCTTTTAGAACATTGTACAGCACATTGTTCAGCTGTAGTTTATAAATAAATTGAACCTTGAGACTTGAGACTCTCTCTCTTGCTCACTCACTCTCTTATTATTAAAATTGTTTTATAATATTGTTTTTATTATATACTATTATTTTTAAATTAGTATCATGCATGGTGTCATGCAGTGGGCAGATGTTTGGAATCCATTTTGAATCATTTAAGTTGTAGCACCATTTCCCCCTAAAGTTTGGTCTACGATTCCATTTAATTGTCTTTGTATCTCTTTTTTCGTTTTGAGATATTGCATAATATATTAAAAAAGGCAGAGGGAAGAGGAGATGCACCTCCTCAGGATTAAGTGTTAAATCCTTTTATTTTCAGAAAACCAGACAGGTACACAAGTATTTTTTCAGCTAAATAGGATTTTTTTTTTCTGTGACAGAAAATATATCTATGTATTGTATTATATCTATGTATGTATTGTAAATATATCTATGTATTGTAAAATATATGTATTGTATGTCTGTCCACTACTGGACATCATGCACCAAAGGGTATAATTCTGTCTATGGGCCTATATATAGATTCTGACTTACTTTGTATGTTTAATTACATTTATGATATAATTTATACTTGAATGGCTTTATTTAACAAAAATATTAAATAGTCTTCAGATTTTAAAATTTATTTCAGTGCGCACAGTCTATATTTATTTATTAGGTCATATAAAATGTAGGCAGGTATACATGTATACCGTATGAGTGCAAATATATGTGTGCATGATTGTGTTCAAGTGTGTGTTTGTATTTGTGCTCACATGTGAATGAATAGCCCACCACCCACACCCCACACTGCCCCACACACACACACACACACACACACACACACACACACACACACACACACACACACACACACACACACCTCTTTTGTTTACACTTTGCTTTTCTGTGCTGTCATGATATAGCTTGTTGTTATTTAATGTTATGTGTGTTCATATCATTTGCTTGTAGTAAATGTTTTAAAAACATGTTTTTTAAGTGAAAACATTAAGTTCTATTGATTCATTTTTCATACCTTTCATGCATGGTGTCCACTAGTGGACAGATATGTAACTCCCTCAAAATACAATATATTTACAAAAAAAGTTATTTGCATGATTTTTCACTTGTTTAAAAGTAAAATAATTTAATAATTCATGCATGAAAGGGTAATATACGGTAATGGGCAGGTTTAGCTCTTTAATAAATAAACTACATGATAATAATTAATCAATATTATTAATAAATCATAGTAATCATATTTAATAATTAATAGAAAAATGAACACATTTGTTGTATGTTTAATTATTTGATATTTTTTAATACAATAATATTATTATTAATATTTTTTTATAATAATAATTTTTAATTTTTATTTTAATTTTAGTTTAATTTATAATTAGTTTTTAATTTATTAATTTATTTTAGTTTAATTTTGTTTCAGTATGTGCATTTGTATTTTGTTATAGTTCTGTTCAGGTTTAATTTGTATTTCAGTTTTGGTTTCAATTACATTTTTGTTTAGTTTTTTTCCAGTTAAATGTGTTGCTTCCACTTAAGTTTATTTAATTTAGTTGCAAAGCCAACATTTCTAAGTTTTATTTATTTAAATATTTTCATTTAATATTTCTATTCTATTTTATTTCCATACCGGCAATAAAAGTGTTAGGATTCTGAACTTTAGTGTAGTCTTCTTCTGTTACGTCTGCCTGTTCCTGTTTTTCCTTATATGGTTTTGTTCCTGTTCGGTTTAGCTCTCGAGTTAATTTGCTCATTAGTCATTATTAGTTAACTCCCATCACCTGTTTGCCCCTTGTCAGCTGCCCTATTTAAAGTCTCCTTTCTGTTCAGTTTACTGTTTCATTTTGCATGTGTTCCTGCTACCCAGAGTTATTTCCTTCCCTGTATTTGTGTGGCTTATAATTAAAGACATTTTGTGGATTGTCTTTTTCATTGCCTTCTTTGGCGGAACTATAACAGAAAGACTGTAAAACTACAGCAAAACAACTAAGTTCCCTTACAATGAAAAAGTAGGTAGTGGGATAGTTATGTAATTTTACAGTAACATGCTGTGAAATGTACAGTTTTTGGGAGTCTAAAAGTAAAAATCATTTTGTAAATTGATAACGTTCCACAAATCATTTCCAGAGTGTTTTTTTTTTCTTTTTTTTTTTCATTGAAATAACTATGTAGGGGTTTACCCGAAATCTTATGTTGTGTTTTAATATCATGTGTATAATGAAACTCAGCTGTATTCTGTTGGATTCTCAGTTTACTGTATTCACACAGAATATCTTTACAAGATGTAAATTCTTGTAATAAATGGTAAATTACACAGATTTCCAGGTCCAGTAAATCACATTTATAGATTGCTGTTGATGTTAAACGGGACTGGCTTTCAAACATCTTACATTCCCTGTAGTACCTGGACCCTGAGACACTAAAGGTTTGGATGTAGACCATCTACGTGACAGTGTACAGCCTTCAAGTTGACACTTCGTCACACATTGAATGAATGACGCATTTTATCACTTTAAATTAATCAATTAGCTCACTTCGCAACCTCTGACCTATAACGAGCTCTGAGTTTATGCCTTAAGGATCTACGTCACTGACACCCCCTTAAAACATCCGCTCACACACACAGTAAACACATGCACAAACCTCACCCACGCGGTTTAATAAATCTAATCATCAGGTCAAGCATGCCGGAGCGGCCTTCAGTGAGGTGATGCTTGAGCTCCTAGACAGACCAAAACACCACACATGCAGAAATAGTCTCAATACAAATATACATGTAAAAGCCCATTAACAATATGAGGTCATTCACATTTTTAGGATCTTAACATATCATGATAATTCTCTTACTCTCAAAATTCATTTGGGTTTAGAGGTAATAGGATATTATTTGAAATGCACTCTTTAGAAAAGATTATTAATTCATTAATTCATTCATTAATAAACCTTTAATATATAATGCATTTATAATTTAATAAATTTTGTTTGTTTTTATTATTATTATTATTTAATATTTTATTAATATATATATATTTTTTTTTTTTTCATAGAAAAAAAAAACATTTTTGATTCTCCAAAGAACCTTTCAGCGAACAGTTCTTAAAAGAACCTTTTTGTCCCTCATTTTTTCACTATAAAGAACATTTTCTGCAGTTAAAAGATTCCATGGATGTTAAACTTTCTTCGGTACCATCAGTGCAAATAAAGGGAAACGTGATCAATTTGTATGTTGTTTTTAATTTTCTTTATTGTCTTATAATGATATCTTCTAAAAGTACAGTAGTTGTCGTTTAATATCTCTGTATTTGTTTTATTAATATACAGACAGGTTTAGTTCTGACAGGTTTAGTTTTACCTGAACTGTTTAATAAATTAAATGAAACAATTTAAATTAATTACAATTATTTAATTAAATTTAATTTAATTAAAAGAATTAATAACTAATAACGTTAGTATTTATTATAATAGTAATAATATTAAATAATTGATATTAATAATTTAATGCTAATACTTTCATACATTTCATTAATTAAATGAAAGTATTGTTTAATACATTTATAATAATTTTATACTATGCTTTATATTTGTATTATTCCATTTTACATTATGATATTTTTGTTCTCTGTTTTTCCTTTTAATTTTAACCCTTGATTAATTTCAACTGTTTGGGTATAAACAGTATTTCAATGTTTAAAAATTTTGTTGCGTTAACCAAGATTGCTCACTAATGCGCTTGTTAGGAGCTCCTTAACATGTATCAAATGGAAAATGTATTCCATTTAAACGAACTACCTGCTTGAGCAAACAAACTTCAACAACTTAACAACTGCAGCATAACCTCAAATACTCTGACGTGTTGTTTTAGTAATGAAGAGAGTTTGTTTGCTCTGTTTTTCTTAATGTGTGATGCTGTGAATGTGAGAGGCCAGCTGTCTGACACAGGTTCGAGGTTGGCGGGAAATGACGGCGCGTGTTTGGCCCTGCAGGGCTGTTCCCAACAGTAATGACGCAGGTGTGAGGGGTTTGTGTCTGACGGTAAAGCCGGCAGCTCACATCTGTCCTTTGATATTAATGTGCACCGAAAACAATGTGTAGCCTCACCGTGCACAGAGCGGATCAGATAAAGTAACCTGCGCTTGACATTATTAGTGTCAGTGGCTTACACTCTGTTGTCATTTTGGATAAGTTTCCATACTACATTTGACTTGCTTTGTGTGTTGTTTACATTTGTGTATAGACAAATCCTATTCAGAAAAGTTACAAAATCTGTTGTACACAAAATTCTACTTTTGTTGACCACACATTGATCTGTAGTGGGATATATTGGCATATGGGGTAAGTTGTCACAAAATTCTACTTTTGTTGACCACACATTGATCTGTAGTGGGATATATTGGCATATGGGGTAAGTTGTCACAAAATTCTACTTTTGTTGACCACACATTGATCTGTAGTGGGATATATTGGCATATGGGGTAAGTTGTCACAAAATTCTACTTTTGTTGACCACACATTGATCTGTAGTGGGATATATTGGCATATGGGGTAAGTTGTCACACAAAGAACCTGCTTCTCATTGACACTGTTTTGAGAAGAATTATTTTTTTAAATATAAAATACAAGTAAACATGGCACTTTCTACAACATCTGAATTTATTTATTGGATTTTTAGCTAAATGAAAAACAGTAAAGTAACTATATATAACTGTGTGTGTATTAGTGCTGTCAAGCGATTAATCGCATCCAAAATAAAAGTTTTTGTTTACATAATATAGTGTGTATATTTATTATATAAATACAAATGCATGTATATATATATATATATATATATATATATATATATATATATATAGTATAATAATATACACACGTGGTCAGAATTGTTGGCACCCTTGGTAAATATGATCAAAGAAGAAGAATAAATGTGCATTGTTAATCCTTTTGATCTTTTATTTTTAAAAAAAAATTCACAAAAATCTAACCTTTCATTGGATCATAAGAATTTAAAATGGGGGGAAATATCATTATGAAATAAATGCTTTTCTCAAATACATGTTGAACACAATTATTGGCACCCCTAGAAATTCTTATGAGTAAATTATCTCTGAAGTATTTTCCCATTCATATTCACAATTTTGAGCACTCCAGGGTGATTATGAACATGAAATTACCAGCCATGGCTTCCTGTTTCACAGAAATATAAATAGGAGGGAAAACAAAGCCCAAATTCCCTTAATCATCCATCACAATGAGAAAAAACAAAGACTAAAAGACTATATTTCTGATGTGCAGCAAAAGATAATTGAGCTTCACAAATTAGTGAAGCGGCTTTAAGAAAAGAGCTAGAGCAGTGAAAATTCCCATTTCCACCATCAGGGCAATAATTAAGAATTTCCAATCAACATAAAATGTTACAAAACTGTCTGGAAGAGGACGTGTGTTAATATCGTCCTAATGCACGGTGAGAAGGAGAGTTCGAAGACCACAGCTGGAGAATTGCAGAAAATAGTTGAGTCTCGGGGTCAGAAAACCTTTAAAAAAATTGGCCCTACATCACCACATGTTGTTTGGGAGGGTTTCAAGAGAAATTCTCCTCGCTCATCCAAAAACAAACTCCAGCATATTCAGTTATCAGACACGACTGGAACTTCAAATGGGACTGGCTTCTACGGTCAGATGAAACTAAAAAATGAGCTTTTTAGCAGCAAACATTCAAGATGGGTTTGATGAACACAGGGATAAAAAGTACCCCATGTGTACAATGAAATATACTGCTGTATTTTTGATGTTGTGGGCCTATATTTCTGCTGGAGGTCCTGGACATCTTGTTTAGACACATGACATCATGGATTCTATCAAATACCAACAAATAAAAAATCAATAAGTGACTGACTCTGTTAGAAATCTTATAATGGGCCATGTTTGAATCTTCCAACCGCACAATAATCCAAACACAAACCTCAAAAACAACACAAAAATGGGTCACTGAGCACAAAACCAAGCTTCTGCTGGTCATTCCAGTCCTCAGACCTGAACTCTGTAGAAAATGAGTGAACTGAAGAGAAGAAGCACCAACATGGAGCTGGGAATCTAAAGGGTCTGGAGTGATTCTGGATGAAGGAATGGTCTCTGATCTCTTGTCAGGTGTTTCTAACCTCATCAGGCATTATAGGAGAGAATTTAGAGCTGTTAAACCAATGTGTATTAGAGAAAAAACATTTATTTCATAATGATATTTCCCCCCATTTAAAATTCTTATTAACCAATGAAAGGTTAGATTTTTGTGAATTTTTTAAATAATAGATCAAAAGGATCAACAATACAGATTCATTTTCTTTGATCATATTTACCAAGGGTACCAACAATTCTGACCAAATAAATATATAAATGTATACACATGTAAATATCTGATTATATATAATCAGATTATGCATAATGAAATAAGATTATATGATTATATATGATAAAAATTTTGACATAATTGCGTGTTTTTGTCAGTTGAAGCGTTACTGAAGCGCTGTCTGAAGCGTCTCAGTGTACAGTATGTGTTCAGCCGGACGAGCAGCCTTTCAAACTATATACTTCATTTGATAATAATTTTCGTCCAGTGTTTGCGCTATTTCTTGCCAGTAGTTATGACCGATAACACTGTCTTTATACTATATGTATGTATATATATATATATATATATATATATATATATATACAGGTGCATCTCAGTAAACTAGAATGTCGTGGAAAAGTTCATTTATTTCAGTAATTTAACTCAAATTGTGAAATTCGTGTATTAAATAAATTCAGTGCACACAGACTGAAGTAGCTTAAGTCTTTGGTTCTTTTAATTGTGATGATTTTGGCTCACATTCAACAAAAACCCACCAATTCACTCTCAACAAATTAGAATATGGTGACATGCCAAAACACCCGTAAAGGTTTCCTGGGCCTTCAAAATGGTCTCTCAGTTTGGTTCACTAGGCTACACAATCATGTCACAATCAATCATGTTGTCTTATTCCTCTTGTTAAGCCACTTCTGAACCACAGACGACGTCAGAGGCGTCTTACCTGGGCTAAGGAGAAGAAGAACTGGACTGTTGCCCAGTGGTCCAAAGTCCTCTTTTCAGATGAGAGCAAGTTTTGTATTTCATTTGGAAACCAAGGTCCTAGAGTCTGGAGGAAGGGTGGAGAAGCTCATAGCCCAAGTTGCTTGAAGTCCAGTGTTAAGTTTCCACAGTCTGTGATGATTTGGGGTGCAATGTCATCTGCTGATGTTGGTCCATTGTGTTTTTTGAAAACCAAAGTCACTGCACCCGTTTACCAAGAAATTTTGGAGCACTTCATGCTTCCTTCTGATGACCAGCTTTTTAAAGATGCTGATTTCATTTTCCAGCAGGATTTGGCACCTGCCCACACTGCCAAAAGCACCAAAAGTTGGTTAAATGAGCATGGTGTTGGTGTGCTTGACTGGCCAGCAAACTCACCAGACCTGAACCCCATAGAGAATCAATGGGGTATTGTCAAGAAGAAAATGAGAAACAAGAGACCAAAAAATGCAGATAAGTTGAAGGCCACTGTCAAAGAAACCTGGGCTTCCATACCACCTCAGCAGTGCCACAAACTGATCACCTCCATGCCACGCCGAATTGAGGCAGTAATTAAAGCAAAAGGAGCCTCTACCAAGTATTGAGTACATGTACAGTAAATGAACATACTTTCCAGAAGGCCAACAATTCACTAAAAATGTTTTTTTTTTTTTATTGGTCTTATGAAGTATTCTGATTTGTTGAGATCTGTGTGCATTGAATTTATTTAATACACGAGTTTCACAATTTGAATTGAATTACTGAAATAAATGAACTTTTCCACGACATTCTAGTTTACTGAGATGCACCTGTATATAAATATCAAACTCCCGCAGACCCAATCAACCATAACGACACGCCCCGTTTTAATAGCATCAAATTACTAGCTAAAATGAAACTTATCACAAAAACGAACAATTGAACATAATCAGCGTGATAACAACTGCCTTAAATGACCAAAACCATATTTCGGAAAATTGTATTGGAAGTGTAATTTATTTATTTATTTTGACTCAAGTCCCATTCGTTTACATGGAGAGGGCGGGGTTTAAACACGATTGGAGCGCGTGTGTTTTGGCCACGCCTCCTCATCAGCTGACAGCGCGCGTGACACACTGTACTCTACCGACTTCCTAGAGAACACAAGCGAGCGGAGCAGCAGAGTAAAAGTATGTGAATTAACGGTAAGTGCGTTTATGAAACTACAGCCGGTGATCACGTCCCTGTCATGATCCGGTATCTGTAAGATGACTGAATGAAGAGTTTGATCCGCACTTCCGGTGTTTTTGTTTACCTTCTGCTGTAACAGTGGAAAAGCATCGCTAGTTGTTTTAAAAACTGTGCCATTATATGCTGAATAATAATAAATAACAAAAATATTAATAAAGCAGATGTTGACCGTGCTGGTTGTCCGTTTACTTGGGAGGTTTATTTGTCTGGAAAATATGTTTGACAGTACAAAGTTATATACTGTGTCATAAAAAGAGATAAAATGTGTTCAAAAGGGCAATGATTCGTAGGTCATTGTATTTCATGGATGTCAAGTCAGTTTATTTGTATAGCACTTTTAATAAAACATGAAAAAGTGCCTAAAAAGTGCACATTATTGACGTTTTCATAATTATATAGGCGCTAAAGAATAGGCTAATCATAGAATATTGCCTTCAGAAAGTGTACATCATCAAGTTTTTTATTCATTTTAATATTATTTTATGGAAGTACTTTCTGTTTTGCATGCAGTCTGTTTTGGTTTGACATGTCCAGTTAATAAATTAAATCAAAATGATTCATTTGAAGACCTTACATTACTGCATTACATTATTTAAGTTGTCATAATACATAATGATCATGTTTTGTTTTCTTATGGAAGTATGTTTGTATGTGGTGTGGGTGTGTTGAAGATGTCCAGTGGATAAAATCAAACCAAGATGATCCATTAGCAAGACCTGATAGTTCTGGTTTCTCTTCACAGGGTGTTTTTAATTGTCGGGGTGGGATTTCGGGAGAAATGCCGTCCAATAAGAGTGTCTCAGATGCCCCGATCACTCAGTTTGTGAACTGCAGGATACTGAAGGATCACAAGCTGCAAAGGTAACATATGATGACACACCTCTGATTTCTTTACAATTATGATTATGATTTTATATTACAATTTTCTTAATGTAAGAAGTTGGTTGCAAACAGTACAGATTCACAGATTAGACTGCCCTTTGCAGTGTTGTAAAATATAAATGTTTAATGCTAATGACTATTTAATGCTTGTTCCGTATTAAAAGCTGGTTAAAACATTAAGAGCTGTGATTGACTCCAGATGAAATCTGCACATTTTCTACAGTGATTCTGAAAGGAAATCTTTGTGTTTGTAGGGAAGACCTGTGGGTTCGTGAGGGCAAGATTTTGAACCCAGAGAAGCTGTTCTTCGATGAGGAGGGTTTTGCAGATCACAAAGTTGACTGCGAGAATAAAATCATTGCACCTGGATTCATAGATGTACAGATAAATGGTAAACAAGACCAGCATAAGACTAATGTAGAAGTACATAGCGGGTTGACATTGTTACATTCACCAGTTTATGTAGAAGTCTCTGTGTTCTTACTGATACCTTGTAATGCTAAGCTCCTGCCGTCTTCTCACTCATAGGTGGATATGGCATCGACTTCTCTCAGGCTAGCAGTGACATCAGAGGAGGCGTGGCTCTGGTGGCCAAAAAGATTCTAGAACATGGTGTCACTTCCTTCTGCCCGACCCTCGTCACGTCTCCACCACACATATACCATAAGGTACAATCTATACATCAATAACCACTCTTCATTTGTCTCCTGGATGCTCAACCACACACACACAAAAACAGTAATATTGTGGCCAAGGCTGTGTTATTTGATCAGAAATACAGTAAAAATAGTAATATTATGAAGAAGGCTGCATTTATTTTATCAGAAGTACAGTAAAAACAGTAATATTGTGGCCAAGGCTGTGTTATTTGATCAGAAATACTGTAAAAATAGTAATATTATGAAGAAGGCTGCATTTATTTTATCAGAAGTACAGTAAAAACAGTAATATTGTGTTATTTGATCAGAAATACAGTAAAAATAGTAATTTCTTTGGTCAAGGCTGTGTTATTTGATCAGAAATACAGTAAAAATAGTAATATTATGATGAAGGCTGCATTTATTTTATCAGAAATACAGTAAAAACAGTAATATTGTGGCCAAGGCTGTGTTATTTGATCAGAAATACGGTAAAAATAGTAATATTCTGACCAAGGCTGCATCTATTTGATCAGAAATATAGTAAAAATAGTAATTTCTTTGGTCAAGGCTGTGTTATTTGATCAGAAATACAGTAAAAATAGTAATATTACGATGAAGGCTGCATTTATTTTATCAGAAATACGGTAAAAATAGTAATATTCTGACCAAGGCTGCATCTATTTGATCAGAAATATAGTAAAAATAGTAATTTCTTTGGTCAAGGCTGTGTTATTTGATCAGAAATACAGTAAAAATAGTAATATTATGATGAAGGCTGCATTTATTTTATCAGAAATACAGTAAAAACAGTAATATTGTGGCCAAGGCTGTGTTATTTGATCAGAAATACGGTAAAAATAGTAATATTATGACCAAGGCTGCATCTATTTGATCAGAAATATAGTAAAAATAGTAATTTCTTTGGTCAAGGCTGTGTTATTTGATCAGAAATACAGTAAAAATAGTAATATTATGATGAAGGCTGCATTTATTTTATCAGAAATACAGTAAAAACAGTAATATTGTGGCCAAGGCTGTGTTATTTGATCAGAAATACGGTAAAAATAGTAATATTTTGACCAAGGCTGCATCTATTTGATCAGAAATATAGTAAAAATAGTAATTTCTTTGGTCAAGGCTTTGTTATTTGATCAGAAATACAGTAAAAATAGTAATATTATGATGAAGGCTGCATTTATTTTATCAGAAGTACAGTAAAAACAGTAATATTGTGGCCAAGGCTGTGTTATTTGATCAGAAATACGGTAAAAATAGTAATATTATGATGAAGGCTGCATTTATAGTAATATTGTGAAATATTATTACAATTTAAAATCACTGTTTTTATTTGAATGTATTTTAAAATGTAATTTATTCCTGTGATGAAAAGCTGAATTTTCAGCATTATTACTCCAGTCTTCAGTGTCACATGATCCTTCAGAAATCATTCTAATATGCTGATCTGCTGCTCAGTTCTTAATATTATCAGTGTTGCAAACAGTTGTGCTGCTTGATCTTTTAGCACCAGTAATGTTGCTGTGTTTTTCTCCACAGGTCATTCCTGAGCTCAAAGTTCAGGATGGAGGACCTGAAGGGGCAGGGGTTTTAGGTAAGATGTACACAGACATAGTGTGCACTGTGCATACAAAATAAATAGACTTTATTTACTTTATTCAAATTGTAATGTGAGTTGACCAGGATTATTAAACTAAAACTGAAACAATAAAAATGTTTTTGCTACTTGAAATAAAATAAATGTTAACTGAAATAAAAACAAAATAGATATATAAAAAAACTAATAAAATGACAAAAACAGACAATAAAATTACAAGAACTATAAGAACAGAAAATATAAAAATAAAAACTAATTCCAAACATTGATAAAAAACTATAATAGGACCTCAATTATTGTACTTAAAAAATAACACTGGTGTTGAAATTTCTTTAGTTCTGATGATATTTTATTTCATGTATTTGATTTGATTTACCACAAAATTATTTTTTTAATGATTCTACTCCCGGTTGTATCAGGTATTCATCTGGAGGGGCCGTTCATCAGTGAAGAGAAGAGAGGCGCTCACCCTCCGAAGTTCCTCCGCACTTTTAAAGCAGGAGGTGTGGCCGACCTGATGGAGACTTATGGGCACCTGGACAATGTTGCCATGGTAACCCTCGCACCAGAACTGGCCAATAGCGCCGCAGCAATCCATGAACTGTCAGGAAGAGGCATAGCAGTGTCACTTGGTATGTATGTAATTTATTATTTCTTATTATTTCTAATTAATTTTTCAACTGGCTGAGCATTTCCAAATATTCCTCTGTCCAGGTCACTCTATGGCTGATCTCTCTCAGGCTGAAGAGGCTGTGCAGAATGGAGCCACATTCATTACACACTTATTTAATGCCATGTTGCCTGTTAGTATTACACACATATTAATGGAAAGGCATAACACACATATATGCACATTCAGTAATTAGCAGGTAATTGCATTAGATCAGATACTGTAAGTTTATGCACACATGTTTAAAATAACTTCATATTCCTAGTACGCCACCATACAATGAAAATAAATCAATTGAATCATTTTAAAACATGAATCTGCACACCATCAACGATGCATGCTATTTTGTTTTGTTATAGTTTCATCATCGAGACCCGGGCATTGTGGGATTGCTGACGAGTGATCGTGTTCCACCAGGTCAGACGGTTTACTACGGCATGATCGCAGACGGGATACACACACACCCTGCAGCGCTGCGCATCGCACACAGAGCTCATCCCGCAGGTATTCACATAAACACACACAAAAAAAACTACAAACCTGTACATAATACTGACTATATATGACAATAAAAATTAGTTTAATGAAATGCATGTCAGGTTTTCACTGTATTAAAGTTAATGTGTGTGTGGCAGGGTTGGTGTTGGTCACTGACGCTGTGACAGCGATGGGTCTTCCTCCTGGTCGACACACTCTCGGACAGCAGCAGATAGACATCCAGGGGCTTCATGCTTATGTCGCAGGTCTGCGTCATGTTCTATCTGCTTTCAGTGTGTAACAAGTGAAAGCAGATATAAGTTTGGGGTATATTGATTCATAGAGAAAAATAACTGTTTTTTGGTCCCACTTTATATTAAGTGGCCTTAACTACTATTTACTTACATTTGAATTAATCATTTGGTACAGTGCACTTATTGTGTACATACATGTTTTTACATTGTACTTATATTTTTAAAAATACCTATATGTAGTTACATCTTTAATTAATTTCTGTAATTACATTTATAATTACACTGTTGACCCATCCCTTACACCTTAACCCACCCTTAAACCGACCCGTACCACCAAACCGGTCCCTAACCTTACCCGTATCCCCCCTCAATAGCAGCAAGTGTTTTGCAATACAATATGAACACAATAAGTACATTGTACTTATTTTTTGATGCAAGTAAATAGTAGTTAAGGCCACCTAATATAAAGTGTGACCTGTTTTTTTAATGAATATATTTTAAAATGTAATTTATTCCTGTGATGCAGGATTACTTCAGTCTTCAGTGTCACATGATCCTTTGCTGCTTAATATTTTTGTGAAAACTGTTTTTCCAGG
Organism: Acrossocheilus fasciatus; assembly: GCA_036784905.1. Classification (NCBI taxonomy): domain Eukaryota; kingdom Metazoa; phylum Chordata; class Actinopteri; order Cypriniformes; family Cyprinidae; genus Acrossocheilus; species Acrossocheilus fasciatus. The sequence continues at coordinate 28,972,273 of CM071940.1, read as the reverse complement.
ACTCTTTGATGAATATAAAGTTCAAAAGAACAGCATTCATTTGAAATAGAAATTTCTTGTAACATTATAAATGTCTTTACTGTCAATTTTGTTCAATTTAATGTGTCCTTTCTCAATTGAAAGGATTCATTTCTTTAAAAAAAAAACTTACTGACCCCAAACTTTGAATGTTTGTGTATTTTAGAAGATAAGATTTTAGAAAAATGTATTTGATTGATCCATATTATATTGTATTATTTTGTGATATTTTATCATGCATTTTTATTATATGTTATTTTACTGTGAAATGCTTTGCGTGGTATTATTTATTGTGCTTATTCATAAGATGATTTTGAGTGTTTTGGTAACGTAGATTTGTGGTGCTATACAAGAAAGATTTTTTTTTTAATAGCATGTTTTTATTCATTCATTCTTGATTTCAGGCACTACAACTTTGAGTGGCAGCATTGCGACCATGGACATGTGCGTGAGACACTTCAGAGAGGTGTCAGGTCAGTGTGTGTTTGTGTGCCTGATTACACTTGCATGTTCACTGTGTAGGAATCCACTGCATGTTATTCCATTATTGGACCATGTGTGTCCATCAGGTTTTATACTGACGTGTGTGTGTGTGTGTGTGTGTGTGTGTAGGTTGTACAGTAGAAGCTGCATTAGAAGCTGCATCGCTGCATCCTGCTCAGCTGCTGGGTATCAGTCACAGGAAGGGAACGCTGGAGTATGGCACTGATGCAGGTATAAATGCATCTTTTGAGGCTTTTTTAAATTTTTTTTTTTTTTTTTTTTTTTAAATGTACATAGTTGCTTATTAAAGGAATAATTCACTAAAAAAATGACAATTTATGGAAAATCTACTCACCCTCAAGCCATCCAAGATGTAGATGAGTTTGTTTCTTTATCGGAACAGATTTGGAGAAATTTAGCATTACGTCACTTGCTCAGCAATGGCTCCTCTGCAGTGAATGGGTGCCGTCAGAATTAAAATACATTTTTTGAATTTGGATGTATTTTAAAATTATTATTTTATTTTATTTATTATTAGTGGTTAAGGCATTATTGTGTCCATTGGATAGATGAAGTGTTCACAATCAAGTGTTTTTTATATGAAATGCATAGTTATGTGTGTTGTTTTGTAGATTTTGTAGTGCTGGATGACACACTGACAGTCAGGGAAACCTACATTGCTGGACAGCAGGTCTGGAGGAAGTGACATCATCTGGAGGACTGTCTTCTGCTGGGATCGTTAAGAGTTTTTTGGTTAGAATTTCTTTCTCTCTTTGGACTTGGATCACCAAAAAGATGCATTACTGCAAAAACATATGTGTTATTCTCATTAAATTGAATTCTATTGATTAATTCCTGAATATAAAAAACTACTCCCTATATACAAGCACTATTATGACACTCTTTAGGCTTGTGTACTGTAGCATAATGCATCTTGGAGCATTTAAAAAGAGCCAGAATCATTTTTTTTATCACAAACTGTGTGTATGGATTTCTAACACAAATATAACTTGTTCAAATGTGAAAGACAAAAGTAAAAAAAATCTCAAGGGTCCAGTTATTTCAGTAATAACCTCCATAATTCAATGCTCCCAATCTAATGTGAAACTGGACAGTTTAACCAACTGATTTCAATAATATTTCTATTCTATTCTTTTTATTTGTTAACATTTTTAAGGTTTTATCATTTTTTTCAGTATAATAAAAATGTTCCTTTATTGATAAAATTTTTTATTATTGTGAGTCTGAATGAGGAAGACGCACATATAATGGATGTATTAAAGATATCCAGATTACTTGAATTGATTATCTGTTTAGGTCAATGCATCTTTAAAACTCAACATTCAAAAACCCAAGAATAAAACCTAACAAAGCATTCAGTTCATATGTTTCAACAACACAACTTTATTAAAACATTACCTCGATCTTGCAATAAAAGCAGTTTCTACAACAAAAAAAAAAAAATTGTTCAAGTTAATGGAGGAATGGCTTGACTTTCTGTTTTGCTCAAACTGAGTCAAACTCCTCATATTTGGTCCTCTGAACAATGAATCCTTGTTTGGTCCTTCAAGTCAATTGCACTTGGTGTGTGTCCACCACATCAGTCTTCACCAATGTTCCTTCAAAGCTGCTTTGAACTCTATAGCGGTTTACCCGAGCATTGCAATTCTTTAGTTTTTACTAGAATACAATCAAATGGCTTTCCCAACTCATTTTTGCGTGTGCGCGGCACATTATTTCTCTGCCGCGGCCACACACACGCAAAAATGAGTTGGGAAAGCCATTTGATTGTATTCTAGTAAAAACGAAAGAATTGCAATGCTCGGGTAAACCGCTATAGAGTTAGAACCGGTGAATGCGGTTTACAGGTTTCACAGAAAGAGAACGATGTGCGCCAAATGAGTCGCTGTGGAAACCGAATACTTCAATGGTTGCGGACGAAGTAGCTCAAATCGAGAGCCAACGCAATCGCAATGACATGTGAAATAAAATGTCCTCGTGTATTCAAGAAGAGTGGTTTGATTAAGTGCTGGAAATAGCGGAGTATAGGCACAGATCGGTGACAAAACTCTGAGACATTTACAGTCACACACAGGTGTATGGTGCAAACTGTACTTCATAGGGATGTTTAGATAGCTATATAAGAATTCACATGTTCACGGTTTTTTAACTTACAGATCTCAGTTTAAATGCTTCAGTTTGTTTTGATATTATGTTATATTATGTTAGGCCTATATTATAAACCTAATAAATAATTGACCTCATTTTTTAATGGAGTCACTTATGCTCATCAAGGCTGTATTTATTTAATCAAAATACAGAAAAAAAAAACAGTAATATTGTGAACTCTTAGACTATTGCAATTTCTAATATTGGTTTTCTATTTTAAAATATAGTTTATTCCTCAGGATTCCTCAATAATTCCTGTAAAGCAAAGCTGAAATTTCAGCATAATTTCTCCACTCTTCAGTGTCACATGATCCTTCAGAAATCATTCTACTATTCTGATTTATTATCAGTGTTGAAACTGTTATATTTTTTGGAACGTTTTTTCTTTTTTTCTTTGATTAGGCTAATAAAAAGTTAAAAAGAACAGCATTAATTAAAAATCTAAATATTTTCTAACAATATAAGTGTTTACTATCGCTTTTTATCCATTTAATACATCCTTGCTGAATAAAAGTATTAATGAAAAATAATAATAAATAAGAAAGAAAAAATTTACTGACCCCAAACTTTTGAATAGTAGTGTATATTGTAACACAAAATTTCTATTTTGAATAAACACTCTTCTTTTTAACTTTTTATTTGTCAAAGAATTCTGAAAAATATAAAAAAAAAAACAAAATTAAGCAGCACAACTTTTTCCAACATTGATTATAAATTAGCATATTCTGATTTCTGAAGGATCACGTGACACTGAAAATTCAGCTTTGCTTCACAGGAATAAATTATATTTTAAAGTATATTAAAATAGAAAACTTTTATTTTAAATTGCAATAATATTTCACAAAATTATTTATAATATTATTTAGTATTTTTTATCAAATAGATCTAAGAAACCCAAACTTTTGAACACCAGATAACCTAAAATGTGCATCATTTAGTTACATCAAGGGTCAAATCAAATATAAATAGCACATTAAAGTTAAAAGTTACACACTTTTTTGTGCGTGCGCTATACAGGTCTGGTATAAAGAATGTTTTTGCTCAGGTGTCCGAAATGTCCGCCCAATAGAGAAAAGTTTTGCTCAGCAAGAAAAAAAATTAAAGGGAACATTGGTCTTCACCCCAGAAAAGTTGAAATGAAGACGCTGGTGTCCAGATTTAGAGTTGCATGCCACCAACGATCTGGAAAATACAGCACCTGCACAAAAAGATGTGGTTTTACCTCTGGAATACATGATTTTGACTTTACTTTGACAATTTGTGCCTACTATTTAAGTGTGTAAATGGGTTAAACCTCACCTCTCCGGGTCGTATGGTGCACTCCAGGGGCCTCTGGTGGAGCTCCAGGTTTTGGTAGGACAGAGAGACCCAGGAGAGAGTGGTGTGGTTGGGATGGAACTCAGGTACCTCATCAGGGGGGTAAAGAAACCAACGCTGAAGAACACAAGCACATCAGTATGTAGACAGGGAAAATTACATCTGTACTGAAGCTGTAAATAATACATTCGTATGAGTTTAGCGTTCCACAGACCTTCCTGCCATAGATAACTTCAGAGTAGCCGGGACCGTGCCAGTGAAACGGGACGCCAGTACCTGGTCCTGCAGGAGAGAGATGTTGTCTTTAAAGGAATAGTTTGCCCAAAGATGACAATTTGCTGATAATGCATTCATCCTGAGGCCATCCAAGATGTAGATGAATTTGTTTCCTCTTCAGAACAGATTTGGAGAAATGTAGCATTACATCACTTGCTCACCAGTGGATCCTATGCAGTGAATGGGTGCCATCAGAATGAGAGTCCAAACAACTAATAAAAACATCACATTACTCCACACCTCTCATCAATTAATGTCTGGTAAAATGAAAAGCTGCGTGTTTGTAAGAAGCAAATCCCTCATTAAGGTGTTTTAACTATTGCTTCTGGCTAAAATACAAGTCCATAATAATGCTTCCTCCAAGTCCATCCTCTTTTGCCCTTTAATATCAAAATCCACCCATATATTGATAATTAACTAATAATAATTTCTTATAAACACAGCTTTTCACTCCTCAAGACATTAATTAATGGACTGGAGTCGTGTGGATTACTTTTATCAGTTGTTTGGACCCTTATTCTGACGGCACCCATTCACTGCAGAGGATCCAGTGATGAGCAAGTGGTGTGATGCTAAATTTCTCCAAATCTGTTCTGATGAAGAAACAAACATTACAACTACATCTTAGATGGCCTAACGATGAATACATTTTTAGGTGAACTATTCCTTTAATGGGTGAAAATGTGTCTATGTGCACTCCAAAAAAAACTAATTAGCTGGATCAGAGAATATGTATTTGTACATACCAGCAATCCCAAAGCTATATGCAGGATGCATGAGTGGAAGAGAAAAAGCTGGCGCTTTATACTCCTCGAACAGAGAATGCCACTCCGTGAAGTTATTGTCCCCGAAGAAGTACAGCGTATCTGAAATAAAATGCACACACATTATGAAATAATCATCTACAGTGGGGAAAGCTTGTAGAATGAGCAGATTTTGTGTGTGTGTGTGTGTGTGTCTGTGTAACAGAGAGAACTGACCACTGCCCAGTGTGTCTTTAGGCTGAGGGGTCAACAGGAACTTTACAAACTCTTCAAACTGCACATCCACTGTTAAAAGACAGAGCAATTGGAAATATAAATACAGAAACATGAACACTTACACTAACGTTGAAAGGTCTGGGGTCAGTATGATTTTATTGACCATGCACATGAAAAGACTGCGCAAATATGTCAAGTGTGCTCATGCATCTACCTTTCCTGTACGAGTGTGTATTGGCTGTGCTGAGACGGACCGTTTTCCCTCCGTACTCTCTCAACAGATTGGATTTGGAACACAGGAAACGGAACTTCTGAAACAACCAATCACAACACAGCACTGTTAGAAATGGAATCAGTAAGAGCTTGAAGCAATAAACACCTGATATACGGTATAACCACAGTTCTTACTGTGTTATCTGTAAGTCCTCGGAGAATAACTGGTTTTGCATAAGCATACCTGTAAAATATAATAAAAAAATACATTAGGATTACATAAATATTTATCTACGTATGCTATAATATATAATTCAATTTATATTCTTGCTATTATTAAAAGTAGCCCACATGGAAAAAAATACTATAGTAATTTATAGTAAATAATTTTTCAACCATACCATAGTAAAGTACTTGAATTAATTTGTTGTGGTAATTCTATAGTATCTGTGGTGTTATAACAACTATAGTAATATAAACAAATTACTTTACCAATACTGTACTAAGTTTTCTAAAACTATAAGGTATATTATACTACAATACACTACAGTTTACTGTAGTAAAAACTAAAGTATACTACAGTATTTATTACAGTTTATCAGTTCACTATAGTTAATACTACAGTATGCTGTAGCATTCATTAACAAAGTGTTGTAAATACTATAATATATACAGTATAATACACTTTGTTATAGTATGGTTCAAAAGCACTATAGTATTTACTATTAATTATTATAGTATTTTTTCATGTGGGAGCTTTTTAATAAGAGTTGCTTTCAGGATTTAAAAAAAAAAACAATGCAATGAAACTCATGTTTTTACGCGACTAAAATGTCTAAATACTATAAACTAACTCTACATGTGTATGTCTTTTGTTCTTACTCTTTAATAAACTCTCTGTGTGTGATTGAGTTCACATCTCTGATCTCAATGTTGCACTCGCCTTCATCTTCTATACTGGAACCCAGTCCCCTGAAAGACAAAACATAATTAATCTCGCTCACACCGCTTTATTTATTCAATTAGGTGATCAACTGCATGTTGTCAGGATTTGAGATGAATGTGCTCCATATGGTATTTCTCTCACCATCCTCCATCATCTCCACTGGACGCATTTTTGCAGTGAAATGAAGCCGGTAACTGCACTAAGAGAAGCAGTAACTGAGCCCTGATAGCCTGATCCATGTTTCTTCATCACCTGTCATTAAAAGTCGCGCACATGACAGCACCTGACAGCTTCACCGTCAACCGCTTTCAAAATCTCACGACCCTCAGTTCCTGCTTTCCGCGCCTCACTGACCAATCAGCGGAGGCCACACTAGGATGTGGGCGGGGCCTCACAACTCATACCCCAGGACTGACTTTTATTTTATTTTATTTTATTTTATTCAATAATGGTTAACTATTCTAGGTATATGTTTTGTATTATGTTCTCAATAATGAATTTAATAAATAAAAAAGACGTCTTTGTTTTCATCTTGCAAACATTCATGAATAATGTAATGGCTGCAATGATAAGTTTGTTTCTAATTACTTTCCCTCCCTTATGCATATGGAAGATAATAGGCTGATAGATAATAGATATATATATATAAAAAAATACAATTCAATCGGTTTGTTTTGGGGGGGTTTTGTGGGGCTGGGGGGGGGGGGGGGCATTTTCACCTCAGCTTTATGAGCACGTGTTTATATTTTTATTTTAAGATTAACTACTTAACATTAATAAAAACGAACATTTCTACGAATATTTAATGTAACGACTGTAATAATAAGTGTGCTGTAACTACTTTTTTACCCCTGATGTGTATTAAAAAAATCTTATTATCCACTTTTATCGATTTACTTTATTTTATTATTTTATTTTTGTGTTAAATCAATTATTATAAATCGTTTATTAAATTATATGTCTTAGGGTAGGAACCAATGTGCTCGGTGTGAAATCAGACACGGCCAGTAAACACAGTCGCGCCGCTCTGTCATTGGTCTGTGTCCCGCAGGGGAGCATGAGGAGGTGTCCTCTAAAACATCACACTGCTGCCAGGCGCTCATAAACGAACATCACACTAACAGACTGTACAGAGCAGCTCGGTGCACACTAACGTGCACTCCAGTAAGGTATGTTTACGTTTTCGCGAGTCTGTATTTGTAAGCGTGTGTAGTAGTAGCGCAACGCTGGCTGTGTCTCAATCCATAAGGAGCTGCTTACCAGGACAACATTTTGGGCATCATAGGCACTTTACGGACGAAAGCATCTAAAGCTGCCCATCTGAACACTGTCTAGATAGGCAGCTCAATAAGTTTTGTAACGCAGCCATTGTGTTTATGTTTATGTGTTTATATTTTGAAAATACTTAATATAAAATAAAGGTAACGCTTTATTTTAAGGTGTCCTTGTTGCACATGTTACATGTACTTACTATTATAATATTATAAAATATGCATAATTACATGCAAGTAACACTGTAAGCCAAACCCTAATCCTAACCCCAACCATATAGTAAGTACATGTATTTAATTAATATTACTAAGTACTTAATGTGTAATTACACTGTAACAAGGACACCTTAAAATAAAGTGTAACCAAAATAACTTAAATATCTTATATTTTATTTTGATATTATTTGGTTTATTTATCTAGTACTCGTCCATGCACACCAGTCATATTGTTTTTTTTTTTCATATTATAATTTGTCATATTTTTTAACTTTATTACTTGCATTATTTTAATTTATTCTACTCAAATTCTACTTATTATCCATCCACATCAGCCAAATTGATTTTATATATATTTAAATATTTTATTTGATTATTTTTTATTTGATTTAATGGCTGTGTTTCTGTCGTCTGCTCCGAGCAGGAATGGTGGGCTATGATCCAGACTCCCCCAGCGTGACTCTCTCCCCAGAGGAAGCTGCTCTGGCCGGGTCAGTGGCAGGTATGGTCACCCGTGCCATCATCAGCCCTCTGGATGTCATCAAAATCAGATTTCAGGTAGCCACTTTCATTTCACTGAGCCAAAGGGCTCGGGAGTTTCCGAACTGTTTTTCTGTACATATTAATGAAATGAAAACATGAATATCAACACATTCAACTAAAGCAGTGTTCATCCACAGCTAACACGGCAGTCTCTGTTCTAGTACATCTGATTCACATAATAATCATCGTGCCTAAAACATGAGTCACGTTTTCCTGTGGAATTTTAGCACCACTCCCAAATGCACGGCTGCACTGAGCATGCTCAGTTCAAAGAAGCCTGTTCATCTGCTTTAAACTGGTTATAAATGCACACAGAAGATGCAGTCGATCAGCTGTTTTGTGCTTGATTTAGTTTGTTTTGTAGTTTCTCTGCCATGGCAACTGAGGGACAGGCCTCAAGGTGGCAGTGTGCTGCACTTTTAGATTTTCGCATTCAAACTGGTCTCTATTGTGACACAGCAGGACCGTTTTGACTGTTTAGTGCATGCTGCAGTTGCAGATCGAGCAGATGTCCTGGAGGAGTCGTCAGGGGAAGTACTGGGGTTTATGGCAGGCCACACGCTGTATTATGACTGAAGAAGGACTTGCTGCTTTCTGGAAAGGTCACATTCCTGCCCAGCTGCTCTCTGTGTGTTATGGGGCAGTTCAGGTATTTGGAGATAATAATATGTATTCATAATATATATTAGATTTTCATGAGGCCAGAATCATCTTCCTATTTAATTATTAAGCCACATAAAAAATTTGTTTTGACCTTAAATTGAACTTGAAATTGTAAACTGATCCTATTGTAAGGGTAAAAAAAGTTTCTCTTCTGCTACGATTTTGTTTCAAAAATATTCTATTCTATTCCATTTTGTTTACATAAATAAATATACATTGTCCTGATCAGTGTTATTTTAGTATTATTCATATACTACTATAGTACTTATTTATATTTTCAGTTTTTATTTTTTTGTAGTTTTAATTAAAATGTTTGAATAATTTTATTATCTACTTCTGTTGTTTGGTTTATAGTTTAATTGAGCTTTAATTTTTTTTATTTCACTTTTTTATTTGTTTATATTTTCAATTGCCTATATATGTGTGCGTGTGTGTGTGACGTAAATATAAATATACATAAATATATTTATTTTAATTATCAATATTTCTATTTTTGCTTACATTTTTTTAAGTTAAAGTTTTTTTATTTGTGTAATGTTTTATTTCAGCTTAATTTCATATACTGTAAATGTTTTATTTTTTTATAGTTTTAGTTAATATAAGTAATACTGGTTTGTTGATGTAGCAATAAATCAATATAAATGTGATATTCTATTAAATTCTTTGATTCTATTAAATTATTTGATCTTGTAGCAATTAATATTTAATTTTGTTATATTCTATTGTAGACATGTAGCTGATTCTATTTAGTAATTTAGAAAGATAGATCAAGCATTTGCGGTCGTCCTTCACACAGTTGTAAACCTCACTGATTCTCTCTGTCGTTTTTGTCCTAGTTTGCGAGTTTCGAAGGCTTGACAGAGCTGGTCCATAAGAAGAGTAACTTTAACAGCCAGACACCAGGGATTCATTTCATCTGTGGTGGTTTGGCTGCCTGCTCCGCCACTGTCGCCTGCCAGCCGCTGGATACCCTCCGCACACGCTTCGCTGCTCAGGGCGAACCCAAGGTCAGGGGTCAAACTTAAGGAGTGTAATATTATGTGTTACTACATATTTTTAATGTGTTGTGACTGCATGCATCTGAAAGTGTGGACAAGTAAAAGAAACGCTTAATAAATAACAAGTCAAGTACAGTGCAAAATCCCTGCATTTCTCTTTTTGATGAGCTCTAATGAAACCAGGACTCAAAGGTTTTCTCATATGTGTAGATCTATCGTAACCTCAGACATGCCGTGGCCACAATGTTTCGCAAAGAGGGGCCCTTCACCTTCTACAAGGGCCTCACACCCACCCTAGTGGCCATGTTTCCATACGCAGGCCTGCAGTTTTTCTTTTATAATATCCTGAAGAAACGTCTGGAGCCCCAGGACAACAAATCTAAAGGTCAGAGCATGTGGTGTTATTTCAGGTTTTTATGTACTAGTATGATATTTATTAATATTTTGAATTTATTTGTTTGTTTAAACTAAATTCTTTATTTTCTTATTCAGCCAGTTAGCTTTTATTTTTATATTTTAAGTTTTAACTTTTATTTGAGTGATTTCATTATGTGCTTCTTTTTTTTTTACATGTTAATTTGTTTTTATTTAGCTTTAACGTTTATTTTAGTTTTAGTAATTTTAGCACTTCAACATGAACATTTTATTTCATTTATGTTTTCAAGGCCACATTTCTAATTTTCAGTTAAGTTTTTCATCTAATATTTATATTTTATTATTTATTTCAAGAACCAGAAGCAATTTCTAATAATATCAACACGGTTCTTAAAGCACATATCTATGAATCAACACTGAATTTAAACGTTGCTGTCTGTTTCCAGGAGGTTTACACAGTCTGATCAGCGGTAGCTGTGCTGGAGTCATCAGTAAAACAATCACATATCCCTTTGATCTGATTAAAAAGAGACTTCAAGTGGGTGGATTTGAAGAGGCCAGGATGAAGTTTGGACAGGTGGGTGGAGCGCTGTAGTGCACTGTAGGTGCAATGTCCCTATAATAACTATTTCTGCCTGCTAGACTAACTTCCCTATTACTGTTGTTAATGTCTAAACCCTAAGGCATTCCACTTCTGTTGATTTATACATGTATTGTAGGCATTTCTGAGCTGAATACACTTTTGTTCAAAATTTGAGGGTCTGTAAGATTTTTTTTGAAAGAAATGAATACTTTCAGTAAGCAAATTGTTCGAAAGTGACAGTGAAGACATTTATAATGTTACAAAATATCAACATTTATCAAAGAATCCCTAAAAAATATTAAGCACCTCAACTGTTTTCAACATTGCTAATAATACTAAATGTTTTTGAGCAACAAATCAGAATATTAGAAGGATTTCTGAAGGATCACGTGTCACTGAAGACTGGAGTAATGATGCTGAAAATCCAGCTTTGTATCACATATAAAAATATATTCAAATAGAAAACAGTTTTTTTTTATAGTGTAATAATATTTTGCAGTATTGCAGTTTTTACTGTGTTTTTGATCAGACAAATGCAGTCTTGGTGAAAATAATAAGAGACTTCCTTGAATGGTAGTGCATGTTTATCTGTTTTACAAATGAATACTCATTTCCTGTATTTTCTGTGCAGGTGCGGACATACCACGGATTTGCAGACTGTGTGGGGAGGATCGGCAGAGAGGAAGGGCTCCGGGGTTTCTTTAAGGGTCTCTCTCCCAGTCTATTGAAGGCCGCTGTGTCCACGGGCTTCACCTTCTTCTGGTACGAGTTCTTCATCAATGCCATTGTCAGCCTCAAGAGCAGCTAGTGATCAATGAGAGACACCCCACAGACGTCCTTGAGAGAGATTTTAGATCATCAGATGGAACTCAGTGTGTGTTTTATGGTGTGTAGATGTATTAGGATGCAAAGTAAAGAGGGACCAGTAGCTGCTCTCAAAACACAGGCACTGAGTCAAGAGCTGTTTTACCACACCAGAAAGACATTTTTACCTCTGACTCACTCTACTAAAGCCTTGAACTGAACAATCAGCTGAAATGTACCTGTTTATGTGAAACAGTGAACTCTACCTCTTGTCTCTCTCAACTGGAGACTGGAAAACCGTTGTTACACATATTAAGATTTTAAATTTAAGTTTTGTCATAATGTCTGTATGTTCTGGTTTGCACTCTGCATTAGGATCTATTTTATTGTTTGTATATATAACACTGGAAATCAGAATGTTTAACTTACTAGCTTTTGGAGTTTTGCATTTCAAAAACATTTAAAATACATACTCCATACAGTGCATGAAATATTCAGTCATCTGTTTTCTACAGTTTCATTTCAGGTTTTTTGTTTGTGTGTGTGCTTTATGTCGTTAAGGTTTTTAAATTGAATGGTGAAAAATTTTATGAATGAATTTTTTTTTTTAAATGTATGTTCCGTACCATATTAACTGATGGATGAAGATTGTTTGGAACAGTTTGAACCTCTATGTTTCCTGTTACTCTGGCTTTATTTGTGCCCATATTTATGTTTTTTTTTTTTTATTGTACTTTCTCACTGACATTAGTAAAAACAAACTCTCTTCCGAGGTTCATAGTGGTTTTACTTACTTATTACAAACTTTCATATTACAAAGATGTATGGCATACAAATGGGTGACATGTAAGATAAAAAAAAAAACTATTTTTCTAATAAAATTATTTTATTTAAATTTTCTTTGATGTCCTGTTCTGTTTTAATGTTTGGAGAATGAATTATTCTATTATGGAGAATGAAAAAAAATGTTTCCTAATTATCAGATTATCTTTAGTTATATTAAAATTCTTCAATAACGTTAAAAAGCCAAAAAAAAAAACGTCAATGTTAATGTACAATGTTAATATAAATGTAAATGTTCATTAAAAAAAATAATAATGTTTACAAAAAAATGTCATTAATTTTATAAACAAAACAGACACAAGGTAAAAAAATATAATGTTTTAATTTGATTTTTTATTTATTTATTTATTTTTCAGATTAAAATCAACTGGGTAAACTTCAACCATTTCTTCATTTTTTTGGACACTGCTTATGCTGACTTTAGATTAAAAACAGCTACGAAATCTCATAAACTTGTCTCAATATTTCTCACATCATACAACCTTTTGGCTTTCCACGAGAATGTCCTGGGAATGAATAACTCATCTGTAAACTACTCAACCCTACGCAGGACTGACTGAATAATTAGGGTGCGGCCATATTTACCGTCCTTTGTATTGCGAAATTCCGCGGGCGAAATCCGTTCATATCAAGAATTAGAATCCGAGCAATTTGGTATTTCGCGTGAGGCAAAATGTTTTCCCGTGCATCTTCCGCATCAACTTTAGTTTTTGTTGAACATGAAACACTCATTTTTGCTTTGTTGAAACTGCTTAGTTTGGAAGAATCCTCTCAGATTCTTGCATAGACCTGTTGACAAACAATGGACATTTTTTGCCCGCGAAATTGCGCTAATACGTCCACTCCATATACAATAACATCCTTACTCATGTTACATACATTATTTTTTGATGTTAAAACAAAGATATGGCATGGGTTACTCCTGCCCGTGTTGGGTAAAGAACACTATTTTAACAGAGTAGGCCATATCTCCAATGTATACCAAGAAGTTAATGACAGTCATGAAGGTCACCACCACCAGATCATCCCACGAACAGTGTTTACAATCTGTTGGACGTGAGTTTTTGTGAAACGCATACAGTGGCCAGATAACAACAGCAGTTGCATACATAGCCACGGCCAGGATGTTGAAGCTAATGACCACTTTGTCAAAAGAAACTGGAAAGATGGAAGACAGCTTGGCGATGGTGAGGAAAATAATCAGCAATGAAAAAATGAAGCATAAGGAGTAGATGGCCACGCACCACTCTGTTCCCGGAGACCTCCTATATTCAGCGGGACTCAAAGACATAAATATGATGCAGGCGATGAATGTCTCCAGGATCTTGAGGAGACCAGGAATGGTGGTGAGAAAGCCGCTGGTTTCACCAGGTCTTTTGTGGACCAACCAGACCTCGGTGGCGTACAGCCCAAAACACAACCAGGACACCGTAGATGCCCCGATCTCTCTGGAGCAGGAGGAGCAGGCGAAGAACGTGGGGTAGATGATTGCAATGGTGACCATCATAAGTGTGGCCAACATGGCAAAAGCCATGGTGAAGTCTTCCCATGAAATAGGCACTTTGGTGCTCAGGTTGGTAAACTCCAAAATGATGATCAGGAGGGTCGTGAAACAGCAGAAGCACCAGCAGAACATGCACCAAGCCCAATGGGACTTGGCTTCATTCGGGATTCCCGCTGATGCCGCCAATGCAAAGCAGATGCATGTTAGAACCACCTCCACCATCCGAACAATGCCAATAGGCAGAATCAGTGATCTGAAATCCACGTGCAACATGACGAAATTGTTTCACGAATCCCAAAGCCTTTGTTTTTTCAGATTTCCAATGCTTCTGATTTCTCGAAACCGTTTTACATTCTTCTGAGCTTCTTTGTGCAGTTTCACTGTGCCATAAATATCAAAAAATCCATAACAAATCCAGTTTGTCCTTTGGTATTGCACAGGGGACCTTAAAAAATCAATAGCCAAAAGTTCCTCTTTGTGGTAAAACTTCAGTTCTTTCTCAGGTGGCAGCAAACATGTCTGATCATGTTGATACTAAACCATCAGTCGAGCTGTTGCGAGCTTATCTCATTTATGACCCTTCTCCAGGTTCTCATTGGTTGCTGGTCTGCTGTTGTTGTATGAGCTGATTCCAAACCCTGGACTCTGGTCTAGAGCCAGGCTCCTTCTAATCACCTTCACCTATGGGCTTCAGTCCCACATCAAGATACCTTCTGGTTTAATCACAGGAAAGTTTAATTAGGATTAGTCTTTTACTTGTCCTGATAACAGTATATAGGCCAAGAATGTTTTACAGTTAAAGCAAACAATGTTGCAGAACGCTTTCTTTGTCTACAGCTTGTAAAGTAATTTAGCTTTTCTCTTTATTTCTCAACATCTTCAGTTTTATTTGCTACCAAAGCCCATTTCTACCACATAATAATAATTAACCATGCACAATAAAATTGTGACATAAAAAATTGGAATTATGACAAAAAGTCCAAATTAAATGATAATCTCATAGTTTATAAAGTACAAAGCGATGAAATAAAAAGTTGAATTATGAGATAAAAAGTCATTAAATAACATATGTTGATTTGGTAAATTTTGACTTTTTATGTCATAATTATATAGCCATATATTTCAGATACTTAGAAATCTTATCAAAAGCCATCAAATTAACATTTTTAAGGAGCATCTGACAATCGGACGGTGTCACATTACATCTCGATCTCATTTAAACTTTTTGCTTCTGTTTGTATGCGAGTTGTTTTAAATGCCAGCTGCTATTTTGATGTTGAAATCCAGGTTAAAATATAATAGTAGATAGATGATAAAACAACAACAAAAAGTTCTGTTCAAGATACATTTTTAAAAACTAAAAAAAAAAAAACAAGAACAACAACAAAAAATACTTTAATAATTTAATTGTTGGCAGTCAGCTGGTCATGATAATGACTTGACCGTACATTGTTATCCCTATTAGTTTGTGTTTAAACTTAAGTGTTATCGGAGATTAAAGTATACTTGCACTAGCTGGCAAACTATAATCTGACAGAATTTGAAATAGAGCAAATATATTACAGGTAATTTAATACAAAAAACCGCATATATTCACCTCAGTCAACATGAAATGGCATTCATATATTGTAATGCATTTGTGAATGAAACAGTATTTCACAAATAGTTGCTGTCATTTCTGTACCTTTACTACATTAATAGTATCCATGTTGTTAGCATACGTTACATAAGAGTTCATCTGAGTCATTGTTAGGATCAAAGATCAATATTACGCTGATATTGAATGTTACAGTTATGATGCCATAAATGGCATACATAAAATGGAGATGAATTGATGTGTTTTCTCTCTTTCACTTTCAGCAGTTTCACTGTTTGTTTGCAAACAACAGCAGAAGCGATAGAGAACGACAAAAGTCTGTGAAACATAATGCACACACACACACACATAAAATTGATGTTTAAAATATTATTATGTTTTGTTTATTTGTAATAATTCTCAAAAAGCCAACATTTCTCAGGATGGTTTTTTCTTTAATATCAATAAACTGCCAGTCAGTTTGCCAGTCAACAAAATCAGTTGGTGCATTTTTAAAACTTCCTATATAACAACTGTACTTCTCATCCAAGCTGATGCCTGGTTACATTCAATAGATTTTATGTTTCACAACTTGCAAATGAGGAACATCACAAGCAAATTATCACTCTACCATTATGGTTTTTCTAGGCAGGTGAAACAAACACCAGACGCACTGAGTAAACTGTATCCACGATGTAGACGATCAGATTGATGCAAGTCATGCAGGACACAACAACCAGGCTGTCCCAGGGACAATGATTGCAGGTTTGTGGTCTTGGATTGTTCCTGAAACTGTAGATAGGCCATATCACCACAGCCGTGAGGTACATTAAAACTGCTAGTATGTTGTACCCCGTCAGACATTTGTCCAGCGGGATGGGGATTCGAGCCAACAACCCGCTGATGGTGAGGATGATGATGAGGAGAGCAAAGATGAAGCAGATTGAGTAAACGGCCACACACCACTGGAGCCCAGGGAACCTGCTGTAAATGACCGAATTCAGAGAGATAAAAATGATGCAGGCCACGAACGCCTCCAGGACCTTCAGCAAGCCCGGCACGGTGGACAGGAACCCGCTGATCTCCCCGGGTTTGGCTCGGGTCAGTCCCACCTCGGCTGCATACAGGCCAAAGCACACACAGGACATCACTGTGGCTGCGATCCTGACCGAATGTGAGGAGCCTACGTAGAACGTGGGGTAGATGACCGAAGCGGCCAACAGCATAAGCGTAGACAACATCGCAAAAGCCGTTGTGAAGTCATCCCAAGAGATGGGCACCTTGGCATTGAGGCTGGTGAACTCCAGGATGATGATGAGGAGGGTTATGAAACAGCAGAAGCACCAGGTGAACATGCACCAGGCCCAGAATGAAGAGCTGTTGTGGCCTTCAGAAGCCACCAGGCTGAAGGTAATGAGCGTTAGTGCGAACTCAAAGAGGCGGATTATTCCCACCGGCACAGTGAGAGATTGAGTGTTCAGGGTTACCATGATGATGGTGCTGTTCCTCCTGTAATGTCACTTAAATTGAAGTTCCGCCTTGATTTTGATGCCCTCAGCCTTCAAAATGTTGTCTTCTCATTGACTCCTCTCTCTCATACTCCCAAAATCTCTTGGCTTTTCGGCTGCTTTCTCAGCCCGGTCGTTGTCCGTATCAACTCCCGGTTAGTCTTCACATACTAACCTCACCCAGAAGGCAAGCGGTCCAGGGAGTGGCCACATCCTCTTATTACTCATTACCTTATCAGTAACACCTCTGTAGATTAACCCTGGTTTGTAAATGTCCAGTCAGTGTGAAGTTCAAATGAGTGGAATGTGAAGATAAGAAACTGGGTGGACCATGAAATGTCATTGCTAAATAACATGATAAGCATCTGAATACTAAAGGTGGAGGGAAGAAATTATGGGTTTGATTCATGTTCTGTAAATTACTAGAGTTCTCATTTGCGAAACGAGGCTATAAAAGATGGAGAGATATGCACCGAACATGAGACATTAAGGTCTTCTGATGCAGTTTTTTTTTTCTGGAAATCCTGAAGAAATCATGTTCAGCTTCTCTCCATGACATATACACCAACAACCTGGCAGCTTTTACACACGATCTGAGCTTTCTCATTTTATGAATCAAACACATATTTTACGTAGATATGCTTTTCTGTCATTCTCATTGCTTATTATTTATTCTTTTTCCCTAAATATTGTTTACATTTTGACCTTTGAGCTTATTTTAGGTGTGAATGGTGGTATAGAAATAACATTTTGTTTTTATATGTTTTGTGTTTGTTCATTTTAATGTGCTGTCTTGTGATTCTTGTTGCTTATTGTTTTTATGTTGTTGTTTTTTTCTCCTATTGTTTATATTTTGAGCTTGTTTTAGGTATGAAAGGTGCAAATTAACAGTTTTATGTGCTTTTTGTCATTCTGGTTGCTTATTATTGTTTTATTCTTTTGTCCCCTAAATAATGTTTATATTTTTAACTTTGAACTACTTTTTTTGTGTGAAAGGTGTGAATTGATGTTGTGTATTTATTTTTATATGTTTTTTTTTTGTGATTTTTTGTTGCTTATTATTGTTTTTATGCTTCCCCTCCCTCCACCATTGTTTTTTTTTCTTCTTCTTTTTTTTGCATTTTAAAGGTGCTATAGAAAACATGTTTGAACTTTATTTTACAGTATGTGTATTACAAGGTAATTGCATGGGTTAAGGTGAGGGAACCTATAGTTATTACTAGTTATTACATGTGAAGCAGGCCTGTAAAATAAAGTGCTACTGTATCTTTATTTTCTATACGCAGTTTTGTCATTGCTGTTCCCTATTATTGTTTTTATATGCTTTATTCTATAATTAATGTTTATATTTTTGAACTGCATTTTATGTATAAAAGGTGCTGTAACATGTTAGAGTACTATCCTTACTTCACATTACCTAAAGTCATCTTTGAGGACCAAATATCCAACTAATTATTCATCATCTGCTGCTAGAAGTCTCTAAGCATTGATAATGGTGACAGCATCACTGTCAAAATCTTTATCGCAGTTGTTTGTTTGGGTCATGAGATCATAGTTTGTGAAGCATTTCATTTCCAAAGTATGCTTTCTCCACTGTACCTTAGTTATTGTCTTATACAGAGAAGTGAATTTGAATATTGCAGTAGAAAAGCAAACAAATGAGGTTGTGTGTCTCTACAGGGATGTGCTGGAGAAACAGACAAAAAGTGCTGGACTTAGACCTTTAGTTGTGTACAGAGTCAGATCACACCTATTGACACAGACATAAACTATTAGAAATGCCTTTGTCTCATTTTAAATATAAAATTAATGTTTTCATCTTCAATATATAATGCTAAATATACGAGTACTGAGTAAATAATCTCAGTGCATTTAACTATATATATATATCAATGGAAAAAACTCACCTAAAATATTGCATTATCACATGTTTTCCGATATTTCTGAGGCTACTACAATATAAATTCTGTGTCTTTCATTACAACTTCACATTTGCATCGTGTTTTCCTGATTTAAATGCTAAACTTTGTTTTTACAGGCATAACAGGCAATATCACAATCTTGTTTGAAGATAAGATCCTATTTAAAATAAAAGTGCCATTGGGAAATAAAGTCTATTATGATAAAAAAAATAAAAAATAAAAAATAAATAAATCGATACGTTGCCTGTAGTTTGTGAAAGGGTATATTATGAAATGTTTGCTTTGTTTTTGTTCAGTATTACAAAATGATTAAATACAATTAAAAGTACATACTATTAGAAGGTATCATTATTTATTTATTTAATTTTATTTTATTTCACTTACCTTGAGTTTTGCGTTCCTTGTCGTCACGACGCGCGACACGGAAACACCGATGACGCAAATAGTGTGCGCCGGAGGAGTGTAGTGTTTGACAAGCGTCTGTTGGTGCCAGCCACAGAGATGTCAATAAAACTGTTGTCATATTTTCTCCGATGAAGATGATCAAACATCCGTTTCACCCTTCTATGATTTTTCTTTCGTCTGACATCAGTGCTCACCTTTAACGTACGCAAGGGAAAACAGATATAAAACAGAGTGAACACAGATGATTGTGCAGAGTCATATCAAAATGATCAATAATTAATGAAAAAAAAAAAACAGGTGGATGAGAAATGTGGATTGTTTAGCCTTTCAGTCTGTCTTTGAATACAAGGATTTTCGATTAAAATAAGGTATGTGCCCACCATATCTCATATTTACCGAAACCCTATTTATATTGTCTATTATATATATAGCCTAATACGATCATGTATCTATTCCTAATTAATTAGATTTATACAGTAAGCATCTAAGAATTAGACAACCGGCATTTATAATCTGTATCTATAGCAAATTGTTGTTGTTGTCTTTTCTATTATATGTTAGTTGCTAAGAAGATAGCATAATGTTGCCATGTTGATTACTATTCAGCTTGGAGGTAATCAGGGAAACATATGTAGTATTAATCTGTTCAGAGTAAATTGGTTAAATGTGAATAACAGAAAGTGATGTCAGCATCATTTTATGCTCTTGTGATTCAGTCGATGTCGAGAACAAGCGTTGCTTTGGAGGACGAGGAGGACGAGGAGAAGCAGAGATGCCCTGCTGGTGCCAGTCCACCCCACTTCACCTGCCACGACACCCCACACTCCTTACCCGAGAGGTCTGTATTAAAAGTTGTTTCAACATTCACTGTAATATATTATAGTTTACCGTATGGTTTATCGCTGACTGCAGTGACTCGTGTCTTTTCTTGAGCTCTGTATGTTTGCAAACTTTAGTTTAAATTTCAGACTTGTGCATTCTGACGTTTTCCCTCACAGACTGAATTTGGAACCATCCGTCAGCGCTATGGAGACAAGCCCCTCCCCTTCTAGCAATGGAACCAACCTCCTGTCGTTGCCATGGGAGATAGTTACCCAGATAGCCTCACATCTCCCTGCACAGTGTGTCATTAACGTGCTGCCGCAGGTAAACATTTTCAAATTCAAGAGACGTTTAGAAGCCAAAATTGACGTTTTCTTCTATTCAGGGCAAGATGGGTATGCAGTTCTTACTAATATTAACACATTTTTATGTATTATTATTAATAATAATAATACATTTTAAGAACTGTTGCTTACTTTTATATGATAAACAATTGTGCTCAGAGGTCCGATAAACCTTTGGGGTCAATAATATTTTGAAAAAAGATTCTTGTGTTCTCCAAGGCTGCGTTTATTTGATCAAAAATACAGTAAAAATTGTGAAATATTAGCTGTTTTCTATTCAAATATATTTTAAAATGTACTCCTGTGATCAAAGCTGAATTTTCAGCATCATTACTCCAGTCTTCAGTGTCACATGATCCTTCAGAAATCAGTCTGATATGCTCAAGAAACATTTATTATTATTAATGTTGAAAACAGTTGTGCTGCTTCATATTTTCGTGGAAACTGTGATAGGATTTTATTTGAAATGGAAATATTTTGTAACATTATAAAGGTCTTTACTGCCACTTTTGATTAATTTAATGCATCCCTGCTGAATGGAAGTATTAATTTCTTTCAAAAACACCTCTTGAACTCTTGCTGTTCGTCTGTGTTTAGGTATGTCAGATGTTGGGAAGGCTTGGCGAGGATCGCTTGGCATGGCAGCTTCGCGCTCAAAAACTTGCGGGTCCCGCAGCATCTTTCCCAGTCGGGCCAAAGGAGGATTTTGATTGGTCCAAGGCATGCTTGGAAATGGAGCAGCTGATTGGCTGCTGGGCAGGGCATGAGAATCGGGTAGAGAGACAGGAAGAGGCAGCTGGTGGGGTCAACAGTGAGAACTTGGTGGAGATGCAGCTGGATGTCGATTTAAACGGTGCAGCGGGAGCAGGAGAAGAGAATGTGCAAGTTCAGCCCCAGAATCCCTCTGATAGTTCTCATCTGATTGAGTCATCCAGCACTTCTTCACCCTTGGAGCATATCATCCTTCCTTCTGGCCACATTGCAGATGTGAATTGTGTCCTCCTGCTGGGTGGAGAAGAGGCGCTGTGCGCCTCCGGCTCTAGGGACAGAAACGTGAACCTGTGGGACCTTCGAGAGGGTCCCAGAGGCAAGCTGATGCACACTCTAGCAGGACGCGGGACCATTAGTACCCACCGGGGCTGGGTGTGGTGCCTGGCATCCAGCGGGCCTCTGCTGGTGTCTGGTTCGTTTGACAGCACCATCAGGCTCTGGGATCTTGAAGCTGGAGGAGCAGAACGGGGACTCATCCAGTGCAAAGCTGCTGTATTATGTCTGTCCTGTGAGAGGGACACAGTGCTGGCCGGGACACATGATCAGAAATTAAGCATCTTTGACACCCGAGGTGAGTCTAGGTTCAGAATAGTTATTTTCTTAAAACACACTCCTGGATTTATTGTGAATGTGAAGTGTTGATTTAGTATTATTTATGTACTGTAAAATATTTGTTGATATTTTGAATTATCTTTTATTTTTATAATGTCAATTTTCATAATAATTTTAGTTTAGGTTTTGGTCATTTGGTTATGTGCTTTGACATTTTTATTAGTTTTTAAATTTCTCTATTTAGATTGTTTTTTATTATAATTCTAGATAGGCAAGGCAACATTTTTAAGGTTTTTAAGGTTTTTTAAGTGTAAGTTAAGTATATTTAAATTACAATATATAAGTATAATTTAATATACAAGTATACTACTATAATTTAAAATATATATATATGTAGTATTTTATCTAATATATTTAATATATAATATTTTTATTTAATTTAATTTCAGCTTTATTTTAATTACCGAAAATTATTTGTAATAGATTTAGTTTTTGTTAGTAATAGCAACATTGCATATCAATGATTCAAATTTAGTCACATTTTTTCAAATATTTATTGGAATTAATATTCATACCTAAAACACTAAATTTAGAGAAAAATGACTGTGAAAATAAGTGATTTGGGTTGTTTATAACATATAGATTAGGCCCCAAAAACAATTTGAACAACTAAGCTACAATTAGAAATATATAAATGGATTCGCATTAAATAACAAAATATCAAAGCTTCTGTGCTTTATACTGACAAATAAAAACTAAAAAATTTAAGCAGAATAAAAGGATGTGACACTGAAGACTGGAAGAATGATGCTGAAAATTCAATTCAAATTCATCACAGGAATAAATTACAAAATTTTAAAATATATTGCAATAGAATACAGCTATTTTAAACTGTAAAAATATTTTTTATCAAATAAATGCAGTCTTGGTAAGCATAAGAGGCTTTTTTCAAAAACATTAAATCGTACCGTCACCCAACTTTTGAATGGTGTATATTTCAACACACACATGTTGCATAAGGCTTTGAAGATGGCTGAATACCCTGTGAAGTCCACTCAGACACTAGTAGTCATTTGTAACGTGCCCGTTTTAGCTGTGTTTGCTGACAACTCTCATTCATGTGATATAGCTGCAGATCCATTGGTCAAGAGTCTTCGTCTTCACAGTGATGCTGTGCTGTGCCTGGTGTCTGATGACCAGTACATCTTATCAGGCAGTAAAGACCAAACCGTCGCTCTGTTCGACCGCAGGGCGGGAAAACTCCTGCAGAAAGTTCAGGTGTACACACAAGCTACAAATAAAAGAATAAATCACACAATCCTAACAAGTATCTGTGTTACAGTCAGCTAATGCACCTCTCTGTGTCCTCTTCACACATCTACAGCTGCGGTCGTACCTGCTGTCTCTGTCCTGCAGCGGTCGAGAGGTGTGGGCTGGGGATAACCGTGGACTCGTGCACACCTTCTCCCTGCACAACAGCTCCCTGACGCCCGTATCCCAGTTTAACGTCCACAGGTCACTGGTCACCGGCGTTCACTGCTCTCCCGGTGCTCTCTACACGTGCTCCTCTGACCGCACTATCAAGGCAAGTCTTCTGTCAGTTACAAATGAGTTTAGTTGACCTTTATCCAAGGTTATTGGCAGCTCACATCTCTTATTGGATGCAGGTCCACCTTCCATGCGCTCCACCCAAGACACTGTGCACCCTTCACCATCAGGCAGGAGTTAATGGGGTATGTTGACATTTTTACCCATGATTCATCTCTATGTTTTGTATATTCAAATGGTAATAGAAGTGGGCGATATAACCAAAATCTTATATCTTATACACTAGCATTTAAAAAAATATTGTGTCAGTGAGATATTTTGTTTAGAAATTAATATTTTTTGCAGCAGATATGCATTAAATTGATCAAACATGACGGTAAAGGCCAAGAATGGTTTAGGAACATATTTCACTCAGGAATCGCTATTAAATTAAACAATCAATTACAAAGAAATGGCAAGTAATACATTGAAAATTTTGAAGAAGAAAAAAAATTAAATCCCAATCATTTTTAGCTTTTATTTACAACTTTGAAAAAGTTCTTAATAATAAGAATTCAATTTTTAATTGAAATTGAAATTTTACCACAAGTATCCAATTCCTGACCTTAAGTATCCGATTCTGGAATTGGAATTGATTTTCAGTTCCCAACCCTACTGGCTTGGCTGAAGTAATGGCTGCTAAAAAAATTTAAAATCAAATTAGATCTGTTCATCACATTATAGTTATTTTTTGTTGGGAATTCAAATAAAACATTTATTTTTACATGAAATAATTATATTTTGTCAGCAGTCTATCTATCTATCTATCTATCTACAAAACCTATTGGTCGAGTCGTGCAGTTATACTTTCTCTTTGTTGATATAATTTGTTAGTAATTGCACCTTAATATTCAGGTGTGCATTTAATTTTTTGCCATTATTTATTACATAACCATGTGGTAGTGCCTAGTTTTGATAATCAATTGAATTAAATACTTTTATCAAATGATATGAAAGATAGTTAATCTCATTTCATTATATACTGTTTTTATTTGGAATTTGATGGATGCAAACCAAAAAAACTGTGATTATTCAAAACAAATGAATTGTCTGGAATCAATGCAAAAAGGGCTTCACATTATATAACACTTAAAGACTCAACACACAAATGCATTATAAATCTGATTGGATTTTTCTCTTCTCAGTTAAGTGTTGAAGGAGGAATGCTGGCCATCGCTTCCGGTGACATGAATGTGGAGGTTTGGAGGCCCAGATGCTGAGAGTCTTAAAGCATCTGATAGCAGGGAACAACACGAACCAATCAGTCCCTCAACTCTGTATTTCCAGGAATTTATTAATGCATTATGCTTTAATGTTTAATTGTAATGGGGAAAAGATGAAAATGAATGTTTTAGGTGTCTGATACATGTTTCTAGTGAGTCTAGAAACAGAAATATGGCATTCCTAGTTTTCTGTCATTCTTCATGAAGGGGTCGCACTACGATTGCACAGGCAGAGTGCAAAACATTTCAGTGCCTCGTAACACAAGAACACTTTTTGTGATCATTTCTTGAACATTTCAACAAAATCGATGCTAATAATATACTTAGATTGAAAATACAGTCTGAAGCACGTGCAGTATAATATAGTAATGCACAGACAAGAATAAAAAAAATAAATATCGGTTTTCAGTATTTAGCTCTCTACATAGTACAATAACTAGGAAATCAGTTATTAAAAACGTGTGATTTAAGTTTTATTTGTTTTTGTATACTTGTCAGTGTACTTACACAAGTATACAGTTTACAAATGAGGCACAATGCTTTAAAATGTATGCACTTCACGACCAGAGCAAACTACTAAATATAAATTCTAAATGTAAAATGTTTATATTTATTCATTGTTTATAGTTATTGTATTGTTCTGTGACTGACTGTCTTTGATTTTTAAAAAGCTTTATAAATGCACAATTTGATAATTCAGTTGGATTTGTCAGTGTGTGTCGTTCTTAATGCTGCAAATAAAAGGGCGACTGCTGCAGAGGCGGTTCACAGAAGCACGCAGGTCTTCTTGTCTTTGAACGGGTTGGAGGAGGCGTTGATCCCGGTCAGCAGTGGATCGGCTCTCCTGTGCTCCTGACAGTACTGAACAAGCTGCTCTGCTGCTGCCGAAATCTGACACACACACACACACACACACACACACACACACGCCAACAGATGCATGATATGATAGACATACATTACACTGTAAAAAAAAAAAAACTAATTTAGTGATAAAATGCTATGGTGAAAACCTGTTATTTGGTTAACACTATACGTTCCAGTGTACTCTTCTGAAGGATTGAAGGATTTTGAAAGTCTGACAGTAATGAGTGCTACTGTAAGATGAACCCTGCCAGCTTTAAATATTTCAAAATAACTGACAGCTGAAAACAACAAATTTAGAAATGTAATCAGTTACATTACTTACTATATTTTGAAAAGGGAAACTTGTAATCTGTAGCCTATTACATTTCCAAAGTAACCTTCCCAACACTGCAAAAGCTACATCATTGTTGTACCTTATTGACCCCTAAATGGAACATTTTAGTACTTTAAAAGTACACGTTAATACCTAAAATATATGTATTAGTTACTATGTAGCCTACACTTTACATCTTAAAGGTACCATAACTTGTGTTACCTTCAAACGGCACCAACGGTTTTACAGTAAAAACGGCATAAAAAGCTAACATATTTCATGTAAGTTTACAGTAAAATAACGTTACATTTACAGTTTTTCTAAGCTTGTGATGAGCTTTGAATCAACAAGTAGATGGAGTTTGTCTCTTTGGTGGTTGTTAGTAGCAGATGTAATACTTCTGATTGTAGGATTCTGTCAGTTGATGAAATATATGGCGTTTATTATAAATGTAGCCTAAGTTAATTCCGTAAAACCTAAAATTTTAATATTGCTACCCTATTTTTTACTAATCAGTAACCAGCTGCCGTTTTCTTCTTTTCTTTCTCTCCTTCTTTCTTTCTCTTTTCACTTTTTAAAATTATGATTGGATTTTTTTTTTACAGTGTATATTCTATTCTATTCTGTTCTTGTGCTTGGAAGTTGTTGTTGTCATTTTCAGCCATGTACAAATGAAATGATAAACAGCTCAAAAGATAGCCTCTAACATGTAAAGTGATGAGTGCATCTCACCTTGATTCTCTGTAGTTCTGTCTCTAGTCTGAGCTGCTCCACGGCTCTCCTGGCCTGAAGAACATTATTACTGCAGTATACGTCCATCACGGCTGCAGCAACATTAGACTTGCAGCCTGAAAAACGTGTTTACATTAACCTTATTATTAATTCTATTACTTGAACTATCTAATGAAAGAATAATTAGGTCTGATAGATGATGACTGTAATGTTACCTCAAGAGTCCATCAGTCGTTGTGTAGAGCTCAGATGGTCTTGTTTCAGCGAGGAAGATTTGGTGTCCAGTTTTTGGAGGCTTTTTATATCTCATTGGGATGTTAAACCCCTCCATCCTCCAACACACACACACACACACACACACACACACACACACACACACACACACACACACACACACACACACACACACACACACACACACACACACACACACACACACACACACACACACACACACACCCACGCACTGCTGGAAGCTTCAAAGCTCCTGTGATGTGGTGGAGTTTGAGGTCACATCAACAGTGCCAGAAATGTCATGAAAGTTCAGCAGTATTTGATTTCACTCTGGTGGTCATGAAACCTCTCTTGAATTTGTTTAACTGTGTGCACATATGTGTTATCATCCTGCTCCTGATTTACAATGTTTCTTAGAAATTGCATTAAGTATTCTGTAATTTGCCATGCAGCTAAATAAGCATTTAAAAATGGTGCATATTCCAAATAACTCAATTTATCTGTAGAATTTTTTAAAATTAAATAATAATAATTAAAAAAAATATTTATATTTATATGCAATAAATAAAAAATCCTGTATAATAGACTTTATTTAGTCAAAATGATCCAAAAACGGATCAGAAAAGAAAATTACTTTGGAGGTCCCACATCTTGTGATATTTTCCTGTTTAATCCATTAAAAATAATCATGCATTAGTATTTAAAAACGTTTTGGGGTTAACTGTATATACAAACTACATACCTATGACTAAAATAAATAATTAATTTAAATAATAAATTAATTATGAAGTATTTATTTAAATCTGTAAAATATCTTTAAATAGCATACATAATAATATATCATTATAATTTATTAATAATAATAATTATTACACTACATTTTTTTATAATAAAATATGCTCAAAAATATTATCAAAATATTGATATATTATGCGCTAACTGACGCTGCTTTTGTAACTGTTCCTGCTGTTTCGGGTAATTTATACGTCCCATTTATACAACGTCAATGGCATCATAATATTCCGGTTTTAATAACAATCTATCTAGCATAAAACAATATCAGTCCATTCCACTCAACGCAATCGCGTTTGGTATTTAGCTTGTACCGCCGCGCTCGCCGTAGTTGTTTGGAACATGTGGACGATCAAGTGTGCAGCGCTGTGACTGAGGCCAGAAATAACAGAAATAAAGTACACTAACAAGCCGGGTGTTACATACGTAACGGTTAGGGTGAGTGTAATATTACTTTCAAGACACAAAGAAGTAGAAAACAAGCATGTATTTATATTTGCGTGTTAGCTTATATAACACTTGATCAATTATTGATGCTAAAGTGTTTGATCTCAGCACTGAAACTGCGCAGTCTAACTTCAGTCAGTCTTCAAACTGCTTTCATCAGGTGACACACACATAATCTGTTTGAAAGAACTGTGTTTAGGCTCCCATGATAAAACCATGGTAGGCCTATTCTTTGAAATAAGGTAGTAAATGTGGTGTTACCATCTGATACCATACTTGTACCCTGGTAAAGCTGCATTAATCAGTTGAAGTCTGTGTTGCTGTAGCAGGGGCGATGATGGCCGATCATCAGGCTCCGCCCGTAGCGAGGGACGCGGTGTTGAAGGAGAGCATCTCTCTGCCGGAGGACATGCCTCAGATTCGAGGCTATGACTTTAACCAGGGCGTGGACCACAGAGCCCTGCTGCAGTCCTTCCTCACCACGGGCTTCCAGGCCAGCAGCTTCGGCCTGGCTGTGCAGGAGATCAACAAGATGGTGAGGGACTGACTGTCAGCTCGCTGTCGGGTGCTTGGGGACATTTGTGAAAATATCTTATGTTCACCAAGACTGCATTTAATCATTTTAAAATCGCTATAATACTGTGAAATATGATTGCAACTTCGTATAACTATGGGAATGTATTTTTCAATGTAGTTTATTCCTGTGATTCAAATCTGTATTTTCAGCATCATTAATCTAGTCTTCAGTGTCACATGATGCTTCACTTCTATTATTATTATTATTATTATCAGTGTTGAAAACAATTGTGCTATGTACATAACATTTTTGTGGAAACCGAGGTAAGGGAAAAAAAGTAAGAGACTAACACTTTAACACAGCAAGGGTGCATTAAATTGATAAAAGAAAGTGACCATAGAGACATGTATAATGTTACAGAAGATTTCTGTTTCTAATAAATGCTGTTCTTTTGAAATTTCTATTCATCAAAGTATACTGAAAAAAACACAATTTCCACAAAAATGTTAAGCAGCAAAAACTGCATTCAAAATTGATAATAATAAGAACCATTCTTAATAATTGAGCATCAATAAAACTGACGATAAATGAGCAGTAAATGAGTATATTAGAGTGATTTCTGAAGGATCACTGAAGACTGGAGTAATGATGCTGAAAATACAGCTTTAATCACAAATTACATTTTAAAATAAATTCAAATTGAAAACAGTTATTTGAAATTGTAATAATATTTCACAATATTACTGTATTTTCTAATTAAATTAATGCAGCTTTGATGAGCATTAGAGACTTCTTACGAAAACATTTAAAACAGTTATTTGAAATTGTAATAATATTTCACAATATTACTGTATTTTCTAATTAAATTAATGCAGCTTTGATGAGCATTAGAGACTTCTTACGAAAACATTTAAAAATTTGTTATTTAATTCAATGCCATGCAGATATTTTTAACTCTTTCCTGAGTGTCTAAGTAGTTTTTGGGGCCATTATATGTTCATATTCAATGGGACATTCATTACTAATGCATAAAACGTTGTCTTTCAATATGTTAACTTTGTACCTACATGTCAGCTGATTCTCATTAATTAGCAACTACATGTCTACTAACTCTCAGTAGGGTAGGTTTAGGGTCAGTAGAATAAGTTGACATATACTTGCAAAGTCTCTTATAGTCAGTATGTTGTATGTTGTGAACCCATCAAAATAAAGTGTTAGAAGATATTAAGCAGACAGTATACTAATACTCTAATGACTGCTAGTTGACATGTAGTTACAAAGTTACTTACTGTTAGTAGAATATCTAAAGTGGACTATCGAAATAAAGTGTTACCCATATTTAATAACTTTAAAGTATGATTAAAAAACAACAATGTATAAGTATCACAGAAACATGCAATTTGTTTGTGGGTGTGTTTTATTAGAAATGACTGATTGTTAGGAAAGGAGCATTGTGTGATGTTGTAGACTACAAATCAACATAATCTCAGCAATCACATCTCAGTCTTGTAGCTCCTAATGTTGATTGTGTGTGTGGTTGGAGTAGATAGAGAAGAGACTGGAGCCGGTGGAGCAGGAGGAGCAGGAGGACTGCGATTCACATACATCGGCTTCAGGATGCACCATTTTCTTGGGCTACACATCCAACCTGATCAGCTCCGGTGTGCGAGAGAGTATTCGCTACCTCGCACAGCACAGAATGGTACGGCCACACTGTGACTTTGTAGAAGCACCATTATGTTTCATGATCTGTTTCAGCGAATAATGTCTGTCTAGGTTTGCAACTATTTATTCTGTTCATATTAAATGAAAAGAATGTATTTATGTTGAGTTATTTTTAATGTTTCTGTAGGTAGATGTGATAGTGACCACAGCAGGAGGGATTGAGGAAGACTTTATCAAATGTTTAGCTCCCACTTACCTCGGTGAGTTCAGTCTAAAAGGAAAAGAGCTACGACAGCAAGGCATTAATAGGTAAGAAAACAGTTCCTCATTAGATCGTTGTGGTGTTTATATGCATGTTTGTAAGTCATTATTAATACATGTACTTAATGTCATAGAATAGGTAATCTCTTGGTACCAAATGATAATTACTGTAAGTTTGAAGACTGGCTGATGCCTATTCTGGACCAAATGGTGCTGGAACAAAAAACAGAGGTGAGCATTATTTTATTTTATTATTCTATTTTGTTTTATTAATTTGGGTGGTTAAATATTTGTTAAAATGCTAATTCTAGACCAAACTGTCCCGAAACATAAACTGAGGTGAGACATTTTATTCTAATTTATTTTATAATTGGGGTGGTGATATATTTGTAAAATTGTCCACAAGTGTGAGGTGTTTTTTTTTTTTTTTTTTTCTTCTTTTTTTTTCATTTTTAAATTAAACTAAATTAACCTATTAATTTAAATTGAATTAAATTAATCAAATTCAATTACATTATTGTTTTTTTTTAAATTATTAAATTGGGGTGTTTAAATATTTGTAAAAATGCCCATTCTAAACCAAATGGTGGTGGAATAAATACTTTTATTTTATATTTGATTTAATTTTATTTTAAAATGCCTATTTTGGACCAAATGTTACTGGAACAAAAATAAATGTGGGAAGTTTTCTTTTCTTTTATTTGGGTGGTTAAATACTTATAAAAATGCTTAATGTACAATGCATACATAAAAACAAGCTACCAAATTATTTTATTTTATTGAATTAAATGAAATTGTGTGGTTAAATATTTGTAAAATTGCCCACACATAAGTGAAAAGTTTTATTTATTTTAAAATGTCCATTCTTTATTTTATTTATTTTTATCTTATTTAATTTTATTACATTTGGGCTGTTAAATATTTGTAATTTTTGGTATTTCATTTTTTTTCTGATTCTGAG
This sequence comes from Acrossocheilus fasciatus, assembly GCA_036784905.1. Lineage (NCBI taxonomy): Eukaryota > Metazoa > Chordata > Actinopteri > Cypriniformes > Cyprinidae > Acrossocheilus > Acrossocheilus fasciatus. Next base: position 28,940,572 of record CM071940.1, on the reverse strand, counting down.
TGTAATGCGTTTAAATTTGTATGAATTATTCAAATACATATTTAATGTGGCCCAGCATTGATTGCTGTTTTCCATCAGGGCACACACTGGACACCCTCCAAAATGATCCACAGACTAGGCAAAGAAATCAACAACCCAGACTCTGTGTACTACTGGGCTTATAAGGTAACATTTGAACTGAACACATACAAGTCACCTTCCTCAAATTTGAATCTCTTAATGACTGTATGATTGTCTTTCAGAATGACATCCCAGTGTTTAGTCCCGCCCTCACTGACGGCTCATTGGGTGATATGATCTATTTCCACTCGTATAAGAACCCTGGCCTGGTGCTTGACATTGTGGAGGGTGAGTCGCTCAGGATGTAATATCAGTACAATGTGGAGATTATTTGACAGTGGCATTTATGATAATTTTGCATACTTCAGATATTCGACGTTTGAACAGCAAAGCGGTGTTTGCCAAGACCACTGGGATGATCGTTCTCGGAGGAGGCCTCGTCAAACATCACATCGCCAACGCTAATCTCATGGTAATCGCATGAAGCCAAAAAAGCTGACGCAATCATGTTGAGTCACAAAATAAAATCTGAAGCTGTTCTCATCTGTTTTTCAGAGGAATGGAGCAGATTTTGTGGTGTTTGTCAACACTGGCCAGGAATTTGATGGCTCGGATTCCGGCGCTCGGCCAGATGAAGCCATTTCCTGGGGAAAGATCCGCATGGACGCCACACCTGTAAAGGTAAGATTCAATCTGAACGATAAGACATTATACTCTTAGTAATATGATGATCTGGTTAACTGTGCTGTTGTGTTTTGTGCAGGTCTATGCTGATGCTTCTATAGTCTTTCCGCTTTTAGTGGCTGAAACTTTCGCACACAACGCCAGCAGGTTGATCAAGGAAAAGAAGAGCGATTGATGCTTTTCTCTTGTGAAAGCTATTTAAACGTTTTACCTCGCCTCACTGTTTTCCTGTTTGCTTGTTTTTCAGATGGTTTGAATGCTCCATTTCAATTTATGAAATCATATATAATTATCCATTTAAACATCTTAGTTTCTAATGGTGTGTGTGTGCTTTTGTCTGGCAAAATATGTTCAAAAACAACTTTACTAGATTGAAGTTGCATTCAATATTATTTATTTGTTTACCAGATTTTATTTTATTTTTTTAGTTTACTAGGTTTTATGTTCAATTCTGTACCTTTATGAGATGGTACAATGTGTATTTTATTGCATTGCATCCTTCAGTGTTAATGCACAACATCTTGTGTATTTTATTTTATCTGGATGTTTGTAACCTACATTATTTTATTATTATACCTAAATTGCATGAGCAATAAATGAATCAACACTTACTGAAATATTGACTAATGTAATAGAATGTATAAAAAAAGGTTTTATTTCTTTTTATTTACTAACACATACACACTGGGGATGAGTAAGATTTTTGATGTTTTTAAAGGCATGTCTTGTGCTTATCAAGGCTGCATTTATTTGAACAAAACTATAGAAAAAAAACAGTAATATTTTGAAATATTATTGCAATTTAAAACAATGGTTTTCTGTTTTAACATACTTTACAATCTAATTTATTCTTGTGATGCAAAGCTGAATTTTCAGCATCATTACTCCAGTCTTTAGTGTCACACGATCCTTCAGGAATCACTCTAATATGCTGAATTATTATAAATGTTGGAAACAGTTGTGCTGCTTAATTTAAAAAAAAAAAAAAAAAAAATTTTGGAACCTGTGATACTTTTTCAGGATTCTTTGATGCATATATAGTGAAAAAAAACTATATATATATTAAAAAATGTAAATATCACTATGGATGGTACATTTGCTCCATAATTTACATTAGTTTATTATTATGTATCTGTTAAAATGCTTGGATGTGAATTAAGAGAATTGAAAGACATTAAATCATTTAAAACCCAATGTGTGTTTTCATTTCTAAAAACATGCTGCATCTTTATCGTTCTGTCACTTTAAGGCCAGCAGAGGGCAGTCGTGTTTCACTACCTGCAATCCAGCAGTCTCCTGATCCACTACATTTCTGTTATTCACAAGAGACTGATTTACTTAACTTGGCCTGGCCTGTATAAACAGTTTATTTAATTACAGTGAGTAACTGTAGAGATTTATACTGTATTTAGGAGTTCTGTTGAAAGCAGTAGTCGATATGTTAACGGCATGCGCTGCGATAACATTTGCTCAGCTGTAGTACGTGTGCAAATCAAGTGTTTTGACCTAATTGATCTATTTAATGTGTTGGTTTTGTTAGCCTAGTTTCAAACTTCCTTTTGCACGTTTGAACTCATGGCGATAAGTAATCTGTCCTGAACTGAATAGAGCATATCTGAACTTGCATGCAAAGCCTGCATGTCTCATGCCCCCCCCCCCCCCCCCCAATCTTTTATTTATGACAGGTTGCTGTTTTTATGGACGTACTTAAGTAGATGCCACATGTAACTGAAACTGAAAACATTTGTGCATATTTAGTAGACGCTTTATATCAAAGTGACAAATTTCAAGGCAGCATCAAATATATCCAGCATATACTTCCTTTGTTCCTGTTTGCTTCAGAACACCAGCCAGGACACTGAAGTTTAGCTGATCTTCTCCAGCAGCACATTATAGGCTCAATTCCAGTAAAACGTTCCCCCATGTTATGGATTTCCATTTTTCCCCATTATTGTCCCATTTGGAAATGCTTTCCTGCTCTAAGTGTTTGCTTTACTGGCATGAATGTTTATTAAAGTCCTGCAGAAGATGAGTTGTGCGTTGCACTGGAGACATGGCTTTTTCCTAACCCTATACAATTCATTATGCGTGTGGAAGGATTTATCAAGATGAAATTTACACAAAAGCTGTGAAAGGAAAAGTATGAGCACCAGCTGTCTTATAGGAAGTCATTTTGCCTGTTTGTGTTCATTCTTAGAAGAAAAGCCTGGCCTGGAAGACTTAAACCAAGACTTTGACTGGCCTGGAAGAGTTAAAAAAAAAAACTTTAAACTATGAATCCTTGTAAACTAATAATGATTCTATAATGATTAAATTTCATTTATTTAAAAAAGGCCTCTAACACTAGCTTTCTCTATTCTATTTCTAATCTATCTACTTGTCTTCTTTTTGTTATACTGTATGTATATGTGTGTATATATATATATATAACATATAGGAGCCTGAGAAAAATGCTCATTTTAGAAGAAAATTTCAGACGACACTTAAAGGCTTTAGCACATGAACTCGCATATATGTATATGCATTATTCGCATTAAAATTCAAGGCATTAATGTTTGCCTACAAAACCACCACTTGCTTTAAATATAAAATGCTTAAATATAAACAATTAAAAAGTGAATGAAAAAAATGAAGAGTTAATTTTTAATTTTCAGTCTAACTGAACATGTGTCATTTAGAGCAAATATTGATCGATTCCTTCTTCCAAACAATCATCGACCCCGTCCTGCACAGCTAGCGCCATCTGACCCCGTGGATGTGTGATAAACAGGCGGAAGGGAGAGTGCAGGCTCCTGTGGGCGGCTTTATGTACAGAGTCTTGTTGAGTGTGAGCGTTGATCAGGCGCCTCACTCTCTTATCTTACTCTCTGTTTACCTGTTATGTTGCCATGGTGACCCGGCCCTCGCTGCCTCTCGTCTGTCGTAAACCTGCAGAGGTGTGTGTGAGGGAGAGGCGCTGCTGGAGCGCGTTGTTAAAGGTAAAAGAGCTCAAGAAGTTCCCCGCCGCTAATGTCGTCTGAGAAACAGGAAGTGCGATGATGTCAGTTGTAGCACTGACGCAGCCATCTGCTCGCGCTGACGGACGGGTTTCTTCGTTGCCATGGAGACAGCTTTAGTGTGAGCAAACATCCGGCGCTCTTGTTCTCCATATGAGCAGCAGCAGCGTCCACACCTGCTGGACTACACACACACACACACACACACACACACACACACACACACACCTCGCTCGTTTAAGGCAAGGCAAGGCAACTTTATTTATATAGCACATTTCATACACAATGGTAATTCAAAGTGCTTTACATAAAAGGAAGTAAAATAATCACAACAGTATGTCAGAAACATTCAGTCATATATTATAAGCAACTGAAAAAAGCACAGATGTCAGGGCATGTCAAAACTTCTCCAGACCTCCAAACACCCTCAGACCCCAGAGGGTCAAACTGCGCCTAGTGAATACTTCATAATATTTCATAGAATGCAAACACAGAAACATAGATACAATATTAGTTTTTCCTTTGAATTATTAACACATTTAAATATATTAAATAAATATAATATTTTAAAAATACAAACAGGTTATATATTATATATTTTGCATTAAACTATAAATTATACTGCATTAATTAAGCACATTAAAAATAAATAAATAAATACAAATCTCATCACCATTATGCATAGAAACATTTTACTTATGGTTTCCTTGTATATATGTATTTTTTTATTTTAACCTCTTAACTGTCACCATCCTATATATTGAAAAAAAACTATATATTGTTGGAAAGGTCTAAGACTCCTAAATAGGTATTTTACCACTTTTTCTGTTAAAAAATGATGTAGGAAAAGTAATAGATTAATTTATGACTAGAGTGCACCTGAAAAAAATCTACATCATAACAGGAGTTCTGACCTTTGTCACAGAAAGTCTTCTTAGTTGCCTCTTTCTCTATCACACTTTAGAAATCATAAGAAATTATTTATCAGTAGAAAACTTAAAATCTCAAAATTCATCCTTTGAAACCCATTTTAAAATCAGACATTGCATTACCATGGAAATGGTACATCAAAATCATGTTACAAAATATTTAAAAAATGTAAGTTTGTATAGTGCACTATAATGTCTCTGTTCAAAACTGTGAGTGACAGTTAAGGGGTTAAACAATATTTTATTAAATATATAGTTAAACAAAATTAATTAAAAATAATATTTTTAAACATTGTGTGTATATAATTTTGCAATATAAATAAGTTAATTTTACAATTACAACATTTTATAATACACACACACATACACACACACACACACACACACACACACACACACACACACACACACACACACACACATTATATACACATACATTTTAATGCATAAGTTAATGTTTATAAATTCTAAAAGTAAAATATATATTTAAATAATAATATTATTTTTATATTATTTTATTGTAGAAATTAAGCAATTCATATTTATTGAGATTATATATATTTAAATATTAAAAAATACAAAATAAATAAACAAAAATAAATAATTTAAATTAAATTTATTAATTTTAATTTCATTTTTTATTTTCAAAAAATGAAAGCAAAAGTATTTAGAATAAGAGAATAATTATATATATATATATATATATATATATATATATATATATATATGCATATAAAGGAGATATGCATATTTATAATTATTACATTATTTAATTCTATATATAATACGTAACATATATGTATACACACAAGTTAAATATATCATATGATGTTTCCGTACACTATTAATTATTATTCATTATTAATAAATATTATAAATTGTAAAAAAAAAAAAAATCAATAATATAAAATGTATACATTAATAAAATAAATAATAATGATTAATAATTAATTCGACAATTTGTTATTAATTGGTTTATTAATATATTAATGATATTTTTTAAATCAAGCTTTAGAGGAACATCGCATATATCTCGCAGCTATTGTTTGTTAATGCTGCAGTAAACCCGTCACAGGCCGCAGCGACTCAGACCGTGGTTCCTCTTGTGGTTTGGCGATCAGACATCGAAATATCTGTAATTGTGTGTATTGTGTGTGTATATCTTTGGGTTTCCATGGTCACTTGCTGTATTTTCCAATTGTTTGGCCCGCGATGGCAGCTGGGAAAAAAACTGAAAGCCGTTGACACATTTCACCGTTTACCGTTTGGGGCGATTCACAGAGAACTGAACGAGACGTAGGAGAAGAAAAATGATGAACAAACGAAGAGGGCAGGTGGTGAGAAGTTTCTGAAAAACACTTACGACATTTCTTTCTAAGTATAGACTGAAAAGAAACTCGACATTCTCTGCAATGCAAATAGCAAACGCTAGTTTCACAAACAGATGTCTGCCTGTCTAAGCCCTCTGACATGAAAGGAAATGAACACTTTATATGTGATGCTTATTAAAACATTCATGTCACAAAATATTCAATGACGCCTCTGTAAGCAGCTCGCTAGGTTTTGAAACAGAGCCACAATTAGTCAAGTATAGTGCACATTCATACAGAGGAGTTTGGGATATGCTGGAGGATGGGCTTTATGTGTCAGAGTGAGACGTATTTATTATCCTGCTTGATACTGATAGGTTTTTAGCTGATATGTTTATTCCAAATGACTGTATACACTTAGGGATATGAAGCAACAAATTGGCCCATTACCCCACACACCCCTTGTGTAAAAAATGTTTCCTAACTAATCAAAACCAACCATTCTTTTTCCTGTTATATATTTTTCTCAATTGATTTTAATATATTTTATTATATTAAGTTATTTATTTAACCCGTGCCATCAGATTGAATATATATTCTCAATTAATATATTAAAAATATCTGCTTTAATGTCATTTAAAATCACTATATATATATATATATATATTACATATAAACTTTATGTCTCAGTTTTATATGTAAAATATATTTTTTAAATGATTTACACTTGTTATAATTTTTTATATAAATAAATTTACATTTTTATTGTATTTCAGATCATTTCTTATAGTAAAAAATAAGAAAAGCTGAGCCGTAGAAGACAATGCTCATTTAACATGATAAACACACATATTAATTGTAATAAATATAAATGATAAATATATACCATATAAAATATATGAAATGTATTTATATTAAATAAATCAATTTTAATACTTATTTTAAAATACCAACTTTATTACCATTTATTATTTCAGATGCTGATAAAAAAAAAAAAAAAGGAAACGTACAGGTAAGATATTTTTGAAAGTGATTTTATTTGTAGTGTTAAAATTGACAATACATATCACACAATTGAATTTATTTATTTTGCTCAATAATATTTAACTACTATTATATCTGGGCAAAATGTGAATATTACATCACTGTGTCATGATAAATGATATGTCACTTATGTTTTCATACCTGTGACTTACAGTGTGGAGCAGCAGTAGCGTGAACAGCCCTCTCTCTGTGTTTCGGTGTGTGTGGAGCAGAAGGCCACAGAGAGAAGACCAGACCCCTGTTCCTGCTGAACTGAGCCAGCTACAGCCATCCACTGATTATCAGCACAGCAGGCACAGGAGACCAGCCCACAGACACAGAGACAAGCCACACGCACCAAAATAATAGCAGACTGAGGCACAGACGTCGCGAATGAAACCAGTAACCTCGACTATTTATGACTCATACATGCATGTATTCATATATACACACACACACACACACACACACACACACACATATATATATATATATATATATAGTGCATAAAGACATAAATTACATTGCATAAATGATCTAAAATTCTCATTTCCATAACAATACACAAAGTCCTATTTGATTCTCAGTAACATATACAATGACTAAGCATAATTTAAAGGCTGTACAAAAAATATTTTCATTATTATTATTTTTATTATTTTATGCATAATAAAAATGTAACTATATATATATATATATATATATATACACACACACATACATATACATATAATACAGCACCAATAATAAATTGGTAATAAATCTGTAAAATAAATTAATACATATTTTCCTTTAATAATTACAATACAAACAAACAGACAGACGGACGGATGGATGGATGGATGGATAGCTGACCACCAGTTGCTTTTACCAGATCCTCCTATTCAGTGAAACGGACAGAAATTGTATGCCCAGACGAAACCAATATGATTTATGTGCTCCAACATAGATAAAATAATGCTAATCTATAATGATATCAAGGCAGCACTTTGTTTTTTAGCTTCAGCACATGGTTCTTTGCGAGTTAGAGTAAAAGAGAACTTTCTGTAATGGTTCAATGATGTTTTGGTTTGGCTTCCTGCAGGCAGTGAAGGGCGCTTGGCTTGATTCTGGCTTTCTTAAAATCACTCTTGAACTCTAGCCGTATATGAGAACATTACGTTAGAATGGCGTTCGTGAACCTGGGTCTCCGTTACATGATTCTGCGGACCAATTACCTAAGGATTTGTGTGAGACCCGGCCCATACGCTTACAGATCCCCCACCATGTTTCGCAGCTGGCAGCCGATGTTGCAGGCTGCAGGCATCCTTTGGCTTTCTCGTAAGATAAACCAGGCTGATGCAGGAAATACGGTAAAAGATGAGTCACTGGACCATTTTTTCCATTGTTTTGTGTTTAATGCATCGTTTGGGCCTTGGTTACAAACAGTTTCTGAATGGCTGCCCTGCCATACATTCCGCTTTTGTGTGGCGTCCATTTGAAGAGGTTTTGTTGAAACTGGACCGCTGAAGTTCAGATTCAGTTTGGACATGTGTGGTCACTTAGCAACTGTCCTAAACATCTCTCTTAGCGAACTTTGACATCAAGTTCGTGTTCACTGTTTGTGCCGATTTTGCATGAAAACATCATGCTTTAGTTATTTTTTGAGGCAGTTCGAATTGAGGTAGCAGTAATATGGCCTTTTGCAGCTTTACTAGTTGCCTCATTTTGCTGAGAACTCACATACTGAAGTGCTGATTTTCAGATTTTTTTTTAATATGATGCATACATTTTCAGCGTCACTAACAGGATTAACAGTTGCAAATTTACAAAAGACATACGCAATATCTTTTTTACAGTCTACAAACCTGAAATTTGCATCCCTCTTTCAATGTCATTTCCGTAAGATGGGTTCCTGGGTCAATATCTTTTGTTAGTCCTGGAAGAGCATTCATATCAACCAGTCATTCATGTATTAATGTAGTTAATGATCATTTATTGATAATTTATTCATGTAATGTTTTATTTCTAAAACTTTTTTTTTTTTTAATATTATTACTTGTTTCAGAACATTGAGAGAACATTCAAAAGTAACATTCCCTAAAACGGAATGTTCTCTTTTTTTTGTAATATTCTCTGAACATTCAGAAATAACATTTGCATTAATGGGAACGTTAGCAAGACACTCTTGGGTCATATTTTTGTTGGGTTAGAAGAAGTTAGTGGCGCTAAGTGGTTCACCGCCTGAAAAAATCTACCATGTTTTGACAGGAATTTGTTCCAGTACCAACAAAAGATGTTTATCCTAGTCTTTTTATTTTCAGGTAATGGCTCGTTTGTTGTATATCTTGCTTAACACATGAGATGAAGATTACTTCGGACAAGATAAAAACAGGCTTGTCACAACAGCGCAAGATTGATGACAGGAAGAAGAGTCAAACCTAGAATTAGTCTCTAGTGCATCTTTAATGCAGTTTTTCAGGAACATTATACATGCAATGAGAATATCATGTCACAGTACTCAGTGTGCATGCATTCATTTTGATGACACTATTGACTTGAACTTCTCCTTTGGTGATTTGGGTCCCAGGATGGCAGAACTTAACCACTGTGAACAAAGAAATTTAATGCAGTGTTCACAAGTGGGTTAAGTCCTGACACCATACAGCCCACATAGAAATGCATGTGAATTGGCACTTCTGTCACCACTAACTCATGTGCGAGACGGTCTGCATTCCTTCAGGATTAGGGTCTCACGTGTTCAGGTGTGTTGTGTGTTGTGTGTTGTGTGTGTGTGTGTGTGTGTGTGTGTGTGTGTGTGTGTGTGTGTGTGTGTGTGTGTGTGTGTGTGTGTGTGTGTTGTAATGCATATATCTGGCGTGTCTGCAGTCTCCGAGTCGAGTCCCTCACACGAGCCATTGGAAATCCCTGGCAATGTGATTCAGTCATTAGGTTTAAAAATCACTCTGCCAGGAATTCCCCTGGCTGGCAGAAGAGGAGGGTCCGGGCTTAAGTCATTCTGTCTGAGGTGAGGTCCAACATTTCTATATCTGTCCTAACACATCATACACAAGGGCTCTGTGAGAACAGCAAACAACACAGCAGACAGATAGCAAACAGCCGGGACAAAAAAGGGGGAGAGTTTGGCCAAAAATGAAAGTTTTGTCATCGTTTACTCACCCTTTTGTCATTCTAAACCTGTAGGACTTTATTTTTTCTTCTGTGAAACATAACATGTTTAGGTGAATGTCAACGCTGCTCTTTTCCGTACAGTGAATGCATACAAGACGCTGAACTCTTAAAATAGCCTGCTTGCCCAGATAACAAAAACATAGTTCCCAAGCTATGAAAGCATTATTTTAGAATGTTCTCTGACTATTCAAAACATCCATTTTTTAAATGTTTTGAACACTTTTTTTGTTATGCGAATGTAATGGGAACTATTCTATTCTATAATGGGATGCTATTCGTGTCTTCCATTTTAGAATCTTGCAAACATCATGGGAACTTTACATTTGAATATATTTTTAAACAATCTGAAAATATATATATATATATATATATATATATATATATATATATATATATATATATATATATATATATATATATATATATATATATATATATATATATATATATATATACATATATTAAGTTGGATGCCCAAATAAAACATTTCAGAAATAAATTCCGATGAAAAGTGTTTAGCTAAATAAAGTTTTTGTGCCAATGTTTTGAGGACATCATTCAAGACCAGATAACTCAGAACAAACTTTCTTTCAACATTACTAGAAGAACGTTTGTTTGTATCTTTGAGAGAACCTTGCCAGAATGTGAGGCAGTTATTAAAACATACCACTGGATGCGAGCTAAACCCAAGTGACATGATTACATTACTTTTTGCCCATTCCGCGGCAAATTGAAATATTGAGTGAGTGGCGCTAAAGGTTGTTCAGTTTTATTCAAAACAGATGAACGTGAATCTTATAATAGTTTATAGCACTGTTTTTTTTTTTTACATCCAGTGAACGGCGTTAAAAGGTTGGCTGTTTTGTGTATTACAGCAGGAAATAAAATGTTCGGTGAGTGCCGCTATTGGTTAATTCTCTATTTAACCCAATCTCATGAAAGTGCGTTTCAGTGGCATGATTTTCTGCTACTATTTGACATACTATTTATACGCAGAAATTGACTTGGCATCCATATGATATACAATGGGTAGGATTAGGGGTGTGGGGTAGATGCGTATTATATGTACCCCAAAACGCTTATCATGAACGCAAAAACTGTTTAATATATGCACGTGACCACACATGTCCAAACTGAATCTGAACTTCAGCGGTCCAGTTTCAACAAAACCTCTTCAAATGGACGCCACACAAAAGCGGAATGTATGGCAGGGCAGCCATTCAGAAACTGTTTGTAACCAAGGCCCAAACGATGCATTAAACACAAAACAATGGAAAAAATGGTCCAGTGACTCATCTTTTACCGTATTTCCTGCATCAGCCTGGTTTATCTTACGAGTGAATAGCATTTATATGTATGTTTTAGAGCAACATTTTTACAATATAATGGTACTTTTTGTCTCTTTTTGGAGCTTAACAGGCAGCACGAACATCTTCTCAACATCTTGTTTTTTGGTTCCATTGAAGAAAAAAAGTCCAACAGGTTTAAAAGTAAGTAAATGATGACACATGTAAACTTGCCTGCACTAGTCTGTTTAACATGCAAAGTGCATGTGTGTGTGTCTTCCAAGGGCACCTAATTTTTTGTCATGTAGTCCGTGGTCATTGCGGCTGGCCTCTCCTTCTGCTAGCGTCTGGGTGACTGGGCTTCCTGTGGACTTATAAAAATAGCTTTTCAATGACAGTTTGAAATGAGGTCAGAAAGACACGCAGTCCCTGCCGAGTGCTGTAAAAAAAAAAACGCTAAGTATGCTGCGCTGTTCAAATCCAATGTCTCATCTGAAGTAAAATTTTAAGAGCGACAAAAAACAGGCAGAACCTGTGAAGGATCTAGTATATCTAGCAGGACTACTCATTCTCTCAGATAAATTTCCAGAGGACCAGTCTCTTGTTTCACAGTTGGAAAGTTTTAGTATTTTAAGGGTATTTTACTTGATTTTCAGAAAAAAACTGCATTGCTAAGAGAAGTTTTATTTCAATATCAGCTTCATCTCAGTTGTTTCTGCTAAAATAGACACAAATGAGACTTTTATTGAGTAAGAGTTTGGATCTATACAATCAATGCAGACGGCATTAAGTTTGGATTATATCTTGGATTAATACAAATTTTGGCAAACGTGAGCACAATTTGAGACATTACAGAGATCTGTTCTAGAAGAGACACATTTACAAAAAAAAAATCACTCTCCATTTGCTCTTCATTTCAACTCATCACAGTCTATTACGCCGATCTTTCCTACGACAACTCGTCAGTTTGGAGTTTTTAAAGCAGAAACATATTTTCCAGTTGTAACATGTCACTTCACATTCTCTTCAAACTGTTTTCCCTCTAAACATTTATGAAGGAACATTTACAGCATCATCCGGTCGACAGAATCGTTCCAGTTTCTTACAGCGTCTCGCAGTTGTCAATACAAATGTCAGTGTTGAAAAAAAGGACATGAATATGTCCAGACACAGGGAAACTCCAAGCTTACACAAACCAGGAGCATTATGTTTATGTCTTTACATAAAATATTCCAGATAATGCTGCAAGTAAACCTGCCTGCTCTAAACAAAGACCTCCATTACTTATAGAGCACTGACTGTTTGTGGTGCAGTTTCTTTTTTCAGGTTTTTCCCCACTAACTGCAAGATGAGACTTTACAGACAGACAGTCATTTAGATGCTGATCAGAGGATGTGGCCCATCAGTCTTACACGCACAGGCCCCAAAAAAAGAGTTAGGACAGTAAAGCCACGATTAAAAATGTCATTTGATAACAAAATATCAAAGCAAGTGCTTGTTACCTGCATTTGTGAAAACTTGTTTTTTGTTAAATGTTTTGACTGAAAAGTGTCTTTATTTTAATAAATGACACTTGGTTTGATGACATTTTTGATCTCACTTCTACACCCAAGCAGAATTGAACTGAAATATCCTGTTACGGAAAGCTGCAAAAGAGTTTAAAGTATGATATTTTCCCCCTAGAAAAATCATTATGCATTTTCCACTCACAAAAAAGCGCCTTTCCATGCGAGTCTGCAACTGAAATGATTCATTAAGACCAAATATTGCTTTTGAAGGGCATCTGAAGCGCTGTGATGTGTTTTCCCGATTCTCGAATGCTTGAAATCATGCACCCAATCTAGACTTGATGAAGTGACGCCTTGCGAACGGGACGATCTCTGTCCATTAATATTTTCCATCAGATCTTTCCTTTCAGCTTTTTCCCTCTAAATTGAAGCCGCAGTTGTTCTTTTTGCCAGTGATCTCAGTCTTTCCTCTCACTAATGACAGCGTCTGGCGTGATGTAGCCGATGCGGTTACACCTCACAGAGGAAAAGAGCAGGAAAGACTTTTTATGGCTCTCCTCAACTTGAGAAGTCACACTTTCATCCTGCAGTGTGGCAGCTAATTTTAGGGATTGAAGAAAAAATGCCCATAATATCCCATTGGCTCTGCATGCTTGCCAGATCCGTATAGTTGCCAACAAATTCGATTTTTCGATTAGTCACTGTAGGTAACCTGATACTGGACCTTAAGTGGACACAAGATTGGATGCATCAATTTAGGCCCACACAGCATATATATATATATATATATATATATATATATATATATATATATCATTAAACAGATGCAAATTGACTTATAAAATGAAAATAATGCAAGAAGCATTTTTAAAAGAATTAAGCACATGTAAATATTTTAAAAAAGACCAATTGTGTGGGCTGAAACACCATCAAAATATTTTTCTGATTTAAATTTGATATAATTTTGCTTGTAACAGAACAAATATGAAACAAAATATCATAAATATATAACAATATCATATCAGTATATAAATATCTAAATATTTATAGATTAAATGTGAACAAAATTGATTAAAACGTATTTAAAAATATTAACATTTAATTTCTGAAATACAAAAAAAAAATATTTTCCAACATTTATTTTTTTAAATAGAATTATTTAATCACTTGTTGCACATTATCAAATTTCAGGCATCACGTTTATTCGTTTGCAGTGAAATTTAAACTGATAAACATTAGAAGACTGAATGTAATTAATGACTCAGCAAAAATCATGACAGACGGCTTTTATAAGTGTACAGTACTCCACCCTGCCTGTGGGAATATGTGTCTCATTTGTTCATAAGCTTCATTCATTTAACTCAAAACCAAAGTGACTGACACCAAACATAACTTCTGCAACAGCATTTACTGCAGAGAAAACTCCCTCACATGAGCACAAAGGCGCTCGTTCCCTTTTAAACAGAGCATAAATTCACAGCTCATGGTTTTCACGCTAATGTGCCTGTAACTTTACTCCAGATACTATTACACGCAATCCTCCGCAGCAGCCATTAACTTCAGCATAGAGGCCTGAAGAAAACACTCAGCAGCAAATACAGGAATCCATCACACTTGTTCCACTCGCGCACCGTTTCCTAATCTCTGTACCAGTCCTGAGGTCTCCTGTGCTCTCCGAAAAGTGGGACGGGCCTGTTTCCAGAACCTTGACCCTTCCCTGTGTCTCTCTAGTTTCTCTCATGGTCTCAATGAGCACATTATGAGATAAAAAGTAACTTTAGCTACACACTGTACTATAGTACTGTATATACTATAACAATATTTCATACACTTCACAATTCTACACAGCTCACTGTATTTTATACTACAGCACACTTCACTAGAATATACACTATATGCTTGTAGTTTTTTAATACTGTACTAAACACTTTATACTACACACTTGTATTGTACGCTATTTTATATCATACTAAACAATTTATTGTACTAAATGCTTTATAGCATAGTGTATAATATTGCTGTATGTAACACTATTTTATACGCTTCACAATGCTATATATTTGACTACTTTTTACAGTTTACTATACAGTTAATTGTAATATACACTATACTATTACATACTGTTAATAATATACTTTACTACACTTTATTACTATGTTGCTGCATATAGCGTAACACTATTTTATAGACTTATACAATTTACTATATACACACTTTGCACACTTCACTGTAGCATACACTATATACGATAAATGCTTGTCTTTTTTACTATAGTATACCGTGCTACACACTTTACCGTACTGTGCTATACACTACAAAATATGTATTGTACACTACAAAATATCATACTAAACAATTTGCTGTACTAAATGCTTCAATATAGTATACACTGTACTATGTTACAGTATATAATGTAACACTATTTTATACACTTAACAATACTACACAGTTTACTATATACCACATAGTATACTAATAGACCGTATATAATATACTGTGCTACACATTTGTATGCTACGAAATATCATACTAAACACCTCAATATATTATACACGATACTATACTACTGTATGTACTGTAACACTATTTTATACATTTCACAATAATTTACTATAGAGTACACACTTCACTGTAATATACGCAATATACTATAAACACTTGTCTTTTTTTACTATAGTATTACACTTTATTATACTACACACTTCTATTGTGCACTACAGAATATCATGCTGAACAGTTTGTTGTACTAAAAACTTTAAAATATTTTACACTGCACTATTATCTGCTATGCTATTTACTTAGTTATATTAACATTTCAGTAAACTGCCTAAACTGTCAGGGTTTCTCATTCTTACTCTGAAAGAGCACAAGATGAATAATCACCTCAGGTCGCTTTCGCTCTCCTGTGATCTAGCGCTCCAGCTTGTACACCTCGTCTAGCACTCCCGGCTTGGCCTTTCTGTTTTTGCCACACATTTTTTTTTTCCTCCTCCTTCCTCTGAAAGTTGTTTTGGCTGTGCAGCGTCTGGCACGGTCTTCCGAGACTTGAGAACAATGAGAAGAATGTTTGAGCGTTTCTCCACAGCCTCATCCTCGCACTCCTTGTTTTGAGAGCGTTTTTATGACCTCCGCTTCACGCCGCCCAGAACTCATGTCTGGCTGACAGATGTCGCGCAGTCGCTCGGACGGCCCATTCAAAGAAACTATTTACGGATGACCTTTCCTCTGGACGCTCAAGTGGATCACTTGTCTGGCTGAACTCAAAAAGTCAGTCCGACCATCACCAACTACACGCGAACCTCCAAAGTGCTGAACAAGGGGTGTTTTTAAGAGCAAAACGCCTCGAAAACTTCAAGAGCGATAGAGAAACCACATGCAGATGTTATTGAAAGTTCAGAAGTGTGACTCTGGTCTCTTACCTGGATGATCGGACTGCTCTCTCTCTCTCTCTCTCTCTCTGTATCTCCTCTGTTCAGAGCGTGAGAGGAACCTTATAGCAGTTGTGTCTCAGAGGGAGTGTCCGACTCCTGTATAGACGCTATGAGTGTTTATATAGGAGGAAGATGAGAGAGAGAGAGAGTTCGTCTGGAGGCCAGACGGGGTGAAAGTGAATGAGAGCGGAGCGAGAGAGACCAGCGAAGGGAATTCCTATTTGTATAACGTCAGAAGTTGAGCCCTCCCCTCCATCAGCGTGGATCACAGGAAGAGGCAGGGAGCAATTATACAGCAGAAGAGCTCATAAAAGAGAGACACTGTTCCCTCTACACACACACACACACACACACACACACACACACACAACACACACACACACACACACACACACACACACACACACACACACACACACACACACACACACACACACACACACACACACACACACACACACACACACGCCTCATGCTATTCACGTTTCATCTGAGCTCTTCCAATCACTGTTTCACCTGCATCTGTTGAGATTCATCCACTACAGCAGCATGTGGTCGCTCTCTTTCTAATTCTTTTACAATACTATACTGTACAGTCTTTTACTACTACACCGCACTTTAGCATTCTGCACTGGACTACACCATACTACACAATATTTGACTTCTATAAACCACATTGTAGAACAGCACACAACAGTTCACTGTAAAACTGCACTCTACTAGTTGTAAACTGTAGCGTAGACCATATTACTCAGTGTACTTTTTCTAAACACTTAAATTGCATACATCAAGAAATATTATACTCTACTATTACACTACATCACAATGAACTTCACTATACTGAGCTATACACAATTTTAGTGCAGTACGCTACAAAAATACCATATTATAGTGCAATGTTTTCAATGTATACATATTATATTCTATATAAACATTTTACATCTTTCTTTGTATACTAAACACTTTACTGTACAATACTATGCTACATAATACTATATTTTAGAACAGCTGTGCAGTTATATAAAATTATAGCTCTATATTATAATATTTTCCACTACTGTAGTACCTTCAATTTTTTCTTTTTGTAATAATAATAATATACTGCAATATATTTTTTTAGGATTTTTATTTATTTATTTTCTAAACACTTTACTATGCTATACAATAATAATTAAATATATATGTGTATTAAAATAATACGTTTTATATATATATATATATATATATATATATATATATATATACTGCAATACATTTTATATAACATGATATATTGTGATTATATAATATATAGATAAAATATATATATATAATAATAGATAACTTAATCAATAATAATAATTAAAAAATTATATATATATATATATATATATATATATATATATATATATATATATATATATATATATATATATATTTATTTTTTTTAATAATTTACTATGCTACCCACCTTATTCTTCAATGTGGAAGTAAGCCTATGGGTGAGACTTCAGTTCATTAGCCACTATAGGAAAATTAAACAACGAAATTACAACGTGCAGTAAATGGTAAAACTGTCTGCACTACAAACCAGTGTGTTCATGATTAAGATAATACATTAAAATAATATATTATGGTTATTATATATAAAATGTGACATTACTACACATGTATGCAACATATTAGAAGCAGATATTGTTATAAAAAAGACTCTTGGTTTTGGTTCAGACCCATTTCATTCATGCTGGTGCTTCATTTTAAACATCTGAATGGCGTTTACAGCATGTCAACACTTGTATTAGGTCAGAAGGACACAAAGAGGGTCACACCTGCGCAGTGTTTACAGGACAGACACAGACATACACACACTGACAAACACTAACCCTCCTCCAGCGCTCAGAGACATGTGTTTACTCTGCGCTCGTACACACTTTACAACTGTCCGCTCCTGCCTGACCCTCCCCAGACTTGGGCCGGAGAAAAGGGTCCGAACAACTGCGCACTGTCTGGACATCACACATTTCTCACACACGCTTACACACCAGTCTCCTAGCAGCCCAGAGAAATGCTGCATAAGCACTGACTCGCACACTGACTTCACTTCAGCTCATCCAACACATGACTGATACATTCAGCTTCCGTCCAGGTTTTGCCACTTATCTTAATATCTTTTGGCTAGAGTTTTTATGCATTAATCTTCTGCGTGTTTACAGTCAGCGGTCAGGATGTCGTAGTGTCAAATAACCCATTCAGGGGTTGAATTTGTCATCCGCTGAATCAGAAAGTTTGCCCGTTATTATATTTGGCACAGAAGCTTGAGAAGGATAATTTTTCCATTGATTATTCTCTGTATTGCTGCACAGGTTAGAGCGTGCAAATTATTATTATTATTATTATTGTTTTAACTCTAATGCAAGAAAAAAGGTGAATTATATAATCTACCGGAATTTTCAAAGTTCACAGTTCACAATCCAAGGCTCCTGTACATACACATTCATGAATGTAGTGATAAGGGTTCATGCGTGTCTTATCTAAAAGTCAGTGTGTGTGTGTGTGTGTGTGTGTGTGTGTGTGTGTGTGAGTCGCAGACACTGACTCAAGTTTCTATAACTGAACTAGTCTCGGCCTCCTTAAAAATCAAGTTTGGTTGTCATGACAGTGGGGATCTAATTATACAAGCATTCCTCAGATGAAACACAAGCTCCTCTTCCAGACACAACGCTCTTTCACTCGCACATCAACACACAATAAACAAAACTCACGCTGTTAGGAAGTGTAATACGGTACTGTACTCACAATCAGAGGAAAAGACTAAAACCATCTAAATCAAACATTCTAAATAAAACAACAACTAAATATACAGAAAAGAGTGTATGATAGAATATGCCCTTTTTACTTATTTAAATCACTCTTACACACAAGTAATTTGATTCTTTCATATTACCAAAAGTGTTATTTTTGTATTTTTTTTAAATATATTATAGATTTTAATCATATTTAAGCTTTTATTTTATATTTTCAGTTTTTTTTTTGTTTTGTTTTTTTAATATAATTGTAATATGTGCTCTTGTCAGTTTTATTAGTTTGTTTTATAGCTTTAATTATTTCTTTTATTTCAGTTTTAGTTTTAGGTAGTAACTTTTCAAGACAAAATTTCTCATTTTTATTTAACGTTTTATTTTTATTTAAGCTTTCTTTAAATTACAAAAAAAATCTATAGTTTTGGTTAACAATAACAACTGATTACTGGTGTACTGGAATTCGTGTTTCTAAAACAAAACAACAAAAACAAACAAAAAAAACAAATGAAAAAAAAAACACGCTCGTGTCTCTTTTTCTTGGGCCACTAAGCAATCACCTACCAACGCCCTAGCAACCACATAGTAATACATTAAATCCACTCAAAACAGCTAAACAAATGTATAGCTACGCCCTAGCAACCATAGAACATGCCAACAACCAGTCAAAACACCTTAACAACCAAATTACAATACCCTAGGAACTACCGAGAACACACTAGCAACCACATAGCGATAGGTTTAAAAAAATCACTCATTTTTCACAAAAAATGAACATTTTACAACTGCAGTGCCCTAGCAACTACAGAACATGCGAACAATCAGTCAAAGCACCTTAGCAACCAAATAAGAGTGCCCTAGCAACTACAGAACACAGCAGCAACCGCACAACACCCTAGTGGAGTTGAATTTCGCAGAACATTGACCTTTCTTCTAAAAACAAGACAACCTAGAAAGTGTACTATATATATATGTAACAATACTATACAGTACTATAGCATACTATGCTATACTTTGCAATCCTTTTAGGTAAACAATATTATCGGCAAATATGTTATACTTTACACATGTTTAGCCAGGTTTTGCACAACTGGTGCTTATTAATTCTACAAAAAAATGTTCTTAACCTTCAAAATGTTCTGAATGTGCATGACATAATCACTCGCATTTACATAATGTTACATACTGGAATTTGTTGGGACAGGCAGTAAAAGCCTATGGAAAGAGCAGGTATTATAATGTTGCTTTAGGGGCCACTGCTAATCCACAAGACACACACACACACACACATACACACACAGCAGTAAAGCCCTGTCTGGATGCATTTGCTTTTTCATTCGAGCTAGTCATAAGGGTTTGTCCTCGATTTCTCAGTTTCTCTCTCACCCGCTCCTTTTTTTCTCTCTGGTATTTATGTGTTCACAGTTGCCACGGCAACATGAAACACAAATACTGTGGCGGCAGACAGGAAGTGCGTTTTGAACCACAATGGCGTCACTGTGGCTGCTGCTGTGTAGTGCTCGGACTGCTCGTGTAGTCTTCATGATATTATCCGTTACTGTTACGCACCGCTCGCAGCCATTAATAGTATTGATTTTCCAGCTGTCTCGCTCACTTCTGTGCTGATTTCTCTTTATGTCGCTCATTATGTGTAATATCAGAGTGTGTCCTTGAGAGTAATTCGCAGCAGATTTTCTCATGAGTTGCTATGTGTGTGTGTTTCCTTGTGTGGGCCTATTGCAGTACGTTACATCAGATTCGTACTACTGTTTATACATCACTCTTTTTCCTCTCTGTTTTTTTCACGGTCGTGTCTAAATATACCCCGCTGAAATAAACTCTTAATGGGACCTCCCTCTTCTCTGTTCAGACCACCTTCATTTCCTTGTTCACTTGTGATAATTTAGGTATTGTCGTATGCGATGATAAAGATCTTTCAGGTACTTTGCTAATGACAGTTTCTGCAATGCAGTTGCACTCAAGGAACTGCCAAAAAAGCATTTTTTTGTCTGAGCCGTGGCCCAGCAGCTAATGCACATGCTTTTGACATACTGAGCCGTGCACATGCAAAGGGGACGTTTCCTAAAGGGATTGTTCAACCAACATGAAAAATTATTTACTCAGCCTCAGCTTTACTCAACATGTTTGATTAACTTTCTTCTGTGGAACACAAAATATATTTTGAAGAATGTCCATATGTATTTTATATATATATATATATATATAAAAGCACCAAACCCTAGTGGTGCTCATTGTATGAATAGACATTTCTTTAACATTTCTTTTTTTATTTATTTGCACGGCAACTAAAATCAAAAGCTGTAGGTTAAATGACAGATGATGGATATTTTAGCCGGAAACTATATGGATATATGAAGTTATAAACTATATGAAGTTAAAAAAAATTTCTTACAAATAGCTTTTCACTTCACAAGACATTAATTGATGGATTACTTGTGAATGAGGCATTTATAAACATATAAACTTGTGGATTATTGTGATGTTTTTATCAGCTGTTTGGACTCTAATTCTGACGGCACCCATTCACTGAAAAGGATCCTTTGGTGAGCAAGTGATGTAATGCTAAATTTCCCCAAATCTGTTCCTTAGGAAAACATCAATTAAATAAATGAATTAGCAATTTTATCTAGCCTCTGTTGATTAGCCTGCTAGCCTGTTAACTAACTGTCTGGCTGTTTCTAGTACACATTCTTTTCCTCACGCCTGCGGGCCAAATCTTGACCCCCTCCCACACTCCATCCAGCTGACCAGCGTGCTGCCCATCAGCTCCCAGAATTCATCTGCATGTGACCCTCCAACTGTTTCATTCAAGCAGCAAAGCTGGAACAACAGATGCTAAACAGTTTTCAACAAAGATCTAAAGCAAACAACCACCTACTGCTCTAGCAACCATCCACAACACCCAAGCAACTGCATTACAACATACTAAGAACACACTGCAACACCCTAGCATGATTATGGTGAGTTTTGCACATGCATTTGCATTTTCTTCATGCACAGTAGTTATAGTCATCATTGTCAAAACAAATAAATCTGAATGAAAATGACTTTAGAATGAAATGAACTCCTTTTACTGTGTAAATGGGAAATGAGACAAAATGATCTCAGAAAAAAGGAAATGAAAGCAACAGCACTTCCTCTGCATGAGATCATTTTAATGAGATCATTCACTGTCACAATGACACACTGCCGTTCTCAAGCCTCCCTATAAATAAATGCACATTGAATATACTCCCTTCTTAAATATACCTCCTAAAATGCACCTTCTTTGTCTCTTTCTCACAGTGATGCCCTTCTAATGCCACTCTCTCATTGGAATGTCCTTATACCTCACCCAACACCACAGGCTGATAAATGTGAGCCCTTGAATCCATTACCACACAAACAGTCAATATAATTACCATGCAGTCCATTATGCATGCTTTAAAATCTGCTCAGCAACATTTAGACCTGCAGTAGAGGTACATAGAAAGTGCGCTACCTAAAACGGCTCTGCATTACTGCAGTGATGTATGGCAGAAACATAAACCATTAGTACTGCTACTTGAAAACAACACTTTAGGAACCGTATATGACAACCCATTTTGGTGACAAAATCTTTCTTATGTGCAGTTCTGAAAATGCAGTGACACGATATAACAAGAGACATCAACTGATGACCTTGAATAGTATTTGGCTGACAACTCGTGCAAAGGTTTATGCATGTGACCATTAGCCTATAAGTGCTGGGTAGTAACTCATTACATGTAATCTGGATTACGTAATCAGATTCCAAAAATGTAAGTACTTGTAATTAGATCATTTTACATTTTAAAATGCTCAGAATCAGATTATAGCTCGTTTTTATAGATTACGTTATTCCATATTATTCACTCAATGGCAGTAAATTATTCATAATTTGATTTGCTCCAATTCTTTTTTTTTCTATTAAATTTTCCTTTCTAAAATTCTACCGCTTTTATAGCCTACATTTGGAAAGTCTTCCAGCTTTTTATCAACTCACAAACCCCCTGTAGTTCATTTATGAACCCCAGTTCGGGAAACCTATAACTTAATGTTCAATACACTTAATGATGTCGATAACAAAGAATGGAATATATTTTGTCAAAAGTAATCAGAATACATTTCCTAATACATGTAATCCAACAGATTACATTACAAACTGTAATTTCTGTCATGTAATTTGTAATCAGTAATGTACTACAATTAATTACAAGTCATTTACCCAGCACTGCCTACTATCGCAAGTTTATAGAACGTACGTAAACTTAAGTATACCGATCAATCCGAGCAATTTTCACTGCAAGTTGACTGTTTACTGTGAAGGTGATTATTAGGGCCTTCGGACATCATCCAGTTGGCAGTGGTTTTGCCAACACACAATGCTGGTTTGGGTTGAATAGACAGAATTTTAGTCATTTTGGCAGAACGTTTGCAATGAAGAAATCCAGTGTATTCCCAAAACACACAGTGCTGAGGTTGACCACCATGGTGTAATCGCTAGCATCCTGGACTCTGGATCTCAGTCAGTATGGTTACATGCGCATGAAAATTTTGATTTCAGTAAGACTACAACATTAATTTGCCTTAAAAAAAATCATGTTAACACTTTAGCGCTTAAAGAGATAGTTAATCCAAAAATCTTGTTCCAAACCTGTATGACTTACCTTCTTCAATTTCTTTTTTTTTCTTCTGCATACAATAAAAGTCAGACAATGTTTTCTGGTCTAAAATGTCTTCTTTTGTGTTCAGAAAAAAAAAAAAAAAAGTCATACAGGTTTGGAACAAAATGGGGTGAGTAAATGCTGACAGAATTCTCATTTTAGGTTGAACTGTCCCTTTAATTGACTCTGGCTAAAAGCGACTGCTAAATGGCTACTTACTGAATGAAGATACTACACTGCTGTCATCGCTGCACAGCTGCAGAGTAAATACAGAAGACTGCACTTAAAAGAAGCAGTAGAGATTATGTTTCCAAAGGGTGCCATGATTTCCCGAAAGGCACATGAAAGCATGTGAATACCATGCTTTGAAAGCTAAAAGCTATTGGTTTTTTTCATGGTTATTGTCCAAGGAAAAAAGAGCAAATGTTGACCTTTTGTGACAACATGCCCTAAAAGCATGGGAGCCTGATATTTAATAACCTGTTACAAGCTTTTCAATTTAAGTAAAACATCTATGAAACAAAAAAATCATTGTTAAAGGGATAGTTCACCCAAAAAATGAAAATTCGGTCATCATTTACTCTTCCTCAAGTTGTTCCAAACATGTATGAGTTCCTTTACTCTGTTAACCATGAAGATATTTTGAAAAATGTTGGTCATTTACTTCCATGGTATTTTTTTTTCTTCCATACTATGGAAGTCAATAGCTACCATAATCTTTTTCAATTGTGTCCACACCACACCACACCACAGCTGTAATGATAGTGACACAGGAGAATGATATTTCTGAACACTTTCAGAATGAATTTTTCAGCCCATGAACTACAGAAACTTTGACAGCCAATCAGAATCCTCATTTTGACAAGCTCGAGCAGTTGTAATTTTGTCGTTTAAACACTTCAGCTCTTTAAAGTTCAGCAGGTTTTGATTGGCTGTCAATGTTTTTATAGTTCATCAGCTGGAAAAATAAAATTGCTGTGAAAGTGACACCCACAAAATTGTTGCTTTGTGTCACTACTGTTATGGTTGTGCCATGGACTTAACTATTTTCATAGAATTTGAACAATTATTAAAACTTTAGGTATTATACTTAGTGTAAAGGGGTATTTAGAACGAATGTTGTCAGCTGATGCTAAAACTGCAGCGCGCTTATAATAAACAACGTTTTTGCCTACGGTGTGGACGCTAATATTATTGTTGCCTTTACTGAAATATGTGACCCTGGAGCACAAAACCAGTCATAAATCGCTGGGGTATATTTATAGCAATAGCCAAAAATACATTGTATGGGTCAAAATTATTGATTTTTCTTTTATGCCAAAAAAAACATTAGGATATTAAGTAAAGATCATATTCCATTAAGATACTTTGTAAATTTCCTACTGTAAATATATCAAAACGTATTTTTGATCAGTAATATGCATTGCTAAGGACTTCATTTGGACAACTTTTAAGGCGATTTTCTCAATATTTAGATTTTTTTGCACCCTCAGATTCCAGATTTTCAAATAGTTGTATCTCAGCCAAATATTGTCCGATCATAACAAACCACACATCAATGGAAAGATTATTTATTAATGAGCATAAATCTCATAATTTCAAAGAAAAAAAAGGACCCTTATCACTGGTTTTGTGCTCCAGGGTCACATATAGCGCCTGTGACAACTTGTCCTAGATGTAGGCTAGACATTTTAACTTAATCTTTACAAAAACAAAAGTTGACGAACAAGCCTCTATCCAAACACGGTTATGAGCTAATAATGCAGTGTCAGGGTATATTAGCACATGATAACATCACTGCACACTGTACAGCGGTTCATTCATAACCTAAAAACCAAAAAGGGCTGGGGCTTCACTACAAAACCTGAAGGCCACTTTATCATCGCGAAATTGCTAAACCGTTTGCGATGTGACTCATCGAGTGAAATATTATCACCTAAACCGAGCTGTGTTTGGCTAGTAAACTGAGGTGTGAAGTCGCTGGGTGTGACCCTTCCCTTCCCCTCCCCTCCCCTCCCCTTCCCCTCCCCTCCCCTCCCCTCCCCTCCCCTCACTCACAAACTCGCAGCCGGCCACTGACAGGACAGATTTCCCGTCTCTCTCTCCGAGCTGTTGTCCTTATTTGGCTTCGGTGAGAGTGTGTGGTTGTGTGAATCGAGAACAGAGAGAATTTCCTCCTGACTGTGACTCACTGCTGCTCTGACTCACGCGCGTGTTAACAACAACACTGAGTCGCCATGGAGACGCAGACTGCCGCCCTCTCGCTCCGGTTTTAGCGGCGGCAGCCAGTGTTGCCAAGTCCGCGGTTTCCACCCCTTCCCTGCGAAACGCGATTGGGCTGGTTTTGAGTAAGCAATTGTGCGGGTTTTGTTGTAAAAACCTGGCAATCCTGGCAGCAGCTGCAGTTCACTGACAAAAGGTAACGCGCTGGAATCGGATAGTGCTTCAAAGAATACTGTGGGAGTACTATTACTATAAACTATAGTTTGAACGCTAAATTTAAGATTACAACCGCACAAATATATGAAGACTACTAACGATAGTATGTATTCTGCCAATCGCGTGTCTGCAATTTATTTTTGGCTAGATTTATGTTTATTTTTTTGGCTAGATTTCTGTTCGTTTATTTAAGGATCATGCTCAGCTTTCAGCTGTGTTTTCAAAGGTTTTATTCGGTTTCTTCACTTGTGTCTTTTCAAAAGGAATATTAGCCTATTTAATTAATCCGCTACTTGTGATAGTTAAATTTAGTAGGCCTATATAACTGTAAATTCTCAGGGAAATAAGCCTTTAGTTATTTAATTTTTTTTTTTAACTCAGAAGTTCAACAATATCTAAAAAAAGTAATAAATAAATAAATAAATAAGAAAGCTGCAAAATGTTAATATTGCAGCCTATTTGTGACCCTGGAACACTAAACCATATTTGTAGCAATAGCCAAACATATATTGTTTGGGTCAAAATTATAGATTTTTCTTTTATGCAAAAAATCATTAGGATATTAAGTAAAGATCATGTTCCATGAAGATATTTTGTAAATTTCCTACTGTAAATATATCAAAACGTCATTTTTGATTAGTAATTGTGGGGGAAGTCGTGGCCTAATGGTCAGAGAGTCGGACTCGTAATCTAAAGGTGAACTCCGGGTGTGTGTTCACAGTGTGTGTGTGTTCACTGCTGTGTGTGTGTGCACGTTGGATGGGTTAAATGCAGAGCACAAATTCCGAGTATGGGTCACCATACTTGGCCATATGTCACTTCACTTTCACTTTCACTAATATGCATTGCTAAGAAATTCATTTGGACAACTTTAAAGGTGATTTTCTCAATATTTAGATTTTTCTGCACCCTCAGATTCCAGATAAGTTGTATCTCGGCCAAATATTGTCCTATCATATATCAATGGAAAGCTTATTTATTCAGCTTTAAGATGATGTATAAATCTCAATTAAAAAAAAATAATAAATAAAAAAATTGACAGGGTCCAGGGTCACATTTAATTATAATATTTAATTCTATCTGTTGGTTTTACTCTTTCTTTGTTTATCTTAATGTACTCCCTGGTGTATTTGTAAACCTTCAAAACTAATTATATGGATTATTATATAGCAAAAATGCGGAGTCAAGAATCTCACCTACCTGAAGCCTGAAGAAATGTTTGCAGCACTTTGCCACTAACAATTCTAGCAATTCTTGGGGCAAAAGAGGATCTAATTAAGGGTAATTAAGATCTAATTGTAATTAAGGGTGCAGTGGCTCCAGAAAGTATAAACACTTAATTATTATTGCATTCATTTATAAAAGAATATTAAAAAAAAAAAAAATTTTATTAAAAACATGCTAATTTTAAAATGTCAAAGAAATTATTTTAATTGTTTCATTTAAATATTTATTATATTTTAATTATAATTAAAAATTGCTCTATTTTAATTTGATATTTCTTAAATATATATTTTAGATATTTATAATTATATTCAATTATATTATTTAAATTAATTTAATTGTAAAATAAACTTTACAAGCAAAACAGTTAAAGCACTAAAATAATAGGTAAACAATTATGTGAATAATACATTTAAATGGACATGTATTTGTATCGTGTATACACAAGTAATATGGACAGTTTGTGATTGTAAAGTGTATGTGATGATGATGATGAACTAGACCCGTGGTTACATGTGTAAACCTGAGGTCTTCATACCAAACCACCAACAATGACAAAGAAACGTGAAATTAGTAAAGAGAGAGCATTTGAACATAGATACAGATCTAATGCAACATCAAACATTTTTACACTGAATACACTTTGGATTTACTGCAAGGTTTCTTATAAAGATTTATGATGTTCAGAGAGTTAAACATGTTCCTGTGATGCATTACACTGCTAGACAAGCATGACAGTAAACTGCATTTTTATGGTTTTCGCCGCAGGTCCCCAGTTTAAAGTGCTTTCAGAGATTATTATGAGCTATTTATTATGTTCAGCAAAAGAGGCACAAACCCTGTCAGGCGCATGCACTGATCGTCTTTTCATTGCATGTTCATTTACAAAGAGCAACAGAAGGATTATTGTTCAAAAACTCACTTTCTAAAGGCTAAATGGGGTAATTCCAGTGGTCTGGTTTGTTATCAGATTGTCTGAGCAGTCCACTGTGAGATCAGTTATTTTTATTTTCATTGTAGCATGTCTTATATGATTATATTGCTCAGGTTTCTTCAGTGCAAACAGACACTCCTGTCTCTAATCTAAAGACTGAAAGATCCGCTCAAATATCATTTATTGCTCATCAGGTCGTGGTCGGACACGTTTGCTTACGCCTAATGTCTCGCAATGAGTGAACGTCTAGAAGCTGCGTGAAAAGTGTTAATGAAAATGATTATTCGCAGGGTTTGTATGACATATGGTGAGAAAACTTCACAGATTTTGCAGGGATCAAACCACGCAAGACATATGAAGGGGGAAAAAAATGAGAACAGAAATGACTGTAACCTAATCAACAAAGTGCAAGATTTGAGTGAATCATTATGGATTATATTATTAGTGGTGTTATACAAGCATCACTATTACTATTGCTCATACTTGTGGTTAGGAAATTAAACTGCGTATTTGTGCTACATGAATGATTGCTCAAATCATGTGTCTTGTTGAGATGAGGTGGGTTATTATTTTTTCAGAGTGATCTGACTTACATTTTCCACCTGGCCGATGATAAATCCCATAGCACTGATGGACACATACGTAAGGAGCAGAATATTCTGGAGACTTGGAGGTGGGCTCTTTTGATTTAGGCCAGTAAGGATCCACCTAGCAACCCAACACAAAACCCTAGCAACCACGATGCAACACAACAAAAAGTCAGAACCCCTTAGCAACGGAAGAGCATCATGGACCTTTCCATGGACAAGCAGCACTCAATCCAGAATCCAGTTCAATCAGCTCTCGCAAACATCTAAAAAAAAAAAAACCTAGGGAAAATCAAAGCGGATTAGACAGAGGAAAATATACCATACATTTCTGACATATCTTTTTTTTTTTTTCTTGTATCATAAGAGCTCCAAGTAGAGATCAGTATATAGGTAAGGAATATATACTGTATATCAATAAATACAACTACAATACTTTACTTCACATAAAAAAAATGTTTATAATAAATATGTAATAAAATATTTAATATTAAAATTATGTAAATTTCTTTTAATGAAAACTTACCAACTACATATTAGAATTACTATTTCATTTAGTGACATTACCACTGTTGACGTTTATAATAAGTTTATATAGCGCCAAGTTTTGGGACTAAATTTACTGTCCAGAACACATTTTTGTTGGGAAGAAGACAGTATATTCTGAAAAATTAGTGATAAAATGATAGATGTGATCTGATATTTTACCATTTTGTGATTATAGGCACATCTGCTTTGCCAATTAACAGATGCATTGTTTACAAAATCCACCAAATTACTTTCAAATGAAAAAAAAAAACCATTCTATTTTTATCAGTGAAATTTAAATTAAAATATTGTTAGTAAATATTGGTAAATATTTAATACATAATTTAATTGATAAAATATTAATAAATATTGTTATTATATAATAATGACAGAAAATGTGATGTTTAAAATTTATTATATTGAATATTTAATAACTTCTATATGTTTTAATATAATTAATCATTTATTACCAAATTTATAGTGACCAGCCTAAAGTATATTTGATATATTTGTTGTTTATTAAATTTGATAAAACATTTGCCTGGCTTTACAACAATTTTATATATATATATATATATATATATATATATATATATATATATATATAAAACACAACCTACTTAACAAATAAAAGAAAGTGCTCAGTGGAACTTTCTGCTGATGAATGCATTTAACACATCAATCTCATTCAGAATGTGATTGTCACACTTTATTGAAAAAAAATAATACTAATTCGAATATTTTTTACAGGAAATGATTTCCCATTACTGCTCAATGTCGGTGTAAGGGAGTGACAGAAAAGAAAAAAACAGAAACTACTTGACTACATTAATACTAGATTGCAAACATGGAACGTATCATGAATTATTAAGATGAATAATGCTGCTGAGTAATGCTGATGTTATATATCACAATATGTGTGCTGTAAATGCATATAGCGCTCTCTAAAAAGCTTTCATGCCTGTCTGTGTTACTAAAATTCAAATGAATAAAGGTGGGACTCTTGTATCCAGAATCAGCCACAACAGAGCCCCTCTTCAGAGATGAGTCTGAGGTCAAAGTTCAGTGACCCTCACAGCATCAGTTCTGTCTGTTCCTCTATAGATAAGGCATGCGTTGCGCTTTCTTGTTTTACGAGGTTTATTAGGCTATTTTAGATTCATTTTGATTCCTGAACCGATTCGGCTTTGCATGATTTTGACTTCTTGCATGCCACCTGTCTGTCGGTATCCACGTCCCAGAATGCACCAGTAGACACTATATTGTAAATACAGCAATGACTCTTTGTGGCCTATCTTGCAACTCTGCACTTGTTCAATGCACAAGTTTCGCTTCTCTTGCAGTCAACTGAGCCGTAAGAAAGCAGCATGTGTTGCAAGTTCTGCTTTATTCACAATGAAGCCCAAGAGTGGATATACAGCGTCCTCTAGTGCTGAAGAAGTGCAGATTCTCATTTCTGGGTCACTCCAGTTTTTCTTCCTTTTTTGAAATCTCAGTAATTCCCTTGATGTCCAACAGTGGTAGGTCCCTTCAAAACAATTGAAACTCATAAGACATCAGTGGATCAGGTCAATTATAGGTTGTGTCTTTGGCAAAAGAACAATTCGAATTCTTCCGATGATTCACATAGGCTATAACATGTACGACACAAAAGGAGCTTCATTAATTTGGTCCTGAATCGAATAACATGATTTTGTTTAGTCGAGTTCTGCAAAAGCACAGTCTATACGCTGTTCTGTATAATAGTCTCATTTGGCTTTTGTATTCCATTTTGTATGTTTTTGTCAGAGTTCTGTATTGAATGAACAGCATGAACACGAAATGATGCAGAAATCCCTCTATACAAGCAGCAAGACCATCGATTTGTGACTTTCTTAGGCATTCATAAGACAGAAATCCTATTGCGTAACTCACATCATGCCCTCCGGGTGTGTTTTTTAACTTTTTATGCTTCAACTTCTCATTTTCTACAAAAATAGGTGCCTCTTTTTCATCAAAAGCAGTCACGTGTCCGGGGCTCTGAATGCAACACACGTAGGGGGGCGTCTTTGGGAAGAAGACTCAGAAATTGCTGAAAATCTCATGCTTCTTGTTCCAGTCCATCTGGGGCGCTCTCTTTCTGGTACGCTTGGCATGGGCTTTCTCTTTAGCCTCTGCTGCTGTGGGGCTCAGACACAGACCTGTTTCTTCAAACGGATCGAGAAGATGACTGCTGCTCTCCCTTGAGAGCTGCAAAATATAAATACACACATAACATTGTTTCAAACAGCCATATTACAGCATGCATAAAATATTGAGTATTTGGCATGAAATACATTTCGCGCACTATATATATAAGTCATGGCCAAAAATATCGGCACCCTTGCAATTCTGTCAGAAAATGCAACACTTCTCTCAGAAAATTGTTCCAGTTGCAAATGTTTTGGTATTCACGTGCTTATTGTTTTTGTTTGCACTGCAACAACACAAAAAAATAGAGAAGAAAAGTCAAACTTGATCAAATTTCACACAGAACTCAAAAATGGACTGGACAAAATTATTGGCACCTTGTCAAAATTGTAAGAAATAATTGCTTTTCAAGCATGTGATGCTCCTGTAATTTGTATTTAGACACACCTGTGGCAAGTAACAGGTGTGGGCAATATAGTAATCACACTTGTAACCAGTTAAAATGGAGAAAAGTTGACTCAACCTTTGTGTTGTGTGTCACACTGAGCATGAAGAAAAGAAAGAAGTGTAAAGAGTTCAAGAGGTTTACAGAGGTGTAATATCATCAAGAGGTTTACAGCCCACGGCACAGTAGCTGACCTCCCTGGATGTGGACGGAAGAGCAAAATTAATGAAAAATTACAACTAAGGATTGTTCGAATGGTGGATAAAGGACCCCGATTAACTTCCAAACAAATTCAAGCCGATCTGCAGACACAGGGCACAACAGTGTCAGCTCACACTATCCGTCACCATCTGAAGGAAAGTGACGCTATGATAGGAGACCCAGGAGGACACCACTGCTGACACAAAGGCATAAAACAGCAAGACTGGAGTTTGCCAAAACTTATGTGACAAAGCCACAATCCTTCTGGGAGAACGTACTGTGGACAGATGAGACAAAAGTAGAGCTTTTTGGTAAAGGACATCATGGCACTGTTTACAGAAAAAGAAATGAGGCCTTCAAAGAAAGGATCACAGTCCCTACAGTCAAACACGGTGGAGGTTCAAAGATGTTTTGGGGTTGCTTTGCTGCTTCTGGCACTGGATGCCTGGACTGTGTGAACAAAATCATGAAATCTGATGATTACCAAAGAATTTTGGGGAGCAACGTAGTGGCCAGAGTGTGAAAGCTGCGTCTCCACCAGAGGTCATGGGTCTTCCAGCAGGACAATGACCCGAAACACACTTCAAAAAGCACTCAGAAATAGTTACAAACAAAGCGCTGGAGAGATCAGATCTGAATCCCATAGAACACCTGTGGAGAAATCTCAAAACAGCAGTTGGGAGAAGGCATCCTTCAAATCTGAAAGACCTGGAGCAGTTTGCAAAAGAAGAGTGGTCCAAAATTCCAGTAGAGAGGTGCGACTGATTTCAGTTACTGTTTCCAAAGGGGGTGCTACCAAATATTAAGTTAAGGGTGCCAATAATTTTGTCCAGTGTATTTTTTTGGGTTCTGTGAGGAATTGTATCAGATTTGACTTTTCTTCTCTGTTTTTTTGTGTTGTTCTAATGCAAACAAAAATAAAAAAATAAACACATGAGTACCAACTGCAACAATTTTCTGAGAGAAGGGTTGCATTTTCTGACAGAATTGCAAGGGTGCCGATATTTTTGGCCATGACTGTATGTGTGTGTGTGTGTGTGTGTGTGCGTTTGTGTGTTTGGAATAATTACAAAGTCTCTTATTCTCACCAAGGCTACATCTATATGATCAAAAGTAAAAACAGACATATAATGAAATGTTATTACAACTTAAAATTATACCCGGTTTCTTTATAAATATAATTTATAATGTAATTTATTCCTGTGACGCAAAGCTGAATTTTCAGCATCATTACTCCAGTCTTCAATGTCACATGATCCTCAGAAATAATTCTAATATGCTGATAATTAAACAGGAAAAAAAAACAAAACAAACTTAATTATTCAAAATTTTGGAGCAGTGGTGTGTGTCAGGATTATGGACCTGTCTGTGTTGTGTTTTTGCTCCCCATGTGCTCCGTGACCCAGTTTCTGTCTCCCGTTGATTGTGTTGATTTAATTCCAGGTGTGTTTCCCCTGATTGTCATGTGTTCTTAAGCCCCAGTCCATTCAGTTTATATTTGTCGGGTCTACTTGCTCAGTTCGTGTGTTTCCCAGTGTTGGATGTATACCTGTTTATGTCATGCATATATGTCATGTTTTTTTTGTTTTTTTTTATATTTATAGATTTTCAAAGAAAACAAGCAATTAACAAATGCCTTCTCTCTCTCTCTCTTTTTTTTTTTACACACTGTATACTATGTGTGTATGTACACACACACACACACACACACACACACACACACACACACACACACACACACACACACACACACACACACACACACACACACACACACACACACACACACACACACACACACACATACACATGTTTACTTAGCTATCTAAATGGGGACATGCCATAGGCGTAATGGTTTTTATACTGTACTTACTGTATGTGCTATTGTCCTACACCAACCCTACACCTAAACCTACCCCTTACAGGAGACTTTCTGCATTTTTACAATTTCAAAAAACCTTTGTTTACTTTATTTTTAAACTGGTTTTACAAATGAGGACGTCCCCAAAGGGAGGTTTTTGGATATTTTGTCAGGTTTAGCTCACTTTTGGGGACAAATTTGTCCTCAAAAAATGGTTAAGTAGGTACACACACACACACACACACACACACACACACACACACACACACACACACACACACACACACACACTGAGATACCGTAAGTGAAAATGTTAAGTTATTGTTAAGGAGCTTCTCTTAAATTATCTGACCCTTAAAATGTGTTTTGTCATCTTAACATCATGTTGATTTAAATTTAAATTGATAAATATATTTAAAAAATGATTGAAATAATTTATTAATTAATTACATTTAAAATAGAAATAAAAATTACATTTATAAAATTACTAAATACATTTTGACTTGAATAATGTATATTTGTATATATATATGTAAAATTAAATTAATCACATGTCTGTGCCCTTCTGTTTCTATCATAACATGCATAAGACTTTTGTGTCTTTTAATTTCTAGAATAAATTCATATCTATAGATGTTTTAAAGCAGTTAAATGAATGCCTTTAAAAATAATAAATCTTGCTGTGCATTGTGTAGTTATTATCTTTTATATAATAAAGCTTTTTTTAATTACCTGACCCTTAAAATATTTTAAATAATTGAAATTATTTTTTTTTTACTTACTACATGAATCTTCCATAAATATAAGATAGAAATATATTGTGCAGTTATTATCTTTTATATAATAAAGCTTTTTTTAATTACCTGACCCTTAAACAACTTAAAGCATGAATCTGCCATAAGTATAAAATAGAAATATATTAATTTCAGATGCATTTGTGTTCTTTTGTTCACCTGTGTGTTGGTGTCCTGACTGCTGCCGTCTGAGTATGTGGATCGTGAGGACGTCCCATTCACATGTGGGCTGTTGGAGCCGTTAGTTATGGACTCGTCAAAATCTGTTTTAATAAGAAAAACAAATGCTCAGATCGCTCTTGGCTGATGTTTAATGGAAAAACAGCCATAATCCAGGTATATCAATATAATGTACATGATGACCCTGTAAATTCATAGAGAGATGTACTGCTGTGATGCTAAACTTCCTTGAGAAGACCATTGCTACAGCTGGAAACCTTGAGCGCGCTCTTGAGAAAGAAAGCTGAGCTGTGGGATAAAAGCAGCTCGCATCTGTGACCTGATCAACCTAAAATGGGTCACCTGATGTTCACAGACCTGACGCAGAAGATTTACTCATCCAGAATGAAAAGCAAGAAAACGAATAGAAAGCAAGTGGACTGGGCTGGAATGACCTTCTAGTAGGCCAAATCAGGATCCTGCCAAGTAGCAATTATCTAAGAGATGTCAATAGCCTGTTTAAGGTGTTTACCCCAATTTAACTCTAATCTGAGCCACATTTCAAGAGCTGCTGGACCATTGAAAACAGACGTGGACGAGACTCAGAGAACATGGATTTACTGTACCAGCATGACCTACAGCCCAGGGTTTGGAGGCTTTGTTCAGAGTTTCACACCTCCATATAGAGCCTTGGAGGAAACCGTACATCTGTCTGTCTCGAAACCTCAAAAGCACCATTAGCACGGAAAAACGTCAAACTCCCCCTCAAATCCCAGGAAGAAGAAACCAAGGCTGCACAAACAAACTGATTGTGCAATATATAGCAAAATTAACTCTTCTGGGCTCAAAATCATCTTTCGTTATTGATGATCATTCAAAAGTAGATAAATAAAATATTAATCAAAATTGGATATTGGAAATGTCCGACTTTATCCACATACATACAGTATACTCACATAGGTCAATATATTCTATAAAGCAAATCTCAATCACTTGTTGCTTGATTTTGTGATTTTTGGGTGAAGTCTCCTCAGTAAAGTCTTTCACTCTACCTTTGACATGGATGCTGGTGGGAGAGATGCCCATCTTTTTGAAATGCTCATCTGTATCCGGATCCACCACTAGTAAACGCGTCTCATTCCCGCCGTTCTTGATGAAGGCCACAACTTCAGCGTGTCTCATGCTTTCAATGTTCACACCATTTACCTGCGCAGAGTTTTAATACAGGTTATGATTTTAAAACAAGCTACTATTACATTTTTTTACAACAACAAAACATTTTATTGACCTGATTAGACTATATATTTAACAATATTCATTAACTGGATATACTGGACATGTTACAATAGTAATACCATGTTTTTTTGGATACAGTGAAACTAATACCATGGTGGTACTTCAATGTACTTCAGACAACACCATGATAGTAGTTTCATTGCAGTATCAAAAACATGGTATTATCATGGTAATGGAAACAACTTTTAAAGTGTATATGTTGGATTTATTACTCCAACACACACACACACACACATTTTTTATTCAATGATTCTTATGAGTTTATAGACAAATAAAATGTTTTCGGTACACATGTGTACCGAACAAATACAGCATTGTTTTAACCACTGCATGAGTGGAACTTAATTTGAAACTCACAGTTGTATACAACCCGAATTCTGGAAATGTTGGGACATTTTTTAAATTTGAATAAAATAAAAACTAAAAGACTTTCAAATCACATGAGCCAATATTTTATTCACAATAGAACTTAGAGAACATAAATGTTTAAACTGAGAAATATTACACTTTTATCCACTAAATGAGCTCATTTCAAATTTGATGCCTGCTACAGGTCTCAAAAAAGCTGCCACAGGGGCAACAAAGGGCTGAAAAAGCAAGAAATTTTAAAAAGATTCAGCTGGGAGAACATCTAGCAACTAATTAAGTTAATTGACATTAGGTCAGTAACATAAAAGGGATGTCTTAGAGAGAATCTGTGAAAGAGTGCGTAAAAAGATTGTGGAATACTTTAAAAACAACATTCCTCAACGTCAAATTGCAAAGGCTTCTACATCTACATTTACTTCTATCATCTACAGTGCATAACATTTTAAATAGGCTCATTTAAAATGGACAGTTTCAAGGTGGAAAAGTGTTCTATGGTCAAATGAGTCCAAATTTGACATTCTTGTTGGAAATCACAGACGCCGTGTCCTCCGGGCTAAAGAGGAGGAGACCTTCCAGCATGCTATCAGCATTCAGTTCAAAAGCCAGCATCTCTGATGGTATGGTGGTGCATAAGTGCATACGGTATGGGCAGCTTGCATGTTTTGTAAGGCACTATGAATGCTGAAAGGTATATAAAGGTTTTAGAGTAACATATGCTCCCCTCCAGACGACGTCTATTTCAGCAGGACAATGCAAAACCACATACTGCAGCTATTACACCAGCATGGCTTCGTAGTAGAAGAGTCCGGGTGCTGAATTAGCCTGCCTGCAGTCTAGATATTTCACCTATAGAGAACATTTGGCGCATCATTAAATTAAAAATATGTCAAAGATGACCACAAATTCTTCAGCAGCTGGAAACCTATATCAGGCAAGAATGGGACCAAATTCCAACACCAAAACTCCAAAAACTCATAACCTCGATGCCCAGATGTCTTCAAACTGTTCTGAAAAGAAGAGGAGATGCTACAGCATGGTAAACATGCCCCTGTCCCAACTATTTTGAGACCTGTAACAGGCATTAAATTTGAAATGAGCTCATTTTGTGCATAAAATTGTAAAATTTCTCAGTTTAAGCATTTTTTATGTTATCTATGTTCTATTGTGAATAAAATATTGGCTCATGAGATTTGAAATTCTTTCTAATTATTCAAATAAAAAAAAAAAACATTCAAAACGTCAAAACATTTCTAGAATTCGGGTTGTATATTGTAACTTTTAATAAGAAACAAAGTCTAATCTTTAAAATTATGATATTTTTTTCCAGGAAATTCAAACAATAAATGCCGTTTTGACACTCTTTGTTTGTTGCGCGTAGCGTGATCATTCCTCTTTACTACTAGTTTTAATGTGAAATAAACATGAATGAGCATCTCATTGCCTCATGTAATTGCAAACTGTGGAAAGACGTCAATAAAACAGTTTGTAAAGAAAATGTCATGTAGCATTTCATTTACCTCAGGCAAGTCATCAGTGTCTAAAGCTCATTATTTGCTAGAGAAATAAAGTACAGAGAAGAGCTTTTCATGAAATATTAGACTATATACTCATTATATTTTACTTTAACTCTTAGTGATGCCTTTATTATATAATATATGTGGGTTGTTGAAGCACAGAAGAGTTTCAATAACATACTGTTTGACTAAGAGATAATTTTGTTGTTAAATTATTTTTGGTTTTGTTTAAAAAACATGTTGATATTGTTTGTATCAAATTAAACTTTCTTTTTCCTTTGACATGCTTAAAATGAAATATAAATAATTTAATAACTACAATTTCTGTCTTTTAGTGTGACGTAATGTCCTATGGAGTGACACACATAAAAAGAACCACAGATTTGTTTTTATCTCAATATATTTAAAAAAAACAGTTGAGTATTGCAATAGGGGAGATACAAATGTCTCTCATCTTAAAATGGTTTAATTTTCAGCAGTTTTGA
Source organism: Acrossocheilus fasciatus (assembly GCA_036784905.1). Classification (NCBI taxonomy): domain Eukaryota; kingdom Metazoa; phylum Chordata; class Actinopteri; order Cypriniformes; family Cyprinidae; genus Acrossocheilus; species Acrossocheilus fasciatus. The sequence continues at coordinate 28,901,707 of CM071940.1, read as the reverse complement.
ACAGATGACAGCAAAGTTTGTCTTGTTGTCAAAGTTTGTCTTGAAATTGTCCAACAAGTCATGGGGGGAAAAAAATGATGTTAATTATAATTTCATATTAAATAAATAGCATTATATGAAAATAAGTGTCTAACAATGAAGATAAATCTCTCTCATGCTATTTATGTATTATTAAGAGTTTTATTTTTCCTAATTTTTGCTATGTCACACCATAGGACAAATTTATGGTACAGTTCAGTTTAAATGTTAAAAAAGCAGTGAAAGAATTGACGAAGTTAGTGACCCTTTATATTTTCTCAAAGATCAGACTTTACACTACATAAATATATGCATTTCTTTTACAAAAAAAACTTTTTTTTTACTGCCCATTTTTTCAACTACCCATGTTTAAATAAATCTGTTATGAAACAAGTTATGACAGCCACTGTAAATGAATATATTTCAACAAATATTACAACAAATCAAAATTTTATAATTTGGAAGGTAATTTAAAAACTGCATTATGTGCAGTTTACATGTTTGCATATATATATATATATATATATATATATATATTTTTTTTTTTTTTTTAAAGTTGAGTGTTAATTATGTTAAAAAATAATTTTGGCTCTGTTGTTAATTGAAACCTTTAGTAACATAAAAGCGCTCCCTTTAGTTTAGAGCAGAAGCTGAGGTCGATTTTTATCCTTATAAAATTTTAATTCTAATTGAATGTATTATTATTTATTATTAAAGAAAAAGCAGTTTGTTCAGTAAACCACTGTTTAATGTATATACATATATATATATATATATAAACAAATACGTAAACATTTATGATAAATATTTTTTAATAATTTGTATAATATAAAACAAAATATTATTTTGTTCTATGAATAAATAGATTCATTTTTATTCTATGAATAAAAATACACTGTACAACTATTTTTATAACTGATTTCACAAAGTATTTAAATGATTCTGTAAAGTACTACATCCTGGTGGAAAAAAATGGCTAGTATTTCCATTTGCCATGGTTTATTTGAGTTTTTTCATAAACATTAAAAGAGAGTAGAGTTACAGTGATTATCTACATTATAAAAACATTTAATCAGTAGATTATTCTGGGGTGAATCCTCACTTCTGCTTCAGTGACTTTAATCATATGTAAAAGCTTTATTTATCCCTGATAAACCTGTTCATTCAGTTTAGCCTTAGTGCCCTGCTATTGGTTGCTTAGCAACATGTTTTGTGGTAGAATTAGGTTCCCAACAAGCTGAACAGAGGAGAGACGGTGAGGAAGACTTTTTACCGAAATTACAACCAAATCAATCAAAACAAAAACAAGGGCATGAGAGCCACCCGCGCTCCCCTTCTGCTGAAGGTGATTTAATCTGAGTGTTTGTCCTGAGGACAGATGGAGCGTGTGCTGTACTCAGCTGAACAGCATAAAATATTAACAGCAGCCAGGTGGGTTTCAGGTATCAGTGTCCTGAGGTGCGTCTCTGAAAACTCAAGGGGGCAGGACTCTCACTCTTATACTAACGCAGGACAACGACTGAGAGATGGACAGCAATGGGTGAGAAAGTTTCTCTGAACTGGTGACTCTCACAAAACTGGTCAAGATCATGCTGTCAGGGCCATATTTCACCTCAAAACCAAATGAAAGAAATAAGAAATTATATTTTGCTTATATATTTTAAATGATAGAAAATTAAGTCTTTTTTAAAGGACCATTAAGAGGTTTTGCATTGCAACAATGTTTGCATGAAAATTAAGCTTGCTTTACTTTTTCATAGTTCCCATTATTCTTAATGATGATCGTTAAGTATTTAAATCAAAAGGTTAAACAATACTTAACATGAATTAAAAAAAAAATAAAACTTAAAATAAATATATATTTTTCATTAAAAATAAAAACAGTATGGCTTTATGCTAATTTTAATAAAAAGTCTCGCATAATACTTGCATAGAACTAGAAAGAAAAACAAATTCAATTAATTTTTTTTTATTTAAAGTAAAAAAAATGCATATAAAATATTAAATTAATAATTTATAAATTTTGCAGATTTTATTAAAAAATCTTTATATATATATATATATATATATATATATATATATATATATATATATATATATATATATATATATATATATATATATATATATATAAATAGGCTGCATTATCTTCTGCATTTTTTCCCTTTCTTGTGATATTGTTGAAACTCATATTATATCAGGGTTTTATAATATTCACCTATTTATTATTGCAGTTTACTGAAATGTCTGTAAAACAGTGTTGAGCATAGTTTTTCTTCTTTCAGTTTTTCCTGAAATACAGCTTTGCACTTTTGCATTGATTAGACAGGTAATTTGTTAAATCCACACTCAATCCAGATAAAGTTCATGAGTTACCGGAGGTTATGAGAACATGTTATTTATTTTTGTAATGATGCAGGATGTACTCGGCTCTTTCGATCGCAAATGTAAGCTTCACCAGCATGTTATTTTGCTTGACTCAGTCTCTCAAGCACAGAAATATTTTGCGCGAGTCATCATATCACCAGCCGCCCACATGCATCTGAATGTGATGGATGGGCTGTGTGTGAGTGTGAATGCACAAGTGAATTTAGAAAGCGTGGGTGTATATCTGGCATCATCACAGTGTATACTGATGCACATGTGTGTGGTTTCCCTCATGGGAAATTATAGAAATATGATAGAGATCTGTTATAAAGACAGAGCAAAATCAGAATCAGAATCAGATTTCACCTCTATGAGTCTGTCCTGAGGTTTGAGTCCTGCGCAGTCAGCGGGCGAGCCGGGGTCCAGAGCTCGTATGTACTGGCCCGGTCTGGACCTCTCGCTGTGGAGATTAAAGC